>CM044546.2:39554716-40154716 GCA_024416835.2 Perccottus glenii
ATTCCCACAGTGCATTTATTATGAGGCTGGGAAAACCAATCTATGTCATGTCCTTTAAGGCATATTTGGAAACAGTAATTATAGAATTATCTGTGGCAACACTAATACAAGTCACAAAATACAAGCCCTCTCGAAGCTCCATGATACCATACCCAAACCAATTAGTCCCATAAAGAAATGAAGAATGTTGGTCTGAATTTTAGAGGGAGGCATAGAACTCTGGGTAATGTTAAAGGAGCTTACCCGTTCTACATTTGGCCCGCGGGGCACTTCAGGCCAGCAGCTTTATCAGATAAACACTAACTGGAGGAATCATCAGGTTAAAAGCACCAACCGAACAAGATGGAAATGAGGTAATTAGGTTCATATGTTCTTCATTTGATGATTAGTCTTTAAGCAGCCGCTATGGGGTCAGTAGGGCACACAAAAACAACAGTATGTAAGCTTCACATTCATTATATGGATTATTCTTCATCTCTAGATCATCATTATAACGAGTTTCTAGAACAGAGCTTATTGGGTTTATTGTGGCCTAACGCAGAGTCTCAGCCCCTGATTTGGCGAAACAAACAGAAATAATGATAATAATAATTACTTTTATGAAAGTGGTATTTTGTAAAGCCAGCCAGCCAACAAGAGGTGACATGCTTCTGTTATTCTAATATTTTCACTTATTGAAATGCTCCCTGTTTTATAATGAATAATGAATTTGTCAAAAAGATTACATAGTTCTGTTGCAGGCTTTTCGTGAGCTTGAATTGTTTTGTGGTTTTAAAGAAATGCTCTGCTAGATGACAGGGTTTGTCATTTTGCACAGATGATTTAAGTTTGTATTGTGTGTTTTTGATGAATAAATATCCATCATCTGTTTCTTTATGTTTCTCACAGTATATTGTCCTCGTTGACCATTTTATGAATAGTTTGTTACAGAGGCAGCATATTTGAATCATAAATGTGTTTAAATGTGATGTAGATTTGGTTTTGTTAAACACACAGCTGGTCAAAACATACTTTCACATGAGCTTTTGTCACAAAGGCCTGGATTTAAACTCATTGAAGTCTAGTTTAAGGACAGCCTTGGTTCTCTATGTGCACGGGTTTATATGTGTGATGCTATACGTTATGCTCCTAAACGAAACATTTCCATATGTGCTCATGTCATGTACTCATGTCATTGGTCACTGGGTAAAGTACAGTCATAACACATAAAGCCTGTCTTTGCCCACTGCTTTCTATTAGCTCTACGTCTTTACATGAACAGAATCAATAGCCTTTGTACTGTAAAAGCATATCATGGAAAATGAGCCATAGTATAATTTCATAACGTCCGGACAGACCACTTTTTGTCTCTCATTCTTTTCATTCTACCCTTTTTGAACTAAGCTTCAAAGTAAATCTTCCCAGTAAGCCTTTGGTTAGTGTAATGGAGACGATTAGGTACACTCTTGTCAGTCATCTACTGTACCATGCTGCTTTGTTTCACATTTTTTACCCAAAGAAATCCCATATTCTATCAGTTACTTAAACTTCAGTGAGGTTTTACCCAACCCTTCCCTCTACCTGATATGATCTAAGCCAATCCCAGGTCAAATGTTCAACAAGCATCAGAAAAGAAGTGTATAAAATGAAACCTCAGTTGTTGAGAAAAGACGTCTTTAAAAAAAGCTGGTTGTAAAAGCAAACCGCTGTGAAAGCTCTTCTAACATAGACATTAATTATCATGAGTAACAGCTATTATGTTTTATGAAGAAGCTATTCTCTCCACAGTAATATGAATCACTTCTTTGTTGAGGTCCACATCTAGTATATGATTAAACTTGATTTGTGCTTGTCCTGTGTCCTCGGGCCATGCAAAACGTGAAGCAGTTGCAGATGGCTTGTTTCAACAAACCACAGGACCAAAAGGGATCCCTCTTCGCTGTGCATTTAATATACAAACTACAAAGGCAGGCTGCGGTCAGCACACCCTTGTGAAAGGGGCTAAAATAGTGTCAGCAGGATGTCCAACAGACTGCCAGCGAGCAGGCAGAGCCGAGCACAACACGACATGGAAACTGAAGTTATGAGCAAACTGACAAATTAGATGTGTTCTCAGTTTTCTGACAACCAGAATAATTCCAATAATTTAACTTAATGACAAAACCTGGATTTTTACAGTACATACACATTCAGTAAGTAGTAACAAATAAGATACAGAAAATTACATCAATTGTGTCTGTGATAGTTGTGATGTGAGTGCCTTCTATGTTGCTGCGATGTGCTTTCTGGGATTAATCAAATACATAATTAATAACATGTTTGTCCTTTAAATTTAGAAAAGGTTATTTACCCTTTATGCATCACCGTCAGATGACCTTTACCTGACTAAGCTCAGCCTCGGTGACATGTTATTGACATTTATGAAGGAGAGGCATGTGTGTTTATTACAGTAATATCTTTTTCTTTTCCTCACTAATGTCCAAAACAGAGCAGGGCCCCTCCCACACAAGCGTCTTCTGCTTATACACTAGAGCAAATGCTTTTATGAACGTTCAGCTCTGTTCAGGTGTCAAAGTTGGCATTCCTTTCAAATTAAAACATTCTTCTACAGCTGTTTTTCAGAAAAAAAAAAAGGATGTGATTAACAATGAGGTGCCAGAAGACAGTGATATGATGGATTTTTCCTTTTGTTGGCATGAAGCTGCTCACACTCACACACTTGTTTTTCAGGTATTTTTCAGGTGTCTAACTATTTAGACCAATGTGTTATGATATTTACAAATGTAAACTCAAACATCACACATTTCCTTCACTGACGCAGACACATTTTTGATACAGAGTACAGTTGTGTTTCATAATGTCTACCAATAAGCTTTGAGTTTAATGTCATTATTGTCTTCTTTACAGTAAGCTCCAAAACCAAGAGACGCTCGAAGGAACAGTTTAATCAGGTTGGTTTTGGTAAAATTACAATTTGACCACACTCTCAAATTTTGTTGCCAACAAACTTAGTAATAATCCGTGACAATGTGACCTCAGCTGTGGGACACCAATAGCGCGTGTGGAATGAAAATGAACCTCGGGGCGACCAGAGTGGGAGTAAATGTAAAAAACATTACAGCACAGTAGAGCAAATGTGAGCTGAGTTGATCCTTTTGGTTTACTGTGTGATAGAGGCCTTAAGAAAAACAACACTTCATTAACAAAACACAGGATAATGTTTCCAAAGAGTGGTGCAGTTAGTTGACCGCTGATATATTACATGTTGAGTCCATAAATATTTGCAGTGCAGACTATTTTTTTTTTATCTCCAATGCTTTACAGCTGTGTGTCTTACATTTAATCTTCTTACTGCATATTAGTCCTTACAGCACTAACTGTGAACCATCTTTGCTCATTAACCTGATTTCTTTCGATGACTGGTTCCCTCACTTTTATGTCTTTAAAAGTTACTGAAGAGGATGCAATGTAAAGGAATCCTAGTCAGCTTTATGTTCACTGTACTGTCACCTCATAACAGAAATGTCTTGGGTTTGTGTCCCGAACCAGGACAGCGCTTTTCTGTATCTTTTTTTGTTTTTTTCTGCTCCACTTTCTAAATCCCTAGCCATTATTGCTCCAGGATGTGTATTTTCTCTCCACTACAAGAAAAACTTGGAGAACAATGTATGCAAGTAAAAGTAAACGCAAATAGCTCACACATAGTACATTGCTCAAGTGCAGTCCAAACACAAATTCTGTTTTATAGTGGAAAGCATTACATACACTCTAGCCCAATGTGAATGTTCAGTAAAATAGCCTCAAAACGGTGCAATGAAACATGCGTTCATTCAAAACGTTACTGTGCAATGCCTGAAATTATTAACACTGACTCACACTTAACTGCGTATGGAGCCAATAAGGCACGGCTACAAAGCTAACACCTCTGTGTGTGTTTAAATAATCATTTAATTTCATCATTTTGAAACACTTTTCCTTCCTTTTTAAATGCCCGGCCCATAAGATTTGTGTATTCTTGGTTGTTTGATCAAAGCAGGACATGTACCATAATATTGTTTAGAAGTTTGAAATTCTTACTATTTCCACTGTTTTCCTGTGTTGTAAATATGACACACTGTACACTGCATTGGACTTAGGACTAAATGCATTTGTTTTACACACATTTTATTTTACCGTGCTAATGTTATTGTTACAAGTTAGAAAGGCTTCACATTGGCCTGAATAAGACTTCCCCATTTTTCCTGCACTGCACATTGTAGTGTCCTTGCTGGGTCCTTTTGGACTCAGGTGACCCATTTACACATTAGCCTGCCAGCAGGGTCTGGACCAGCTTATTCTACAAACTCTGACACCCACACAATACAGTCCTTGACCCAGAACATTAAACTATATTCAATATGACAAAGGGTTAGATGGAGCGGAGGAGAAGAAATCTTACAGTTCAGGTACTTTTAAACACTATTGGTTGTAATTATGCCTCCTTTTAAACTATAATATCCACTGTTTTGGCTACAGAATAGTTGCAGGAGTTAAACTCACTCAGCTGTATTCATTTTTAATAATGTACATGTGATGACAACATCTCTTTCCCATGCATGGGAATTGTCACCAACACATGGGGAGTGCACATGTGCTCAGGATTAACATGTGGGCTCTCATATGTAAGTGAGCCTACTCTGCCCTAACCCTAATAATAAGGACCATGTCACTTTGGAGCTGCATTAATGGAGATGAAGCCTGTCTCTGTCGTATTCAATGAGGAATTTTAAACGTATGTGTGGACCCTTTGTGTGTCTGTTGTGATCTGCTAACAGTTTGTCACTCCAGCTGTGCCCTATCCATACAATAAGTCAGGTGGTTAAAGAGGGGTTTTTAGTTTCTTCTGGGTGTGAGAATGATTAGGTCATGATGCAGGCACCAGGGATCCATCGAAATGCAAAGGACACCTGATCAGTGTAAAGTAAATCCGTGACATTAGAAATTAGATCCATAGAGGTGACTTAAAACCAACAAGCATGCCCTTTGCTCCAGAAATCCACCAACTGTGACCTGTAACTTTTCCAAACTTCACTTAAATATGTTGTGAAAGAATTGTCATCCAGGAATGTCCACATACACAGAGTGGGAGGGACATAGTATGTTCCTCTGTGTACTTCTCTAAATCATTTACTTATGGTATTGACACCTGCATCAAACTTAAACATGGGATCATAATTTCTTCATTTCTACACGTCCACACTTTAAATCCTACCAGTGGAGTACACGTTCAACTAAACCCCAGTTCCTTTAATCTTGGTCTCTAGCGTGAGTTGTGAGTTCTGTTGTTGCCATTCCACCCAAAGATAAAGGATCTGGAAAGCATTTGGTTCTGGAAAAGCCCATTGACAGCTGTTGTGCTACTTGGGTCCACTCCAGACCTTTATCTTGGGCTCTGTGAAAGCTCCTCCAGAGCATAATTGGACTTAAAGATGTTGAGGATTGTTTTTGCCTTGCTCTGACCCAATGTAAACTTGCTCATTACCATCCTTAAAAAGACCTGTTACCCCACACCCAACTTGTCTGGTAAAGCTCTCTGTACCTGCTGTCAACCAAAGTGACCTCAGTGTTTTAAGATGTGTCCACTGCAGTTTGTGGAGACCTACAGGTGATAAAAACCTGCTTGAATTTCAAAAAGCTAGTATAGTATAAGTTGTACAGGTTTCAATATTTTAACATACATTAAATCATAAACATTATATATTACAACATGCAACAAAGTAAGCCTCACTCCACAGAAAATGTTGCTGTCTTTTCGACTTGCTCTCGTACAGTGTTCTGGGGCGACTGAAGTCTGTCGGGTGGGGTCAAGTAAAATGAGATTTTGAAAGCTCCTCAATTAAAGTGTATGTCTTTGAAATCCCAGGCCAGGCTTGGCCACTTCATTCAAGCTTTCCGCTCACTATCAGCCTATTATCTGATCTGGGGGGGAAGTGAAGTTTACACTGCTGATAGCTGCTTTGAATGATATTGTCTGCGTACAACTCTGGGTGGGTGACTCTGATGACCTCAATGGCCGTCCATTGAGAACACACACACATAATATGGCCACAACTAGTGACTGCTCCATTGACAAGCACAGTTAAAAGGCTCAGATTGCTAGAGATGCCCACACACATTGCACACTGACTTTTTGTGTTTAAAAAAAACATTGACTGAGAAAAATGAAATAGTTATTCTTAGTTTGAAATCAATGGTATTTTTAACAACTCCATAGTGACTCTGAAAACACTCCAGGAGTAAATGGTCTACTCAAGGCTGTAGCCTCTGCAAATGAAAACACAGCCAGTGGGCAATTTCTTCAAACTGTTTTTACTTACCTCTGACCCCAACCCTGACCCCCCCAAAGTTTTATGGAGAGTTCTTGGAACAAACTAGCTAATTGTCAATGAAAGGATGTGTTCAAAGGCCTTTATGACCTATAGCTCTCCATGTGTAACTTCAGGAAAAAAATTCAAATAAGACGACAGGAACATTAGACAAACACAGCTCCAGTTCTAGGGGATTTCTGACGTCAATTTATTACAATTTATTATTAATAACAATTTATCACAGTCAGTAATTCCTTACACTTTTATTTCACTATCACACTAACTTTATTTTGTGACATGAAACTGGAAAGTGAGTCTGATTGGAGGAGTTGGAAAAATGTGCTTGTACATTTGTGGTTGTTGGTTTTAGATTAGACCATGCAGATCAAAGCTGTTAAGTTTCTGTGATGTGTGATAAAAAGACATGTAATAAACGTAATTTGTTTAGACCAAAGTTCTGCATGTGTAATAACTACAATGTATGTTTCGCCTGTGTTTATCACATACACCTGCTAATTCATGTTCAACTCCCTAAATCAGTGCATCTGATTGTTCTCAACAAATGAGCTGTGACGTTATGAGCCAGCTGCTTGTACTTATCATCACATAAAGTCTAGAGAGGTGGACAATCTCTGTAGTAATGAAGCTGAAAGGGGAGTGACCACACAGAGGCCAAATGAGTACATCCCAGAGCAGAGAACACATTCTTCCTATTAATACCAATAATAACCCACTCCAACAATTACCTAATGTTGGCCTATTTGAGCTTGTATGAGTATAATTTGGGTTGGCATTGTGTTATCTTTAAAATAATACAGGACTCTATGTTGTTTGACTGTGAGTTTAAGAGCTCTACTCATACGTTGAGATAAAACTGAACTCATAGTATGCTTTTAAGTTGTTCTTTCTTATCAGGCGAGCTAACAATAGTTCTGAGTTATAAGGGCAATTGCAGCTAATGCTCTGTTTGCATTAGCCCTCTTTTAGCCAGTGCTCACAAAACTATTAGAGAGGCATTCAAACAAACTGAAAAGGGCACTCATGGCATTCAATTTAGATTTATAGACATTTTACAAGTGACTAAATGAACAAATTCCCAAGTCCTGTGCACAATTGTCACTTTGTTGTAGACAGTACTTTTACTTTCTGCCACTAGGAGCAGCATCATTTTCTCTGAGGGCACTAAGGTCACACTACCATCTTGTGAGAGCACATATCCAGACAAATTTGTCACATCTGATAAAAATAAGGAACTTAAAAATACATAACCGTTTCATGCTTGCTTTCAACAATGTAGTTTCAGGCAGACAGTCCTTCACTCTGTTTACTGGGATGAAAAAAAGTGATTTAATGATGCTCTAATTTGGGCCATAATCTGTTATATTAAATAAGTAAATATGGACTTTAGTTAAATGTAGATTCAGCTTTGTGTTTTAGTTAACACCAGTCTTTTATTTTTATTAGTTTTTGCTTATGAAATAAAGTAAAAGGTCCCGTTAATAGTGTAAAATGAGTAGTTAGCTGAGTCACTGACCTAAAGGCTTGATTGGGGCAGAAAATTAGATTGCCCACTCTTTGATCTTCCTCATGATTTAAGCACCTTCAAAGCCTATCTTACAGTTCTGCACAGAACACAATAGCTTATAAAACCATTTTCATCAGTGCTCAGGACTAGCACTGAATGAGGACCTCATCTTACCATCTTTGGCATCATTGCTTGTCTGTTCCACTGTTTTTCATCCATTTCATTATCCCAGTCGCACTTCTGTAGGTTTAGAGTGGACAACCTGCAACATATAATATATGGATAGTTTATTACTTTCTAATTAACAGCACAAGTGGACATAAATGACCCCTTGCCACTACATTAGGCTACAATGGGAGGGGCTTCACTGTAGGACACTACCTTGGCTGCTTAAGCCCGCCCCTCGCAGTTGAGAGAGCTGGTGCATAGGCAGCAGAGGCCATCGCTGGCGAGTGTTTGAGCAGCCCACCCCTCTTTGCAGTATGCATGTTCACCAGGGGATCCGCGGAGCGCTCACGTCCCAACAGTGTGTTTCGCCGGCCAGAAACAATCTACTCAAGAGTCGAGGATAACCAAATTGAATGTGGCAGGCGGACTGCAGGCCGACAGCCCGGAGTGACCGGAGGAACTTAGTATTTACACAAGAATACGGACTGTCGCTCTCCACTGAAAGTGAACAATCATGCATGTGCTCTTCTGGGGTTTAGGGTTGCTACTATTCCCTGATTTCTTGAATGTAGCCGCATCTACGGACAGATTGATTTTAAATGCAAGTGCAGGTACAGTATCAAGATTTGAAAATCCCTCTTTTTCTTACTTTCCCACGTTAGTTATTTCTCTCGCACGTAGAGTTACGAATGAATGGGTTTTGAATGCACCACCACACATGACTTGTTATGCAGAAAAAGTTCACTGACAGAAGGGATTGCGTTGCACTTTGTTGATGATTCTAATGTATAGGTGTTGTCGATGACATGAAAATGACAAACCACTCTTCTTTTTTAAACATTGTCCCCCAGAAAACGAAGAGACGAGCGTTTATGAAATTGTAACTCCGGTGCGTGTAAATGAAGCCGGTGACAAGTTCCCGACGAGTTTGCACTTCAAGAGGAAAAGGCGAAGTTTGGACGAGGACACTGGCAACACCACGGATCACTGGGCCTCACCAAACATCCACTACAGGATTTCTGCTTTTGGACAGAACTATCACTTGAACCTTACGCTGGATTCGGGATTTATTGCACCTCTTTACACTGTGACAGTACTTGGACTACCCCGAGGAGATAACATAACGGGTTTTGCAACAGATGAGCACCAGGAGGAGGAGGACACAGAGTTAAGGCATTGCTTCTACAAAGGATACGTAAATGCTCACGCAGATCACGCCGCCGTCATCAGTTTGTGCTCTGGACTGGTGAGTTTTTTTTTTTTTTTTCATCTTATCTCTTTTGTTGAAACACAATGACTTTTTATTTTACGCATAATAGTACCACACATAAAACGCTATTTTTTTAATGTTTGATACAACAGTTGAATTTCATATGCTTGAACAAGCGATGATGATAAAATTAACATACTAGTTTGGTTTGTTCAGTGAAGTTTTACTAATATTAAAGTATGACTGTGTTACATAAGAAACCTCTTCTTTGTCACAGCTACACTTGTGCGACTGCAGCGTGTAAATCAAAGCCTTAAACCGGCGGAAGAATGCCCTTAGCTCCGCTGCTTCCTGACAAGTTTAATGAACACTTCGCTCTTTATCTTACTTCCATGCCTCTCTGTAGCCGGTGACGTGTTTACGCATGCTTATACAGCGGGAGTACAAGTATACTGACGTCAGCGCGGATTGGTCCAGCCTCCAGGCGTGCACACGCATGAGTTTTGGAGTTTATGGATGTACATTGATTGTGTATGGAGTTAGGTTTTTTCCCACAGAGCAATTCACAAGAAATCGAAATGTGAATGTCCAGATCTGAATTGAACTTTTGGGAGTGGAGTTGACTTTTTGGTGCATACATTGTTTAAATGCATGGGAGTAAAATTCCCAATCTAATCTGCAATTGGAATCCCTCATATGCTCCGCTTGCAACAACAGGACAACCAGGCAATCCTTTCCAACTAAATCTTACTCGAAAGCATAACCATTTGCCTTTTATGTACAGCTATCTTTGTGCACGCTGGATAACAACAAGTCATTATGATTTATAACAGCATTTATTCTTATCTGCTACTCAGCTCGGCACTTTCAGGTCTCCAGAAGGGGAGTATTTTGTGGAGCCCCTTTACAGCTACCAAGGAGAAGACTATGAAGAGGAACACACAAAACCTCATATTGTATATAAGAAGAGTGCACCAAAAAAAGACTTAACTGAGGATAGCTCAGCGTGTGACACTTCAGGTACTATGAAACACACAACGGTTTTAAACCTTTGTATTTTTAAAACCACCCAAGTCAGAGCACACCAGCAACGTCATTTGCTTCTCTATCTTAAATCAGTCTTGTGTTCAATTCAAAACATTACATAATAGTAACACAATGAGCTTGGATAGGGACACGTGGCTTAGTTATAACATGCAACAAAAAGGATTTAAAATAGAAAATCTTCCAGTGTGGTAATAATCAGCAGCATCAGGCATCAGCTGCAGCAAATAAGTGAGGACGATCTCCAGCTGTCACACAGGAAAAGTCATTGGGAAGTTTCCCCTTGTATCATCTCATCTCAGTTTACTGCCTCCACTTCCTGTTGACTCTTTACTTCCTCTGCCTCTTTGATAAGAACATTTGTGTAGATGCACAATGCAAAAAGGCTACAAAAGGATGACAAAATGTAACATTTAAATAATCAAATCTGACTAAAAGAATGAGCTGTTTTCTTTGTATGGGTTTTCTCTCATCTGGCTTGGTTCCTTTGAATATTATGTGTATTTGTGGTCCCATAGATAAAAAGCAGAATTAGTTCAACATTAACAAAATGAAGTATAGGAAAATTACTTTATTACCTGATATGATGGCAACTTAAGTTGAGCTGGCTTTTATATGCTGCCCTGAATGGTGCTGGGAAATTGATATGATAGAGATAAACGTTTCTGCTTTGCACTGATTAAAGTCAGGTTCAATTCCCTTCTTTTGTATTTAGGTCTGTTGCCCACCTTTAACTCTGCCACTACAGTTTATGCTTGATTTCATTATGGCTGGATGCCAGCTTTACCTAGCCTGAACACTTTGCTCTCAACTCTCCTTATTTCTATGGGAGTGAGAAAAAAAAAGCAGAAAACTGGGCTGTACAAATTTGTTAACCTATTCTTTGTGGGGAAAAGTAAAAAAAAATATGGCTCTATCAGAATTATACAACCCGTACCACTCAATTCAAAGTTAGTTTTTATTCACAAATACTAAAATGCATTACTGTGTTTATTCTGTTTATATTTACAGCTTATAGTTACATGTCTTTTTGTTTTGGGCTCTGTTTTCTAGGGCATGAACAAAGACATAAAAGACACAATCTGAGGAGAGAGCCAGTGGTTGGGATCACCACTGCGTCTATTGTGGCCCCTGTCGTCAGCTCTAGTTTTTTTAATGAACTGGAGTCATTGAGTGCTGGACTATCCAAGGAAGCTCTTCTAAATGCAGAGAGCAGCAGTTTTAGCAGTGCTAGACCGTCAAACGATAGCAGCGGTGACTCTGGACCTCACAGGAGATCAAAGCGCTTCCTCTCCTACCCGCGCTTTGTTGAAGTGATGCTGGTTGCTGACAACAAAATGGTGGAGCACCATGGCAGCAGTTTACAGCATTACATTCTAACGTTAATGTCCATTGTAAGTTCTTTGTCATTATGTCACAAAACTGACCAAATGAGATGTTTATATTTAGTGTATTATTCCCTCACGTCTTTCAGGGCATAATGACAGATGATAGTTGCTTATTCTGTAAACTTGGTGTGTGTGCTTTTCTACACATAGTTCAACAAGGGCAAACTGAGCAAAGGACAGCTTCAAGTAGAGTCTGTCTGATAACTAGAAAGTAAGCTGAGGTATGTCATATAGACACCCCACTTCAAATCCTAACTTCCGCAGGCTTCCGGGGCCAACAAATCCCAGGGGGAACTGAGATGACCTATATTTTGGTCTTGGCAAAGACTGCATTCTCAATGCCCCCAATCATCCAAATTCCTGGTTAGAGGCTTGAAACCAAAGAAAGCTAATTTGTGATAGCTGCTAGTAAATAATGTAATTAAGTTTTGGTGGAGTGATACATGGGTCCTGTTTTTCATCAAAATATTCTAAATTAGTATTATAGGTTTTGTTATTTGTTCAGATCTTGTTCAGTTAATTTTTCTTTTTTTTAATTGCAGGTGTCTTCAATTTACAAAGACCCCAGCATTGGGAATGTTATTAACATTGTGATTGTCAAGTTAGTCATAATTAACAACAAACAGGTAAAACATTAATACTTTCTACATTTCTACAGATTGGACATTGTTTACCTTCATTCTTTTTCTTTTATCAGGATGGTCCAGTCATTTCATTTAATGCACAGACCACTTTAAAGAACTTCTGCATTTGGCAGCAGAGTGAGAACGTTTTAGATGATAACCACCATGCCCATCATGACACTGCCATCCTTATCACGAGGTGCAAGAAAAATATTATGTCCTATAGCTGAAAAAAACCTTATTAAAGAAACATAATGGACATGTAAAGGTATGTTTTCTGTATTTAGCCATTTAACCTAACCCAATCTGTATCTATTCCACAGACAGGACATATGTAGGGCAAGAGACAAATGTGACACTTTAGGTAAGTGTTCACAGACTGTAATATGTTTACAGTTACAAGAAATGTGACTGATGAAGCTGACAATAGGTTCAGTATGACAAATGTAAGATTTGTTTTTCAGGACTTGCAGAATTGGGAACAGTGTGTGATTCATACAGGAGTTGCAGCATCAGCGAGGATAATGGACTCAGTACTGCATTCACCGTCGCCCATGAGCTTGGCCATGTGTAAGTATTGCATGTACATCATAGCATTTTGCACATTGCAAGTGTTCAATTGAATACTTTAATGCCCTTTTCTTTAAAAGTTTCATGTTTCCGGATTTTAATTTGAAATGACAGTCTAAAGTCCTGACTCATTCAGTGCTTGTGGTGTTAGACTGTTGCAACGGAGACTGTTACAGACCTTAACAGCCCTTATCTTTAGAAAATACTCTTTCTGAGCACTTAACAAAAGAAGGGATTGTTAAATCAGAGCTTAGTATTGTGTGGTACCTGTGTGCAGTGCTCAGTAGCTCATAAGGAGGCTTCTGGGCACAGTGGTGCTTTACTTGTCAAGCACCAACCAAGAGCTTTTGAATTTGATCACCCTGCTAGAGCTTTCGCACAGTGCCTACAAGTGTTGTAGTCTAGTAACATATGTATACTACAGTTACACAACCAGGAACTGCATTTATGACTTTCTTTAATAAAAGGTTTATTTACATGCTACAGCTACAAACCGAGAACATTTCTGATTCTTTTTGTTGTGTTTTGTCTGCCAGTTTCAATATGCCACATGATGACAGTAACAAGTGTAAGGAGGACGGAGTTAAAGCACAGCAACACGTGATGGCTCCTACACTTAACTATAACACAAACCCGTGGATGTGGTCCAAATGCAGCAGGAAATACATCACAGAGTTCCTTGAGTATGTTGTGCATTTCATTCAGTTTCAAACATGAGCTCTTATTTATTTTTATTAGATTTTTTTATTAGATTATCACTTTTTAATCAGCTCATTTTGTAAAAGGAATGAAGCAGGGTCTGACAAATATACAAACCCTTTAAAAACCCTGACTGCAAAGCTATTCATATGAAAACCAGAAGTTGTCAAGAGGCATGTAGCAGTTTGCATTGCACAGTATCTAAATTATATTATTATTATTATTATTATTATTATTATTATTATTATTATTATTATTATTATTATTATGCATATAACTACAAGCTATACTGAGTGTGTTTTCTGTTTGTCTGTGTCTCTTGTTTTCTTTTCATTTTTTTTTTTCAAGTCATTTTATTTTTATTTCTTAATAGCACAGGATATGGTGAATGCTTACTCGACGAGCCAGTTTCTAGGCCATACAGTCTCTCACAGCAGCTGCCTGGACAAATGTACAGTGTCAACAAACAATGTGAATTGATATTTGGGCCAGGAACACAGGTGTGCCCTTATATGGTAAGTGTAGTTATGTTCCACATGTGGTTCCCACGTGCTTTCATCATATTGAATTTTTAAGATACTGCTTATCATTCATTAAATGCCAAGAAGCAGAGTTTAATTGACTTTTTACTTTTTATGAAACATTTACAATATTAACAAAAATTAAAAAATGATTGCGGTGAATTGTTGATGATGAAAAGTGTTTTCCACACAACAGTCAATTGTGTATGTCTGTATGTAAATGTGTATTAGACCCAGTGTCGACGACTGTGGTGCACTAGTACAGAGGGTGCCCAGCGGGGCTGCAGAACGCAGCACATGCCTTGGGCAGATGGCACTGACTGCGCACCTGGAAAGGTAAAGACAATTACAGTTAGGACAGCAGTATCAAATGGTGATATTTCAATTGAATGATGTTATGTTTCCTCATGATTTTAAAACACTGAAAAAATAATCATGAACAATCATTTATAATCTGTGTTTAGTAGTGACTTCTGACACTTGTGCTTGTGTCTTTCTAAAATGTATCCAAGAACATCTTACGGTGGCTTTTAAATTTAGTTAATGCTTTGTGTCTGATTTTAGAATCTGACTACTCTTCAGTCTAATCCACGAAAGCCTAGAACAGATGCCATCTTTTCCCTTCACCTTAGTGTATAATATCTGCCAGATGACCATCTAAGCACAGGAGTGTACCTGGACATGATGCCAGTTGCATGTATAAGATCTGTGCTTTGTCTTGCTCCTCTTTTGTTCTCTTGTGCATTCTTTATTTACTTAAATAGTAACAGTCTCACTCTATTTATTTATTTATTGTCATTTCTCTCCTTTTGTAGCACTGCAAACATGGCGTGTGCTTAGCCAAAGAGCACGATACTACACCTATAGATGGAGCATGGGGAGTTTGGAGTCCTTTTGGTACCTGTTCACGAACATGTGGAGGAGGCATCAAGGTTGCTGTACGTGAATGCAACAGACCAGTGTGAGCAGTTCAGTTCTATTTATGTTTTTCTTAATTTTTATTTAGACCACTTGGTCTTCTTAGTTGCCAAAGTTAGTCTTGCCACAATGAAAACCCAGGAAGTGAAAAATAAATTGTCAAAATGACATGCATAGCAGAATAAAAGATGTGTGTTTACATGTCTGTTCTTTTTTTCCAGGCCCAGAAATGGAGGAATGTACTGTGTGGGTCGTCGGATGAAGTTTCGTTCCTGTAACTCTGAGCCCTGCTCCAGGCAGAAGAAGGACTTCAGGGAGGAACAGTGTACTGCTTTTGACGGCAGGCATTTCAACATCAACGGACTACCTCCAAATGTTCGCTGGGTTCCCAAGTACAGCGGAAGTGAGCTGCTTCATTTGTGGCATTTTCTCTTTTTTACTTTTTGAATGATGGTAACTACATGACATTTCCTTTCTTTCAGTCCTGATGAAGGATCGTGTAAGTTGTTCTGCAGGGTGGCTGGCAGCACAGTTTACTATCAGCTCAGGGACAGAGTCATTGATGGCACACCGTGTGGTCCCGACACCAACGACATCTGTGTCCAGGGCTTGTGCAGAGTAAGATTCATGACTTTTCCTTTTGACGTGTGGTTGTAAAAGGGGATTGAAACTTCAAAATGCAGCTTATTCTAACCGCTTTAGTCCATGAAGTTGTTTAGACAATGTTATATACATTATTTGAAATATGATGCATTATTTACTTGAACTGACTAATAAACATTCCAAGAGACAAATTGATTTTATTCTCAGAGATTGATTATTGACATTTTCAGTAAATAATTTGAAAGAACATGGAAAGGTTTTGCACACACAGTTACACAGTTATTTGGTTACACTGTGGTTCAGGAACTTTCCTTCCTTTGATGGCAAAGAGTTTATGGAGCCATGCTTTTACAATAAATCTACACATTCATTTTTCTCAATAAAAACATAAAAACACATAACCAATGTGTGGCAATACGGTATTAAATATTACATTTTGTTTTATTTTTAATCCATCTGTAGCAAGCTGGCTGTGACCATGTATTAAACTCTAAAGCCAGAAGGGACAAATGTGGGGTGTGCGGAGGTGACAATTCGTCTTGCAGACCTGTTGCAGGCACCTTTAATATAGTCCGCTACGGTATGCTACACATCAACTCTTGCATGTTAAACTGGTTGAATATGTTTTACAACTGTATGTTCCTAACAACCTAAACTAATTCAATTATTACTGTTGCTTACATTCACAGGCTATAATGAAGTAGTGCGCGTACCTATTGGTGCTACAAACATAGATGTCCGACAACACAGCTACTCAGGAAAAGCAGAGGATGACAACTACCTTGGTAAGCCCATTATATATATATTTTTAACAATGCAAAAACAGTTGCTTCTTTCTCTTATGCTTTCTGTGAAATACTGTAGGTACTAAAGCTTAGACTGTAATCCTAGTGAGTATGAACACAGTGCATGCTAAAACGTTAATGAGCCTGAACCAGGGCTGTAGGTACCAGTCTAGAAATGCCAGTCAAAATACAAGCCTTTATGTCATTTGTGTGTGCAATGGTGTGAGATTTCCTGATTTCTTGCTGTGGGTGTGTATACTCTATGCTGTCTGAAAGGGGCTGCTCTGTGAGCTATAGTCTACATGTCTTGTTGGAATGAGCATGCTAATACCTGATAGCCCTCTGGGTACCATTCCATCAAGGTCGACAAGTGTGTGTCTGCATATGTTTGTGTGTTTTTACTCATATTTATGTAATAAAAATATTGTATTAAATGTTATGTTTTAGTCAATATTGTCTTACATAGTTGTGCCTATTACATAATACAAAGACTCAAGAAGAGAAGTCACTTGTGAGCTACAAAATAATGGGCTTGAGGGTGTTGACATGAGGGATACCAGTCTTTAAAGACATAATAGCTTAATATGTGTAATGACAGGAAAGGGAAAGCCAGGAAATCATCCCCATTATTGCATTAGTATACAGTATATGTGTGCAGTAGACTGGCTGTTGCAGAACATGACATCTCTGGATGTACTTCTGCAGGAAGAGAGGATTATTTTTTTTGCTGCCTTGTTATGAGGTTTGCTGAAACATTCACTAGTGTGTTTATAATGCTTAATTGCCAGTTATTGTATTACTTAAGCTAGCTCAGGTTGTTGTAAACTGCTTTGAAATAAACATGTACAAGTGAGTGTAATTTTCTGTCTCTCTGCAGCAATATCAAATAGCCATGGAGAATTCCTTCTTAATGGAGAGTTTGTGGTCAGCATGTTCAAAAGGGAAATCAAAGTAGGAAATGCTATCCTTGAGTATAGTGGCTCTGACAATGTCATTGAAAGGATCAACTGTACTGACCGCATCGAGGAAGAGATTATTGTCCAGGTACATTACTTGTATTATGTGGTATGCAGAAAAGGTATTTTTATATTTTTCTAAAGCATTCATAAAAATTTATTTCTCATGCTTCGTACTTTAATATTCATTAAATCTCTACCAATCTGTGTGTTAAGTTTGTTTTTGCCTGTATTTTCCCAGGTGCTGTCTGTTGGGAATCTTTACAACCCAGATGTCAGGTACTCTTTTAACATCCCCATAGAGGACAAACCCCAGCAGTTCATCTGGGATGCCTATGGGCCTTGGCAGGAGTGCAGCCGTGTGTGCCAAGGTGAGTGGGAGGTGAAATTGGCTGCCAATATTAGGTGATATGTGTATGGTAGCCACTATAAAATGTTCAGTACAATAATGAAAAGGGCAAAAACTCTTTGAAAGTTTAAAAAAAACTTGACAAGGCCATGTTAGGCATTTAGGTTTGGAAAAAGTACAAGTAGAAAGTTGACCAGTCACAGAAATGTCTTATGATGGCTCTGTTGGACTTATGTGGGATGGCAGAAAAACAGTTAACAGGTAAACTTAATGTGTTGTGACATAATTGGACATGTACCTGCTTGTACAATAAAAAGCACTATGTTTTAATGATATCCTGTAGAAAAGAAAAGTATCCATTTTGTTTGCAAAATTTGGTTGTTCTAAGCTGCTTGACTGTTCTCCAACAGGAGAACGCATGCGAAAGATCCTCTGTAGCCGAGAATCAGACAGAGTGGTGGTTTCTGATCAGAGGTGTCACAATACAGCCAAACCTGCAGTCATCACCGAGACCTGCAACACAGAATGTGAACTCAGGTTTGTCACATTATTAAGTTCTATTTATAAAGGTTTTGCTACAAACATCTACAAATACTCAGCGATATTGTTTTATTAATGCAGGTGGTATGTGGCTCGTAAAAGTGAATGCAATGCCCGGTGTGGCCTGGGATACCGTACCCTGGAAATATATTGTGCTAAAATTAACCGCGCAAATGGCAAGACTCAAAAAGTTGATGATCGTTACTGTAGTGACATGCACAGACCTGACGACAAGGAAAGCTGCCATGGAGACTGTAACCCAGGTGGCTGGGAATACTCGCCCTGGTCAGAGGTGAGATTACTGTTGACAGAGGGATGTCCTGTCATGATTTAATGTGTGTATCAAATACTATATCTGCTTACACAAGTTTGTTATGTAGTGCTCTAAAAGCTGTGGAGGTGGCACTCGCCGTCGAGGGGCAGTCTGCCGAAAGGCCGCAGAGAGTGGGGGTGATGAGAGTAAGTGTAGCCAAAGGGACAAGCTTTCCATCCAATCCTGCAATGAATTCCTCTGTCCACAATGGAAAAGTGGTGACTGGTCTGAGGTGAGCTAAGTTGTTCACTTTTTTGTCAATATTTTGTATTTGACCTTGATGAAACAATTTTTAGAGTGATTTTACTGGCTCTGAATTATGTCTAACAGTGACAGGACCTAGCATATAAATAATACTAATCTAACCAATGCCTATTCTGAGATTTAATTTGTTGTTCTACACATTTCTGATCAAATAAAATAAATTATGTCTATTTTAGTGCCTTGTAACGTGTGGAAAAGGCTACAAACATCGCCAAATATGGTGTCAATTTGGTGAAGATCGGCTTGAAGACAAACATTGTGGCTCCCCTAAACCTAATTCTGTACAGACATGCCTGCAGCAGGAGTGTGCCTCTTGGCAGGTCGGACCCTGGGGACAGGTGAGTTCAGACCCCTCTCATCAACTTTTAAAAATATTTTTTGGGCCTTGATGTAATCAACTTTGGACAATCACCAGTCACATTGCCCTTTCACAGGCAGAGATTATTGGACATTGAAATGTTCCCTATATTCTCTTTCACACAGTACATTATGCTAGATTGTTTAGTTTTATAGCTGGATAGGGTTAGGGTTTCAGTGTGTTGCTGGAACAAACATTTGGTGTGATACTTTTACGTCTAAGGACATGCACATGTAAAGGTATATTTAAACCCATTTAATGAACATACATTTGACCTTGTGTTATTGGAGTCAGTGAGGCAGAAGAAAAAAAGGTAGGGCCTTGTGACTAGATTGCTTCAGAGAAAAGACCCTAATTTTTGCCGAGCTGATGAGGTTTGTGGTTATTCTTATTGATGCCTGTCTCATTCACTCTTACTTATGTTGCCACATAACTCCTCCTAATTTCTTTCTTTGAACTTAGTGCACTACCTCATGTGGGCCAGGTTACCAGATGCGAGCAGTGAAGTGTGTTATCGGCTCTCATGGTGCTGTTATGGATGAC
The DNA here is from genome assembly GCA_024416835.2 of Perccottus glenii. Lineage (NCBI taxonomy): Eukaryota > Metazoa > Chordata > Actinopteri > Gobiiformes > Odontobutidae > Perccottus > Perccottus glenii. Next base: position 39,574,420 of record CM044546.2, read on the forward strand.
ACTGAATGTAATGCTGCTACCCGACCCACTAGCACCCAGGTAAAAAAGGTTCTTTCCTGTAATCATATTACACACAATTTTTACTTAGTCTTACTTACACTGTTTGGACAAGTCAGGTGTTGATTTACAATAACCTGTTGTCATTAACAGAGAGACCATTGTTTTTAAAACGTAATAAACCTACGTGCGACATAACCCTGTGTGTGTTATAAGAAGGTTGTGCATGCAGAGTCAGAATGTGGCCCCCGCCAGAAGTAGCAGGTCTTAATTCCGGTCCCTGGGCCAGCAGAGCCAATGACCCTGAAACAGTCACCCCACCTCACTGTGATTTTAACCAGCCAGCCATGAACTGGGCCACTAGGCCAGCCTTTCCCACCACTGAGCTACCAGGACCATTTTGGAAGAAATAACTAGATCAAAGTGTTGAGGGGCAGAGGAAGCAGGATGCATTTGCTTAAATTTTAAATGTGTATTTAAAGATTGATTCGAAACATGTAGCTGATATTTTATGTTGGATATATAGTTTACATACAGGTGGTTGTAAGTGGAGCGCTGAGATTTTTTTACTTCCGTAAACAGGCTCAGTGTGGAATGTGGAGCCTGCTCACAGCCTGTCTAACCCGATTAAGGGTCTTACCTCTGGAGACTGAGGGTCAAAGGGCACCAGAGGGCACAAAAACAAAAAGTGAAAGGGCAGAAAGTGAGGGACAAGGGAATGGATGAGGGTGGAGTTTAGAACCACGTGAGCATTGACATTGGAGCCCTAAATACCACTCCACTGTGACCTGTTATGACAGGGATCAGGGCTTTATGCTGAATGGCTTACTGCCACAATCCATAGTTTGAACTGACAGGGCAGACCTTTTTTCTTGTTGCTTTGGTAAGGTGGGGGAAAAGCATTGATGGGAAACAACTCTAAAGCGTTGAAATAAAGTTCAAGTTGTTCATGACATTCATGACATTGCAGCCAGCGCTGAAATTTGTGGTATTTTGTGTTCATCAACAGATGTTGATACAAGATATTCAGTTTGTTAATTACTGCATGAAAGAGTATGTGCCAACTTTTCAACAGGACTGTGAACTGGTCCAATGTCCAAGCAGCCATCCTATTCCCCACGGGACCAAAGTGCCCTCCCACCAGAGCCACAAAACCCAATGGCGGTATGGTTCCTGGACACAGGTTGGTGGTTTTATCCACAATCTCATGTGCTTACCTGTTGGCCTATTGCCTCCTGACCTTCTTTTCTTCATTACAGTGCAGTGCCAGTTGTGGAAAAGGGAGTCGTATGCGCTATGTAAGCTGCCGTGACAAACAAGGGGGTGTGGCAGAGGAGCAAGCTTGTGCCCACCTACCAAAACCCCCAGCAAGGGAAGTGTGCTCTGTAGTGGCCTGTGGACAGTGGAAAGTGCTTGAATGGACAACAGTAAGGAACAAAACAAGATAAAATGACTGACTGTTGTACAGAACACAAACAGCACCACTGACCATTTTTATAAGTCAGTGGTCAATGGTCAGTTGCGAATGACCAAAATTTTGTAATTTCTAAAATATTTCACACAAAATCAATGAGTCAGAGCTGAATGCACAGATGTAGACAGTGTGCCAATAAGACCTGAAGGAGGCTGGATTGTGTGTTGTATTACAGAGAAACACAAAGTATGAGAGAGCCTGTTTCTGTGCTGGAGAGGGGCTACAGTGACAAGACAAGACAAGACATTTATTTTTGTATAGCCCAATATCACAACAACAGTCACCTCAAAGGGCTTAACAGACTGCACTAGACAACATCCCCTGTCCTTAGACCCTCCATCAGGGTAAGGAAAAACTCCAAAAAACCCAGCCGGGAAAAAAGAGAAACCTCAGGGAGAACCACAGAAGGAGGGATCCACTCCCAGGACGGACAGGCCGTGCAGGAATGTGTCCGGGACAGTTGAAAAATACATAGAAATACACAAACATTTTCACAAATAAAAACATTTATATTGGCAGTGTCCAGTGTCCACTCTGAGTGTGCAATAGTGGATGGGGCCGCAGCCAACATCAAGGTAGATGACAGATGGGGTGGGGGCCCTCACACTGGAGCACAGGCGGGGGGGAAGAGAGAAAAAAAAACTGTAATAGGTAGATGTGATAATATGAGCGGTTTAGTGTGTATCTACAGCTACAACCAGTGTAAACGTGTACCTACAGCTACAACCAGTGTAAACGTGTACCTACAGCTACAACCAGTGTAAACGTGTACCTACAGCTACAACCAGTGTAAACGTGTACCTACAGCTACAACCAGTGTAAACGTATACCTATGATCAATCAGTCTCCATACGTTTGGTGAAATAAGTATTTTTTGAGTTTGCTTTTGAAAACTTCAACAGAGTCAGCTCGCCGCACTTCCACCGGGAGCCCATTCCATAAAAATAGGGCTCTATAAGAAAAGGCTCTGTAGCCAGCAGACTTCTTCTTTACTCGAGGAAGTTGAAGGAGGCCAGCGTCCTGAGAGCGAAGGGTATGAGCTGGAGTATACCGGGTGATGAGGTCAGATAGGTAAGAGGGCGCGCGTCCACAAAGGATTTTATATGTTAACAGGAGAACTTTGAAATCTGCTCTAACATGAATAGGAAGCTAATGTAATGAAGCCAGGACCGGAGTAATGTGATCAAACTTCCTGGTCTTTGTTAAAAGTCTGGTGGCTGTATTTTGGACCATTTGTAGTCTGTGAGTACTTTTCCTCGGCAGTCCAGAGAATAACGCATTGCAGTAGTCCAGCCTGGATGTGACAAATGCATGAATGAGAATTTCAGCATCAGCTAAAGAGAGGCAGGAGCGAATTTTTGAGATATTCCTCAAGTGAAAAAAGCCCAGTTTAGTGACCTCACTAATGTGCTACTGCAGGGATAGTGTGGAGTCAAAAATGACACCAAGGTTCCTCACAGTGTTGCCGTGCTCCAACACACAATTGTTGATCGAGAGAGTAAGATTGTTGAACTTATGCCGATGACTGGCAGGACCAATTAACAAGAGCTCTGTTTTATCCGAGTTCAAATGGAGGAAGTTTTTAGACATCCATGTTTTAATTGAAACGAGGCAGGCCTCTAGACGCTTGATGTCAGTAGTATTATTTGCTTTTATTGGTAGATACAATTGTGTATCATTGGCATAACAGTGGAAGTTTACTCCATAACTTCTGATGATTTGTCCCAATGGTGTAACATATAGTGAAAAAGTATGGGACCAAGCACAGACCCTTGTGGCACACCGAATTTCACTGGTGCCGTGGAGGAGAAGGATTTATTAAAAGAGACAAAATGAGACCTATCACACAGATAGGATTCTAACCAAGCAAGAGCAGAGCCAGAGATGCCAAACACATCCTTTAGTCTGTTGATTAGCACTGCATGATCAATCGTATCAAATGCAGCGCTGAGATCTAGCAATAACAGTAGAGCCGATGAGTCCTTGTCAATCTGAAGGAGGAGATCGTTAGTCACTTTAACTAAAGCTATTTCAGTGGAATAAGAGGCCCTAAATGCAGACTGAAACGGCTCGAGGAGGTCATTTTCCGATAGATATAGAGTAAGTTGTTTTAACACAACTTTTTTGAGGACTTTAGATAGAAAAGGTAAATTGGAGACAGGACGGTAATTATATAGGCATCCAGGAGTAGGTTTTTTGAGTAGGGGTTTGACCACAGCCTGTTTGAAGAGGGAAGGAACGGTGCCAGTAGACAGGGACAAGTTTATAATGTTTAACATAATTTGCCCTACATAGGGCCACAGTTCTTTAAGCTGTTTTGCTGGCAGTATATCCAGAAGGCACGTAGTTGCTTCACATGAAGAAACCACTTTTGTCAGCTCATCGAGGGATACAGGATCTAAGACTGAGAGACGAGAGGTCAGTGGATCCAAGTGAATGGGACCCGGAGCTGAGGAAGACAAAACCAAAATATTATTCCTGATATCTTCAATTGTATGTTATAAAGAAATCTAAAAAGTCTTGTGCACTAAAGGGAGAGGAGTCTTAAGTTGTTCTTGGTTGGATTAGTTTAGCAACTGTCCCAAATAGAAACCTGGGGTTATGCCGGTTTTCTCTGATTAGAGATGAGAAATAAGCCGTCTTTGCAGTGCTGAGGGCGTGCTTATAGGTGTTTACACACAAACACCACTTTTGATAATTTAGATTAGTTTTTGACTTGCCCAATATGCGTTCAAAACTCCTGCAGGCCTGTTTTAAAGCCCTGGTTTCCTCGTTATACCATGGTGTCGGTCGTCTGGTTGGTCTGGGCTTCGTCCTGAGGGGTGCCACTGAGTCAGTGATGGCCGAGAGGGTTGCATGGACCTCCTTTGTGTAGGCTTCTATTGAGTTTCCAGGTGGAGTTAAATTAGGAAGAACATCTGTCAGCCGTGTGGCAAACATTTCCATTGCAGCCGCGCTAAAATTCCGTGTAGACACTACGCATTTGTCGGAATTTGAGGGAAGTCTATAACTTATCTCAAATTCCACCAGTGAGTGATCTGAAACAGCAGATGAAAGAGAGGAGACGAAGAGATGGGAAACATCTATTCCCTGAGCCAAAACAAGATCCAGATAGTTTCCACTAATGTGTGTGGGCTCATGAACAAACTGGTTGAAAGACAGGGTTGTAAGCAGTGATTGAAATGCTCTGGCCAGAGGATCACACTCCTTATTTAGATGAATATTAAAGTCACCAACTAGAAGGATGTTATCAGCGTGGGTTATTAAGTCCGAGAGGAAAACTCCAAACTCATCCAAGAAAGACAAGTAGGGACCCGGAGGGCGATAGACTACAGCTAAATAAAATGGCTTCCTTCCATTAATTTGAGAAGGAATATGTTTGATGAGTAACACTTCGAATGAGTTAAATTTTGGCTGTGATGATGATCCTGTAAAGCAAAATGCAGCTTTATGAATGGCTGCAACACCACCACCACCCTGTTTCAACGTCACGACCTACCTGTGCATATGCATAATCGGGGGAGAGGCATCATTTAGTGGCAGAAAAACATTGGGCCTAAGCCAAGTTTCACAAAGACAAAGTAAATCCAAGCAATGAGAAGTAATAAGATCATTAATTAAGAGTGCTTTGGAGGATAGAGACCGCACATTCAGGAGACCAATCTTCAGTCTTGACATAGAGCCTGCATTTGAGGGCTGGTCCAGTGGAGCGATAGTAACAGGAACAAGCTGTCGAGCTTTAACAGTTTTGCCGGGTTTAAAAGAATGCCTCTGAGTTATAATAACATGAGGACATGATGCTTTTGGGTCACTGACTCTGTGAGTTTTCAGATGTGTTTGAGGACTAAATAAATTCACCTTATCTAATAGGCCTTATCTGACACGGCCTAACCAGACAACTAAAAGCTGCTACATTATCCAGTTCCACACCCGCACTATCATGACTAGCAGGTTCTCTAATTCCTGCAACCTGCTGAGATTCCTTGTGTCAAATGCATTGAATGCACCTGTCTATATTACTAGACAAAATGGCAGCACCTTGTCCAGTAGGATGCAGGCCGTCTGCCCTCAGCAGGCCTGGGCGGCCCCAGAAAGAAGGCCAGTTATCCACAAAACCATAACCTTTCTGACTACAATGCCGGGCCAGCCACCGGTTCATGGAAACTAATCTGCTATACTGTTCATCACTACCCCTTACGGGGAGGGGGCCAGAGACAATTAATCGATGCCGACTCATCTTGTTCCATAGTTCAAAAGTCCTAGCTAGGCTATCTTTGGTTACCTCAGACTGCCTCATTCTCACATTATTGGTGCCGACATGAATAACTATTTGCTTGTATGTAGTGCGAGTATGTGTCCTGGGAAACTCTCCCTTCCTGCGTGATGTCACACCCTAAGGTTAGCCTCTATGTCGGAAGCCCTGGCCCCCAGTAAACATTGGACAATGGCTGGCGTCTCAAGTCTAACATTGCAGGTAATGGAGTCCCCTATCACCAGAGTACGATGCTCGCTCCGGCTGGCCGGCGCAGAGGAACAGGCCGGTGATCTGCGCGGACAAGCCGCTAAAACCGGTTCATGGTCTCAGAGGGGGTGATCATGACAGGAGCGGACAACCGTAGGCTTGCGCCTGCCTGTACCACTTCACCGAGAGACCGGCAAGAAAGCAGGACTCTTTGCAACAGCTGCTGAAACAACTGAGCCGCAACTGGAGCTATCGCTAGCAGGACTGCTATCAGACCTGCATCTGATACTATCCGGAAACCCTGACACATCTAAAGTAACCAAACCCTGTCTATGCTGATCTAGCTGCTCTAACTCACAAACACGTCTCTCTAATAGAGACAATCTGTCTAGTAATACCGAACAATAATGGCAATCCATTGCACCAAGCAGATGCAAATACAGAAAAAGCTTAGCTAAGCTAGTGTAGGTACAGCTAAGTCAAGCCAACTGTTCACAACTCACAATGATAAATTCTAACACACAGCTGTACAACCACAAGTTACAGGGAAAACTCAGAACACACAACAAGACTAACCACCAGTAGAAAACAGTAACAAACACAACAATCGAGGTATGCTAAGCGCTAACTCAATTGCTAAAAACCCGCTAGCATGTTAGCTAGTGTGCTAGCTAGCACAAACAAAAATGCCCTGTTCACAAAACGACAGCAACTCTATTACTAACCTCTAGGAGAAATATAATCACTATAACAATGAATGAGGTGTGGTGCACAGTTAAAGTGTTGACAATGTTTAAGAAATAATAAATACGTAACTTTTGGGACAATGCCAGGAGAGATTCCTTAGGCAGACAAACAAAGTGACGTCAGCCCCTCAGCCAGTGAGGGGCTCTGGTTTTGTTTACAGATGGTTATCAGAGCCCTGTGATACAGTGCAGTCAGACTTTAGGTCTGGTCACCCACGCACACTGACACACATACAGTATATTCTCGCTTACACTTGCTCCACTAAGCCAAAAGACACTCACTGACGCTCCCAAAGGGAAAATATACACCCTAGAGTAAAAACCATAGATTGTATAAATATGGATGATATCCGCCCATTGGTCCCCTATTCACCAATATTGTCATTACGAATGGGCAATAAAATGGCCGTTACATCCTGGCTTTTTCCATAGTAAATCAATGTTTTTTAGATAGCATAAACAAACATATTAATCAAAAATTCACCCCCCCCCAGAGTTGTCATTTAGTAAAAACTTAGCTCTAGAGACCGGAGCCATCTTTTGTACCAGGCTGTAAACATGAGTTTTACACTTGTAAAGTCGCCATTGGATTTCTCCTTATATATTCCCGCTTTTGGAGCCTGCCCTCTGGTGGACGGAGGTATATCGCTGTATTTCGCTGTAAAATCACCGTATGGCGGCGCCCTTACACGAGGACCATTTTAGAGGTTCCATGGGAGAGGCTTGGTAAAAACTGATTCAGGGCCTGTTCACTCACAGATGCACACTGAGGTTAAAACGTTTACTTTGAAAGTCAACAGTATAGTATAAAATGAATATCTCCTGTCTGGATGTGTTCATTTAAACTAACCCATATCTGTATACTGTGTTGTATTTCAGTGCTCAGTTACTTGTGGCCAGGGAAAGACAACACGTCAGGTTCTGTGTGTCAATTTTAATGACCAAGAAGTGGATGCTAGTGAGTGTGACCCAGATGATCGTCCTAACACAGAGCAGGATTGTGCAATGTCTCAGTGTCCATCCCGCTCCAGTGATCCTCGACTCTTCCCGTCCTTACCAAATAGCAACACAAGGAACAACCTTCCCAAAAGCCAGGCTCGTCAATGGCGGACAGGACCCTGGGGCGCGGTGAGCTTTTGTTACCTCCATTTCAGTGCTAAGCTAACATGTTTACTCTGAATAGTTTTTCTATATGTGACTGATTTCTGTGTGACCACAGTGCTCAAGCACTTGTGCAGGAGGCTTTCAGCGGCGTGTGGTTGTGTGCCAAAACGAAAACGGTTACCCTGCAAACAGGTGTGAGGATCGGAGCAGGCCCACTGAGCAGCGATCCTGTGAGTCCGGGCCATGTCCACAGTGGGTCTACGGCACCTGGGGAAAGGTAAAACCAAGACATGTTTGGCCTTTCTATTAATAGATATTTATATAGAAATGTTTAGTTTTCTTGTCACATATTTAATAATCCAAATATTAGTGTCTTTGAAGTGTTTATAAGTAAATGCATGCGGTCACTCAGATTCTGTATTATTATTTAGCTTCTTTAGCTATTGTTTACCTAGAATTGGTTTCTCTATGTCAAATGTGACCTGGCATAAAAAAGTTTTGCTGATTAGAACAGGGAAAACAAGAGTCCACTAACCAAAACAATTAGAAGTCATACAGTCATGCATGTTATTTCCTTTCCTTCCTCTGCAGTGCACCAAGCCATGTGGAGGTGGAATTAAGACAAGACTTGTAGTGTGTCAGCGTCCGAATGGTGAGCGCTTTAATGATCTGAGCTGTGAGATCCATGACAAGCCCCCAGATCGTGAGCAGTGCAATACTCAGCCGTGTCAATCAAGCCCCCACTGGAACACAGATCCCTGGAGCTCGGTACGCTCGTAAAAAAAACTTAACTGTTGCTTGTTTCATCCGTTTTCATTTCATTCAGTTTCTTAACTTTTAACCTCTTCTTTTTGCTTGCTCTCCCTCTGGGATCTCAAACTGGTCATAATTGCCATAGGACATTTTGAAAGTTGTTTCTGTTGGCCCTAGATGGCAATGGTGCATGCGATTGCTACATGCTGAAAAGTACAACATGTCCATCTGTGACAGCTGGTCAATCCTAGTTACAATACAACTGTGGCTGAGCCTTTTGTAAATCAGGATCACTTTTTACACTACTCATACTTTTGTAATATAATGTTTTTTGATTATAAGTTATTACATTATTTCTTTTTTAGCCTATCTTTTATACAAAGCATAAAAACAAATTATTCTTTTTTTTCTTTTTAGCTCCATGTATTGTTACATTTAATCAATCATTGTTTATATGCAAAAACACACAAATGTTTTGTATATCAGGAATATACAGTACAATGCCTTGGTTTTTTTAACCAAAGAATGGCCCATATTGTTGTAATTTGTGGTGCTAGTTAAATGTTTCAACAACAAAGCACCTACATGTGCTCCATGTGGGTTGTACTACAAGTCTTGGCTGTTACAACACTTAATTTGTCTCAAGGCACATGTGGTTTGTTAGAGATTTTACTAATATTCTTCAGACACTTTATTTTACAGTTTTTTTGTTTAACCATTGCTATGAAGCAAAGGGGGTGTTCCAAAGATACAGTGTAACTTTGGACCATTAACACTTTTATGCATAAATTTCTGACACGTCCAGTACCACAGACAACATCAGTATCAACAGTGATACACCAGTATCCACAAAACAGCAACCGTTCCAGCACTGTAAAATAATGTGTCTTTCCAGGTTGTGGTAATTAGAACTAATAGTAGTAATATTGTAACCCATCAGAGTTTTGTTGCATTTTTCATTTGTGTGGACATCACAATAGGTTTGCAGCTCTTTGTTCCAAAGCTACTTAAGATATGTGTATTTATATTGTTTGAGTTTATTTTGCTTTTTACAATACTTGGTACTTGGATTTTCTAAATATGTTATGTTGAATAATACCTCACTTGGAACAAAATACAACTCACTCACGTAGCCTTTATTCTATGATTATCTACCTGCAAGGGACAACGATGACAGCGATACATAGGCCATTGCATCTTATTAACACTATCATAAGGATAACCACTACAATTGGTCTTTGACTGATAGGTTCTTCATCATGGAATTTTTGAGGCACTTGATACTTCCTGCACTTCCTGTACTTCCTGTACTTCCTGTGTGTGTGTGTGTGTGTGTGTGTGTGTGTGTGTGTGTGTGTGTGTGTGTGTGTGTGTGTGTGTGTGTGTGTGTGTGTGTGTGTGTGTGTGTGTGTGTGTGTGTGTGTGTGTGTGTGTGTTTTCTAAGTGTCCTTAAGGCATGCTGAACCTTCAAGAGAACAGGATTGTTGTCAAATTCTGTACACCAGTAACCACAGGGGAAGTTAATAGTGTTTTGTATCTGGAGCTCTTACTCTGAGCCAACTTAATGTGTCTACCTCAGTCTCTGTTATGATTGCCCCCCTGCTTTATCTTTCTCTCCCTTGCACTGGAGGGAGTGTGGCTGCCTAAGATTAAGCATGAGTTGTTGAGGCTACCTTGTTCAGTCGGTGCATAGATCCATGGTGTGTTTCGCCTGCCTTCTCATGTTTACCATCCTTTGAGGCCAGTTAACCTTGATTCGGTATCTGTGGTTAGGTGTAGCATTTGCTTACAGCCCACCCAGCCTTTTCCCCTTGGTCATAAATGTCTGTACTGACATTACACCTTATTTTAAGGGCCTGTTAAAGCAGCAGTGAGCACCTTTTTACAACATTCATTTACTAAAGACAACTACTGTAAATAATGACTCCCATGTGTGATTATAAGCAGGCAACCGTAAAATGTTGTACTCTGAGGAGTCAGTGTAAAAAGTTGTATTTATGTCCATTATTATCACTTTGGTGCTAAAGCAGTACAGCTCTAACGCCAAATCAACAGGTTCTTGAAATAAGTATTTACTGGATGCCTCTTATTCACAAATGGCAGTATTAGTCTGTGTTTAAAGAAGAGTTTTGTATATTTATGTAATTAATGTATTTATTGTCTTATCATTATGATGTAATGTCTATTTAATTTTATATGAAAATGTTTGATTATGTGTTTATTTTGAGAAAAAGGTTACGATTAAAAAGAAGTCGAGGTACTATAAAGGCTTTTTTCATTATTTGAGCACTTGCAATATTTGGCCCACTTTTAGTACAAACGGGGGGAAAATAACCTTGCTTACATCATGCATGCATTAATTTAAAATAACTACAATCCAATAATAAGAAATCGCCTTGAGGTATAATGCTTCTGTCACATTGCTGAGCCACAAATGTTGCACATATTTTCAAGTACATTTACTAACTCTTTGGTAAATAGTACTGAAAGATTGCTCTCCTGCTCAGCAGGGCATGGAGTTAGGGCCCCCAGTGACCTCTGAGTCATCATGCTGTCAAAGAATAACAATACTTCTTATCTCATTTACTATGTTCATTCATTCTTAAAGCCTACCCATGCATTTTCTGGGATGAATGGCGACGCATACTCAGCTATGAAGTTGCATGCACCCTTTGGCCCCCATCGGTCTAATCCTGGTTGTACCAATGGACCAGTGAAGTGAATTTAGTGAAGGGGGCCATTAGCAGGACACTGTAGTGATGTATAGTAGGTCAGAGGTTATGTTTGATCAGAAGAGGCCACCCTTCTCCATTCATCCCATCAGCATTGTCTGACTTCTGGGAAATTTCCTTGGTTCCAAGTAAAACAGTTAAGCTCTTTGGGATCCTAAAACATTTTGCACAGTGGACAAGAGAGGATCAAGCATTTAAAAAAAAAAAGTACATCCTCCATTATGCGTATGTTCCTTTGGAACAAATTGCAGACAGGTCTTTGTACATTTTTGTCTGACACTTGGATAAAAAAAATGTATTTAGGTTAAGTGGTGACAGCATTGTTAACAATGTCTTTTCCATATAATAAACTGAATGAACGTTTTTCAGACATTAATGTTATAATTAAAATCATTCTATTTAATTTGTTGATTTGCCAAATGACCTTTTAGTAAAAAGAGTGAAAGACTTTGAAGAAATAATTTAAGAGAATCATTTGAGAATGGCTTCTGTAAAACTAAAGATGCCTATTATTAAAGCACCTCAATTTTCAATGGAATATTATGTATTTCCTACAACAATATCTGTTTCCCAAATGAAAGCCCTAATCAGAATAAAATGTGGTTTTCTAATCAGAAAATCTAATCAGACTCACACAGAGGTGTTGTGCATGAATGTATTTCTCTTTTTTAATACTTTATTTAATAAATAGATATGAGTACTTTTTTACTTTTTATTCTACTCTCCCTACATAAGGTGAGAGTTTACAGTTTGTTCATATCCAATACAGAGAACAGCACCGCTCGCTGGGCCACGCACTCATTCAACCCTGAGCCTGTCATTTTCAATCCATCCCAAATGAAACGCCCCCCTTTGATTATCGAAGCACAACACAACCTTTCTCCACTCCCTCTACCAACACTGATGTGTGTGTGCATCTGCCTGTCACAATACGTTAAGCTCTCAGTAACTTGGTGAACTCGGAAGTAAAACACATTGCTGCCGGGTGAGCTGGCACTCTTTGCCATTGGACATGCTGCCCACGTGGACTTGGCACACAGCTCACCCAAATTATCAACACTTATTTGCACTCAGCAGTGTTCTGCCGTTATTAATTTTCTAAACACTAAATGTTAATCTAACTGAAAAATCAATAATAAAAATAAATGTGAATTGAATTGTTTTTTAATGGGCCTTTTTGCAACTTTGTTATTCCTTAGTGCTCTGCACCTTGTGGAAGAGGGTTCAAGTACCGGAAGGTGAGTTGTGTGACAGGGTCAGGGCGCCCTGTCCCGGAAGAAAACTGCCAACACCTGTCTCAAAAGCCAAGCAAGCAGAGGCGCTGTCGAGGTGGACACTGCCCTAAGTGGAAAACAGGAAACTGGGAAGAGGTACGACCTTGACATTGTGTGAAACTTGTTCTCCCACATCGCCAGGACTATGCCCTTAATAATTTTATTTCTTCTCCACTGCCTGCCTGTAATTTTAACTTTTACACATCAGGTGGTTTACTGGGTGGCAGAACAGGGGTGTTGAAGCAGCTTGACGATAGGCAGTAGAAACAGGAAGGATGTACACCCCTTTATTTAGCCTAAGCCTGAAATTAACACCAGCCAGTGTAAACTCTGTTTCTCCTTTCTATCCCTTTCATCCTTCTTCCCTTTCTATCTGATCACTTTCTTCCCTCAAGTACCTGACCAGCTTTTCTTTTTGTAGATTTTGCTTGTTTCCTTCACATTGGGTAACCACATGTTACCAAAGGCTCTTGTTTGAAGAGCCTCTTCTGCTTACGTCACCATACCAAAAGAGGCATCTCATTTTCTTCTCTATTTCCCTCTATCTCCCTATGTCTTTCTCTAAATTCACCCCAATGACCCAAAGGTCCAAACATGGACACATCTGTCCTCCATATGGCGAAGAGGATGTGAGTCTGTTCTCAACAGATGTGAAGTGGACTTTAGCCAAGAGTAAATAATCTTCCACATGTGGCTCCTAGTCATGTGCAACATTATTACCTATTCGGCAAATGGCTGCGTGCTCCTTTCACTGTCTACACCACACAATAACAACAAATTACACATATAATGAACATAAATACATTTTTTTTTTCATAACTGCATGTTGTTGACAAATTGCAAAGTCTCACTGGGAGTTTCCAATCCTCTGCTCTCTAGCTCTTGGTTTAACCCATAGATAGTTTAATTATGGATGATATCCGCCCATTGGTCCCCTATTCACCAATATTGTCATTACGAATGGGCAATAAAATGGCCGTTACATCCGGGCTTTTCGGGTTTTACTCCATAGTAAAACAATAGTTTTTAGATAGCATAAACCAACGTAATTTTCAAAAATTCACCCCCCCCAGAGTTGTCACATAGTCAAAACTTAGCTCTAGAGACCGGAGCCATCTTTTGTACCAGGCTGTAAACATGAGTTTTACTCTTGTAAAGTCGCCATTGGGTTTCTCCTTATATTTCCGCTTTTGGAGCCTGCCCTCTGGTGGACGGAGGTATATCGCTGTATTTTGCTTTAAAATCACCGTATGGTGGCGCCCTTACACGACGACCATTTAAGAGGTTCCATGGGAGAGGCTTGGTTTAACCTGAAAGAAAATCAAAGGCAGTCAAATAACAACATTTATGTGCAAATGTACAAAAATTATTATATATTTGTACAATCCTGTTATTATTACTAATCCTAATATTATTTGTCAGAAAAACAAATATATATATTTATATATATATATAAAAAATCTTCTGCAACCTTTTAAAAGTGAGATTTCTTAAACAGAACAGAGAGGTTTTGTATTGCAGGGTCATAGTTTGGCTGAAGAAGATCAATGCATTTTAGTTCAGCTACAGGCTTAATATTAGCTATAGACTATATTAAAGTAATATTTTCTCTCTTAATGACTAACATAGCTTTGTAATGATGGATATGAAGACTATAAACACAAGCCGAATAAAAACATCAAAGTAAATAAGCTCCAGTCAGAACAGGCTGTCTCTGCTTCATTTAGGCTAAACTGACCGAATAATCTGAAATGCTGAATAGACAGCTTCTTTAAAAAACACCATATTTATTCAGTGTGAAGTTAAAGCGTCGCAATAATTATTACCTATGCCGTTGTCAGTGTTCATCGACGTGTGGCGATGGCATCCAGCGCCGGGACGTGTTCTGCCAGGCTGGAGAGCGACCCAGTCCTATGGAGACCGGCTGTTCCCCTCGCACCAGACCTACAACCAGTCGAAGCTGCCGTCTAGTAGACTGCCCGTCCCAGTACCGCTGGAGAGAAGGGGACTGGCACGCGGTAAGTTCACTTTGGGAGGCTGCTGGAGAAAAAAGAAGTGTCTGCCTCTCGGCTCAAGCGGATAAGCGTCGCATCTGCGTGAGTGAGTCGCTGTTTGAGTTGGAGGCAAAAGGCCAGGAGGAGGGGAGGAGATGAGCGACTTACCCCTCATGGAAATCACATTACGTTCTTTTTTGTTTTTTTGTTTGTTTTTCCTTTCCTCAATTAGATAAAAGCGGAGAAATTAACCAACTGTTTTAGCGCCAAATCAACAATAATGAAATCACGCGCGACGTTAATTAAGCTTCCTGTGCACATTATTCGAGAGGCTAAATCTTTTGACACTTCAGCACCACTTAGGGTAAATTAAGTGGTTTGACCATAAACTACCAGACAATTACTCTATAAACTCTCCCCTCTACATGATATGTGTTACTGTATATATATATATATATATATATATATATATATATATATATATATATATATATATATATATATATATATATATATATATATATATATATATATATATATATATATATATATATATATATATATATGTGGCCTATAGTTGATCTTTATATCTGTTTGTTGACTTTGTTTGGCGATACATAAAAGAAAAAAATACATTTAGTTGCTTATTATGCATAGACAAGGCAAGTTTATTTGTATAGCACAATTCATACTCATTCTGAGTCATGGGGAAAGCAAAATAAATGTAAATGGATCTGTGGGAAAAGATATTTGAACTGTATAAAACAGTAAATGGGAAAAAGTAAAAAGATATCCAAGGAATTGAGAATGCCAATCAGCAGTGTTCAAACTCTAATAAAGAAGTGGAAAATGAGGGATTCTGTTAAAACCAAACCAAGGTCAGGTAGACCAACAAAAATTTCAGCCACAACTGCCAGGAAAATTGTTTGGGATGCAAAGAAAAACCCACAAATAACTTCAGCTGAAATACAGGACTCTCTGAAAAAAAGTGGTGTGATTGTTTCAAGATGCACAATAAGGAGGCACTTGAAAAATAGGCTGCATGTTTGAGTTGCCAGAAGAAAGCCATTACTACGCAAATGCCACAAAGCATTGGGTTTTTCTTATCATTTATATTCTTTGAAAAATGGCCAAAATATCACAAATTCGGCCAGTGAATGAGAACAACTGTACATACAGCAATTCAAAGTGTTTTACAAAAAGAAGAGCGATAGGTTAAAAGCACAAATACAACAATTATCAATAAAATTAATAAAATAAATAAATACGTTCAGTTTACACAGCCTGGACTTAAACATTGTCAGAGTAGAGGCCTGTCTCACTTCCTCTGGAAGACTGTTCCAGATTTTAGATGCAGAAAACTGAAACGCATATAGTAAGTATTCACACCTAGATACACTCATCAAACTTTACTATAAAGTCTTCTCTCATTTTGTGAAGAGTTAAACATTGCCTAAACTCTAAAAACAAAATAGTTGAGGACTACATTCCTGCCCAAGAGTGTTCAACATTTTTCCTATAGGCTTGAGGCTAAAACTCCTCATTGAGAGTTGGGATTATTAGTAGGCTACATGCAGCTGCAGCAGGAGTTTCTTCTTTACCCTCTTCAAGAGATTGAATCTGGGTCACTGAGCAGCATGATATGTCTTCATTAAAGGAGGCTCTAATTAGTCTGGAAAAGTTTTTTGGCGGTTCCTGCCCAAGTGGTCCAATTAACAGCTGGAAGTTATTACAACAGTTCACCTGACATGTGCATATTCTGCACTCAAAAAGGCAAATCTTACAGTATCTTGCAGTTCAACTTTTGACAATGTAGTTTCTTGGTTTGTTTGATAGTGCAAGACATACAAGAAAGACAAGAACCATGCAGCTGGATAATATTTAATGTGTTGGGGAGCTTCTGGGAACTTCTTAACATCTTTTGTTCTTATACAATGAACCTTAAAAGCTTAAGGGCTCGTAACAAAATCATGACCAAGTTCTAATTACAGCCAGTGCTGGGTTTAAGGTATTACTATTACATATATTTTAAACATGGTTGGTATTAGTTACAAAGGCATTTAAGAGTTACGCTTTTAGGAATTTAGTAATATTGTTAGCTTTGTTATCTATCTCAAATATTACACCCACAATTCTGGTTTAAGGAACAGGTCCTTCACTGATCATGGAAAGCAGTGATAACTTGTTGCACTTCTGATGAATAATACATTCATGGTGCATTCTGTTATTGAAATAAAGTCATATGCCAATTTTCATAAACCCGTTATCATTTCTGCATGGTTTTCTTATTTGAGTATCTGTCTTGTTTACTCCAGTGTAGTAAGTCATGTGGATCAGGCCATCGACAACGGGCCTTGCAGTGTGTGGACCAAAACAAGCAGACAGTCCATGAGATGTACTGTGTGAACCAGATTAAACCCCCACACATAGAAAGCTGTAACACTCATGCTTGTGAATACATTTGGATCACCGGGGAGTGGACTGAGGTAGGTGTCAGGACACAGATGCAGAAACCATTATTACATGATTATACATTGAAGGTTTTTTCACTGTCATTTCCACTTTAGTGCTCAGTCAGCTGCGGGCCGGGCTATCACCAACGCCTTGTCTCCTGCAGTGAGGTTCATGTGGAGAATGACAACTATGAGTACAACCATCAGTCTTTGTCCAGCTGCCCTGGTACCCCTCCTGAGAGTTACATGCCCTGTAATCTAGGACCATGCTCATCACCACAAGAGTGGAGGGTTGGAAGCTGGGGACAAGTGAGTACCATTAACATGTATGTTGTGTTTGTCAATGATTGTAAAAATATGAATGTCCTCCGCCCATTCCTCCCCTATTCATCAATACTGTCGTTACCACAGAGCAATAAAATGGCGGTTACATCCGGGCTTTTCGTCTTTTACACCATAGTAAAACAATAGTTTTCAGATATCATAAACAAACGTATTAAGTATATAGTACTATATAGTACTATACTATATAGTACTGGCCACTGTCCGGGGTGTACCCCGCCTTAGGCCCAAAGCTGCTGGGATAGGCTCCAGTCATCCGCGACCCCTAACGTGACAAAGCGGTAGAAAATGAATGAACTGGAGCCATCTTTTGTACCAGGCTGTAAACATGAGTTTTACACTTGTAAAGTCACCATTGGGTTTCTCCTTATATTTCAGCTTTTGGAGCCTGCCCTCTCGCTGTAGCGCTGTATATTGCTGTAATGGTGGCGCCCTTACTCGAGGACCTTTTAAGGGGTTCCATGGGAGAGGCTTGGTGTTTGTCTATGTTTTTTGTGAAAATAATAGAAAATACACTTTGATGATGAATGTGGTTGACAAGGAGGCATGCTAGAAAGCTTGTGGTGCTACCAGGCTAGTGTTTCCTCAAGTGGCTTTACATTTAGTTTTAAGGTTACATGTAAAAGGGAAGCCTCTCAGATAAACACAACATCTATGGTAGGCATGTTATTTAAGAAGGACAATTAAACATAAAGACTGCAACCAAAAATGTTTGTTTTGTGTTGCTTCTCTTGCAGTGTTCAGTGAGCTGTGGAGATGGCATTATGGAGAGGACAGTGCAGTGCGTGATGGCAGATGGTCAGGAAAGCAATAGGTGCTTGCCAGATGTCATGCCAGAAGCCAGAAAAACTTGCAGAAACCACCAAACATGTGAGTATACTCTAAAATCAGGGTTGAGTGGTGGTTATTTCCACTAGTTTAGGCCTTAGGTAGACTATTTGTGATCAAACCCAAACTTGAAAGAATGATTGTCTTGCGTTATTTCTCTCAGTATGGTAGGATGTGACCCAACATAAACTTGTGTGGATGTATGCATGGGTAAATATTCTTACTTGTGTGTTCAGGCCATTTGCCTTCAAGCTGTCAGGATGTCAAGAGCATCAATGGACCCCTCCCTGACAGTGAGCACTTTCTCAACATTCAAGGAAAAGCACTCAAAGTATGTTAATGCAATTTATAAAATACATGTTAGATTTGTGCAGGATCTTTGTCATATTTAATGGTTACATTTTGTCTCACTTCTTTTTATAATGTTTTCCTCAACTCTCCACTCACTTTTACTCTCTTAATCTCTCTCCCTTCCCTCTGGATACTCTCCTTATACTCTCTTCCCGCTGTTACTCAGGTCTACTGTGCAGGAATGCAGACAGAGATGCCGCGGGAGTACATCACCTTGACGACGGGTGAAGGGGAGAATTTTTCAGAGATATTTGGCTCCAGGTAAACAATTATAAGATTGAAAACAGCTCTTTATTACAAAAGCCAAACCTCCCTGTGCTATAATAGTATGGTGGTGTTTTTGTGTATGTCCCAGACTCAATGATCCCACCCAGTGTCCAGGCAATGGCTCTAGCAGAGGAGACTGTGACTGTCGCAAAGACTACACCGCAGCTGGAATAACCACTTTCTCAAAAGTCCGCCTTGACATCAGCACAATAAACATCATCAGTGAGTTGCCCATTCACACCTATAGCCATGTTTAGAATTAAGTACACAACTCAAAATAGAAAAACAACCAGAGCATCCTGTGTCCGTGGAAATTAAAGAAGCAGATACCATTACTCTCACTAAATGTCGAGTGACTTTTAATGCCTTGTGACTTTCTGCAGCAACTCTCAAATAAACACTTTTCCTGCTGTTTAATTATGTACATGCTCATGAGGCTAAATGGACTCAAGATGGCTTGAGCTTCATTTAAACAAACACAATTATAAGGTTTAAGAGAATTTAAAGGACTGCTCAAAGTAGATGGGGTTGTGTAAATATTAGTTTAACCTTTAAGAGACTTCAGTCAGATTTGGTTAAATAAAATAAGACTTTATTTTGAGTGTATCCTGTCATTATGTAAGTTCCCTCCACATTCTGCAGCAATTAATTATACCATGTTGCTTATCTTTAGCAACAGACTGGCAGTTTGCTTTTACCCGTGAAGGCAAGACAATCCCTTTTGCCACGGCTGGAGATTGCTACAGCGCCACCCGTTGCCCTCAGGTCAGAACTACACCAAGTATTCCTCAATGCTTTAATTTATTTAAAATATATTATAAACATGACTTTTCTTTTTTTATTTTTTTTTTTATTTATTCCTTCCAGGGACAGTTCAGGATAAACCTTTCAGGAACTGGCTTTAAAGTGGCTGATGACACCTCATGGATAACACATGGCAACTATGCAGTGGCTGATATACACAAGTCACAGGTATAGACCACATATGGACAAAGTTTTACTAATTATTGTAATTATTTACAAATATATATGGAAAAATGGCTGTTTGATGATGAACATTTTTAATGAAGCCCTTATTGACAGCTGCTCTCTCAAGAGCCCCCCACTATTTCCTTTTGAAATGGAGATCAGGACTGAGAGTGCTTCTTGGCACTGTGGAAACAGCAGCTAGAGGAGTTGCCAAACTGTCCATAGCCTTCTGTCCCACTCTGGACACTCTGGGCTGTTTAATTAAAGTCATGTTGTGAGAGCACTCCAAAGAGGATCAGATAAACTCTTGCTGTGCATTTCATGTCATGGGGTAGATGTAGGGAATACAAATGTCCGATGCAACTTCTTTCTTTACAAGTCATTATTAATGACACTGTACCACTGACTAATAATAATAGTTAAATATCTTCTTTATTGTGTTAAAGTCATATCAACTGTCCAGTTATGGGATGATCCCATTATACTTTAACTTTAACGCTCCCATTCATTTTGTAATGCCCTGTTTGTCCACAGGATGGAAGCAGAGTGTCAGGTAAATGTGGTGGCTATTGTGGTAAATGTACTCCATCTACAGTCTCAAATCTGCCCCTGGCTGTGGAATAGGACACATCAAACAGGTAGGGGGTGCACTTAAAGTTTGATAAGTGTCACTGTTTGTAGGTTGTGTAGATGTATTGTTATTCTATAAAACGTTTATTTTTCCTCATATTTTTAGCATTATTAAAGTTATCTTATGAATGACACACTAAGCATTATACATCTGTTTCCATTTATCTAGTCTCACCATTGACAAAGATATCCCTCGACCTTGGTGCTACTTCTCAGCCCGTCTATCATATTACCTCTTTAGATGTTCATATTGTAAATAAAATAGTGTAACTTCTGTACATACAAAAATACTATTTATTGTGTTCTATTATTTTTGTATTCTAATGCATTTTCAAGCAAATACAACACTTGGTCCATTTATTCATATTTGTATATTTTTATCATTGTTATTATTATATTATAATCTATAGTTAACAGACTGTTAAATATACTATAAAAAGGGTTTTGTTGGGCTCACACAGTGAAGGGGTCAGTACTTAAATTTTATATTCTCTGTGAGGCATAATGTATTAATTTTTGTCAGCTCTGCCTTATTTGTATTATTGTGCGCCTTTTTTCCAAAAACATAGGTCCAAAGACAGCTCCCACGGTGGTTGCAAGTTCTAAGTATAGTAATAACTCTGCCAGACATCAAAGAGAGCTACATTCTTCTCTCTTTTCTGCCGTGACATGAAAAAGATATAGCTTAAGAGCAGACATGTTATCTTGTCTGAAGCTCAGTAAAAATGGTTGTACCTCAGGCCATCAAAATCCCAGTACATGCTCAGGAGATGTAATTGGTCTGTTGATGCAGACGTATCCCAAACTGCTGAGCCCACAGCCCCTGCAGCATCACATGTGTCCAGATGCTGCCTGTTTACTCTTACAGTCTGTACTGTACCTCATAGTGTTTACTTTATACGATCCTTACTGAGTCAGCCCTGTGACTAACTGACCATTGTCCAGGTGTGTACCTAGCCTCAGGCCCAAAGCTGCTGGGATAGGCTCCAGTTACCTGCGACCCCTAACGGGACTAAGCAGAAAAAATGAATGAATGAATGAATATCCTTACTGTCCATATTGTACATACAATAAGCTTTCTCTTTTCTTTGTTGACTTGTTTGTGACAGTTTCAGGGTACGTTTATTTGTTTAAATATCTTTTCTTGTACCAATATGTACTAATTAACTGAGATAATTAAGAAGCCATATTTTTTAAAGCCTTGTGTAAAGTACATGGTGCTATTTGTATGTGATTTACAATACTCCATATGCACAGCAGCCAAAGGGAATTGTTAATCTGCCGCTATACGAGTGTTAGATTATTTATTAGGATTTGTTTTGGAGAAAGACTGGCATCATAATGACTCCCATATAAATGTCCTAATTTAGTTCACTTCTCAGGGCTCATGTGATAAAGAAGGGATTATGTTTTTTTAAATATTGGTATTTGTATTATTACTTGTATTATTTTTAACAATTTCATCATGTAACAAGTCCAATGCATTTTCAAATGTAATGAATAATTTTACATATGCTTTGTTTTATAAGTAAGTATTTATTTCACATTCTTTGTGAATGTACATAGTCTTCATCCAATAATGACAATGAACGCAGTAATTAATCAGCCATCTTCAGTTTTGTGAATACATTTATTTATATACCATGTATAAGTATAATCTGAAGTCTGTGTTGTCATTTAAAAAGCATGATTTATGGATGAGATGAGATTTGAGATCAGATTAAACAAAGACTAATAAAAAGTGGAAGTCTGTGTTTTTATGATATCATCAAATTGTATGAATTTATTCCATGTGTCATTTAAAGATTTATTGTTCTTCTTTCTTAAAGTGGATAAAGTTTTCTTTTAAGCTCATGCATGTGACTTTGTTGACAGAGATGTGTTTAGACAACTGAGACAAACCCAAACATGCGTGACTGTTTCAACACAGGATTACAGAGACGTGTAAAAAAGAAGAAAGGGGATGGGTTCTTAAGACGAAGGTTTTCAACAAGGCTTCAAGAGGCTTGTCTAAACTTAGAAACGTGCTTCGAGAGTAGATTTGCTAACATAACAATCTTCACGGCTGTTTTCTTTTTGCACTTACACTATGAGCTCTGACTTGTCAGTAGGTTTGTTACATCAAATATTCCTGTAACTTACGTGGACAGTTTTATTACCTAAGTTGTGAAGCCAAGTGCAATACAAACAGCTCTCAAATGGTTGCATCATTGTTGAAAGTTTTGACAAGCTGTAAATGCTAAAGGCTTTCACAAATTTCAGTGTGTCAGAACAAAACGAATTGTGGCCTCCATTCTGACTTAATGGAAACATTACTGCACCAAGGCCGGCGCCAATGGTTTTCAGGGCTTTTTAGTGAAATATTATGCAGCTACATGATATTTTTATTCTGTGAAAGGTTTGAAAGGCTTACAGAAGATGAATATGGGCCACCAACACAACTGTTGCAATGGTTTAGGCCAAGCTAGAAAAACATTTTTGCCATAAACTGTACCACATGTAAATACCAACTACTGCATATCTCAGCACATTTAAGAAACAAAAAAAAACAAAAAACAGCGGCGAGTGAAATAAGCTGAGGGTTGCATAATGTACAGCACTGTGGTTCCCAAACATTGGGTCAGGACCCAAAGATGGGTCAGAGGGGATTTTATTGGGTCGCCAAAAGAAATGCTGAGAAATATTTGTAGATTGCAATGTGCATTTAATGTAGTTAAAGTTAGATACAAGTTTTAGATGGATTTGAACAAGTTTTGTGAAACACTGGTTTAGTGAAACATGAGCATTACAATAAAAAATACTAGAGCGATTAATCACACATTTTGTAATGCCTTCCCTCCTTCAGTGAGTGTGCAAAGTGTACTATCAGGAGATTTTTCCATATTTCTATTCTGCCATGTGCTTAATGCGTATAGTTTGTTCACAGACCAGAGGGATTAGACCAACTCTTGCCGTGGGTATCAGACATTCCCAGAAACAAGTCTACTGACCTCACATGAACTGCTTAATGATCCCAAACCAGCCCCTTCAAAGTCTCTGTGGGTCTAAAGTTCACTGGGGAAATATTTTTAATAATGTGCGCAGTAACAGACACAGCATAAGTAATCTCAAAACAAGCCTGATTATTTCCATTAGGCCATACTAAACCAGTGGCCACAGCAAACTGACCCAATGATATCTCAGTATGCACGCTAACTCCTTCTGTACCAGTGGCACCACCAAAAAAGGAGCGTTTCTGGACTATTAGCTTAGCCTAATTTTACTTTGCCACCAGTGTTTGGAATCTTAAGAGTACGTAAGCAGAGTTTTGTCATGCATCATTATCTTATTTTTTTTTAAGTATAGGAGGACTTTGAACTGAGGTTTAGCCGTGAGCTCTAGGCCTGTGCACAAGTTGTTTTACCTCCCAGAGTTAGGACATTTTAAGAAGGCAATGGAATTTCTGAATGTTATCTATTTTGCTGAAGCCTATAATGCTGTGTCTACAGGTTAGCTGTTATAGCCAAAAAAGAAAGAGATAATAGTGTTGTAGTGTTTTTGAAACTAGTCCAGTGACCTTATTTGATCTTGTACAAAGATTAAACCCATTTTTATCTTTTGTCTGCCCGTCAAGAGGACTTCTTTATTAAAAGACAACCCACTACATTCTTCATTTCTGGTTTGATAACATCACTGCCTTTGTCCCACTCCATTAGAATGAAAAGAATAATTACTACTTTGCCTCGGCATTAAAACACCCAACAGTTTTCTGTGCAGACTAAAAAGGCTGACAGCCCTATAATGGCTGTTGAATGGGGCTTTTAGAAATAATAACACATTTTGGTGACAAATGCTTCTGAGTCAGAGCCTTTTTTCTGGTGATAAATAGTAGGAACTTGTTGGTGACAGTATAATCTGACAGGCCACTGGAAGAACGACCTGTTGACTACATGGCAGACTCTTATATTTAAGGTTCAGAAAGGATCACTTTGTCTTTGAGAATGTTTTCTCGCATGAAGAGAGAACACCTTTGTTAAAGGCTGCAAAAAAGTAAGGCTAATCTTTTATATTAAATGTCTCTTAATGTAATGTAGAAATGTTTTATCTTCACTATAACTGTCACAGCAGTCTTATGACATTGTTCAGTAGAAGCTGATCCTGTTTTCAACATTTTATTTACTCTAGTCCTCCATTGGCTGAGATGCCAGTTGGGGGCGGGGCTGCTGTACGGAACCAATTCATTCATTAATGAAAGTGCTTTTTGGGATAACGCTGCAGCTAAGGCTTGCAGTATTTGGGAATTTGTGCGTGATTTGAAACGGACTGTTCTTTAGTTTCTCTTGTGCGCCTTTGGAGTCGGTAGTAGCCCACTGTAGGTTTACTGTCCTGGGACCAGCCTGTCATGTTCAGTCGCAGCTCCAAGAAGAGAGACTCCAGCTCCAAGACGGTAAAGCCAATTTTGTTAAACTAAAGTTAGTTTCAACCACATAAACAAACACCCGTTTCCAGTTTAAACTTTGTCCCTAGTTCAGTGTTATTGCTAAGATAAAAACCGTGTAATACATTAGTTGGTACAAATCGTTAAGTTGATATTTTTATGTGGTAAAATGTAAAAAGGATGTAGCGCCAGGATACAGCGACATTACAAAAATGCGTGTTAATCAAGGCATTAGCTACCAGTTGCAGTTAAATAGGCTGACAAAGTTTTTTTTCAGTTAGATCAGATTAAAACGTCACCTACACCGTGTTGGCCAAAGGGACTAATGCAGAGAACTGTAACATAATGTGACTATTTCCTGTCTGTTTAAGCTGAACTGTGCCGAGGGACCATACAGAGGACAGTCCTGCGTCACTTGTGGAGAGCAGTGCCCTGGATTTGCCCTGCACAAATGGAGGTAGTGTCATCCAACCATTCCCACATCATTTAGTGACATGAGATAAAACCACACATGTCAAAAGCTACCTATTCTGCTCTATGACATCTACAGGCTTTTTGTGAGTAGATACCTGGCGTTAAAAAGAATCAGCCATGCACACAGTAGTATAAAGGCTGTTCATATGCTGGCACATTCAACGCTTACTGTGTCACTGTGCCCCGTTTACATAAATATAATTTTACACATGGTGTACAAAGAACCTTAGTGTAAACTGTGAAAATGTGTTCCCCTAATGAATGAAGTGTGACTAATTCTGTTTCAGAAATGCAGTATAAAGCAGTCAATGTAGTTAAGCACTGTGTTTTATTAGATCACTATCAGCTGATTCCTACAGTCTCTCATCATCACACTGTAACAAAGTCAGACTATTAGCAGCACATAGTGACAGCAGATGAGAGAAATACCAGTGTTTATAGTTTAGTGTCAGCTAGACAGAGTTTTTGAACACAACCCTAACTGTGTTGATTATATTATGTAGATTGTGACAAATTGGTATAACAAACCATTAGGTAGTTAGCTTAGCTCGATGTACTTGATTGAAGGAAGATCACAACACAAATTTATCTCATTGTGAAGCTGATCAGTGGAATGTTGAGATGGCTGCCATGTTATTGTCACGCGTCTTTGTCTAAATAGGACTGCTCAATAGAAAGGGGCGGGGCTAAACCGTAAAGTCTATTTAAAGTCCAAATACAGGAGCCACAGCCAGTTCAGGAATGCCACTTAATTGTCTGTCTTAGCAGTCCTACAATAAAAAGTCAACCTTTTCCCCTCCAACAAACTGAAATAAAAAGTTTGCAATGAAGACAGACTTAAGTCAAAAGACTAGTTTATAGCTCCAGTCTTTGTTCCAGAGAGAAAACAGCAGTTTTACCCACTCTCAAGAGAAACAAAAAGTGTTTTTCTGGTAGTTTCCGTGGTCCTCTGTCACATGATGTTGCCTGTTTGCACTTGTCCTGAGGCTGTGTTTGACTGATCTATTATCATAAGTTGAGTGTATTCAGGAGAAGAGATGGTCTAGTGAGGCTGATGTACAAATCACCAAGGTCAACCCAAACAGTAACACCAAGAATTTAGCTAATTTAATTTAAATAAAAACTGCAACAAAAACCTTTTCTGTGTTTAAAAGGATGTGGAAGTAGTAGTGTGCAGGGTGTCTGGGTAAGAGGAGTTTGCTTTAAGGCCGTTGCTTTATTTTATGGACCAAGAATGTTTTCGGTTCATGCACCGGGAGAATCATCACAAAGGCCTGGTAGAGACTTGTCATGGTTTTATCTGTTTAGTGTTTAAAATCATTTGAGCGAAGGCAAAGAGACACTTGCTTCAGCACCTTCCCCTCTCCTTCAAACTGTAACTCAAAAGTGAGTAAAAAGTGTAGAAATAAGTTAGCATTTACCTTTCTAGTCATGTACAACTCAGCACACTGCTTGGTGCAGAGTAGCAATTGGAGGAGGCTCTCTTTGCACAATACTCCTTGTGAATATTTTATGGTGGCCTTTGGCTTGATTGATTGTCCTTGTGCTAATGAGACTCATTACCAGGCTTATTAACATGAGACTGTGAATGTGATAACCTGATCTAACAGATCATATGACGCTGCAGTCACTATACACTTAAAGGTTGCACTTGACCTGTTGACTGGGTTACATTTGCCTAGACACCAAACACAAAAACATTTGTTGTTGCATTGCATTTTTCTTCTTCCAGTAACACTGCCTAAAGGTTTATTAAAAGTAGTTGTTGACTACAGGTTTTGTGTTTGCCTGAGTTGGCACTGGACAAAGCTTGCCCATGTATCAAGGCTTTGGCTAAAACTTTAGCTTGATAAAAGGAGCAGTAGGGTGGGGAGTAGAGGGGAGAGGATGTTTGCAGCAGAACAACAGGGGTTGGAGTTGAGTTTTAACCCGGCCCTGAATGCCTTGCTGACGTCTGTCCCCTCGGTAACCCACTGTGATCTGCATAACACAAGCCGGCCTGCTATTCACTGTGTTAACAAGCCTGGCTGGCAAATAAATCTGTCAGGCCCCAGGCATATGAATAGACCTTGGCGACTCCTGTAGAGCAGAGAGCCCCCTTTGAGGTGAGAGGAGCTGGAAGAATAAAGCAGCCATCCACCTCACAAAAGAAACACATTTATCACTGAAAGCATTGACTGTTTTGGCCTGTAGGCTTTTTTCTGCAGGTCTCTGTGTTCTAACATGGTTCTTGAGGCAAATCAGTTGTTTAAACTATTTAATTATCATTAAGACAATAAAGCGGGGATGTTGTCTGGTACAGTTTGTAAAGCCCTTTGAGGCAGCTGTTGTGATACTGGGCTATACAAAAATAAAAGTCTTGTCTTGTCTTCACTTGTCTTGAGTATTGAAACGTCATTTTAAATATGACTGAAGTTTACTCACAATGAAATCAGACTCTAAAGCCCTCATAAAACCATACTACAAGCTTTTATGTCTGTGACAGTGTCCCTTCATATTTTCCTCTGAATTTCCTCTGCGGTTGCTCTCTGTTGTTTCTTTATTCCTGCAACTACTGTCTGTGTGAAGTTTATGCATCACGCTCACAGATGCACTCATAAGCTGTTCTCCTGGTACTTACCGTATGTGTGGTGCAAACATAGACCAATGGTATACAGTTTAGGTTCTAAAGGATGACGTATGAGTAAGAGCTGTCAACTCCCAACAACAGGTAGTGTCACCCGATCCACCAGGTGGGCTCTGCATGTGTAACTAGATCCTTCATGGTGTTGGTTGACTATGTGCTTGTAATAGCTTTCTGCTGTTGTGTATAATTAGTGCTGCTCTACAAGTTCAACAGCATATCCACTTTGCACAGTGCTTTAGGTCAGGAGCTCATAATTAGTGCCATTAGCTGTTGAACATCTATCCTGGGGTAGCTTTTGTTCTAGTATGTTGTTTTTCCTCTTGTGGTTAAATAAACAGACAGAGACGGGTCACATGTCAGACTCAGAGCAGTCCTCAGTTCCACTGTAGGGACATGCTGAGCACACTAGCCATCACACAGCCCTCTGAGACAGGGTTTTATCTGTATTCACACTGAGCCATGTAAAGGTCATTCCAACTCACTGTTATTATGGTCAATCTCAAAATACTGTGTTGTTTAGCTTTTGACACTATTCCTATTATATTACTATTACTATTATATCCTATAAAATATAATTACTATTATATTCTTAGTTATTTTTAGATGTATTCAATTTCAAAATTATCTTGCAACAACTTGGAGGAAGTATATTGTTTGGAGCAAAGTATATGGTTAGTTATGTCTATTAAATCATGTTAAACACATCCCAGAACATGCACTCCTATGCTTTACTTTTGTTGTCCAGCAGGAGGCAACAAACGTGTTGCACAGAAGGTCACTAGCCTCCTTCTTTAAAAGCTGTACAAAGGACATGTCTACACTTAGCCCAGCATGCTCTCTGTCATATACACTTAATGGTGTGTTAATGTCAGACAGCTGTGATGAATGCTTTCTGCAGGCCCCACATTAGAGCCACCAGTGCTGCGGCTTGAGTGTGGATCTCCCTCGTTTATCAGGGCTGTCTGTAACAAGTGCATAGTGCACAGTGCATTATCCTGAGCAAATATTGTGATCATTTATATAGGATGACATGGTACTCTTACAGGCCGGAAGAAACCAGACAGCTGTATCAATTGTAAAAAACTATACTTAGGTTTAATTGTTTTTCTTTTTTTTCTTCAAGTTAAGCTACTCTTTATAGAACAAACATTGCCTTACAAAAGTACAACACATTTGGAATAAAACTGTATGTAGCTAAAACCGTGCCCTCTCCTCTTAGATTCAAAGATTTAAGATTCAATCTTGAATCTTGAATCTAAAACCGTGCACCCTCCTCTTTGTCAACACAAACGTGAAAATATCTGTTATTCTTCCTGATTCGTGTGCTAGTGCTGCTAATTCAGCTCAATTTTTGCCCTGGTTCTGATCCGTGCCTTAATGAAGGCTTAGCTAGTTAAGCTTCCTTTGAACTGTCATTGGGAATAAAAGGAGGCAGACTCACTGCTGTCATAAGCTCCAAAAGTTAGCATTTTCTCTGCCAAGACCTGCAATTCAGATTTACCAGCTCACCCACCCGGTTACACCATCAACTCAGTCACCCAGAACCTCCATCGCAGGAAGGAGCAATAGACTTAAGCTCACTGATATTGTTGTGAAGCTGCAACCCTAGTCACATTATGTTGCTGTCTTCAACAAAGAAAGTAACAAAAAGCAAAATTTACTAATTAATATGCATAGCAGATGATAAAATGCACACACACAATATGACTCTCAATGAGATTCAGCTGTAGATCCAAAAACAGTGCAGATCTAAATCCTCACTTGCTGGAAAACACTTAGTGGATTAGATGTTTGTTTAAAGCACATTAAACTCCTAGTTCCTGCTTAGCTTTAAAAACAAGCCCAATTCTCCCCTCTCTTAAAAATCTGGCTATTGTTAACAGAGACATAAACATTTCACACAATTCAACACAATATAATTAGTTTTACAGAGAATAACTTAACTTTAGTATCTGTGGTGTACCTCGGCTTGTCCTCTCTGCCCCAATCCATCCCTCAATTCAATTCCTCATCATCATCAGAGTTAAGTGCTGCACCACTTCAAAGACGGCTCTGATTTAGATGTTTCATGCTCTGTTTAGCTGCTTAGTAACCTGTTCCCACGCTGCAGACTATTATGTTCACTCACATGTCTTCTTTTTTATAGGAAACCTTTATTACATGTGTTTACAAAAGTTAGTTTATTCTGCCTTGGATTTCTAACAACCAATAGAGGTCAGCATTGTATAGTCCTGTCTGCGTTGTGTGTTTTTGTATTTTTTTTGTAAATTAGCAGATTGCAAAATTACACTATACAGGGTTCACGCAGCTTGTAGCTTAGGAACATACTGCCACTTTCCTCTTGACTTCTGTGTTTACATTACACATTGGCATTTCCTACTTTCATTACAGACCCCAAATCCCAGTGGAACCAAAGCCTCATTTGTCCCAACTCAAAAAGAGAGCTGATGATTTTGCAGCGTTAAAGTATTTTATTGGTTTATTGAGCCATCTTCTTGCTGTTTATTGGTTATCTTAATTGGCATATTGCTTTGTAAGAACTGACTTTTTGTGTCCAATAGTACAGAAAAGTGGGGATGTTTTGGGGGGTATGCTAAATATAAAATTTTCTTTATTTAAAAGTTAAAAGTTATCACTGTCTAGATGTAGTCACATGTATCCTTGCCATGGCTGCTTGTCTGTCAGTGTTTGTTGTCCTCTGAGCAGTGGGCGAAGTGTCTCTTAGGTTCTGTTCATAGTTCTGGATGAGTCAGTGCTGAATGTAATAGGCTGTGCAGGCTCTGACGCTCTTTCATGTATATTCAGTCTTTTCTTCTGCCCATGTGTTGGAGAATGCACGTGTATGTGTATTAATAGCAGAGAGGCTGCTCAGAGAGGCCTGTGCTCTTCGATAGGAGGGTAGACTCGACTCGGTGCCAGTGAACAGGTATTTATCATCTGATCTGGAACAGAGTGAGGGGAGGCGAGCAGGAAGCAGGAGATGGAAAAGGCTCACAGACAATGCCAGATTAAACTGATACACACTTTAGACTCGCACACACAAAATACTGGTTTATGTAATAAGATTTTTTTAGGCAGGAAAAGA
This sequence comes from Perccottus glenii, assembly GCA_024416835.2. NCBI lineage: Eukaryota > Metazoa > Chordata > Actinopteri > Gobiiformes > Odontobutidae > Perccottus > Perccottus glenii. The sequence continues at coordinate 39,605,398 of CM044546.2, forward strand.
TTAAAAACAAGCCTGACTCAGTATAAAACAGTTTTTCAGCAGGTTCCTGCTTTGCAGAAAATGAAGACAAGTCACATCACAAATTCCAAAACAAGACAGTGCAATCATACAAACACACAGACAGAAAGAAGCAGCATCAGGAGGAGGCTATGAAGCCGCCCCAGTGGACACAGCTAACTATACATCAGATGGCAAGCATAAGTCTTGTGATGTTATAGTCCTGATATGCTGTGGGATCTGTTCCAGGCTTTAGTGAGCTCTTAAAAGAGAGTTCTCTGTCCATAGCAGTTCCTAAAGGCCGGTAAAAGTAAAATTTCCTTTGTAACAGATCTAGTAGAGCGTTTGGACCTTGAGCTGACTTTTGGTACCAAAACAGAGAGCGCTGTGGAGGTGTGTGTGTGGAGGTGTCTTCAATTTAAAAACATTCTGAAAGGTCAAGGCATTAGACAGTGATAGTGCAGAGCAGTGGTGTGTCCAACCAGGAAGTCTGTTATGGATCTTGTAAGCTCTGTCAGAGAGTCTCGCTATCGGTTCAACGATTTTATTAGTTGTATGACAGTAGACAAAATTATTGCATGAAGTTATAGTTATGGGAAATTGTTCTGCACCATAATTAAACAGACAATTTTCATAGTTTTGATATGATAGATTTTTTTTTTTAGTGAGACCAGGATGAAGCATAGTTTAAGGATGGCTCTGTTCTGAGTCCTGATTGGACAGATGTATGGACACTGGAAGCACTGGTGGAGGTCAGCCATTGTTCAGAAGTATTTTTGTGAAGGTTGACTGGTTGCCAAGGCGATGGGTGCACTGTGTTTACTGCTGCCTTGACAACAGACTAGAGTACTGCACAGTGGGATAACAATAGATGCAGGACAGACTTGTCTAAGAAGCTGTGGTGGCATCTAGTTTACACTGGGACAGCTAAATGTTTTTCCTCTCCCTGTGGCCCAGTCATGTAGAAAGGATTTGTGCTATATTCACTGTGTATAGTTACAGTATATAGTCCTCCTTAACAGATGCACTAGCACTAGGGAAATCTAGTGCCTTGCTGGATTTCAAATAGTTTGCATTTTTGTCTGTGACATTTGATTGACTCCCCAATGTACAACATAAAGCAGACACATGCAAAGAATCAAAACCAGACTTTAGTGGAGAGCAATCCTTCAAACTGTATGTCGAGGCAAATCTCTTGTTCATTCCTCTGTAAAGACTGTGGCCCTAGAGTGCATGAGTGTGGAGGTATGCTATCCAAGCCTCATGAAACCAGAGAGCAGAGTACCTCACTGTAATTTACTCTTTTATTGAACATCCCTCTGTGATTTACTCTCAAACATGATACTCTTGTAGGGCCTGCAGCAGACAGACTGATGCAATTTTGGATTAAATATTCAAACTTAAAATAACTTTGACTAAGACACTGAACAATACTGCATAATATATGTATTGCACAGTGTTGGGAAATGTGATAACTATGTTGACTAATGCAATAACAGCATGAGATATGTGAAAGTCCCATGTGGCTTATAAGAGTTAAACTAACCTTTACTGGTTTTACAGGAGGCTCCCTGAAACTCCTTTACTTTCAAACTGTCTGTAATTCATTAATTCATTCATTTTCTACCGCTTAGTCCCATTAGGGGTCGCGAGTGACTGGAGCCTATCCCAGCAGCTTTGGGCCTGAGGAGGGGTACACCCTGGACAGTGGCCAGTTAGTCGCAGGGCTAACATTTAGAGACAGACAGTCACAGACAACCATTCACATTCATTCACTAGGGACACTTTAGAGTTGCCGATTAACCTGTATGTGTTTGAACGGTGGGAGGAAGCTGGAGTACCCGGAGAGAACCTACGGTATAATGTTTGAGGACATGCAGACTCCTCACAGAAAGACCAGAGTCAGCCGAGAATGTTTGAGTCGGCCGGGTTTTGAACTCACGACCAGAAGTGCTAACCACTCTGCCACGTTACTCTTGTGTAATTTTGTCATTAAATCAGTTCTTTGCCATGTGGATATTGTGATTCTAACAAGAAATAATCTAGATAACTTTGTCATATACTGTACAACCCTAATACTATGGAAATAAAACGTGGTGTTGCTGCAGTGTCCCGCTTTAATGAAGTTTATTTGAAGCAGTGGGTGATGTAATATGAGCATTGTGTGATCACACTTTCTGGGCTCTCAGCAGCTTTGCAGACTGACAACTGTCTCTTGGGTTTTCTGGACAGAAATGGAGATTGCAGCCTGTTCACTGTCTTCAACCATGACTGTCACTGTGGCCTCAGCTACATGACAGTGGAACTATGAAGTCCAGAGGCAAAAAGCTGAATAAGCTGATCCCTTGAATCAAAAGGCCGCTGTATTAATGTCAAAGGTCAGCTTCATCCAGCAAATCCCCTTTTCTCCCCTCTAATCCTCCACGTTGGGGTTTTCCCACACCACAGGGACCATCTCGGATCTAGTGCGCAAAGGGACGCCCCACAAGAGTCAGACGAGAAGTACAGTCAACTAATGTCAATTAGAGTCTGCCATGTTAGAGAATTTTATTAACAATTTGTTAAATGTTGACATAAAAATGTTTTCAGTAAGTCAAAGCTTATCAGTTTTATAAGTTGTCCGAAATGAGCTTTCCTCATTGACAGACTTGCACTAGCACACGTGAGAAGTCTGAACTTTCGTAATACAAAGTAGTTGACAGGTTGAAAGAATGCCCACATTTGACTTGGGACAGAGTGTGTTATGTTACTCTGCGTTTCATTTTAACTCCTTCTGTAAATAGGCCCCAGAGGGAAACCATCCATGTTTTTATGCACCTCTCCTCATTCACGTACCACCTTTTCCCCACAGACCCAATCTCTCATTTGGTGTTGAGATCAAAGGCTCCAATATTTATAGAGGTCTCGGGGTGTAATTTGTTTCTCGTCTGATTCTGATGAGACCCTACCCATCTGCCTTTTTATCTTTAGCTATTTATCAGTGTTTATTTATTTATCTGTTTAAACCAAACCGCCTCTTCCTCATTACCGTCCCTTTAATGTCCTTGGAGTAGAAACTAATTGACATATAATGAACGGCGTGCAAGCACATGGGGTTGAATGTAAACTGTTTGCCTGCAGCTTTGTTGATGAAACAGCAGGAAGACAGATTGGATAAGCCACAGTGTGTGGAAAGTCCTGTTGGCTGTCATGTGGCCTCTCAAAAGCACTTGCTTGATTTTTATGGCACATTTTCACTCCCATCTGGTTGGCTTATGAGCCTCTGGGCTTTCTTTGTTTGTTTATCTTCTAATGTGTTTTAAGGCCTGCTCATTCTCTTGTCCTTTTTTATAAGCTGCTTTTGATCCGCATCTGTCAAAGCGGAGTTAATGGTGCCTTGGCTACGTCCTGATCTGGTTGGAGCCTGTTATTGAGTGACAAATGAGCATCTTGTTGTTTGTCCCTTTGTTTCTTAAATTGATATTATAGTGTGAATACAGGTGGGGACATGTGGAAGGTGTGAGCTGGGGGTGTGACAGCAGGTGAACAGACTCCAGCTCTACTCATGGGACGTCCCGGAGCAGGTGCAGACCATGTGCACCTCTGCATGTGCACGTGTCTGCTCGTGCTTGGCGTCATGTTAAGAATGGCCTCAGTGCTTACAATATAATAAGCTTGTCACCTGAACCAGAAAGCGTGCCAACCTTTATCGACTAAACAGATGTTTTTATTCTGTTTTGTTGTTTGTCTCTCCACTCTTGACCTATTAGTAGCTCTAATAAGATCAATTAACAGCGTAAAGGGTTGTTACAGAAAAGTGAATGTGTAAATGTTCTCTGCATGTAAGCCGGTCACGTCTTGTTGTGTGCAGAGTTGTTTCTGCTCCTTCTCGGGCATGTTTAAATTGTAGATGATCTATTGTAGACAAGCTGACCTCCTTGTCCATGAATAATGAATCTAGAGCACAAAAAGAATCACTGATCGGAGCTTGTTTATATATTATTAGTGTCTCTGTCTGTGTGAAAAACTGGTGGTCTAACGATGCAGATAATAGTGGTTGCATTTAAGTCAAATTATACTATTTAAATGTGCATGTGTATTATTATTATTATTATTATTGTTTTTGTTGTTGTTTTTTATATTGTTATTATTATTATTATTATATTCTTTAAAAACACTACACAAGGATGAATCTGTAGTTTATCCAAACTCTATGTGCTGTCTGGTCTGATTAATGATGTGAGACGACACAAGGAAGAGAGGAAGAGTTTGTTTGATAAACACTGGATTGTATTGCACACACTCTCTGCTCTGGCCTCGCTGCCCCTGTGTCTGACACAGTGTCAACACCTGTGCGTATACCAGCACTGTATAATTATACAGAAAGAAAGTTATAATAGAAGTTATATGCATATTTCAGCTCTTCCTGAGAGACTTCGGGATCTGAAGATTTTACCCAATCACATTGGAGTGCATAGTATATCAAAGTGATGGAATTTATGTTATGTTTCATAAACCTTGTTAAATTTCATCATTTTGCATTCACAGCACAGTCTGAGTCAACATTCTGGGGAAAGGGTAGATCTCGATCTTTATTTACATAATTTCCTGAGGGCATAATTTTTTTGCATATCATTCTATCTTTTATCAAGCACAAAATCGAGCAGTTATCTTTTGTTCTGATTGGACTTGTGACTACATCACTCTAAAGCAATCTGTACTTCTTTCACACTGGTCATGTATGTAAAGATTATTATGAACCACAATCAAACAGGCGATACAAATACGTACATATATTCAGTATGTGATGTGCGTAAGTTAGGTAACTCTTGACATGGGACATGTAGGCCTCCAGTCCAACATTCGTCACTTAAATTCCAAAGCAAATTGTGAGCACTTTTTCCAGTTCAGTTAATAACGGTATAAGTTGGATTTTGCAGTGTCTTTTCTGTGATTGTAGGAGGTACTGTATGTGACTGTGACAGAGTCTTACTAATCCTCTGGCATCTGTTGTTTGATATGTTCTTTATAAACACAGCCCCAGCCTCCAAAAGGTCCTGTGCTTGTGTGTCAATGTCCCATGATGTGTTTGTTTGTGTGTTGGTCAGACCAGACTGGGGTAGGGCAGGGGACATCATTAGCCATGTTTGGGGTGAACGGGGTCATGGTCCAGCAAACAGAGGTGCACATGTGGGACTTATTTGAGTCCATAGACCTGCAGAGGCCTGCTCATTGGGTCACCACTGGTTATTAGGGCATTTATCACATTTCATTGCCTGCCCTGCATTGATACTGGGCTAGTAGCTTTAGTAGTTTTGTTATATGAAAGAAGGATTTTGTTCATTTGTTCTCTAAATGTATTAAAATTTTTGCAGACAACAGCAAACTTGCCGAAATGCTGTTGTGAAAAATGTCTTGGTGCTCGATGAGGCCAGTAACCTCACTGAACCCTGTCTGTCAATCTGCTGCATTCATACCTCAATACAGTCATTAACAATAATCACAAGTTAGCAGCCTTCCCAGGTCAGCTCAGATTGAGGGCATCTGCATTAATGATCTCTATTTTCTTTTCTCTATCATCAGTATGTGATTTCTCCAGTTCACTCTGCTGTACTTTTACACCCACTCTGCTGCTGCTGTTCTCTCTTTCCACTCCTGCGTCATTTCAGCTCATTTCACAACTATTCTCAGTGATGTTTCTTTTGTGGCATGAGTCATTCCATTTCAAAGTAATTTTGTCTTGAAATAGAGCGACCATTCATTCCATCTGAGAGAAAGAATTTAGGTCCTTTTTAATAGAAAAAGGTTAACAGAGTTGGAGATGTTGGCCTGATGTGATGTGCTGGACGTCCTTTTTTTTCTTTTTGATTGGGCCTGATATAATGTTGATGCATTAATAAACCCCTATGTGCTACTTTATAGAGACATGTTTTTCCATTTTTTGAACTCATGTACATCTTTCCTCAACACAAAAGCTCCCGGTCCTGGCAGCTACAGCCTGTTGCTCTCAGAGATATTCAAATCCCAGAGCTGGGGAAGACTCCAAGGCCAGTAGGGCTTATTGCAGCAGACTTCCCAGTGATTTGTGTGGTGTTTAATTTGTTTCACAGCTGCTGCATACATACACTTAGCCAGGCCATACATAGCCACTGACAGTCACAGTACTAAACCTTTCTAACCTTTATTTCATCCTCTGTAAACCACACCGCATGTGCTTTACTGTAGACTCTGTCCTTGTCTACTATACTTTTAATTAGGAACACACTATACTGTCCTTGGTCATTGTCCAGTCACAAGAAAGTGTTCTGTTTCTAAATTACAGCAGCACTCTTTAAAATGTGTTGGACTTGGAAGCAGAGAGTGAAGAGGTCAAACCATTTGAGACTCGGTGAGAGTTAAGTCGATTATTCAGCTGCAGAGAGCCGACCTGTGTAAAGAGAAGCTAACCTGTTGCATCAGCACCAGGAGGGAGGTGCTTTGATGTTCCTCTTGTGAATTTACTTTCTTTGCCATTGCTTCACTGTTGCACTTAATTACTTTTTCAAGTTTTCAACCTTTGTAGTGTAAAAAGCAACCCTGTTAACATTTCAGCTAATGAGGCTTAAGATTTTTAGGAAAATTTGCAATGCAAGTAGTATGAATATTCTAATCATATAATATTCAAACTTTTACATCTCCACTTGCAGACAAAGATGTATTGTCATTTTTTAGTCTAGTTTTTAGTTTGGGTTAAGATCTAATCATTACATCACTGCATTTGCTGCCAAAAGCATCAGCAAAAAGCCGCAGATAAGGAACCATTGTATTTATCATCACTGTAACCTGAAAAGACGACGATCGAGCACATGAAACTTCTCATTATCACTTCTGTTCACTTTTATTCATTTCGCTAATTGAAAATATAATTGGCTGATCTATTGATACTAAATAAGCCATTTGAAAAGCTAATTACTGCTGCTGCTCTGTGAGATCTAATCAAGTATCCAATTTTCACAGTAACTCTGATTAAGTTTTTTTATTTTGAAGAAAAAGTTTATTTGACCAACTAAATTTTTTGACTAAATTTTAAACTCCCCTATGGGCCTTTTGTGGTGAGCTATAGTCATTTTAAACCTTCTAAAATGGAGAAGTAAATAAAACCCAACAGTAAATATTTCTATTTCTGAGATTCCTCCATCCTTTCTTTTAAAATATCACGGCTATTGCACGGCTCCTAATTACAGCTGAGCCATTTGTGTTTTCCGTGTGTCTGAACGCAGAGCTCAGCTACAACCAGGCTACAACCACCCGCTATTGTTGACAGCAGATGATGCCATTGCTAATGAGCTTTTTTCTCCTTTCTGTCTCACTTCATGGCTCCACAAAGGAATAATCTTGAGACAGATAGAAAGCCTTGAACCGTGAACAGAGAAACCTGGACACATATAGGACCAAGACACACAGAGACAATGGAAAGGAGAAAAAGACAAAAGGATGGTCCCTTTTATACTCTCTTCAAGCTGCTAACAACATCCTGGTGTTAATTTTATATTAAAATAAAATTCATCTCATTTAGCATGTGTTTGCCAGTCAGTAAAATATTTAATTTACATTTACATTTATTCATTTAGCAGACGCTCTTATCCAAAGCGACTTACATTACATTACCAGTGTTACAGTCACTGGAGGCAAGGTGGGTTAAGTGTCTTGCCCAAGGACACAACGACAGTATGAACTGTGGGGAGAGTGGAAATCGAACCGCCTACCTTCCGGTTGAAAGACGACCACTCTACCCACTGAGCTACTGCCGCCCCTCTTTGGGATTCTATCATCCCAAAGAGGATGTTACTATTCAGGCACGGTATCTTTGATTTTGCCACTTTGTGATGATTTTCCTTTGACATACAGAGTTGTGGAGACGATGTACAGAATTCATCTTAGTTCATTAAGAGTGGACTTACAAAGCAAGTCACAGCTCATACATTATTCATTCATCATGTCCACCTTTGGTCTGGCACTGATGTACGTGGATAGAATGCAAGTGCTATTTATTTATGGATTAAGGGCAAGGTATACCGATTTTTTATCTTGAGGCAAACTCTATATTCACATTTCTTATTTTAAATCTCCTAACTTAAAAATACACCTGATATAAGTGACTTGTTTTGTTTGTTTTCCATGAATCTTAAGAGCATACTGCAGTTTGTTTCCCAGCCCTTTCAATATTTAAAAGGTATCCATACTATCCAATTATCCACGACGCAGCAGATGTATAGGGCTCATTTATCTGTCTATTAATCCAGATATCTGTCTGAGTGACCCCCTCCCTAAGCATGACTAATGACTTCTGCTCAGCTCCAACCAATCATAATGAGCCCATCTGATAACCTTTTATGAAGCCTTTCAGCCTCAAACCAAACGCACAATAGGCAGTCTGTCAATGAAAAAGTCAGCTCATTCACTGTTAACTAGCTTCATTATTGTTGTCATGAAAGTGATGGAAGATGAAACATGAGTGTGGAGTAAAAAGGATGTACACTTTTGCTACTGTGGTTGCCTACACAGAGCAGAGAGTGGGGTCTGCCTGATCATTCCTTTCTCTCGCTTCCTCCCTTTCTCCAGCGTAGCGTGGCTTCCTTCGACAGAGCGCTTGATATATGACATCTGTTTGGCGGGAATTGGATTGTGGACATTCCCAGTGGTGCATGGAAACACTTCTCCAGTATTTTGTTCATGCATTTTAAATATGGACTGAAGGATGAGGCTTTAGAGAGTAGCTTTGGAATTGAAACAGATAACTACTATCACTCATAACTCTTCAATTCACAATGATCCCCATCAGCAGACCCACACTGGAAACACATTTATAGAAAAGGAATCACAAATATGGAAAACCCTGCCGAAATCTCTTGGGGAAATTGAGAGAAAGTGAGTCTATAACAAAGAGAAGGAGCACTATCAAGAGCCATTGCCAGAGCTTAAAGTCTTATTTCCGCCTGAATGGATGTCGTTAAGTCTTCGCACAGTATCTGACTGACATCCTGTCTTCTTTTCACTGATAAAGCAAGGCATTTAGCACTTTAACAACTTAATGTCAAAGCCTCTAAAGTGGAGGGATTTCCTTTGTCAGGGTGAGGTGATTGACCCTGTTTTAGTCCAACATTGTTGACGTTAAGTTAAAATACAGAAGATGTTCTGAACATGTGCTGTCAAATGATGTCCATTGGGACAAGTGGCTTGGCTTGCTTTCACAGAGGCTGATGTATGACATCTGGTTAGCCTGAACTGAACTGCTCACGTAAGGGGAATTCTTAGCCACTTTGAGAACATTTGGACATTTTCTGGTTTTTCTCCTTGAGCAACCATATTTGATTAGGTGTTCAAAGGGTCTGATATTGTAGTTATTGAGTTCATTTTCCATGAAATATATTGCACAAAGAACCTTTTTTCTGGCATGAATTATTGTCATCATTGATATACATTGTCCTCCTGCATGGCTCTGAGTTAAATTTCTGAGTCTGGGATTTTATGTGCCGAGACAAATTATAGAATGATGGGCCGTTAGCTGAGTGCCATCCCACTTTTCATTTGATTTCCTCTACTTAAAGCCCCCGACAGTCATCCTTAAACAGAATGTGCATTATGCATGGAGCAGAAAGTGTATCATAGCACATAGACATGAAATATGCATGAGCCCCTGTGCATTATGCCCCTCCTCACACCTTCTTTGCCGCCCCCTGAAGGTAGAAATTTAGTGTTGTCTGATTGGGTTAGGGGCTGGGCACAAGACAAAAGATTACAGTGTAGATGGTATATACTGTATATATCGGATGAAAGAGTGGACAGAAAAGATGTGCAGACTCAAAGGTCGGTGTGTGATAGAAGAAGTATGAAGGATGACTAAAAGTAAAAAGATGTGGCGAAAGTCAAAGCGAATGAGGCTGAGATCATCAAACAGAAGGAGACTCTTCTGGGGCCTGTCAATAGAAGCAATATCTACTGATTGATTGTGTCATGTAGCGTCATCCGTCATCCCTAGAGACCTGTGTGTGTATTTGTGTGTGTGTGTGTGTGTGTGTGTGTGTGTGTGTGTGTGTGTGTGTGTGTGTGTGTGTGTGTGTGTATATGTGTGTGTGTGTGTCTATATATATGTGTGTGTGTGTGATATGTGTGTGTGTGTGTGTGTGTGTGTGTGTGTGTGTGTGTGTGTGTGTGTGTGTGTGTGTGTGTATATATGTGTGTCTGTGTGTGTCTATATATATGTGTGTGTGTGTGTGTCTATATATATGCGTGTGTGTGTGTATATATGTGTGTGTGTGTGTGTGTGTGTGTGTGTGTGTGTGTGTGTGTGTCTATATATATGTGTGTGTGTGTGTGTGTGTGTGTGTGTGTGTGTGTGTGTGTGTGTGTGTGTGTGTGTGTGGGAGGGGGGGCTCAGGGCCTCAGCTGTTGTCAGAACAGGGGCCGCGCGCCTCTTTTGGAAACACTCCAGCAATCCCATATTGTGAAGCCACAGCTCCCACAACGGGAGTGCCTTTAGATCTTTATGCTCCTCCACCCAGTTCCAATTCATGATTGTGTTAGTTTAGGGGCACTGGAGACGTCACCAATGGCTTTTAAATGAGATCTGAGTGCAGAGCCTGTGTCGACATTGTTATTGAGGGATGTTTCCACCCATTTTGTTCCCATCCAAGGTCTGAGAGGGGAGAGGAGCCCTTGTTAGGCTTCACATGGTTTGAGGCTTTGTGGTCAGTCACACTAAGAAACACAAGGCAGATTTATTTAAACTGTACATTTCACCAGTGCAATCCTTTTTAAGGGGACATCTGGAAGACTCTGTGGTTAGACTGGATTAACTAAATGTACTATTGTTTCCGGTGACTGTGTGCATCATCAACACATGAGCTCACCTCAGATTAATTATCCAAACAGGTTAAGTTGGCCCGGGGTCACAGCCTCATCAGACTTAGCATGAATGTGTAACCTCTCTCACACTGCTTTATTTAATGTGTGACTTCTAGTCACAGTCAGTGGTTGATTAGTCAGCAGAGATTGTGTAATAATAAAATGTCAGTATTTTTGTGCAGGTCTCTCACTGAGCCGCTCACCTTTATTCAGTATAATTTAATACATATATTTCTATAATATGTGATTGTATTGATGGGTGTATTTGTCTTTGCCGGCTTGTACAGCACTTTTGATCGGCTGAAGACCTGACTTCTTAAAGGGATTCTTTTAGGGAAAGACTGGTTGCTGTTGGACTGTGGGTTGATTAATTTGGTTACTTTTTTATCTTGGCCACAAAACCTCTAAATATCTGCTCCAGAAACAACTGTTAAGGTGATGCAAAAAGAGCTGTAATGTTTCCACAGCAATCAGTCACAGAAAGGATTGTATTTTAAATGAAGGGTAAGCACTAAAATGACATGTATCTGGATGTTTTATTGCTCCTTTGACAGTGGTAAATAAAGTTATACACATTAATTATTTCTTCATGGAAACCAGTTTAGTAGATGTTCCATAAGTCATCCATCATTGGCAGTGAGTGCAGACCAAACGGTAGAAGCAGCTCTTTATCTCAAAAACTGCTGATGTGTGCTTTTTTAAATGGCCCTCTATGTCGTTAGTTTGACTGACAGCTCCGACAGCCACTGTGTACAGCTTATTAGGCGGCATGCAGTCTTCTGGGGGCGGACCTGTGCGTTAATAATGTCCCCGTGACTAACTGGCTAGTGCTGGACTGTAAAAGTGTGGGTGTGACTGTACTGTGGCTCTGAGTAAGAGTCTACTATTCCCCAGAGATTTAAGACAGATTATACTAAATAAGAGAGGAACAAAGAGGATAAAGCCACAATTAAAAGAAGACAAAAAAGGCGAAGTTGTGAGCTGCTGGGCTTATCCGTCTGTGTGTGTTAACAGGAATTTTCATGGCTGTAGAGATGTGAGTGAAACGGTTATCTGTTGTGAAACCCAAGATTGCCTCTAAGTGCTAGGATTTGCTTCAAGAGCTCACTGAGCACTTTGTTAACTTGGTGTTTGTCAGAACTAAACTCTGATTGGCTGATGACCATTGTCCAATAAAAGACAGAATTGTATCCATCCCTTTTACTGGGCTTTGGCTTTGTTTCTTTCTTCAAGCACTCTTCCAGTCCTGTCCTCTTCTTCAAAAACAAACAGATCCAAAACAGCTGTGAAGATTATTCTAATATGGACCTATCGCAGTTTATTGGTTGGCTCTGTTGCTATGCCCCTGAACAAAAAAGAAAAAAAGAAAACACACACACACCCAGCCTAAAAATCCTTACAAAGTTTTGCAGCTTTGCTTTAACTCAGCTCCTTTGTTTGCATGAGTGCGTCTGCGGGGTTACCCATATGCAATGGATAACACACAGTTTGCCAAAAGGCTGGCTGCCAGACCATGAGAAGAGGAATGAGTACAAAATCCTCTCTTCTCATCCCTCTCTATTTCAGAGTCCTCTCACAGCCGCACACTACATTTGTTTTCCTCTAGTCCCCCTTTCACAGTTCAAACAAAAGCACAAATACTGGATTTTAATATTTCTATTTCAATCTTCTGATCAACATTACAGGGTCACAAGACGATGTCCAAACCAGCGACAGTTTGTGGCGACATGTGACAAGTGTGGCCCTGGAAAAATATGCAGCCATGATTGATTTTACAAAGTAGCTCTACGTTTGGTCATGTCCCGTTTCTATATTTGGCCATTTTAGTCTGTAGTTGTATAAAAAAGTTAAATGAGCAGAAAGTCACAGGGCAGACAAATTACATTATATTTATTTATTTATTATAGATTGTTGACATTAAGTTAACATGTGTTATTCATATTTGTAATCACTTACTATAGTTCAGTTGCACTATATATATTCATTGTTAAGGCAGTGTAACTTAAAAATTGACAAATCGTTTCACAAATAACGGCTCAAGATGAATATGAAAGCTAAATTAAGGTCATTAGAGTCGGGAGCAACTTACAGCTGCATGTATTTCCATTTTAATAAGTTTCTCCTGACCATTTGCTCTGTTGGGAGTTGCTCCACTAAAAACTTGTGAGTGATAAATATTTCTAAATGATGTCTCAGGAGAAGTGGGTTGCTTAGATTTACAGCAGTAATCAATGCTCACGTTAATACACACATAGAGAAGGTAAGTTGCGATGTGTAGATTTACTGTTGAATTAAAAGGTGAAAACAAGCTTTATGGAGTAATTGTCTTGTATTAATATTGTCTTCTAATATTCTCTTTCTTGTAGCTGTCAGTGTGTATTTATTGGACCAATGTTACTGGCCCCTCCAGCTGTGCTCACTGTAATCCTGTGGCTCTCTTCTCTCTCTGGGATCATGGCCCTGATTGATAACTTCGTTTGTTTCCTGACACATCCTCTCTGTGTGGGAATGGATGGACAAGGGGTTTTTTTCTTCCTCTTTCTGCCTGGACTCACCTCGGGTCTTTTTACACGTCTTGTTTTTAACTTTGACAAATGGGCTCATTTTTTAAAAAGCATTAGGTCAGCCATTAGAGAAAATGAGTGGGACTTTCTGTGTCAGATCTGGGACGTTTTTCAGTGAATGCCACCAATTGTTTCTGTCACAGAAGGGTCTTTCCCAGCATGTTTTTTTTTTATTTTTATGGTTTGTGTATTTATGTTTATGCATTTATGCAACCAGGAACTGATCTGGTTGTGAAAGTTCTTTATATTGTTTTTGTATTATTTTTAGAAGAATAGGCATTGGTGTATTTGGTATAGGGTGCAGATTAGGTTTGGAATAAATAAATGTAATTCTGAGCATTACATTTCACTTCCAAGATAATTCAGGGCATTCATTCTTAATCAATTCCTTAATCCATTTTCTAAAACTTCCCATCCTTATCCCACTTATTCCTTTGCCACAGCACAAAGAAGTAATATTTTATTATTGTAATCAAGGCTTATTGTTGAATTGGTGGTGGATGTGTGAAGACCTGGGCCTTTATTTAGCACTGGCAACCCCAGACTTTGTAGTCAGGTGCAGACAGGGTTCTCCGCTCCAAGCTGCAGGTCAGCTTGTCCTCCACAAACCCCTTTAGATTTACTGCTGTGGGTTGGCGTTCTGTCTTTTGGAGAACAGTAGTTCACAGTGCAGAAGGAGTGATGACATTGTGCCCACATGACTGCTGCTGTTAGGGCCAGAAACCTCAAGCCTGGACTGCTCTGAGACAGATGGCTCTTTCCTGTGCTCAGCCTCTCCTCATGTCTCTCTTCCTGTATTTATTTGACATATGACTGGCAGGGAGGGGCCGGTGGAGACTCCCTACACATTCAGACATTTTGGGCTACAGTTAGTTTAGGTTTCGGCATCTAGAGACCTATTACAAGGTCACAGTCCACTTGGGATGATTTAGGTTATCCTCTGCTCGCTGAATGTACATTAGTCCAACTGTAACACAGAAGAAAGCTCTCAGAAAGTGCTCCTGCAGATGTTTCCATAGGCCACAGCCCCTGCGGATTTCAGCAGAACAGACTGATTGACTGCTCTAAAGGGAATACTACTTCAGCACTCCTTTTATAAACCTGAACATCAGTCATTGTAACTGGAGACACCTCATTTGCATTAAAATGTATCAGAGTATGCTGCATGTAGGTCAAGTAAACATGTCATAGAAGAGACAAAGAATTACATCAGTCACAGCTTTGTTTTATTCTATCATCCACAGACATGCTTGTATAGACAGGAAACATAGTTTTACAACATGGAGATTATGAAATCAAACAACTGGATATAACTATCTACTTTAGGTTGAAGAAGGCAAGGAATAACCTGTTTGCTGTTATCTGAAAGTTTTCTAGAGTGTGCACTAAAGGTTGATCGTTTTTCTTGTTGTTGTAAAACTGCAGAGCCTTCATAGTTTGAGTGCTCGTGGGCAAGGCTTTTACATGTATGCTGAGAGACGGCTTTATTTGGTGGACCAATAACACTCTCGGCATTGGACTTTATCTGTTAAATAACTGTGTGACGCTGTCATTTCCTGTTGGTCTTTTTCACACTTTCACACTACTGTCCGTCTGGAGGCAGAACTACTCCTCTTCATCACCTCGGCTTCATCTCCTCTCGCCACTCGCACTTGCCGTTCACTAACATGAAAACAGAATTTTCAATTAAAGGGCGGGCTGAGTGTTTGCTGGAGGCTGCTACTCTCCCTGCCGCCCCCTGAGATCCTCAGTCATTAGTTTGTCACCCCCTTCCTCCTCTTTCCCAGCACTCTGAGGGAGAGCGGTGAGTAACTTTAAAACATTTTTCTCTTTCAGCTGCTGATTTGATGGTGTGGGCTTTGTAAGCGTTGATTGCTGCTGGTGAGTTGTATTTGGCAAAGACTCAACATTATCCCTTGGGTGGCGTAAGTTTGTCTTTGTAACACCTTGTTTCTGGATGGTCTTGAGAACACTGTTGACAATTTAAGCTGAAAGTAGTGTATTCATTTTAAAAGTATATGTATATTATGAAAGATTTGGGAATCTGTGGTGCATATGTGCTTCATGTCATGCTGTTTCACTGAGATGTTCTCAGTGAATTACAGCTGACTAGTGATAACTGGGATAAAGCATTACTCTGGTCTTGTTCTTCATTTCCCTCAGGTGCTGCTTTGTTCTGCTGCCAGTTCAGATGTCATGAGTGGGTGGCTTTATCTTTAGACAGTGAATCAGCAGAGGAGAAGTGTGTTTGACTGGAGAAAGAAAATATGGAAATTGTTAAAGTTTAGGGAAGAATTAAATAAAAGGGATAGTCAGACACAGTTGCTATCAGTGCCCTGTCATCTCAGCTGTTTAAGTGGGCTGCCTCCTTCTCACAGCTGTGCGACATGCCTCCCCCTTTTTATTTTTAACCCAGGCACTTATATTGGCCTGCTAAGTCTTGGCAGTACCCAGACTATTGTCTCTAAGCTCTCTAAGTGTACGAACGTATCAGTGCATGTCTGTATATCAGTGCAACAAGTTTCTACACTGTATTTCCTCCAAGGCCATAGTGTGTGTTAAGCCTCAAATCATGTTAGACGTGACAAGGCTAAGAACATTTCTGTTAAGCTCCAGCGCTGCCTCAGCAGTCTTTATTGACCGTGTGAATGCGTCTGTAAATTGCCAAAGTGCATTCCTCACAGACATGCTGCCAGCTTTGTTGATGGCACCCTTGTGTGAGAGGCTGCTGAAAGAAGGGGACAAAGTTTTTTTGGATTTATGCACAAGTCTTCCTTCCACTTTATTTGCACCTGGGCTGGGAGTACCCACCCACATTGGTTACACCCATAAAAGTCTGTGTTGACTGATTTATTTGGGGGAATATTTAGTAAATTTGATGTGAAGGAAAATGTCTGCAGTAAAATTTAATAGATTAAAAAGATTAGTTAACGGTTGTGGAAAGATGTAGTTCATTCTGTTTCCACTTCCTTCCAGACGTCAAGACAAACATCCTTCACTTTAAAGTTTCTACAGAGTTAAAAAATGTGCTGAGCTCACCAAAGCAGAAGGAAGTGGAACGTTAGGAGTCAGGGATGAAGGAGGGGCAGGGAAACAAAGGGATGAATGAACAAATTGGCCTCTGCAAGTGGATCTTTAGCAGCTCCTTAGGCTACGAGGTATAGCCATTGATTTGTTAAGCATCACACAGGGCTTGGAGCCTCCTTCCTGCTGCCAGACCCACTGCCAGCATTAGTGCGTAGTAAACAAATCGATGATTGACTGGGCCCCACTGTAGCATTTCAACTTAGACCTGCATTGATCAGGCCTATTGATCTGAATCCGGTTGTTTCATCATCTGAATCACAATTGCTCCAATCATTTGCTTGGATGGATGTACCAACTTTGCACCATCTGCCTGCTTTTATTTAATTACTATCAATGTGCAGAGGAAAAAGACCGTAGATAAGAAAACACCTAAGTAGCATAGTCTAAAGTTCATAACAACAGCCATTAAGAAGAAGAGCTACAGATATTAATTAACACTGAAGTGGCTGGTGTGATTCTAGTTTAGGTTAGGTTTAGTTTAGGTATAATCAGACCTTTGTCAAAATAAGAGCAACATGTTGGTAGCATTATACGTTGACGCTGTTCTGCCAGACATCATCACTCTTGGGCCACATGGGCTGCACTTCAAGATATGAGTGCCCTTTTTGACATAAAATCTTATTTGCATTCTAAAAAGAAATTCAAGGCCATGGACCTCCACTGGGGCTGCTCCTTTTTGTATTTGTTCACATTACATTTTGATTTAACTTATTGTATAGTTATTTTGACAAGCAAAGTGTTTATACTGGTCACAAAGAAAATCATAATTTTATTAACATTTAAAATGTTCTTTGCGATACAGATAATGCAATTGCTGATATTATTGTGCAGCCCTAGGCTCCACAGGGGTGCACTTTGTTCTCCCAACAAAAGCACATTCTGTTCAGCTACATTACTGAATGACATATTGCAATCACAATAACAGCAGGTATAATTTAAATTAAACATCAGATTGCAATTCCTTGGCGTCATGGGTTGAATTATCAGGCAAATCCTGTGTCACGTGTGTCAGAGAAAACACACACACACATTAGCAAAGCTGTGGAGAGAACAAAAGGTGAGAAGTGTGGCCAGAAAAAGCAGAGTGCCACTCAGTGCTGCTGAGCCGGGCCTTTGATAAGGTCAGCTGCTAGGAGATGTGTGTGCTCAGGGCCTGTCTATCAAACACAAGTACCTGCTTTTCTCCTCTTCACTAGAGTGTGATGCCACTGATTAGAGGGGAGGGCTGTGAGGGGAAGATGGAGGGGCTGGGACACAGAAATGGAGTGTCTGGGGAATAAGAGGACTGAGGTACGTATCCAGAGAAGACCAGTGGACTAGGCTCAGAGAAAGAAAGGTAAGCCAGTATGAACCTATCTTATGCTAATGCCCAATGGAAATGCAAGCTTCAGGGGTTATCCATACCTAAGTCAAACTAGTTACTAGACTAGATTAGATTACGTAATAAAAAAGTAAGCCCACACATTTGTCAGGTGTTCCTACTCTCCCCACTATGGCTTTGCTGACCAGACTCTAAATCAGCTACATTACAAATATCCCTTTTAAGAAAAAGCTCATCAATTTTGACAAAAAGAAGAATAATGTGTTTCATTACTTTTCCCAAACTCTGTGTAATTTGGGTTGGAAATGTTAATTGTGTGCATCCTGGGTATACTGGAAAAAGACATGACACAATATTAAGACATGACTAAGTAAAAACACATAATTGAGGAAAGAATGCATCAACAAAAAATGTTACCCTGTCGTCTTGTAGCAGCCAAACTGCTTGTCCTAACACAAATTACTGCTGCCGCGTCCCATGTCAAATTGGTTTAGTGAACCTCTCTTTTCTTTTAGCCACAGGTTCCCCCGCTGCTCTTAATTTTCAGTTGTTTACTCATTCAAACGTTAATTTGTTTACAGAAATATAGTCTATTCCCATAAAGAATGAAGTCATTGTCATACTGAGACATTACAATAGTGCTGTGTTTGGGTTTTAAAAAGCATGTGCTGATGACTGGGTGTTAAGTGAAGGTCAGTCGTATCCCCTAGATGAACTTCTATCTGCTAAACTTTGTGCTGATGAAAGAGGAAGTAAGTTTTCGACTTTGCAAATAGATGTGTCTTTGTGAGTCCTCTCTGTCCTTGACTTAGATACACAAAGAGAGAAATATGTCCGATTTACTCATCTTTACTCATCTTTGTGCCCCGTACTTTGTCTCTTTGTCTGATGTCCTTCCTCTCCCACATCAGTGATCAAAGAGACCCCAGATGTTGCTGCTCACCCATCTCTGTTCACCATCTCTTGACATCGTTGTGAAAGTGGAGACACAGTCATTGAACAGAGCTGCCCCCGTTCTCACAGCATTCATTAAACAGAAAAAGATGGATTGGACTTTCATTGGTTGCTCAGCGGCCTTAGATCTCCTGCTTAGGTTAATAAGGAAATGAGGCGCACAGCTGAGCCACAGCGTAAGCGACAAACTAATTTGGTTTTGCTCCATGCTGCTCTTGTTTTCCACTGGTTGGTCACATCACCTCTGTCTGTGGAAAAGTTTTATGAAGGAAAATTTGGCAGTGGAAATTCTTTTTGTTTTGATCCATCTGCTAAATGCACCACACAAAACAAAACTATTTTTGGTTTCACAGCGAGCAAAGGAAGTGCCAACTCTCTCACAGTTCATTATAGCCCTGAGGATAATTATGAACTGTGTTAGAGCAAGAACTATGTTCTTTCTTGCCTTTTAACCAAATTTATAGCAGCTCTACAGTTTGTGTCAGTGTATTAAGGTTTCACTCTTAATTTAATTGGTACTCACTATGTAAAAGTGGTAAAAACTGGTCATTACTCAGGCTTTGTAAAGGCTGGTTTTCCAATAGTGACCTAGCCAACGAGCCCCGGGTCATATGTTAATGTCTCAGTGTCATGTGTCCTGTGCTTGGGTCACCCGGAGCTAGTCCCCGAGGTATGAGAGCTATGTGAGAGCAGAGTAAGGAAAAGGCTGTGTAGGCTTATATTTGTCAGCTTCATCAGTGTCATAGACAGAAAGATCAGGTTATGGTCCCTTCTTTCTCTGAGTCCAGGATCACTGTGCAGTTACTTGCTTTTGGTTGTCTCCTCAGCCAGATGGCATAATTAAAGGTTAAATGAAAGGCTTCTTGATGCCAGTCATTCTATTTACAGTCAAATCGTGGGCATATGCAGAGCTGGAGCTGCTGTGTTGCCTGGGAACTTCTCCTTAGTCTCTATGGCGACGTGCAGAGAAATCAAGACTGTGTGTGCTCTCCTTTTATCCTTGTTTATAATGCCAAGTTGCCATAAATACAGGACTTTGTGGAGCACTAATGGTAATGCAGCTCATTTGTGGGGCAACAAAACCCCTAATTAGGCTGAATGCCAACCATATGGGACAGCAGGTAGGCTTCCCCGTCAGTGTGGTCCATAGCACACATGCACACCATTCAAGTGTTCAGGAAAGTTAGGATAAAGCACCTGGCAGCTCTTTACTTTTTTCTTCAATGGAAAAGACCTTCAGGTCAGTGAATCCTTTACGTACCTTTACAAATTACGTAACTGTTTTGTTGAAATTGTTTACTTTGCATTTATTTGAATACATGTCTTTATTTATGTGTGATTGGTTATAGCAAATTAAAGGAAACTCCCTTAGCTTAAGACTTGTGTTTGATATGGGACAGGTTGTTTTCTGCTCTGCTTTAAGGTGTTACAGAGAATATTTCTGACGACTGAGAAACCAATGACTGTTAGTGAGTTTTTGAAATGAGCGTTATGTGTTAGAACAGCCCCCTCCTTCACAGCTAAGTTTGAGGGAATGTCTCCCAAGTCACATGCACGAGCATTACACAAGAGTGTGTTTACTACCGGCATTCGTTGTGTCGCGTTACTGGATTCACTGTCGGACTCACCGCTTAGAATCGTTTCCATGGTTTTAACATTTTAGTAGCATAGCTTAGCATACTTGTAAATGGGAGTTTGGGAAAGATATGAACAGACAGTTTGGTAATGCCACGAGTAATAGTGGAAGTTCAACTCGCTGGACAGTATTCCCTCTATTACTTATAGCATCACCAAACTGCCTGTTGCTTTACACTGTCAAGATACAAGTTTGTATCTTTACCTAACTCCCAAAAATCTAATATTTTCACGAAAACGAATGGACAAAAGTTACCTGTTCAGCTGAAATCTGGAGACGGATGCGTCATTAGGAAGCCCTTAAGTCTTAAGAGCACGCCATCATGAAAAAGAATATCCAAGACACACTGGTTTTATTTAGCTTCTGAGCAGTTTTTATCCTCTTCTCATATTACTCAAAATGAGATTTTATTTTGCCACTACGTGCTTTAGGTTGTTTCTCAGCCATTTTGCAACTTTGCTAGCACCGGAGTTGCTGCAACTGTAACGCGCATGCATAACTTTACACGCGTAGTAACAATAATTGACAAGCCAGAGGGCCAATGGAAAACACTAGTCTACCGACAATGATTGGTTGATATTGTTTTGGTCCCACGTAGTTTATAATTTTTTTTTTTTTTTTTTTTCAGTACACCTACTTAACATTTGGTTATATATCTGTTTTAGATTAAAAACATATTCTGTAATACCTTTAAGTCTAAACTGTCACATGTTTGTACATACATTAGACTTAGACTTGCAGAGTTAGTCATAAAGTGAGATATGAAGTACAACAAACACTGATGAATGGATGCTGCCACAAATATAGGACAAGTAACAGGAATGAAAAATATATATGTGAAGATTGAGAGTAGATTGAGTCTGTGAAAGCTTGGGAGGATGGGGCAGGACACAGAGGATTAGAGAGAGTTAATTAAAAAGGGTAGGAGAGTGAAGGTTATACAAAGGTGACTAAAGCATCAGTGAAGTCTGTGACCAGAGGTAAGACATAGGCTCTGGAGGAAGGTGTGTGAAAGAGCGATGAGGTAAACGGAGGGTACAGCAGAGAAAAGCCAGAGCCAGATTGGAGGGAGGCATGGGGGGGGAGGGCAGGGAGCCGTGCCAAGCTGCCCCAGGGGTGATGAATGAGGCCATAGTGAAGTATGTGTGCTCCTCTGCCTCATGGCTAGAGAATAACCGCAGCCTTGGCACGGCTCAAGACCCACTCCATCACAACACACACAAAGCTACTGGCTTGTGTTGCAAAGTACACTCAGATAGTTATAGCTGGTGACTTTTGACACATGATCTGTCTTCTACCACCTACTGTTTCCTCATCTCACACAACGCACCTACAGACTCTTTGTGTCTCTTTCGCCAGACCAGAAGTGGCAGCAGCGGGGATTGTGTGGCTTCTGTAAAACAGCCTATTGTTCAGTCTGACATGCGGGCACTCACTGCGCTCCACACACGTGCACATACACAAACCATATGATGGAAGTCAGACAAATGGTGAATTCCTCCTTGACAGTTAACAAGTGGTGCTGTCCTGTGGTTTCAGGCGCTGTCCCCACTTCTTCAAAATGTCCATGCACCAGTGTCACTGAACAATACATCTTCAGTTCTATGTCATTACAAGTGTCTAAGTCAGTGCTCATGCTCAACAGCACATCAGCTTAACACAGATGATTTGCTCTTTGGTAGTGTCTGTCAATATGAATGAAGAGAGTGTGACATTGAGCCAGCAGGACCAAAATCTGAATGACTTATTTGTTAAAAAGAGCAGAAATTTGGCTGGTTCTATAAGTGAGCGTCCAAGGTGCATGTCTGATTGTGGTCAGTTTATCCATGTGAGTAGTCGAAGCTTCTAAATGTGAGTAGTAAAGCCACTAAATGTGTGCTTACACAGGACAATGAAACTGAGCTGTTTTATTGCAACATTTCTTTGAAGAAGAATATTTTATTCAGTGATTGATGCATCAAGTTGAAATATAAGGTACTCAACCATAATGGATTTGTTTGGTATTTTTATGAGCCTATAACTCCTGTGAAGCTTTGAATTAAACACAAACAGTCCTGAATGTACAATAGAGTCTGCACTTTGCTGACGGGCATTTTTTTTTGGGCATCTCTCCTAAAAGACTACAGCCAGGGTTGAGACGGGGAATTGAAAGTTGGACAGGGACAATGAAAATCTTATTCTGGACCTCTATCCACACTAGGGCTTTGCAATTAATTTCATTTGCAATTAAATCGCGACATTGCAGAGGCTGCAATTTTTTTGTCATGTTAACCTTGTTCCAAGAAATAGTTGATGATTAACCTGAGACACTATGCTACGTTGTGAGAGGAGGAGATAACTGAGGAAATAACAGAGTTCTGAGCCAAAGAGAGACAGAGAGGTCTAGTTATGCCTTAAGACTGTGGTCATGTTGTTGCTCCGTTACGCACTAATGTGAAAAGCAAAATCGTAACTCTACATTTCATACATTATTTAATATAGGCCTGGCCAACAAGAAACATGAGTGTGTCGGTCATATTTATTGATTATTGCAGAAAGAAAATAATCGCATAAATAATCGCAATTGCAATATTGGTTGAAAAAAATTTCAATTAGATTATTATCCGAAATCTTTCAGCCCTAATCCACACTATATGCATTAATAACTTGGTGTTTTTTTTTTAAATGCTACCTGTAATATTGGGATTTAAGACTGAATTACACCCATTTAACATGTTCAAGATGTTGCATGAATATAGTACAACAATACAGACCTCTAGTCAGTGAGGGGCCCACTCAGACATGAGCAGTTGGGTGGGAGTTGGCACATTTTACTTCATTTATCAGATACAAGGACGAGCTTAAGTGTAATGGACAAATCAGTCATGGTGAGATGTAATGGTAAACAATTCCCAGGTCTAAAATCACTGTATACTCAGTGGGGAACAGCCCAGAGAGTTTGATTTAGTGTGAGTGCATCTCCTCTGTGGAATGACCTGATTTCTCTTCACCAGAGGGTTTCTCATCAGAGCTGTTCACTCACCTTCATGGCAGGGACTGTGTTTACATGCACTTTACAATTGTCATGATGGCCCCTGGGACTGGAAGAGAAAACGACAAACCTGTAGTCGGGGAAGTTTTTCTAATAGACTTGATTTCTTTGCAACCTGATTATTATTTTTAAAGGAAAGGCTTGCTTGATATCTTGATTAAACATGAAGGGGAAAAAAATATTGAAATCATTTTAAGTTTCTTATAAACACAGTCACAGTTAAATCATGATTGTGGAGCAATCAAGTGGAGCAGAAGGATAGTCTCTCTCTGTTGTTGTGCATTTTTCAGCCTCTCTGGGCCGTCCCTCCTGGATTTGTGACTTTAGGGATTTCCGAGCATGAACTGACTGGATTCATAGCAGCCTTTCTACAAATGGCAATACATCACTTTTGTTTGTGGAAAAGTACATGTATTTCTTCATTGTTTTAGCTAAGCTGCACGTATCGTAAGTTCAAGGAAAGGCAGGTGAAGGTCATAGTGTACTACAATGCCTCTGACTGTGCTGTAGACTGTATTGTTAGTTCCGCTCACAAGTAGATGCACATGTCAGACGGTAAAGCTTGGCTGGTGTATCATGTTCAGGGTGAGCGAGGTGGTTGCAGTCTATTGTGTGTGAGTGTGTGTACCTTGGCTTGGCTTCATACAGTCAGTCAGTAGATTGGTCTCGTTCCAAAATGAAAAAATAGCTCTTGTTCTCCTCCTGCCACTTTATGTTCATCATTTCATTTTCACCATTGTTTCTCTCCTTCACTGTTTTGAGGATCATTTCCCAGCAGACTGTGATCCATGTCTCCTCTTGTTTCGCCGGATCAATGTAGAATAGAGGCCCACAAAGCCCTCACACACACACACACACACACACACACACAACCATGGCGTGTGCTGCTGTCCCAGTGCATAGCTGTGGTTTTGTCATGTCTCTTTTTACAATAAGTTTATACATTTGCTTTCTGAAGCGCGAAAATGGAGCAACTGAGTGAGCGATAAACATCGTCAGTGAATACATTTTACAGGAATGTGGAGCATAACGAATGAGCTGATGAGAGAAAATAATCAAGATTGGTGAAGGGGGAATGAAGAAAGGAAATGAAAGGTAACTAGCAGAGATTGAGGATGGCTGTTTGCAAGGGCTGAGACAACTTTGTATAAAAGTCTAAAGGCTCATCTTTATAGGCTTTTCATACACGATAGCTTCCCATGAAAAGACCACATTGAATGTTCTTGATTTATGTGTGAATAAACAATAGACCCACCAGCTGCACATATAAATAAAAATGTCTGTTGATTAGCTGCAGAAGTTCCATCCAACTCACAATAGTCTTTTAGTTTCACAGTTTAAATATGTTCTTTTTGCACTGAATTCCAATTGCCACCTTTACTGAAATGGTGATGTTTGTGCAGTAGCTCAATCAAATGGAAAAGTCAGGCTTCATTTGTTTATCTGTAATCTGTGCAGAAACCGTTCTACTAATGATGGATAGACATTGTTTCCTCTAACACCTTAATGCAACTAAGTGTCTGCTATATATATTCCTCACAAATAAATTATTCCCACTTTTACTCCCAAATGGCAAAATCTGTCAAGGAGCCTGCATAATTATGACTGAACAGTGCTGCCGCTATTGTTTTGAAGGACAGACTTTCCTGCTTGTGTGTGCGCTTGTGCGCTTGTGTGTGTAACCCCAGCGGAGCATGTTACATTAATGAGAGGGCCGGAGACAGGCCTTATCACCAGCTTTCCAGTCCTGGCCAGACTTTAATTAGCTCATAAATGCTTAGCGCAGACCTGCAAAGCCAAGCAAAGTTACTCACACAGACAAAAGCCACCGTAAACCATTGGATTTGTTGCCTTTTTGTTTAAGGCATCCAGTTCAGTTCCCATATGGTGGTATTTGGTCTGCACACACTGTCTGTCTGTGAAGGACAAAAATATGTTTGTATTCTCTTGCTTGGAGCTTACAGTAGTGGTGCATGTTTGTAAATGCACCTCTACTTAAGAATGACTTCCTGTGGCCTATCAGTGACCTGCAGGACTCCGAGTAGTATTTTGAACCTCATTATTACGTCTCAGCCGGAAAAAGCAGACCACCCCTGAATGTTCCCACAGTTCCTACAAAGCCCACATTGCAGATAAGATAGCTGCCGTCCTTGCTTTTCATGGCTCTTATCTTTATACGCCCACAACTCTGGGACAAAACAGTATTTTAAAATGCTCCATTTTACCATCTTTTTCCTTACTGCTGTTTCCCAAGGTCTTTTAAAGATGTAACTCACTGGTGACTTGAAGGTGTCAAAGCATAAATTCCCTAGGCCCCAGCCATGTTACAGGACACTAGAGGAATTTATACTGTAGTCTTTTTCAAATCTCTCATGTATTTATTCTGTACATGGTCCATATATAAGAGGAGATGCTTCAACACAATTATTTTTTGAAACTTAAATTTAGTTTTCTTATTTCTGCACCTACAGGTGTGCCAGCATTAGAGATTACTTATAGTCATTTAAAAGATGTAATCACAGCCAACCGCACCTCCTTCACAGCCCTGCATGTGGCTGGAGACCCACACACACACATACAGAGATAATGGGAAACACACACAGACTATTAATTAATGGTGAATACTGTTACTGCCGTGGTATCTGGCACACCAACAATTTTCCTCCTCATCACTTTCTGTATATCAGCATTTAGATTTTGTCTCCTGCTGTAAAAGAGCAAGAACATGGTTGAAAGCTGCAGAAATCATATATATTGACTCAAAAATGAAGAATTGTTAAACCCTGCAGCGCTCTAACAGAACACAGCTTCAGTGATTGGCTACAAGGCTAATTTGTGGAAGTATACTCTCACTGATGCTGCTTTGGTATCCTCCTTCTGTGAGGGATTCGATTTCCCCAGCCTTCTGTCTCCATCTCTACCTGTTGTATTGTTTTGTATTGTTGTTGACAGGTGGTCGGTCCGGTGTAATCAGAAGTGTTGAGATGGAGCCACACACTTCTTACCTATGTCATTAATTCATCTCTTTTTCCCTTTTTGCACAGCCCTTACAAATCCCAAACAACAGCTCTTCCTCACGTGCACCAGCAGATAGCACACACAAGCAGGGAGCTGGCATACATTCCCCTACAAGAGTCTTATTTAACCCAGATCTGTCACAAGGCGCTGGAAACAAAGATGCAGCCACCTGGGGCTGTTTAGATCAGACAGCTTTCGTATTGAAGAAGACAACATTAGCAGTATGCCATGCCCTGCCCGTACAAACATTCACTGCTGAGTCTGAAAACTACAAGCCCATTGTTAGGAATCCTAGCTCAAACATTTGGTTGAATACAGAAGGGAATATGTAATAGTGCATGACTTACTCCTCTGTATCTCTGGCAATCTTCCAGCAGTACATTTAATGTCTGCTTAGATATGACACATTGGCTACTACCCGCCTCATGGCTTAATTGTTCACAATCTGTGCAGTGACGGAGTCCAATTTTGGTCAGTGCGTCTTTTTTGTTCTAAAAATATCTATTTTTCATGCTGCAGCGATGGCCTTTGTCCTGCTGTTCTGTACAAGTTGTCTTCAACAGTGAAAGTGCAGATCACGTGATGCTGAGCAGTGGCACAATGTGCCTCAGAAAGGTTTTTACAGTACATTTTAGTTCTGCATTCGGAGTAAAAAAACTTTTGTTTTGCTATATTTTTGTAGATCATTTTTGTATTTTAGGCTTAGTGCATCTTGAATACAGCGCTTATTTAAGAGATGGCTGATGGTCTTTTGAAACAGTTCCTGAAATAAACAAAAGAGAAAAAGGAAATGAAGATAATGAGTGCAACAATCTGGTAGATTTTGTTCAAACACCGTCATAACGCTATCTTTATGCTCGTTTCCCTTTTCTCTTGTGTCATTTATCTGTAGTGTCTGTAATGCTCTGTAATCTGTAATGCTTTGAAAACAGCCAGGCCAGTGAATTGAAATCAAAAGAAGGGTCTTTATCTGGTTTAGCAGCTGGATTTTATAGTAACTTTGATGGACTCATCATAATTATTATGTTGGAGTGTGTTGTTCAAAGATATTAGATGCTCTTCCATTACTGTAGCTCTATCAGGGGCTGACATTTGCAAGTGTCTCAGACAAGACTTGGACTTATTTTTTTTTTTTTGTCAACCATTACTGTAGAAATAAAGTAACAGTAACTACTACTTTAAAAATATGCCCAGTTTTATGTCTTTGTAAAGGTTTTGTGTTCTGAAAATCCCACATCCATATCTGGGCTGAACTCTGAGGTTTGGCTGAACAGTAAACCATAGACAAGTTCTCCTTCAGTTCAGGCAAACCAGATGTGGCTGTCTAAGCCCACAGACCTAACAAGTGACTATTGGCTGCTAGCCTCACCACTATCAGCTGGTTAGCATTCTGGTTAGAAACCCTTTATGACAGTAGCCAGCCTGCAGTAGAGTGTTGAGTCTGGACAAAAGTGATCATTGTGGCTTTGGGTTAAGGGCTAAGTTTTATTGTTGTTGGACTTTAGGACTTTTAGGAAAAAATTGAATCTCCAATTTACTTCCTAATATTTGTCTAAAAATGAGAATGAAAAAAAAAATCACAATCATAAAAGCATCTCCTTGACTTTTCTTACCAACTAGAATTGGATTTATT
The DNA here is from genome assembly GCA_024416835.2 of Perccottus glenii. Taxonomy (NCBI): domain Eukaryota; kingdom Metazoa; phylum Chordata; class Actinopteri; order Gobiiformes; family Odontobutidae; genus Perccottus; species Perccottus glenii. The sequence goes on from CM044546.2 coordinate 39,633,502, forward strand.
CTTTTTGTGATTATTAATGCAACAAAGCTGCCAGGGGAAAAAGCTTTCCTCTTATTGTTTGGGGTAATTAATGCTGCTGTCATTTATTGGCCAACGCCGATATTCAGCACTTTACGACCTCAACTGTTCAAAGTTGATAATCAATTTGCAGGCCAACACAGGATCTCTAAAGTTGACTCAGCCTCCTAACCAGGAAGGTGACAAATTTCACTCCTTTGCACTAAAACAGTCATTTACAGCTGAGAATTCTGGGAGTGTGAAGAGCCTGTCGATTGATGACTGACACAAACTGATGTTGCTGGGATAGTTTATGGAGTCTTTCCTTGTCAGCTCCCTTCGAAAGATCTTTGCTTACAATGTTTAAGTCACAACAGACCAAACAGAGAACAACAGGAATAAACTGCCATCAGCAGATTACAGACTTCAGCATGACTGGGTTTCCAAATATGTAATTCATAGCACATGGCTAAATCTGTCCCAGATGCAAGAGGTTCATGTGTTGTTCAGACACCCCCTGGATCTCTGCTAAATCATCAAAAAATCTGCTTTCTCATTTCCTCTCTCCCAACATGAGACACATTTCTATAATATATTGTGTGTCTAATCATTTTACAATTAGGATCCAGGAAAGTTTGTGATTATTCTTCCCAAATGCTGCTGACTTGCAGGCTATTGATTCAACATTGTCAAGAAAATGAAAATCCCTCCCAGTGAAGATGAAACTGACTTTTAAATCAATAAAGTTCACTGTGGTCAGTGAAGCAGTGAGCTTTTTCTGTGGGCTTTGGAGAATGGTCAACTGCAGATCAGAATTAATCAAGCCACTGCCATATTTTCTATCCTTCTCTGTAGCAGCATCTGAGACTAGTTGGTGAACAAATTGATTGTGGATAGTCTGATGACTATGACGTTTCAAAAAATCTTTTATTGGCCCTAAACGGGTCTTTCTGCTGTGACACAGTAAATAAACAATGGAGGTGGATCCAACTGTTTGACAAATCCATAGGCCAGATTAGGAGAAAGCATTGATGTATTGGCATGTAGCTTGGCTGCAGATGGATGAGCTTGTGTCTTCTCTTTGTGATCCCTTTCTTGTTTTCCCTCCAAACCATTGTCTCAAAATGCCTCCTGATTTCCACACTCTTTTTATGTGTCTGTCTGTCACCTATTGATGTTGCTTTGATGATGTGTTTTTATGGTCTTGCTGTCGTTCTCTCACAGCTAACCTCTTGTCGTGGTCCACTGGTCCAAAGCCAGTGAAAATTCTTTCTGATGCCAGCATCCATGTTGTGGCTGGCAGTTCTGGCATGCAGATATTGAGTGCACATCAGTCCAGAGTTTGTACTGCCTTAAATACCACAGAGCAGCTTAAAAAACACAAGAGCCACTTTGCTGTCATATAGCAAAACATGGATTGTTTGAAAGTTTAACTGTCTATTGTAGACTGGTTTGCATGTATTTCAGAGCAAATTAATACTTGAGAACAATACACACCTTTTGAACATATATTTTTCTGGTGCAATGATGTACACAATTATGGGAATGTTTAGGGCTGCACAATTAATCGAATTTCTAATCGCGATCACGATTACAGAAGCCACAATTACGTAATCGTCCAAAGCCGCGATTGCACAAAAAAAAAAATCTGGCGGCGGGATATCTGACAGGCTACACCCGGGCCGGGACTACTTTTGTGCTTGCACTAGCAGCGCGAGCGGCTGGTGTGTGTGCGCGCGCATGTGACGACGCCGACGGTAAGTTACCAGGGCTGTCTCTCTGCCACATACAAAGGCCAGAGTAAAAACATTCTAATATTTTGTTTTTTTGCCCCTTTTTGTACTTTGTAGATGCCACCCAAGAAGAAAAACATAAGAAGCTTTTTCACAAAGCAGAGTCCGAGTGTAAGTAGGCAAAATAACTAGCTAGCCACACAAATAAACTAGCAGTAGTGACTGACCAGTCACTAATCAATGTTATATAGTTCAACAATAATAAAATGTTAGAATATGGTCTGTATTTTATTCTAATGTTGATCTAGCTTACTGCTAGTCTCATACAGACAACCTTAACAGATTAACATAAATTTCAACACATTAATCCACAAAACCATGTCTCCTTCATATTTAAAAATGGCTCTGAAATATAAAAATGATGTGTTGAATGCATACTATGATACGTGTGTATTTTATTCATTAGTTCATTTAATTACATATAGGAAACTCAGACATCTTGTGAAGATGTCATAAAGCTTGTTGAGGAAGAAGTAGCTGGACCTTCAGGGCTTTAGGTGAGGTCTTAAAGTGATAGATCGTCTTAAAGAGAAGGTCTTAAAGTGATTCTGTGATGAGATATACTACTATTGATTAATAGCAAATTATTACCTGTTTTATTATGCAAAAGTGAAGTGAATTGGTATTAGTATAAAAGGATATCAGTGTGAACCAATGTAGAAAAGCAATAAAAGTTTTTCAGGAAGAGTGTTTTCAGCTTGTTTTTTTTTTATTTTTATATACAAATATGGCATGAAGTTGCTTTAAACATGGTATAAAGCTACTTAAAACATCAATCAATGTAAATTGTAATAATCGTAATTAATAATCGCAATTACAATTTCAAAGGAATAATCGACAATTATGATTTTTGTCATAATCGTGCAGCCCTAGGAATGCTAGACTTGTTCCCGGTGAGAATATAAGTTTATGTAGCTACTGTAGCATGCAGCTAACATTATCAAACACTAAAGACTGTTTTACCTCATGCAGCAGATGAGGGTTAGTGAAATTGGATTGAATGTTCTTGTAACTGTGTCATGTTTTCAACTCAAACCATCCTTAGTCTGTCGCTTTTTGTTTCTCTCCTGTGGTGCTCCCTATATTCTTGCCTCACACAATGGAATGTAAAAAAAGTGCTGCTATATCATTAGTACTGTCAGTTTGATGGTGCGATCATAAGAATGAATGGCAGGTTTATAGTCAGTGACGCCTGTGCTGCTAATTCAGAACCTCCCACGCATACACGGAGCAGGGGCCAAATGCACCAGTGGTAGATAAATGGTGTAGAGTGTTTGAGTTGGATCGGTTGGAACAGAAGTCCTCTCTACACATGTGTTTGTGTACATCGAGAGTTCTTATTTCAGCTTTTACTGCACCTCTTCAGTGTATCACCTTGTTCTTGTGTCTGAATACTTGGCAGCCTTTCATATTCCTCATCCAGCCTGGCTGCACCTCTGAACAGTGGCTTCATTGATGCTTAGGTAGGATGCTTATGCTTTTTCTTATGCTGCACTTTTGACCAACACACACTAACCTTACTGTTCCCCTGCCTGTGTGTGTTTTTCAACTTCATCGTGCTGCCATCTTTGATTGGTAACCGCTATACATACAAAACTATGCATATAATTGCATACATTCTGGCTTCTGTGTGCGAAGCAGGAGGTGCTGGTGTGAGAGGCAGGCTGTGATGTCATGTGGGTCAGCAGAAGGACAGTATTGTGTCTGGGCTTCCACGTGTTGAAGGTCTGTTTTTGGCATGATCGTGCCCCGACTGGTTACACAGAGGCTTGTCTGTGGCCTAGAGAGCCCAAGGAGCGCCAGGAACCAGCGGGGTGAAGAAATATGCTCTTGAGAAGTCTGTTAAGAGAGGTGTTGGAGAAATAGCGGGGCAAGACACTGGGTTTTGTGTCAAGCTCTTTCCTCCCCCTCAACCGCACAGGACACATGCCTCTCTTTTCTCTCTTTTGGTTTCACACAAACACATGGGACTCTAGTTTTCTTTCCACGGACACACACCTCACACGGAGGTGTGCAGTTCAAATAAACAACGGCTTAAGCAGCAGCCAGGCTCTGGTGTATACAGCACGGCCTGGCTGATTTAGTTTTTCTTCTGCACTGCACTCTTTCAGTGCTTCTTAATGGGCCATGCATAAAACAGAGCATGAATTTGGTGAGAAAGATACACTGGCACTTATTTTACAATAAGATTTTACAGCCCCAGTATACAGTCTATAAACATAGTGCTAAGTGATGATAGGCTGGCATGCACCATTGATTTCCAGAGTGACCTAAATACACTCAATGTTTTTCTGTGGTTATAAAATCCATTTGTAATCACAGAATATGAGGTAGGACACAAATCATGCAAAGCCAGTGCGTCATGAGATGGGACTCAATCAGCTGTTGACAACTTGTGACTCATCATCGTATACCTTCACTTTATCTTCTGTCCTTGTGTATTGTGTGTGCTGCCTATAATATACCCACAACAACTGTCTACATTGCATCCATTATCAGAGTTTAATGAGACACATTCTGAAAAAAATGTAAATCATCCCTCTTAACTTCCACAGACATTAAAGACTGACAGGATGGCTGTGTGTTCTGTTTGCTAACAGAGTTTAATTACAAGAACCACTTTTGTGCCATTTGAGTGACTCTTCATGTGTAAGATAATATGAGTTTATATTATATTTACTTTTACCAATAGCTGCTGTAGAGAAACGTGAGATCGGTATGAAATGCTCTGAGCTGGGTTTTTGTTTAAAGAGGTAGAAACTGAGTCTGAAATGAAGAGAAACCACTACATGTTCCATTTAGCAATTATGTTTTTATGTTGTGTGGCAAAATGATGCGTTAAAATGAAAGTGCTCTGAAAAAAGTAAAAGGTTTTGGACGAAGGCAGTGCGGCTCCTCCCGACACAATCATGTTGTTACTTGTCAGTTTCCAGTTACAGTAGAGGTTCTGTAATGTAGACAGTGTATTCATCTGATTAAGATGAGTCACATTTAAGAATTTTTGTCATTTAATTACTTAATAACATGCTCTTTGTTCAATGATGGGAATTTTCAGGGCTGTAGCAACTAAGGTACTACTTGCTCAAATCTGCAAACCAAACTTGTCATTGGCTAAATTGTGTTAGATCGACTGAACCTGTCTGTCACTGGTCTATACACACAAGTTCTGTTAAACTAAATATTTAAACATGGCAGAGCTGAGTGTAAGAGTTTATTTAACTAAAATATTGAGCTTAAACTATAGCCAGAGAGTCTGAAGAACATTAGGTCCAAACCACCAACTTCACAAAAATGTTATTCTACAAATATTGGCAATGTGACAAACATCATTTACTTATTTTGTGTCAGTTTATGGACCTGACAAGCTCCTCTTTAATTTGTAACGTGTAATTTATATGATCCAGTTTATGCCAAATTGAGTGACTACTCCAGAGACGTCCCTGCCATATAAAACATGTGTTACCATTGTTGTGTTTTCCTCAGGCCAACGCTGGGCTTTTGTAAAACTTTGGCTTGGCTCTGAAAACAAGTGGCTATCATGTATCAAGAGTGCGGCTGCTTCCCTGCAATTGTGGTCCACTTAATGGGTATGTTAATATTCATTATTGATGATGGAACATCTGGTCAGTCTGCATGTGATTGTGGTCACGGGTGAGGCCCGCAAGGTGATTTGTTACAGAGAGCAGCAGAAATACAAGTCACATGAACACAGTAAGAGCGACAAGCTGTGGGAGGAAGATTCTTCAAATGAGCATGGACACCCGCACAGATCATCTGACTGACGATGACAAGGTGAAGAAGAGGGAACAAGTGGAGGCTGAAGGAGAGCTGAGTCAGAGAAATGGCTGCAGGGTACAGAACGTAGGAGGCGTGGAGGTGGCTGCTTCATTCATAGAGCTTTATGTGCTGTTAGAGAAGTGAGAGAAGTGTCCGGATACCAGCCCACATGGAAATATGAGTCAATCCTCTGAAAAGTGAAATCAAAAAATACTGTATGTCTGAATAGTAATCACAAAAAGTGAATAATATCTGCGTTTGTTCACAATGTACCACACAGCACCTGTGAGTGGGTTTTAGTTTTATCAGATGTCACAGAGAAAAACAAGAGAAACAAATGTCAAGACTGTTTTGTCTCTGGTTTGCTCTGCCTTCTCCCAGTAAGTATTCAGAGCACTTTGTTATTGCCATTTAATATTGCTCCCAATTCCACTTTTTCCACCAAAGAATGACCTAGTTTTAAATCCTAATGCACTTGTTCTGTGGCTGAAAGGCAAGCTACTATCAGAGCTGCGCCAAACGGAGAGTGTTGTCCACAGTAGAAACATTGTCTAAAAGATAGGGGAAGAGGCCTAGCACTGTGCTTTTCCTCTGTGCTGAAGTGCTCTGGGTAAGTGGGCCAGAAGGGGCAGAAATAGCTGTGGTCCCCTTGATGAGTCTCTACAAGGTTACCGTATTGCCCGGGGCCTTTTCTGCGTCAAACTAAGGGGCTGTCCACACGGAGACACAAATCACTGTATCCATATACATTTTGTATCGTATTGGCCTTTCGTCCACACGGATCCGGTGTTTTGGGAGACTGTATCCGCTATTTTTTGAAACAGGGTTCTAAAGTGGATAAATCTTTCGACAACACCTTTGCGACACCCTTGCGGTGTCGTGTGTACAGCCAATCCGTATATTTTGTGAAAACGATGATGTCATTGCATCACGTGTCGGCCTCGTCACACGTAACAGCAACAACAATAATGGCGGACTACATGATTGAGTTCGTGCTGCAGAAGCTACTAAGCTTTATTACAGCAAAATCTATTGCTTCTATGCAGTTGTGGTGAGCAACAAGCGATAATGGTCAACACCATACGCCACATGCTCTTAGATCCACCGCGAAAGAGAACCAGGAGAGCAACCAGGAGAAAATGAATGGAGAGAGAATTTCCGCATGTCCAAAGCACTCAGAACTCAGTCCGTATATTGAAGAGCAAACAACAAACATGAGGGCACCAATTACTACACTCTAAATAAATGACTGCAACAATTTGAGAACTTGTTTTTATTAGAAAATAAATATTTAGGTCTCCGTCTTCTTCTGCAGCGCGCAAGGTTATGCGCATGCTCAAAGTCTTCTTCTCCGTGTATAGTGTATATCTGTGGCAGAATTACAGCGCCCCATACTGGTCGGGCATATATACTACATCGTTTCAGCCGGTCGTGTGCGAGATATTTTCTTGAGACGACGCCGTCTCAAGATCGGATAGGGGATGCACTGGCTTCGTGTGGACATAGCCTAAGTGTCCAAGCTCTTTCTTTCCCTTGGTTCTCTCTTTGTTTTTGCTGCATGTATTTTTCTCTCAGAGGGTTTACTGGCTTACACAGGCCTCTGTATCAGTAAGGTCTCCAAGAGCAAGAATTGAGTTTGTGTGCTGAAAAACCCACAAGCTAATTGGAATTTCAAGTTGGCTGCTCTCCTCATTTCCTTACCACTTCCCTCCCTTTGGACAAATACTATTTCACCCCTCAACCCGTGCAGAATTAATCCTGTTAATGTTCAACATGGAGTGAATAATGGCCACTTATCTGAGCAGGACATGGGCACCAAGGAGCTCTTGAGTAGGAGCCATAGTGAGTCGGCAGCTTATGTCTTCCTAAATCAGCTTTTAGGCTCCATGGTAAAATGGAGGTCAGTGAGTCTTGTGACACTATCCAGTCTCTAAAGGTTATGCTTTCCCTGAACAGCAGCTACAGTGACCACAGTCTGATTGGAAAAAGCAGTGAAGCCCAAACACTACCGGGCAGGTGTTTCATCTTGTTATAAATGGATGAGAGCGCTCTCCATGAACCATTGAACAATTAATGTAGCATAAGGGAAGTAATCCAGCAAATAAAACTGGGGCTGAACAATGGTCAGACCTGCCAAAAATATTTGGAGTGTTGTGTGTGCCAAAAACATTAATCATATTAAACAGGTAATTTAGTTAATCATGAGTTTATCATTTACTTTTCTTGCACAAGGATTTTGTGAAAATCATTTTTACAGCACGACTGGCATATTGTATCCTTAAAATTACATAGCTATATAACTTATTGATAACCCCAGTGCTAGCACTATTTATAAGATAAGTTAAGAAAACTTTTATTTGTCCCACAGTGGGGAAATTGCATTGTCGCAGAAGTACATTAAGAGCAACAAAAGTATCACACAGTGTCTAAGTCAACCTGGCCAGAACAAAATCTAATTAAAACTTTGCTAAAACAAATCAACTAAAATGCATATGTACAGAATATAGATATGAATAATAATAGTAGTAGTAAATTTTCTGTTTCAATTGCCTTTAATGCATTTATATTGTATACTAAATTTATACGACAATGCCAGGTTGTGATTTTTAAGCAAGTGAATATTCTCCTCATTGTTGTAAACATTTGGTAGTACTTATAATTATAAAGTTAAAGTTGTTGAAGAATGACCTTGCTGCAGCGGAAGTAGGTTCTTTCTCCCTCCCGACATGTCTGAGATATCAGCTGTTGGGTTGGGCTCCCAGCTGCCTGCTCTGTTGACTCTAGAGTGATAGCCATCAGAATTTGCCACATGAAAGCAGCAGAACTTGTTCCTAAAACAGCAGATGAGAAATAAAGATGGAGAAGCCATGTTGGGATCTTGGCTACATTTTAAATCGAGATAAATGTGCTGATTTATCCACTGTGTTTTTCTAACCATATCAGACGGAATATAAATCATTTCCTTCCCTGGTAAAATGCTCTTGTAGGATAAGAGCCTTTGAGTCAGTACAACTTTTTTTGCATACTTAAGATAGGCCCTCAGCCCCAGGGAATGTGTATTTACAATATCACTCATCTTGAGCTTTGATAGAGACAAAACCCGTAATATGCTTGCATGCTTTGAAAGGGAGTAAACCTGTTTGAGTCACTGTCTAAAATTATCACGCGGAGGCTTTCTGGGCATGCCAGAAGTCTACTGTATGCAGGCACTGCTATCTGTGGTATGTCCCCCAAGCTGCACTCTGTATGCTTTTATCCAGGCCTCATATGGCATTTAAAAAGTGCACGGCAGGTTGGATCGTTTATTGGGAAATGGCAATGACATATTGGAGGGAAATGTTTTCTCTCTCTGTGGTTTCTGTGCCCAAGATGACTAGTTTTATAAAATCCTGTAGATATTCCTGAGTGACCCATGATATGTAATGGATATCTTTATGTTTGCAACAGGGCAGTGGTTGTAGCATGTGACAGGAGAAGCCAGAACAGAACGTTTGCTTTTGCGAAGTTAAATGCAGCACTTTGGTGTGAGTTCAGGGCTAGAAACTCGAGAGTGCATCACCATCAGCACAAAACAAATAAGTCATTTTGACATTTTTATTTGCATCTTTTTTATTGTTACTTAGCTAATTCTCGACACATGCTTTCATTATTCTGTAAAATCAATGTGTCTGCCAAATCTGTTTTCTTGAAATATGCTCAGCTTTTGTTTGCTAATTCTTTGCTAATTCTTTTTTTCTGTTGTGTGTTCTGCAAATTAGCAAATGAAGTGCAGTAGTGGGACAGGGTTAATCACTTCTACTGACTTACCAAAACAAGAGGAAGAAATGGCATTAGAGCGAGCTGAGAGAGAGATTAGATGAGATTTTCTTTAGCTAAGACCACTCTCTCACTCCTCAGTGAGCTATAGCCTCCATTTACATGTCACCCAAAAAATGTTTCTCTATTGGAAACACAATCTCTGGTCTTCCTGAAAACACTTGGGAGTATTTCAATGGCAGCTTGACAGCACACACTCAAGGGCTTTATAGGGCACTTAGAGAAATAGGCTACTAAGATCCTGCTAAATTGCTTTTACATGTTTTGATTTGGGGGATTTATTGGTCTGTAATGCTTTTGGCTTTTCTTCAGCAAATGTCTGTTTCTTATGTTAAACAGTAGTGTTTTGTTTACATGGGCTTACCTCCCCATTTCCCCCGTGTAGGTCAGTACCCTGCTGCTTCTCTCCTCCTCCCAGTCCCTCTCTTTCTGCCCCGGGGCCAGTTGTTTCAGGGAAGTGCTCGGATTCACATTCAAATGCTGCCAGAACACCGTCATTCATGCCGCTAATTACACCAGTGTTGGGACGCTGACTTGGTGACATCACACTGGGACATTAGCAATGCACAGAGGAGCGCGAGAGAGAGAGAGAGAGCACAAAGTGTCGAGAATGAGACAGGAAGTGACTGGTGTGGACCATCAAACTAAAAGGCACTTTTTTGTAATGAGTTTTACCAGACACTCCTTTAAAATACTAGGTCAAAAAGAATGACCATATAAATTAATCTATTTGTTCACTGTGCTTTGTGTATAATAGCATAATCTAAGGTAATATTGACATTCATGATTGACCATTATTGAATCTAGACAATTAAGATTTATAAATTATCAATGCTTTTGGGAATGTTTACCATATTTGCTTTAATGCCTTATTAAGGCCATTAATTATGAGTGAACAATGACATTACGTATGCATAAATGACTGAAAGGAAAGGTTATTAGAGACTATATTTCTTTTAAAGTGAACGTTTCTGGCCGTTTGTATTTCAAGGGTTTTTGGTGTTTAGACGCACACAGCAGTCCTACTTTTATTACGAAGGTCACGAGCGGAAGTTGTGGGTTTATTCCCGTTTTCTTGGCGTTGGGTAAAGCGTTCACTGGCTTCCAAAGCAACGAGCGCAGCAGTTTCAGTGTTAGTCTCTTCGGGCTTTACGCACCAAAGTCCTTACGGATCTACTTTGTGCAACACTGCTTCGAGGACATACTCCTTTTTCTTTGCAGTGGAATCTAAAAATACACTTAAACGCATTCTCTTTTTATCTTTTCTTATCTTGACTTTTGAGCGAAGTGGATGTGTTTTGTCGCACAGAGTTGGCTGTTCATCTTTGCTTTCTCCTCGTTTGCAGAACTTAAGAGTGTGTTTGCGGAGAGCTGGGGGTTGACAAAAAACACTTTTTAACTGTGACGGTAGATGTAGCGGAGGGGCGCAGTTTCCACTCTGCGCCAGAGAGTGGGCTGATTTCGTGGCAAAGCGGTGGCCTTGGAGTGCTCAAATAGTGCAATGAAGAGGACTTTCCTAAAAAGCTTCGGCAGCATATCTAACGCGGTGCTCTGGACTATGGCTTCTGAGCGCAGCTTGTAACAAGGTAAGAACACAATTATGAACGAGTTGCCTCTCGCTTCCAATATTTAGACTGAAGGAGTGTGTTTGTGCCAGTTTTGTAGGAACTCTCGAAATTTACGGCTTAAGTCTTTCTGAAATGCGTGTGTAAAGCAACTGTAAAAGACTCACAGTTAAGATCAGAGTAGGTGGGCTTAGTGCCAACTTTTAATCTTGACCTCATAAACGCGTACGTCGACGGTCGACGGCGATAGTGTTTGGATCCTCCGGTGCGGTTTGTGGCTTTAGCCGTCCCAGTGTGGACGTGGTCTGCCGCTTCAACCCCCAACCCACCTCCCGGAGCGCAGTGCTCACTGTTCGCTCTCTACGCACAAAACTGCGCCATCGAGATGAATGGGTTAATAAATAATAATAAAATGCTCGTCACCTAAATAAATTATTTAGGCCTAGTTTTTGTTGCCTCCAAATACTAATTGTTGACACGTCACATTTTTTGACAGTTTTGCAGACATTGTTGACTATTTATGTCATTATTGAAGCCAGGCATATGTCAGTCAGCTTTGAAAACTAGTGTCAGTTTCACCACATTTGTTTTCAAATCCAAATGACACGTCCTTCTAATACAAGCTAATTGACCCGTTAACTTGGGGACTTTTGCGTAGAGGGTCAGTGGATTAGCACATGAATGGACAATAATGAATGTGTCTTCAGCCAGCTGGCTGCAGTGTCCAGTCCAAGTCTGAAGACAACTGGGATGTAAATTTAAGATGTAAGACATTTCTACATCTCCTGGAAACATTTAAAATCTACCATTATTACTGCTTTTTCCAACGGGAGTGCAACAGGCAGTTGACAGAGCATGTTTTTAAAAATCCATATACTCTAGTGGCAGCCATGGCACTCAGCTGTGTCTAAGTAGGATCTAAAAGTATACACTGGCCCTTCCATGACTCCTCCTGTTCCTACCCAATGCACTGCTGCTTTATGGAACAAGTCAACACTGTATGAATAAGTAATGTGATCCTGTCTCAAGTGTAGGGTGGCTGGAGCTGGAAAGTGCCCCAGTTTGATGTTACACATATACTATATATTTATGGCCTGTACTACACATTAGGTCCAGCAAAAGAAAATGCACCAAAATTAAGACTATAGTACATTTCAGGAAACATTATCCTTCTTGGATTCTGGATGAATTAGAAAAGGATGTCTTCAGTTTTTCTTTAACTTGTCATGACTGGTGGATATGGGTCTAATCTGTGTCCGTATTCCATCTGTTTTTTACTAATTGTCTATTCATGGAAAACCTCTGTGGGGCCTGATTCTTGTAAAGAACACCTCCAGTCATGTTGATAAAGTCATACGACTGAAGTCACCTGGCAGCTACGCACAGCTGCAGAATCAAGATACAATTTGTTAATTTGCCATGGCTATACCGAGATATTACAAAATGTTGCATCCACTTAATAAAAGCTTGTTGAGATAATGTATGTGTCCTCCTCGTTCCCCATTTAATGCAAAGAAAACAAAAGCAGAAAAATTGGCAGTGGTGAGCACCCAGCTGTTCGCTCCTTCGTGCTCAGCTCTTGTCATCCCTCTTTTCCTTTTGTGTAAGGCTGCCTTTGAAAGATGGGTTTTCAATCTGACCATCTAGACTAAAGCCATGGAAAAGCTCCAGTGGTTTGGAAGAGCCTCTGGAATGATTATGGGACACACTAAGGCTATACTTGAGCAACTGCATTCAGATGATCAGTTCCTAAAGTCTGGGTTGAGCCTGCAAAAATCTGTGCTTCTTATTTTTCAAGAATATCTTGTTCCCAAGCATTGTAACCACTTTGTGATGTTGAAACTGCTTTAAACATCACAATATGGTTACATTGTGTTTCTTGGCTTGCATTGTTGACCTAAAATGACCAAAAGCAAAATGTTAGAAACTAGTTAGATATTAAAATTGCTGTTTCCTGGGACACAGACCTAGCACAAAGAAGTGGCCGATGATAATTAACCTGACACGGTGAATGATTGCCCACTGATATCATGGTCCTGAAGATAAGTATCCATCTACTGCCCCCCAGGTTTTAAACAAACCCTCCACTGTAACTGACCAATGCAAAACCAGCATTTACAACTCCCTGGGGACTCAAAGGAAGCATTTGAAGTGAAAACAGTTCCATCTCTGGGTCATTGATGAGGCATCATTGATGTAGTTAACTTGGGTTAAAGGAGTTCCTAAATCTTTTCTAATTAAAATCACATTGATTACAAGAGGATTAGGTTTCGGCAAAGGGGAAATCCCCGGGCATGTGCCTGAAATGTGCAGCAAATCACTACAACAGGAGGAGCTGGCACAGTCTGATCTTGATCTTGATTTGGGGAGATTTTGCATTGTGGCTCATTGTGGAAGGTCAGCTCACCTGGGCAAAGCAATATGTTAAATTAGTTTGTTTTACTTTGAGCATTCAGACCTATGTGGGTTGGATTCTCTGTCAAATGTTTTTCCTCTGGTTTAGACTGTGGCTTCTTCCACAATTTAAAGAAAAACTTACTTTCATGAAACAAGTTTCTTCTTTACATTTCTCAAAGGTTACAAATGACTAATCACCCTGTAATCATTATTGCTGTAGAAGACAGAAGACTGGAGCAGAGGTGTTTTATGGCCTTTGGCAATATCTCTCCTTACCCTAGGGCTTTACCAAATACTCCTTCCCTGTGGAGGGACAGCTTTTTGATGAGTTCTTACTGAGCAGTGTCACGATTGCCTTTATTATATCCATTTATATTCATGTCAACAATATCTGGCCTATTCCCATTTTAATATTCATGTAATGTGGGTGTGATGGCAGTGACTGTCTATCCTTCGACAAACTCCTGCGACTACTGCCTTTCTGTGCAATTCAAACTTTAATATTTAAATTTTTGTATCTTTTGGCAGAAACATGCTGTATGATCAGTGGACACGAGATATACTGTATCTCATGCTTCAACCATTTTGTAAGATTTTCAGTGTCATTTCCATCAACTCCGTCAGTGGAAAGTCAAATAGATTGATGTGCTTTGTTAACTAGGATTCAACCTTTGTACTAGAAGTGATTTTTCTGAACCAGAGACAAGGTGATGCTCTGCCAGTTCTCCACATGCCACTGTCTGAGCTTGAAGCCCTTCTCAGTGACAGATCTTGGGCCAAGCAAGCTGTCAGTCTGTCAAATGGTGTCCTGAGTGTCCTTAAGCTTCTCTGTCTGTCTGTCAGACAGGCAGGCGTCCGTCTGGTAGGCTAATGGGATTTTCACTCTGCTCTGGCTGCCCCAGGGTCTGCAGGGGTTAGTGGGATGCAACCTTCTGACCACCCAGAGTTTCCTCTTGAGTGAGCTATCCATTTGTGTTCATGGTCACGTTCTTTAAAGATCAAATATAGTGAAGGTGGCCTACATTTTGATGTTTTTCATCATTTACCAAGACTATGTATTTGGCCAAAGCCTCATTTGGCTGTGGCCTAAAACTCACAAACTCGCATTTTTCACAGCCTTAACTTCATTAAGGGAACACGTTATTTTCTCGAACAACAATCCAGAATAGTTGCTTAAGTATATGAAATATAAGCACCTTGTTTATAGGCCTCTGAACACTTTGGGAGATGAAAGAGCAGCAGAGACACAGTGTTAACGTAACACAGCTACCGGCTTTTCTGTGACGCACAGGTACTTTACATTTTACAGCTGGGTGGGTTCACTGGACTGACTGGACGAGCGCTCTATCCCAGTCTGTCAAGGGAATTTGTGTGAAGCACATCACCACTGTTACTTGTGGGTTGGTGATTACATGCACATTCACTGTATCCCTGGTGATGCAGGTCATTACAGTTGTAGGATTTTCTTGAGAGATGGAGTGAAGTTGGCCTCATTAGGCTAAAAAGTCAGTTGATAGGTACATTTCACTCATAGGGTTTGTTTAAACATTCCAGTTTATTTTAATGTTTGTGATTAATGATGAACAGGAGAGGCCCAGCCTACAACTGCAGCATGACGTCTTGTTTCTGTTGAAACCCTATTACCCCAATTAACAGTGATTTATTGGAGTATTTGGTGTTGTACAACCAGGAGTTAAAAAGTCAAAATCTTAGTAACACATTGCACAAGTTTAGATTTTACTGACTATATATTTGGTCTATGTTCCTGTAGGAAAATCTGTGTGCACTGTAAGTGTCGCCGTGAGGATCATGCAGTGACAGCCATGCCCATAGAGATGGAGAAGACGGTCACAAAGCTGATGTACGACTTCCAGAGGAACTCGACGTCCGACGATGACTCTGGGTGTGCACTGGAGGAGTACGCCTGGGTCCCACCAGGACTCAAACCAGAACAGGTATTGGCTTGTCATCTCTTTCACTCATAAAGCTTGCACAATTTAAAGTTTACTTTTCTCAAACATTAAAATAATTTTTGTAAGGCCCTGGTATTAGGGTTTCAAAGCCTTAAGAGCCTTTATAAGAACTAAACAAATAAAATGTAATACTGTTATATTTGATCCCTCCCTTGTTTTCCAAATGTAAGTGCGTATGTTGTGTTTTTTTATATTTGCTTTACATTTGATAAGTTGCCTTACAGTGTTGTCACTGTAGCTCACTGCTTTGTCCACACACAAAGTCTCTTTCTTTTATTTTCTGTTATGTGTTCAGAAAGTAGTAGTAAGAAAAGAGTATGTTGGCGAGCTGAGACTTTTAGAAATGGATCAAATGACAATGAGTCTTGAGTTTACATTACAATCACAGTGATCTTCATTGTTTGCAACAGGCTCCAGTTTCACACACACTGCTGTGTGATTGTTGCAGTTTACATTCAGGCATAGAAATTGTTTAATGGTTTAAATTTTTTATTCGTTAAATGTCTGTCACAGCCTCTATTTTGTTTGTTACAAAGATAATACAGTTTATGTCTTTATTTAGCTCACTGCTGTTTTTATGGATTACACAGTGTATGCTGTTCCACTTAATGCCCTGAAGTGTCTAATTAAAGTTGTGCTTTACGATCAGATGGATGACCCACTCTGCAGACTTGGCCTCCTGCCCTTCAGCTTGGGTTATATGGCTCTAAGTAGCAAACTCATTTCCAATTTTTTAAGCTTGCAAACTTGTTTATAGTGATATAGTGTATATGTTGCATCACCAACTTAGAAGACTACTAAGCTTATATTAAAAAGACAATAAATGGTCTTGTAGCATCCCATGAAAATACTCTTTAAGTTGATCACATGGACAATGGAAGAATTTATTGGAGCTGGGTTCATTTTGTTGATGAGATGAAAGCGGTGAACTGGTCAATATAATGTTGGCGTGGGCCATCGTTTTCACTTTTGAGACTGAGCACAGCTATTTTTCTTCCTCCTCAGGGTCACACACATAACTCCAAAGTCAATTAGCCTATCGTCTGCTGGCGAGATGACCTCTGAAACACTGGGTCATAATGGTAAATGGTTCCACAGTGCACTGCAAGAGAGCAATGCTCTACAATATTGTGGACTTGGATGAATTACATAGACCTAGATTACCAACATATAAAAAAACACATTGGAAATTGTGCAGCATTTCATTTTCCAACTTGCTTGGAGAGGATATTGTGTGACCTTTTACTTTTCAACACCCTGCTTCTTCATCACGACGTAGAGGCACAGTGAACAGAGAGACGGAGATCCCCAATTTGTCTCTTGAAGAGTTAGGTTTCTGCACAGGAAGTCCAAGTTCTGTGTGAGTTTCCTACTCAGCAGTGTTAAGTCACCAGCGTGCCGACTCATATATCTGAGGTGGGATGAGAGAAAATGCATAAACCTCAGCAAGACCATTTATCCATAATATGTCAACATAATACTGAATGAAATAAAGACATCATGTGGCACGGTGTACTAAAATACATGTTTTATCTATTACCTTTTTACTATTGACTGTGTCGGTCTTGAACTATACTCTGATAAAAAAGCATTCCAATACTCCCTCTCCCACCGTCTGTCTATGCACTTTTTTCAAGTAAAAGTCTTCAATGTTGCCAAGTTACAACTCGTCAAGGCCAAGAATGTTACTCAGCAGCAGCGGCCTGTAGTTTTTAGCATCACATCTCAAGAGCTGCTGCTTTAAACACAGACCGTTCTCCACCAGGGTCTGATTATCATGTGCAGCTGAGCATGAAGTATGATTGTTAAAATAATTAACACTGGGTCTTTTGAATCAAATTAGAGCTCTACACCTGATTCTTGTACGTTTACTGTTCTCAGTCCAAATGGCTTTAAGGACCCAGCAACAACTGAGAGAATGAGCTGTTTTAGATAAATAAAACTCCAGATGCAGCGATAGAAAAATGATTGTTTGAAGAAAGTTAGTGTGTGGTTGTTGGTATTTCAGATTATATTTAGATGTCTGGCCCAATTGCAGCTTCTGTGTGTTTGTGTGTATAATGTGGTAGAGCTCCGTAGAATAGGACTGTAAAAAAGATGCATGATTGTTTTCTTATGTCTTGTTATTTCATTATATTTAGTCTATCCTGTTAAAGTGGAATCGGATGATGACTACATAAGGCAGTGAACATAGTCCATGGTCCATTAATAAAAAGAAAGCTACAAATCTTCTCACTTCCATCTAATAACACCACATTCCCACTGTGTTTGCCTGTTAAGACCAGTGTTTTCTCAGTGCCTCCACTAACCACTGTCAAGTGGTCTGTTGAGAGAAGTACTGGGGTCTGGTGCTCTCTTTTCCTCTGGCTATTAACAGCAATAGAAACCAGCTGCGAGGAGCGATCACTCCTGTCAATGAGAAGCAGAGTCCTACTATTTGCTTTAGTCTTTAAAAACACTCTTTTGAGTACAGTTTAAAATTGAGCCCTGTCTTAAGTTTTGTCTTCCTTCGATTACAGTTATTATCACAACCTGCTGCTCTTCACTGCAACAATGTCCGCTGTGTGCCACTCAATCTGTCTTTAGATCTTTTCCTCAGGGCAGTGTGCTTTTCACCTCTAGATTGTAACCCTGTTGTTGTTCAAAGTGTGTTTTGTAATTTATCACTACAATTGAGATGTGTGCGTTTCCTTGTGTGTCTGTAGGATATGTGTGATTTATCAGGGCTTGACTGCAACAGTCTTAATGGCCTATCCTGAGAGCCCCATTGGTGTCCTGAGCCAAGCAGGACAAGGATCATGTCCAGAAAACAGTTTTAACATAGAGAAGTCAAAGAGGACTCTTGAAGCAAGCAAGACCGCAACTGATTTATTCATACATAAATCAGTGTTAATGCTAGGGCATTGCTTAAGAGAGTGTAGTTGGAATTAGCATTAGTTGTGTTTGGGTTATTTTAAAACCGTTAGCCTGCTCAGGTTAATCTGTTTGTATGACCTACTCAGCTGAAGGCTTCTCCTCTGTAGATCCATTCATTAAACAGAGATGTCAAACTAGTATTGAACATGGCTTTACACTTAATTTTGCTGATTTTTATCTCTGTTTAACCTCTACAAATGTTGTCATTCTTTTGATTGCATAAAATCAATTTAAAATTCTGGTGTCCCTAGCATCCACATTCATAATCATGTGACCTCTGTCCCACCCCGTAATTGGTGAAGTGTCACAGAAAAACATCCATAAATAAGGCACACAACACTCATTGTCACTTCATGTATGCCGCCTAAACGACATGGATGGACCAAGTCGTTTAGGCGGCAAGATTAGCATTAATACTTCTGTATTAATATATTGTGTGTGTGTGCGCAACAGTGACTAGAAAGTAATACAGACCCTGTCAATGAGCAGAGATAGAGGGTGGGTTTCCATTAAGCCTCTGCTGGTTGGCCATAAATCAAAGTGATTTTATGTGTGTGTGTGTGTGTGTGTGTGTGTGTGTGTGTGTGTGCCTGCGTGCGTGCGTGCGTGTGTGTGTGTTAGATGGTCACTAATGGTTTTATACATTCTTAATTTTTTTTTTTTGTTCAGTTTTAGAAATATACATTTATTCGTGGTTTTTGATGTTCAAACAAATAGTTCCGTTTCCTTCAATAGCTACATTTTAGTGGCTTCAGGTTACTCCTTAATGCTGTGTAAATGTTTGAGGTGTGTTACAGGCTCTAATCTCCTCTAATCCATCCTTCTCTGCACAGGTCCATCAGTACTACAGCTCTCTGCCTGAGGACAAGGTGCCCTATGTGAACAGCCCAGGAGAGAAATACCGCATCAAACAGCTGCTCCATCAGTTACCACCCCATGACAATGAGGTGAGCACGCAAACTACCCCCTCCCCCAGCCATTACCCCTTTATCTTCCATCCAGCCAGCCCTTCCTTCAGGGCACCACAGATAAGAGAAGAGCAAGCCAGACCCAGGAAGATGGTGCTCATTTTAATAAGAGGAAATGTTATAGCGTGGTAATTGTCTATTACTGACGGTTTTTGCATGTAACATTCAAGAAAATGAATTACAAAATACCAGAACATGCTTAGTTACTGCAATTTCCCCACTGCGGAACAAATAAAGACTTATCCTATGCTTGTGTGTGCGCAGGTACGCTACTGCAACAGTCTGGACGATGAGGAGAAGCGGGAGTTGAAGCTCTTCAGTAACCAGCGCAAACGTGAAAACCTTGGCCGTGGCAGCGTGCGACCGTTCCCTGTGACAATGACCGGGGCGATCTGTGAGCAGGTAGCTGACCCAAATACCACATGTTCAATATTGCACGTTTGTTAGTTCATGGATGAGATGGGAGAAGATCAAAGATGATCTCAAACAGCTCTGCCCTTCCTCTAAATGTCAGTTCTATGTCCTATCTTGTAAAAAATCAGAACAAAGTGTGGCAGGATCTAAACTGTGTCCTGTGGTCAGTCCAATAAAAGCTCTGGACCGTGTGACAGACTGCTGACATTTCCTCTCTTTGTTGCTGTGTATGACAAAGTGCTTTATGATGACATATAAAGGGCATAGGCTCTACAGCTGTCTTTTACATCATATTTCTGACCATGTCACTCTCACCTCAGTGTGTATGACCTACCTTCCTCCTCTTTTACTGAGTCCCCCACTTCTATTCACTGTTATAGCAGCAGGCACACTTAAACAATACGGCTCTTAGTCAGCTCTTACAAAATCTTCCATAGAATTGAATTACAGCTAAACTTCAAACTCTGTCTAAATTATGAGTAAATTTATAGTAAACCCCACTGTTCTATAAAAGGTTTACTGTCAGCTTGCCTTTTATCACAAGAGGCTTAAGCAGAGTGGGACTATTGTCTGCTCTCTTAGTGCCCCAGGTATGAAGTTATTCTCCAGCTTGCATCTCCCAGCAGCATACACATACACACACTTATACACAAGGCAGCAGACTGTCAGGAGAGTGTGTATTGACTGAATTCCCTGCCCCTCCAGTTTTCATTGCAGTGCTAGGTGTGTGTGCTACTGTCCTGCTATCTACAGACCTTCTACATCTAGTTTATGTAGTACCTGACCTTTTCCCCCAGTTCATCTTCAACAAATCTCTACATACCTTAATACCAACGTCTATTCCCTTTGACAACTATCAGTCAATTTCTGTTCCTTCCTCAACTTTCAACTCTGTTCTAGCTGCTCCCAGTCACTCCCTTGAACACAGACGCTTCTTATTACTGTCTCAAGCAAAGAATGATGCACAGATAAAATAGACTAGATCATTATCAAATACCAAACTAAGTAAAGACTCCATGAAATGGACAAGGAAACCTCTTTAAAAGGTAAATGTTTCTGGGAAAACAGTCTGGGCTATAGAGTAAAACAAACTTGATGATTGTTTAACCCACAAAGTGTCATTTTGAATTATATGATTCAATCTTGGTCAAACATTATTTGATCAGATTTTTATTACTACCACAAATGAATGTGTAAGTTGAAAATGATGATTTCCTTGTGTTTCATTTCAGTGCAGAGGGCAGATAAACGGTGGAGACATAGCTGTCTTTGCCTCCCGGGCAGGTCACAGCGTGTGTTGGCACCCTGCTTGCTTTGTGTGCAGCATGTGCAGTGAACTTCTGGTAGACCTTATCTACTTCTACCAGGATGGAAAAATCTACTGTGGGCGGCATCATGCAGAGAGATTGAAGCCCCGCTGCACTGCGTGTGATGAGGTACACACAAATGATCAATATAGGTGGTCACATGCTGCATGTGACTGTAACATGGGACAGGTCTGGTACTGCTGCATGTAGTTATTTTAACTTATTATAGTTATACACATATTTTAACATGCACTTCATGTCTCTGTAATATGATCCCCATTTACCCTCACACCACATTTTCTTGTCTAATTGAGCCATTGAAACCAAGCTGTGAATGGGAGTGGGAACACTTGTTCACTTGGTGCTTAGTGCTTAAAAAGCGCCCCTGTGTTTTAGCTGCTGTGTAATTAAAGTAAATGCACCAGATAGACTTGAACAACTCCCTGTGCACATTAGCCTCCCACACTATCGGATACAAAGAGGATGATCTAAAAGTACTAAGCTACAAAGGAGAAAGTGGTGTTGATGGAGGAGGAGGGAGGCTAGTTTTTTGTCCTGTCATTCAGCAGGCTGTAATAACCCAGTGGGGTTTTACCTCTGAGCACCCCCGTGATAAACGATACTCTTTCATATCTTCCCTCTCTTAGATCATCTTTGCAGATGAGTGCACAGAGGCGGAGGGCCGTCACTGGCACATGAAGCACTTCTGCTGTTTTGAGTGTGAGACAGTGTTGGGAGGCCAGCGTTACATCATGAAGGAGGGACGGCCTTACTGCTGCTCCTGCTTTGAGTCTCTCTATGCCGAATACTGTGATTCTTGTGGGGAACATATTGGTATGCTGCTCTGCCATCCCAAATATATCACTGTAATAACACAGCACAATCACATTTTAAGAATACCCATAGAAACAGAATTCAATAAATATCCATTTCCCTTGGTTTGCAATGTTTAAGTAGAATCAGAGTGACCTCATTTTTTTACAACATCTAACACAGAGGAGCACCAACACAGTAAGAAGCATGTGGCCTGGATTATATCACAATGATGTCATCATGTTCAAGCAAAAATGTAAAGCAGATAGATGAACAGTATTTGATGATCTATGAAACTAAATGGACTGACTCCTCTCCAGCATCTGTTTATCAACAATACGATCTGGCCCTAAGCCAGCCGCTGTTATGAATTTCTCAATGTCGTAACACTAACTATTTGTTAGACAGGATACACAAAAGTGTTTGGCTAACTCTTTAAATTGAAACCATTAGCAAACATACTTGAACCAGATGGCAGCTATTAGCACATAACTGTTTTCCTCTGTGACCCCTGCTAGTCATAATACAATGGGTTTTCACAATGCTGGAAAAGCCACATAATGAGTTAATGTTGTTCACCATCAGCTTGGTGAAGATTTTTACAGTATCCAATTACCCTTTTGTTTAGAGCTGTTTAATACAACACAATATATTTATATTTTGTTTTAGTTGATTTATATATATTTGTTTTTTTATTGAAATCATTGTTTCACTTGTTGAACAAACAAACACAGCCCAGCACAGTCCAAGGGAACAAATGAAAATAAAGAGAAATAAAATTACCATAAGCGTTTTAGTTTATTTTTAATTCCTGTTTGTTGCAGGTATTGACCAAGGCCAGATGACGTATGACGGTCAACACTGGCATGCCACCGAAGGCTGTTTCTGCTGTGCCCGCTGTAAGTGCTCTTTGCTGGGACGGCCCTTCCTGCCCAAACAGGGCCAGATCTTCTGCTCTCGCTCCTGCAGCCTTGGAGAGGAGCCTAATGGCTCAGACTCGTCTGACTCTGCCTTCCAAAGCGCTCGCTCGACTCGAGAATCTAGGCGCAGCTCAAAAGTGGGAAAAAGTGGTGGAGGGGTTGGGGGACAAGCTGAGAGATTTTCAGGTGAAGTGGACCCACTGTCTTTACAAATGGACCTCCTGAGTCTCTCCAGCCAAACGCACAGTTTGACCCGAGAACCTCCTGCTTGGCAGAACCAGGAGCAGGCCTCTGAGAGCTACAGGTATGAACCCCAGTCGGAGCTCACTGCAAAGCCCACGCCCCTCGAGCTGCTCAGCCAGTGCAATGTCAGGACTACATACAACAATGCACAGAGCAGCCAGCAGCAGGAGCACAGGAGACCTCCTATCTCAGCCTTAAAGGGCCACTCTCTGAATGAGGCCTGTTTCCAGGGAGCCGGTGACAACTATTACCCCCCCAAACTGAGGACCCAGAACAGCTTCACTGAGGTGTCCCACTGCTCGCAGCACCACGCTGGCTTCTCATCAGACAAGCGCTCTATCAGTCTGCATGGCTTCCAGAGGGACCGAGAGCCCCCATCAGCTGCACAGGTGGCCCGCAGCAGGAACCCCATTAATGCACTTAACTTCACTGAGCACCTTAGCCCTCTGGAGCAGACACCCAGAGGCTCCATGGAGTCTCTAGCTCATTCAAATGGTACAGGTGCGTGTACCTGTTCAAATCATGTTGGCATGTTCTTCATGTTAATAATCACAATGTTGAATTAAATGTGCATGTCCCTGTGTCCTGCAGGTAACTCTGCTAACGGAGGAGGGAAGCGTCAGGAGCAACTGTCTCGGTTCTCAATGCCAGACCTGAGTAAGGACTCGGGCATGAACAACTCTAAAAAAATCAACATGGACACACTGAACTTGTCCATGCCATTTCGCAGCTCTGAGTCTCTGCACAGCCTCACAGTGGGGCAGCCCTACATGGAGATGGAGCCTCCCAGGTCGGCACCATACCAGCTGCAGTACTGTGAGCCTGCGATGGCTGGACGCAGCATGGCTCTTCCTCCTGGCTTTAACTTCCAAGATGAGGACAGGGTCAGTCTGGTGAGCAGTGCTAATGCTTCTCGTCTGCCCCCCATCAGTGAGCGAAGGGTCAGTGCTGTGGCCAGCAACACAAGAGGGGCTGGGATCCGAATGGATGCTCCAGACAACACCCCTCAGAGACGCCGGCATCACCACCGCTCTCGCAGATCCAGGCGTTCCCGCTCAGAAAACGCTCTCAATCTGGTGGCAGAGCGAAGGCCGAGGCCTCAGGAAAGACCACAGCTGCGTGTGCATGAGGATTATGACCGTTTCCCAGCGCCGCACAGTACAAGGGAACAGTTGGGGGGAGGAGGGGGCAGGTACCAGCCACAGCCCTTTCGACAGTGTCCTAGGACCACTTCAGACCTGTGCCTGCAGAACCCAGGAGGCGGGCGACGCACAGGCCTAAACCAGTACTCCTGGGATGACTACGATGATGACTGGTGCTCCACCTGCTCCTCTTCCTCTGAGTCGGAAGATGAGGGGTACTTCCTGGGTGAGCCCATTCCCAGACCCATCCAGATGCGTTACCTGAGCAACCAGGAGCTAGTGCACAAGTACAATACAGGGATGGGAGGAGCCAACCGCAGCGGACAGTTACACTCTCGCAGTCGTAGGAAAAGCAAGAACTGCATCATTTCTTAACACCATAACGTCCTGTTCATTTATTCAGTGTTGTTGAGCGTGGAGTAACGTGTAATTGAAAGTCAGTGATCAGTCAGTGCAAATGAACCAGTATTTGCATGTATATTCATTTTATCTCCAGAGTATTAAAGTAACAGTCACATGCAAGGTTCATAAAAGCTGAGGTTCAATTTGATCATAATTTAATTTCTATTGAAGTGTGCCGCTGTGGTTTTTCATGTTGTGTTATCTAGAACAGGATATACTGTACTATTGTCATCAGATTACAATATGTAAATAGATCACTTAAGTTAAGGAAGTCCTTGTATATATGGTTGTAAATGAGGCCTCACATATTTTTATATTTTGTATGCATAGATTCATTTATGTATTAAATATGTATTATGTAGACATAGAAATTGTCAGAAAACAACGTATGCATGTTTTATTCGGCTGACCATGTCTGGCATTTAGAATAAAAGACTATTTGACTGAATGTTGGAGTGGCAGCTGGTGTTTCTCTCTAGAAAATGGCATACAGGTGTTTGTAGAGGCGACAAGCATGTTTTCCATCTGCTTTATGCATAAATGAATGACAATGAGGTGAAAGACAACCTCCACAGTTTTTTCTTTATATAGTCATACAGATGGTATGGAGTTTGACATTTTGGCACATAGAGTAAAACAGGTTGTGTCTGTGAGCGCTAGTGTCATACTGTAAATTGGATTGCCTGTGACGTCCATGTGGTCCGAGGATTACAGAGGGCTAGCTCCATAATCCACACACACACATCATTTGATTAGCACTGTTGAGGCTCTAATGCGTTTGACATGTTTTGGCACATTAGTGACTTTAGTTCACTTAACCTCCACAGTATGTGGAGGTTAAGTGAACTAAAGTCTTTATGTTTCAGTTTTTATGTTTGCTCTGAGAATCCAAACACTTTTTAGGAAGAAAGAGGAACAGAGAGCGAACTAACATGGACCATACTATGTTAGGGACAGCAGTGACTTTAGCTGAAATGTCTGATCTATGTTAATTATTAATCTGTATTTTAATATATAACATAACAAAATACTTAATTGTCTTAAGTTATGTGGCTATAATTGCCTTTTGGACATGTACATCAACATTAACAGAGCACAAAAGCACAGAATGGTTTGTTGACTTTTATTAGCCCCTTGCCAAGTCTTTACCCACAGTGGGTGTGTGTGTCTGTCCATGTGTTTAATTAAAAACAAATGGAGGCAGTATAGCAAGAGGTGCTACAGATTGCAGCCATATGCTTCTTGGACTGCTCCATATTCAAGTGTGAATGGTGGGAGGATAATCCTCGAGTTGCTTGAACATGTCCAGTTTTGACGTATCACCAGCCAAGCTCAGTAAATGAGAGCCACGAGTGGTTAGTTCTTCACCATTCACTGACCTCACCACACAATACACTTCAGACTGCTGATTCGGACAAGACAATAGTCAGAAAACAAAGCTTTTATTGTTTAATCATCATGCTACTATGCAAATCCTTTTTTGTGGCCAGCACCAAATTTCATCACTGAAGACAAGCTTCATTATACAGTAGATGTAACCCACTCTTAAATGTTTGAGAGTGGTAGTAGTAAGAAAAGGATTTGCATTAATTTTGCAGTCTTTTTACATACATTTAAATGAAATGTTACTGGTATTATACCATATGCATGTATCATACCAGAAAATGTTGTACATCAGCAGAATATTTGAAACAATAGTGCATATATTTAGTTATAAAGAAGGGAAGCATATGTTTTGTCTATTGAAATATAATCTATTACTCTGAACAACTATTCTCAAAGTGGCCTTGAGTGAACAAATGTCCTTAAGTGACCAGTCTTGACAGCAGGTTGTTACATTAGGAAACTATTTGATTGCATTTTCTCTCCTTCCCACAGTGAAAGCTGATTGAATTACATTGTATATTACTGAGGCCTAACAAAGCCAACATTGTCTGGAAACAGCTACATATCCTCTCACTAACTTAGTGGTATGTGTCAGCACTGCACAAACAACAAATGAATCAGGTGATGGTGTGAACACATTCAGAGACATCCTTTATATGGCCAGGCCTTTTCTGTTGTCTGAAAAGAATGGTCTCTAATCATGTATGCAATTACTTTTCAAACCTTTTAATTTACAAAGTGATCTGGTAAGAGAAAAGCACTGTTTCTCAGTTGTACCTCAATGTTACTTGTTGAAATTGCTGGAAATTACTCCAATCTATTTAACATGCACACATAGTTTGTTAGCATGACTGTGTGTGAGGCCCAGATGCAGAGCTGTCACAAGTTGATGCTGTTCAAATTGTTTTGGGAGCCTCTACACGCCATAATTACCGGTCCTTAAGAGCAGGCTGTGAATTACAGCTGCTCCCTGAGCAAACAAAAATAGCCTGATTTAGTTATTTGCAAATGCATAATGCCAATGGTGTTATTGCTTTCTTGCTCACTCAGGGCTAGGGAATAGAAGATGCATGAGTCCTTCCCAGCAGTCTCCTTTATCAGGTCTGTGCATGTATCAATGATGCACAGATACACCCAGCACATTTGACAGCACCTAAAACCTAGAGGTCAGCATTTCCATGGATACGACCTATAATCTTGAATAAGGTCATAAAGGCAGCATGGGTTTACTCTCACGCAGAGCCCACTCACAGAGTCCTCCCTGTTCAGATAGTTAGTCACATTGCTCTCTTGTCCGGTGGATGTCTTAATATTGTGACGTCAAGATGCCTCTTTACTTCTCACTTAAACTTCACATACCGGTCGCCCAATTTGTGTTTTCTTCTGCATTGCCTGCAAAAGGAGAAAAGTTAGTTAAATCATAATATAAGACATGTTGACCTTGATTAACTTTTCACTAAATACATTCTCACCCACTTAAAAGACCTCACCTTTGCTTCAGCAACAACCAATAGCTGCTTAGTTTCTGACTTCCCGAGTGACATGTCAGATGTATTCACAGTTTCTGAAACGTTCAAAACAGACCATGACTTTATGAAAACTATCTCATGATGACATTTACATTTACATTTATTCATTTAGCTGACGCTTTTATCCAAAGCGACTTACATTGTTCTAATGTAATTACCAGTGTTACAGCCACTGGAGGCAAGGTGGGTTAAGTGTCTTGCCCAAGGACACAACGACAGTATGAACTGTGGGGAGAGCGAGAATCGAACCGCCTACCTTCTGGTTGAAGGACGACTGCTCTACCCACTGAGCTACTGCCACCCCACATGATGAGTGTCTTTGGGGCTTATCATTATACCTCATGGTCTTTTGTTGGAATACTTTAGAGACTGATCTTGATCTTAAGAGTATGACAGTTCCAGCGCTTGTTATTTTTATAGAGTGGTGCAAATGTGCTCCAGTGAGAGGATCCTCATCACTTAGCCACGGTCACACTTGGGTCAAAAGTGGCCTGCATAATAAATGACATAATAAGCATAATTGAAAGTATCTCTAGTGTTTACCAGGGATACTACCCACTGATGTTGCTCATGAGAAAGGACAAGCTCACTTTGGAAATTTGATTCTAAAATAAAGTAATACAAGTCAGAAAATTATATGAAATGAGATATTGGCTACTTTTCCTTTTTCTTCACCACAGTGTGTCCATTTAGAGATGATAGATGGAGACGATTAGTCCTTTAGCTTAATTGAGGCTCTGAGATGTTGACTTAAGTGCTGTTTAAGTTTTGAGTGATTTTTTATTTGATTAAACATAAGATATACTTTAGGATGATATTTTGCATGCTCTATACTAAAGTGTAGAAAAAATTTATTCATTAAAAGAATCGTGATTCTAAGCCTTAAAGATTCTGAATCAATTCAGAACCTTTTTTTAGTACAGCATTAATTTTTTGTAACATGTACTTGATGGCACTTGATATTTTATTTTATTTAACCTTTATTTATCCAGGTAAACTGTTTGAGAACCAATTCTCATTTACAAACATGACCTGGCCCCATGTGTGTTTGGGGGGGGGACTATTGTACATGTTTTTGGTGGTAGGGGAAACCGGAGTACCCGGAGGAAACCTACGCAGGTTTGGTAAAGGCAAATGTTCTCTTTGGTTAACATTGTCTTTTCATTTTTTTTAATCACATAATCTTCCACCAGTTTTCTTGGCAAAAGTTACATTCACTTAAATTTAACCAGAGTCCCTGACTCGAAAATCGTTTTCAATCAAAAATCAATTCTGGGTCGAATTGTGACCCTTAAAATCGGAATCGAATCAAATCGCTAGACATTGAAACATTCACACCCCTCGTTATAAAGATATGCATCTTTATAACACCAAATGAAAAACCAGTGCAAGAAGGTTTATTTGCAACAATACATGGTACTTTGTGTCCTTCATAAAGACCAATCAGTGGTGACAATGTGACGTTCTTAGGCTTGGCATGTCCTGCTCATTCTCTGCCTCTCAGACAAAGCAGATAATCTTCCTCAGACACAATAGACATTTTATCAGTGGGATTTTTTGGTGCCTGAGTCAAACTGACACTCTCGGCTCTTGATTATGAATATTAATAAGCGTGTGTGGGACACTGTTACTGGAGAAATAAAGTAAATGAAGTCTTTTGAAACAGTGACTCATATCATCTGTAGTGCATCCAATAGTCTTCACTCTCTTCTGATTTGCAGTGCTGTCAGTGAGATCAGTGTTTCCATGGAGAGTGGAAGAAATTATACTTTTAGCTACTATCCAAAACAGAAATTACGATATAATTATTTAAATTAGTTATCTTTACTTTAGACTCATGCAGTGTGAATATGTGTTAGCATGTTAGGTTCTAACTGATTACGATGGTAAATTAGCAAGCACGCTAGTTAGTTCGCTCATTTTAATAGGCTACTATAAATAATATATAAGTTAACTTCTACTAACTTGTTTAGCTGTTCTGTGCAATAGGTTGGTTGGATAATGTTTTAGGTAGCCTCGTGGATGAAGCACTTATCTTAACAGAAGATAGACACCGCCACCTGTCGGTCAAACAGAGTCACTGCACATAAACTATTCTTTCAGTATTTTAACATAAAAACTATTCTGGCAAATATTTCTTAAATGTCAAACCTGGGATTATTTTTTCTTTGAGCTAACTCGTTGCACCTGTCATATAGTTTTGCTTCTCTTCAATGAAATGTGAACAGCCGAGAGCTACACACTCAAAAACTGTTTTTATATTTAAACAAAACGGTTAAGTAGGCAGAGGCAGAGGGTTTGCATACATAGACACTCACCTCCATTTTGTTCTCATAGACGTGGAAAAAATTTCATTATATAAGGATTTATTAAATTTTTCATTAAAAATCCTGCAAATTATACCCTTAACAAATCTAACTCTTGCCACTTGCTCTGGGACTAAAACACCCGCAGATCTAAATATTATTGTTAATTGGTTACAGCACACTTTGCTCTGATTAAAACCAAAAATAATGAATGACTGGTCCTGTTGAGATTACAAATTCCCTTTTTAAAGGGAGTTCTGGCCCAATATAGGATCTACTGTTCAGGGTTTTGGATGACAATGGAAAGTGGAGCAGCTAGTCAATAAACACAGGGAGAACATACAAACTCTACACAGCATACGTATGTTACTGTTGCACACTGTTAATCTATTGCACGTTCAGTGTTGACTATTGCAAATACAACTGATGTTACCTTCTTACCTTGCGCATTAAAGTGCATAGTTTCTATTTTTATTGTATTGTTTTAATTGTTTTTCATTTTCGTAACAGTATGTTTAAGAGCTTTCATTAAGTGACATTTCCAGCAGTCCTTGGCCTTAAAGCTTGGTCTCATTTGTATCTTCTTCTGTGAATGACTTCCCACAGACAGTGATGGCTTTGAATTGCTCTGATATCTCCATCAGACTCTTCCCTTTAGTCTCGGGCAGAATCAAGAAGCTATAAAGGCAGCCAAGCAGGCACCAGCACGCAAACATCACAAAACAGTAAGAACTCAGTGCGTCCTGCAACACAACACCATATTAGCACATTCAATATGAATTTACACATGTGTAGAACCAATAACGCAATACTCACAATAAGAAAAGGGAAGACTAGGCCCATCAAAGCGTTCACCAACCAGCGCTGAGTGCTGACAAGGACCACTGCGGCCATCCGATCGGACTGGATAAAGATCTCACTGTTGAGAGTGTTTACAGCTCCCCCTGACGCCCCCACAGACCATAGAGGGTTAACAGTTTTCTTTAAAATTAATAATTATTTTGGGATTTATACACATACCGGGACCTCCACAAAAGAAAATGATGACAAAGACTATAAAGACAGCTGTGAGGTATGGGACCCAGTCTGCAGATTCCTGAAAAGAAACAAATTAATAATTTTACTTGGGCACATGCATTGATAGATGTGCCTGGCAGTGTGTAAAGGGTTGGTTTACCTGAAGGTTCACGGTGATAGTGACCAACACCCAGCTGACAGACATGACACAATAGCCAAACCAGAATAATGGCCTCCTTCCTATGTTCTCCATCAGCAAACCCTGACAAACACCAACAACATATACAACACTTCATAGTCTTTAACAATCAGATTAAATAGTCAATGTTTCAAATTCCAACAGATCCTAAATCTTTTTTAGGAGGAAAGTCACTTACACAACAGATAGATGTACAAATTTCTGCTGCCCCAAGGCCCAGAGTCACATATCGGATCTTGTCTTTTGGCATGCCTCCCTTTGAGAAGATGTCATAAGCAAAAATGCTTACCTATAGAAATAGTACACACTGCCTGGTTATTGTTGAGATTTAAAATAATTGAGCGGTGTTTAATGTTTTCTCCTTACCACAGACATGCCTGACATCTGGTTGCAGCCACAAATTATGGACAAAGTAATGAGTTGCCACCTGACGTTCCTGGTCCGCAGGAGCTGCAGAGGGCTTTTGGGTGGAGCTGCTTCAATGGCTGCCTGCTCGGTCAACATCTCCTCCATTTCCTGTTTGTACTCCCCCGGACCCCACAGACTCTGCAGAGCTGCAAAGCCAAAGTTCAGAAACAACTCTTGAACACTTCACATGAATGGATTAATTGAACACACTGCCAACTTAACATGTAACTTGTACAAGTGGGCAACACCATGTCTCAAAAATACAAAGGCACGGGCCAACCTTTTTTGCAAGCTTTGTCATCACCCTTCTCAATGAATAAGTATCTCGGAGCCTCGGGAAGAAAAGGCAACAGTACTATCTGGATTACAGAGAAACATGCAGGGATACAAAGGAGGACGTTCCACAGCTCCTCGCGGCCAAGGATTTCACTAAAAGTCAAAATTAAGATGAAGCTTTCATTAGCTGCTATTCTGTGCAGTAAAAAATTGTTTTATTAATTTATTTGCCGGCCTACTTCCTTGAGTTAGGAGTGGTGACGTCTGTATAAGTGCATCTACCTTAATCCAAAGAATTGTCCAGACAGTTTACCAAGAGACGTAAATGTGGTTGAAGTCAGTGTCACTATGCCTCTTATCTTTCTGGGTGAAATCTCTCCAAGGTACATTAAATGGGTGCACATGCCCAAACCTGCAGGTCAGGAAGAGGGTGCAGGTAAGTCAGTTGATATTAACAGTAAATATTGAAGTACATTGTATGATGTATGCTTACCTGAGCTAAATCCATACAGGACTCGAGCTACAATGATCATTTCAAAAGATTTGATGCTTTTGCTTGTCAAAATGAATACTGCAGCCACAATCGCAATACAGCTGTTGCAGATCATGGCCTTTTTTCTGATGAACAAGTCTTATGAGAATTATGTTCAAACCCTGTTTTGTGTAAATAGTTTTTCTCTCACCTTCCAAGCTTACAGGACACAAATCTGGCGCTGAGGGCACCACAGAGTCCCCCCACAGCAAACATGGATACTATAAGAGACCAGATGATGGTGGCAGTCTGAGCTGGAGGCAGCTCTCCATACCGGCCATACCAGCTGCTGTTGATAAAGCGCTGGATAAACTACAAACACAATTATGGTAAACGTATATAAGTGCATCTACATTGATTCTGATGCACAAACTCACACTTGATGCCTTGCATCTTACCGGTGAAGGGGAACTTAGGCCTGTAATGTGGTAACCAGTGTGAAAGCTTCCTCCCAGTCCCAAAATAATAATTAGATAGATGGCATTTCCACGAGTCTAAAACATAATTAAGGATATGAATTAAACAATGGAAGTCTATTCTTGGTCATCAGAGAATATATATACAGTATAATAGCTGATTTCATATAGCCCAATATCACATCCACTTCCCACACAATGCAGTGCCTAAAGTATACAGACTGTACAGAATTTCACCTCTGTCCTTAGACATTCCACCAGGGCAAGTAAACCCAACCAGGTTTTTTTTTAAAAGCTTGCGCAGAAAGAGCGATACAGTTGCATACAGTACATGCTTCCTAAAGCAGATAATAGTAACAAAAAAACTAATAGCTTTCAATACTAACTCCATTTTGACAATAGCCTATAGAGAAAAAAAATGAGTGTGTAATGACTCAGCTTAAAATGAATGTCACTGAGCAAAGTGTAGCCTTTAAAACAGCATTCACTTAAACCGACAGCACTTTATTTTTCTTTTATTGGTTGAATGATTTTATAGTGATATTAGAAAAATAATTATCTTTTGATTGAGAAAAAAGCAACATCTGTCAAAGTGTTTAAAAATACTACAATGCACCAAAAGTCCAGGTCCACTGTCTAAAACATAGGCTATAAAAACAATTATGGCCTACCAGTTGCTGCAGCAATGTGTCCATTGTGTCTCTTTTTATCCTTATGTGGGATACTTACAATGGGATACATTATGTTAGAACATGGACTCTGTTATATCGTTTTGTTTATCATTAACTTTCTAGACAGGATACAGAGTAACCAGCAGGATTCTTTCATGAAAGTGCAGTGGGTTTAATTTGTGTGGGTCGTTTTTTTTTCATTAGCTTATTAGTTTGCTACTGTGTTCTACTGTGACGCCTACTTAGCTATTATCACACAAATACAGTGTTCTACTTCATAGCTCCTGGTGAAGAGGTCAAATCCCCGAGGGAGCAACTTCAGCCATGGACGTAAGAGTCTGTGCCGGACCCTAGCCCAGGTAAATGTAGAGGGCATCCAGCGTAAAAGACATTGCAAAGCTACTTATGCAAAATACTTCGCTGTGATAAGCAGTTCCATGAGAGTCTTCTACTTCATATCATGCACTAACCCTAATTATTCTTGATAGCTCCTATGATACAAGGAGATTAAACACTATTTCAGAGACAGCAAAAGGAATACCTGTATGTATTTCTGGGAGACAGGGCACACAAAAACATGTGTTACACAAGGAAGATGCAACGTGATCCTGAACACAGATGACTACAAGTCCAGTATTAACAGCCTACTCAGTAACACCACCACCTATGACACACTGAGAAGAGATCCAACAAGTGGTTACAGGAAAAAGGTTATAGACTGTCTGGAGAAGGACCAAGTCATTGACTGACCTCTGTACCACAGGCTGTATCCACCACTACAACCCATAGTAAGCAGCACAGACCCAGCCACCTACAATGTAGCCAAACACCTGGCCACCATCTTGGTTCCATTGGTACCCCACTCACAACACCATATCATAAACTCACAGGATTTTACTAACAAAATCAAACATCTAGACTATGGTCTCCTATACATGCATGTCTTTGGACGGTGGGAAGAAGCCGGAGTATTATCCCTGTTCCATTCAGGTGTTGTGGTCCTTGTAGAGTGAAATTGTTTTGATTTAGGTTTCAAAACACTTTTGAACTCACTACCTTCTTGCTGTGAGGCAGGAGTGCTAACCACTCTGCCACATGCACCTATATATGTCTAAACACTACTTACTTCCAGTTCAGAGGTAACTTCTACAGACAAAAACACGGCTGTGCCATGGGTCTCCCCTGTGTCCAGCTGTCTCCCCGGTTGTGGCTAACCTGTACATGGAGGAAGTAGAGAACAGAGCTCTGGTCTCTTTCCCAGGTGCAGTGTCCCAGTTCAGATATGTTGATGACACATGGGTCGCGGATCGTCAGCAGTCTAATATTGGGGGTCGCGGTCTGAAAAGTTTGGGAACCCCTGACAACCGCCTGGCTTTCTTAGACTGTGCAGTGGTTATTTGTGAGGACAGGACTCTCCAAGTAGAAGTTTATAGGAGGTCAACACACACAGATCTAAATTTGCTGTTTGATTCCCACCACCCTTTGCAGCACAATCAGGGCTCTTCAGCACAGAGCACAAGAGGTCCCCACAACCTCAGAAGGTAATCGGAAAGAAGAACAACACATCTGTAAAGCCCTGAGAGACTGTGGATACCTAGATGGACTTTCAACAAAAGCAACACAGAAACCAAACAGACAGGAACCAGAGACAAAAGTAAAGGGTGTAGTTATCCCTTATGTGTCTGGTTTATCTGAAAAACTGAAAAGGATTTTCTACAAACACAACATTCTGGTCCACTTTTAACTTGGGAACACTGCGTCAAAAACTGGTCCATCCTAAAGACAAGATTCCCTCGCACAAACATAGTAATGTAGTGTAGTGAAAAGTATAGTGACAACAGCTTCACACGAGGATGTATCAGCACAGAAGAGCCAATCCTGGTGAAGCTGAGTCTGCAGTCCACCTCAAAGAGAAAGGGCATTCCTTTGAGGACAGCAATCTCTGAATCTTAGCCAGAAAGGCCAGATGGTTTGAGAGAGGAGTAGGCTAAAGGAAGTCATTTTTTGTTAAAATGAAAAAGCCGTCACTGCACAGAGGAGGAGGTCTGGTCTCCGTTATCACCTGCTATTTACAACTGTGTACAAGTGTTTTGAAACCTAAATCAGGTTTCATACTAGAAGGACCACAACACCTGAATGGAACAGGGATAATAACGACTCACATGAGCCTAAACGACTCTCACATCAGAACTCACACTTCCCTTTCATAGCTAACAACTATGAGACCAAAACAGTCTGGTCCAATCAGAGTTAGTTTCAGGTCAAACCCCTCCCTCTAAAGATAAAAGCTTACCAGTCGAACACATAATTGACCAGTCCCTGAAACATCTTCACCTTGTAATCTTGTAAGTCCTGATGCCTTTGCTTCAACCGTTTCTTCATGTGTCTCTCAAGGACACAATGTGAAAGAACTGAGATTGACCCACCATAACCGCCAGTATATAATCTTAAAAAGTTACCTTGTTTTCTCCACTGTTATTACAATCCCGTCCAGCAGGTGACAGTAACTCAATTCCGGGGCTCTTTTCTTCCTCGTTAGCCGACTCAAGCGGAAGCCACACAGCTCGCTGTTTTCCGTAGTCATTGTAGACTAGCTGAGTACTGCAAGTGTTACCGCTTGTCTAAAACATATCTGTGCGGTGTTTTTTTACGTTTTCAATAAAAAAATGCCACTAGAAAACCTAGAAGAAGAGGGTCTACCCAAGAACCCCGATCTGAGGATAGCCCAGCTGAAGTTTCTACTCACAATGGAAGGCCACCGACAAGATGCCAAAGTGAAAACTGAGCTAATGGATGCTATCAAAGCTAACAGTAAGTCAGCATGTCTCTGCCCTTCTAATCGTGTTTTGTCATTGTTAAGCACCATAAATATACCTCTGCATTATCATCAGGTTTTCTTAGCTGTGGTATTTGTCCAAAAGTATCGGTACATCTGTATTCTAGTTTGTAAGTTAACGGGCTTTCCTAAGTAAGCTAACAAAAAGCTATCAAAAAAACAAACAAGCAAACGCATATTTGGGAAGCTTTTATTCTTATTTACAGCAATGTTGACACGGAAAGAGGTAATGTTAGATTTAGTGTGTTAGTACGAGCGCTTAGGGCAGGTTTAGAACAAGACATCTCACTGAAGTGTTTACTAAAGTGACACTTGACAATCTTTTGCTTTCTCTGCCACAGACATGGCTCCATACTATGAGGGTCTGTGTAAAGATCTGAAGTGGCAGCTGGACACTGACCTGTTAAGCAAAATGAAGAAGGCAAACGAAGAGGAGCTGAAACGCCTGGATGTTGTCCTGGAAGATGCAGAGAAGAACCTGGGAGAGAGTGAGATACGAGATGCCATGATGGCCAAAGCTGAGTACCTCATCAGAATTGGGGACAAGGTACTGTAAAATACTACAACAACCTAGATTTGTTTGTTACAAAAATAATGTAAAAAATTGTTTAAAACATAATCGTTCCCAGATCTATAATGTTATTGTGTTCACAGGAGGGTGCCTTGACAGCATTTAGGAAGACCTATGATAAGACCGTTGCTCTGGGTCATAGGTTAGATATTGTCTTTTACCTGCTGAGGATTGGCCTCTTCTACATGGACAGTGACCTCATCACACGAAACTCTGAGAAAGCCAAGAGGTAAAAGCTGCAACATGAAAAGGCTACAGTTTTAAGATGTTAGGCCATTTATCTCGTCACTTTCTTTTTGTTTGCAGCCTCATTGAGGAGGGTGGAGACTGGGACAGAAGGAACCGACTAAAGGTCTACCAGGGCCTGTACTGCGTGGCCATAAGGGATTTCAAACAAGCAGCTGAGCTTTTCCTTGACACAGTGTCCACCTTCACTTCATATGAGCTCATGGACTACAAGACCTTTGTCACATACACCGTCTACGTTTGCATGATTGCCCTTAAGAGGCCAGACCTACGTGAAAAGGTTAATTATGTCATTTATTAAAATCCACAATATATATTTATCTAACGTGGAAAGCTTAAGAACTGAAATGTCATCTATTGAGAAAAGTAGCATTTAATGTTGGAAATAATTTGTCACATTTCTGTGATTTTCTTTTTAGGTGATTAAGGGAGCAGAAATCTTGGAGGTGCTGCACAGTCTGCCTGCGGTTCGCCAGTATCTTTTCTCGCTTCTGAGTGTCGCTACTCGGTCTTCTTTCAATCTCTAGGTGTGGAAGAAAATTATTTTTTTTTTAATCTTTAATCAAAATAAGACTAAGTTAAAATCTTATAGAAGAGTGACCTGGCCAAGAAACTACATCAGTTATATACACAGACTGTTAATCAATTTTAGCCATTCATGCCCAAAGTCCCTGAATATCTGTTTTTAATATAAAAATCTAAAGAACCACCAAGATGCAAAACATGACAAAATTAAAATGGTTAAGTAGGATAACTGTTTTTTGTTATAGCCACGGTGGAGCAGGAGATGAAGAAGGACTGGCTGTTTGCTCCACACTATCGCTACTACGTGAGGGAGATGAGGATTCAGGCCTACAGCCAGCTGCTGGAGTCTTACCGCTCCCTCACTCTGGGTTACATGGCTGAGGCCTTTGGTGTCAGCACAGAGTTTATTGACCAGTAAGTGGCTAAAGCTATGTTCACATTTAAGAAAAAAAATAAAATCACATTTCTATTAAACCAGATCTAGTTTAAGCTAATTAGGTTTAGTCATGAGCTAATAAACACATTACTGTTTTCAAACTTATAAAGATGAGTTTAATGGTATTTAAGTATTCACATAACTGGAGCCTGATGGTCTAATTAGTAACTTAAGCTATTTAGTAACATTTTGTCTATTTCTGAAGAGTACCCTTTAGCTCTTGTTTTCTTTTTCTCCACATACCCATGCATTGAGTTTATTGTTTTTCCAGGGAACTTTCTCGATTCATAGCTGCTGGCCGACTCCACTGTAAAATTGATAAAGTTAATGAGATTGTGGAAACCAATAGGTATGTTGTAGTAACATGTTACTATGTCATGTAATTGTTACTCACCAAGTTTGTCTTTTAAATATATATTCTAATGTATTTTTTCCCAACGCAGACCTGACAGTAAAAACTGGCAGTACCAGGAAACCATAAAGAAGGGGGACTTGTTGCTCAACAGAGTCCAGAAATTGTCCAGAGTCATCAACATGTAACCACAGTGACCATTGTATCTCTACAGCTTTCATTATTGGGAAACCCAAACCTGTAGTTTGTTTGACAAATATTGTGTATATAATAAAATTTTGTTCAACTGATAACACTTGTGTAGCCTGTTTGGTGTAATAGAGCCAGAGACATGAGCCAGAGACATGATTTCATATAAATAGCAGTATAAATTATTTTATTTACAGAAACTTGTTACAAAACAAATACTATACAATCTTTTTTCCTTAAATATTAATTCTAACCTATGTTTTGTTCATGAATTACATAGCAGCCAATACTTAAGTCCAGCTGAAAATGATTTTGATAACAAAAAATCTATACACACGTTTACATAATGAATGGTAAATTTACTTTTTCTTCTCCCTGGAATCAAACAATATACTCTTTCACAATCCAAGTCTATGATGTGAAGAAAATCTCTTCAATGCTTCCATCTTTTGGAAACAATGTCAAGATGTCAGAGAAGATGAGGGTAAACAAAACACAAGTTTTACGAAACAAGTTTTTGGTCAAACCAGAGGGCAATTAAGCCACACTTAGTCTAACAGGAACTTGTTTGTGAAACTTCATAAAACCTCAAATTGTCAAACACTTTCATACTGGGCAGCTGACAAGAGCTCAGGTTTTTAACCACATTTAGGGGTCATAGGCAGAATATAAAACTCTTAAACACTTTGAACATTCAAGTAAGGTAAAACAACCCAAACAATGTCGTCCTCAAACACAAGGGTGGAACAAATTCAGGCACTTTCTTAATTTGATATTTCATTTAAAAGCTAATTTCAATTACTAGTTTGGCAACAATAATACAAGCAGTTGGACTGTTTGAAGTGTTCCTCTTTCTTTGCTCAAGACCCTTCAGTCTTATAAAAGAACATTGTGTTTCAATCATGAAATGTGTGTAAGGTACTTTATCTGCCAAATGTATAACAATGATTTGCGGAAATTGGTTTGACAATGGGCACAGCTTTTAGCCTGAGGGACATTTTCTAAAGCACAGGCTGACTGGGTCACAGAACATGCTTTCATTATGTTAATTCATAGGCAATGCAAAATGTGTTGTAAAAGCATGTGTGATAGAGACCTTAAAACATGAATAAAGATATCCTCTGACATACAGACACTTGCTACAGTGGCAACACTTCACCTTTGTTTCTTAAAGGATCTCAGTACATGATTCATGAGATGCTTCAGCTTCTACATATCGGTGTATTGCATCATATAGACTTGGCAGTGAACCACTTTGAATGATCAAGTTCTGACTTTTCATCTTGTTTTCAAAATAAATAATGACTTTTCTTAAAATTGTACCAAAAATTCTGTACGAAAAATGCTTGTGCAAAAATACATATTTTCTTTGTACAATTTGTTAACAAAATATGTATTCTCAAATACAGATATTTCAAAACTTTTGATACATAAGCTACAAGAAAAAAGCTAAATTAGATTCTCTTTAAAAATTGATTCCTTTACTTTCTGACATCTGTGGAGGTTCCATAAATATGCCAAAAGTTTGAATATGTCACATGAAGCCATCTCTATGAATCTCGCACTTTTAAACCCACTTGAGATGAGACATCTCAAAATGAGCAAACATCTTGTGACAGCAAAGTATTGCCTGATTTAAGACTCTATTTTGACAAAGGAATAGAGTATAATACTTATAATTGACTGACAAATCTCCTCAGTACACCAAATGTTAGTGTTGCGGCCTCCAGAGCTTGGGTAGTGGTTACACACAGGACACACAATCACACCCACAGAAGACAGGTGACGTGCATAAGTTTCCTCCAGTTAAGACGTACCGTACCTGATTACGTATGTAGGGCTAAAAAAATACAATTGACATCTGCACACACCGCTGTGGATGTCACACCTAATGGGTAATGTTTATTCTCTCATATAGTTCTCTCAAAGGATAACTATATGGGTCAGACAGATGCACTTTCACCACAAAATGGGCCAGACTGCCCAGCATTTAGATACAAAAAAAAGAGTTGGCAAAGCTGACAGCTTTTGGCTTGCTTTTTGGACAAGTACCTGTGGAGAAAGTAGGTATTGAGTGCTGTTCACAGTTGGGGGTAGGTCTACTGTGGCTATCATTATGCAATAAAAAGATTTAGAAAATGAACAGGTGTCTCTAAGACCAGACTATCCTTTGACAAAAGATGTAAATAAATGAGCAGATCAGGTGTCCTTTTCACATTTGAAAGCACTACTGTTTTTTTTTAAACCACATCTAGAAAGATTCTTGTAGTTCAGTGTAAAAGCTTATAAGTAATCAACACTTGCATAATTATTCAGGTAACAAAAAACTGACTAGGCCCTCCCTTTCTGTTGATCCCAGCCTCAGCCTGGAAGCTGAGGATACTGTCAACAGTGTCTAACAAAAGGGAAGGTGATTGTGTGTTGTTTAAGGTGTTTGCTGGTCCTTCTACTCTTTCAAAGGCTTCTGAGATCAGGTCATGTAGGTGAAAAAATGAGAAATTCCAGTAGTCCAGCACAATTGGACATGAGAAAATATACTCAAACCGTGTATGGATTAATATTTGATTATTCTAATTCAAAAGAAAAAAAAATTCAGAAAAAAAAAACATTTCCAGAAAATTAGAAAACAAAAAAAACACCATTTGTTTTGTTAGTGTGACATTTGGATCTGGAAAATTATTTTTATTTCAGCGTTGGTGTGAGATGTAGCTGCTCACAAAGGTCAATAGAGATCTGTATGGTCATGTTATACTCTAACCCCATGTAATCCAAATGAAGCGCAAACAAAACATAGTGTTGTCTTATAATTGTCTTTTTTTAAAACAATAAACTGAAATAAATAAATAAATTTGGAACAAAATAACCAAATAATGAACCATACACAAACAGTACACACATTCATTCTCTAACACGGAAGAGATTGGCTCACTGTCTTCCCCTTTGTTCAGTATCATAATGCTGCTATTTGCAGAGATTTGAAACCAGTAGATCCATGGCTGTATCTATTGTTCCTCCTACTTTTAACCTGACAGGAAGACCTCTCAGAATACTGGGGAGATACTCGGATCAGGGATCACTGGCTCGCTCTAGAGACCCCTGGGGCACCACATGTGATTTGTCCCCATACAATGCTGCCACCACCACCACCCCAACCCACACATGGCTTTGGGAGAATTAGTAAGGACCACACTGACTTCACTGGGCAGTCCAGATCATCTCCACCCTGAGGACTGTGGGAAGCTGGGAGTAATGTGGATTTGACTTTTGAAGGCCTCATTCTGACGATTTCCCGTCCACCTGCCGGTTCCATGCATAGGAGCCGGACACCGCTGTCAAGGACGAGCCTTTGGCTAT
Organism: Perccottus glenii; assembly: GCA_024416835.2. Classification (NCBI taxonomy): domain Eukaryota; kingdom Metazoa; phylum Chordata; class Actinopteri; order Gobiiformes; family Odontobutidae; genus Perccottus; species Perccottus glenii. The sequence continues at coordinate 39,675,194 of CM044546.2, forward strand.
GAAAAGAACAGACAACTTGTAAAGATTTCTTTTGTCACTAGCTTATGCCTCAGTAGAAAAAGCAAACTAGTGACTGTTGGTGGTCACTAGATCTCATTGATCTTGCAAACATGTTTTTAGGAGTTCTATGCCCCCTTTGCTGGTCAAGATTTTGGCTGGTATTGGTTCTAATATACTATTCCTATTTCAATGCTGAGGCCCATCAACACTACGCAACTTTTTACCTAAAAAAAAATAGAACTTGGCAATCATTAAAAATAGGGTTTAGGGTTTCCCAAAATAAAAATGGGAGAATGAAATGGTTTGACAGATACTTGACTACACAACTCTGATTACGGGGCATGCTACCATCTTGTAAGAAAGCATAGAACCGTTACTGTTACATGAACTCAAATTTACTTCTCAGATTAAATATATAATATACTAGATAACGTGAAAGGTTACAGTGCCATGTATGTTTGCAGCAGCATCTGTCTTCTTTAGTAGGTATACTTCCTGAAAAGCTGCATTGATTTAAGTATTCTCAAATGTTATAACTTTACTTTGTGTGTGTAAGCTTTAAGATAATCAAATCCATATTCAGCATCATTTACTCACACAACATGCATGTTCCTACATCACATGAGGAAACACTATGGTGCCCACCTGATGTAAATGCGAGTTGTTAGATAGCCCTGGTGTGCCTGGAATGCTCCGCCCATGCTTCCCATGGATGTTGTTAATGGCAGGTGACTTAGCCACCTTGGGTCTGCCTGGTCCAGCTCCCCCACCTCCTCCAAGGCCTCCACCTCCACTGTTTACACTGGTGGACGCAGGGGAGCTCTTGCGCTTCTTTCCCTCCAGACGGCTGTCTGACGAATGGTGGCTGAAGCTGGTGTGGTGCTCGGAAGAAGATGACTGGTGAAGGACAAATGGCCCCAGAGACAGAGTGGAGTCACTGCTGTTCATCACTACGCTCATGCGTTTGATGGATTCTGCTGGACTGCCTGACGGGGGGCCTCGGGCGGGTGGTCCTGACGAGCCGCCAGCGAGCCTCCAGAAGGATCTGCCTTGAGGCTGAGGGAGTTGGTCCGCACAGTTGGGCCGCAGTTGAGTCCCACGCTGTGAACACCGCTGTGAGATGAGGATAATGATGATGACGATGGTCCGAGTGAGCTGTGGTGGAAAGTGCTTCCTGAGCTGCCCACATTTGCACAGTTCTTCTTGAGAGGGGAGGAGGAGTAGTTGGCATGGGAGGATTCAGATGAGCTGTGGGACGAAGTTAAAATAGAGCTGTTCTTCCTTTTCTTTCCCGAGCTCACGTTCGTGCTGCTACTGTTACTGTTGGCTCCACTGCTGCCCCCTCCAGTGGGGTTAGGGGTGACAGGTGGGGTAGAACCAGAGGGGATCTCTTTGGGTCTAAAAGAAGCTGACCTGGTAGTGTTGCTGCTGGACGAGCGGGACTTAAGAGAACGGCCTGAGGCAAGGTGAGGAGCAGAAGAGGAGGATGAGTGGGCTGAAGGCATCTGCGGCGACGAAGACACTTGTCGGGCCTGCGTGGTGCCATAGGCCGGGTGTTCAGCCCCGCCCTGAGGGGAGCTGCGGGCATTTAAGGTGGTCCCATAGGAAAGCACTGACTTTCCCTCGTAGGACTGGCTATAGGGGGACTGGGGCAAGGGGGCAGGCGGGCTCAGGAAGCCTGACGAGGGAGTGCTACTATGATAGTTTGTGTTTGCCCTATGGGTAGGTGCAACAGAGGAGGAGTTCTCCAAGGCAAAAGGAATTTTCCTGAAAAGAAAGCATTATGTATTCATATGTATTCATATATATATATATATATATATATATATATATATATACAAGAGTAGAAAAGCCAGAAATTTTAGACAAACTTGAAAAATCAGTGAGATACAGAGAGTAGATACAATGTTATTCATTACCAATGTGCAATTTGAGGACTAGTGAGCAGAGTATTGTAATAAGCAACACTGCTAACTTACTTCCACATCTGCTTGTCCATCATGGTGGTCAGAGCACATCGCACTGTGTCCCATCGCCGGTCAAAGGAATAACAACTCTTCCCAAACAGTCGGCTTCCAAAGGTACAATACTAGAATCATAAATTACCAGAAACATTGTGAATGTAACTCTGCTGCTACAGAAGTTGTTTTTAACAAAATGTACAAAAAGCAAAACAATTATATTTTATAAATATATTGGCTAATCAGTCATACTTACAGCTGCTGGTCGAGGGTGATAACCCGAATATTGACAGTCTAGTTTGTCGGCGCTCTCCTCCCGTTCATCGTTCTCGCCCTCATCACTGGATGGTCGCGAAAACCCATCTGGGGCAGTTTGTGGATGATTAGGCGACTCATGGACTACTGTAGGGTCTCCGGGTGTCCCACCTCCATGACCGCTGTTTAGTCTGAGAAGCACAGTATGAATCAAACCCTGTTTTCAGTCTTTTAGTTTCTGCATTTTTTTTTAATCCTTTATTTAACCAGGTAAAATGCATTTTGCCACTGAATTATTTTCATGGATGATTAGATTTGTATACTATTTTATATTTTGAGATGTTAGCAATAGTGAATTCTGCAATTGCAGTGATTATGAACTAGCACATTTAATTTTACTTTGTCTTTAGCCCACACAGATTTAGCCCACAGACTTTGAGACCTTATCATGCTCCAATTTTGCAATCAAATTAAAATCAAGAAGTGCATTTGATCCCCATGAAATGAAAAGTTCTCTTAAGGTTTTGTTTTCACACATGATGGGAAAAGACAGAAAACAAAACTAAATCCTCTGATATGTCTGTCACAAGGGCAGATACATTAATTAACAAACCAACACAAGTCTGTGAAGGTTCTCAGTCATCCAGGTCATCAAAAGTATCTGTTAAAAGCATCGTTTTAAACATCTTCACCTTGAAAACTGAGTCCAGACGCTTTTGCTTTAACCTTTTCTTTAAACCAACACAAAAAAAAAAAAAACATGCATTCTTTTCATATTTCCACACTTGGTGGCACTCACCGTGGAAGACCGAGGCAGTAAAACTTCTGCTTGCCAATGGGGAAAGGCTTGGTGACATCAAGGGCAGGACCATTGCCATGAGCCACCTGATGAGGGTCATGTGCAGTGGGGACATGGGAGGGTTGGTGTGTTTCCCTGAGAGGGGGGGTCTGCTGGGAAAGAGGCTGATGGAGCTCTCTCTCCTTGTCTCGGTCACGTTCTCTTGCTCTGTTCTTGTGCTCTGCCAGTAATGTGTCAAAGCGCTTCCTCCGACCTGGCACCGCCCTCCGCTGGCTTAAGGAATGTGTCTAGAGGGACATGTGAGTGTGGGTGTTAGCACACACGTAATGCACTGATGCATTTACTGTTTTATACTAAATATGCCCGTTTACCTTGCATGTTAGAGATCTTGTGCATTGTTTCCGAGCTGTCAAATCCATAACCCCACAGTGGATATCTGCATTAAACTCGCGTTCTGTAGGCAAGAAAAAAAGAAAAATGAAAAAAACTGTCACAAGTCAACTGACCTGGTAACAAATCTCTCATTTTGATTTTGTTGCAAAAACTCAAAGCTGCCCAGGCATAATGCAAGATTATGGGTGTAATAAAGAATACAGTACATTTATGACAAAAATACAACCACTACTTGCTGACCTGTCACTTTCTTGTTAAAGTGGCGTCTGCTACTGGCACTGCTGCTGCTGTCCTGCTTCTTGTCAGAGAGGACGGTGAGGTGACCCTTGCCGTTGGGTATCTGACTGGCTGGTAATGGAGGCTTTGGTATGGAGGAACAGTTAAGGCCTGTTTTGAGGGCTGATGAGGAGGTGGTGGTGATGGTGGTAGTGTTCGAGCTCACAGTGGTGCTAGAGGAAGATGTTGAGGAAGATGGGGTGGTAGCAGGGGCAGAGAGGGTCGGCACCAGCTTTGCTGAAGAGTCCACATTCAGATGCATCTTCTCCACCCTGACAGCCGCGGTGGGGCTGGAAGAGAAGGTTAGAGATATGAAGAAGACAGCAAGGAGGAAGCCGAGAGTTAGAAACAATGAACCAGTGACAAAGCCATGACAAGAGACAGATGTGCATTTGTGGATGGGGCTGGGAGGACAAAAACAAACCGCATATGATTCATTCAAGTCAGTTCACTAAAAAAAAAAAAAAAAAAAAATTTGTCTTTAAATTTTCTAAATTTAACCTGGCTCACCAAATGGTTCTGTGTAAAAATGGTTCTACGTTTGCAAAGAGCAGGTACTTTAAATGTACTGGTTGGTGATTGGATTCATTATCTGTTAGTAACCGCAATTTTATTGCATAATTAACAGTAAAACTGTAGCTACAACACACCTATACCTGTTTGTACTGCCACCTCATTGGCCAAACTACCAGTGGTGCGAGTGCAGATGCTTTGGCAGTACAAAATGGATATTTGTGATTTTCTGAACTCACTCATATTGTAAATGTTTCAGTAATAATTGTTGCCCAAACAATGGTGATGATTTGGACCTGGGTAAGACCTTGTCAGGCAGCCCCATCTACCACAGAAGACAACGGTCTGCTTAAATCATGGGATCACAGGGATGCATGTCTGCTGTATAAATGCTCACACTAAAGCCTTGTTTCTACTGGGACGGTACAGTATGGGTCGGGCCGGTTCTGGCGCATTTCCATTACCAAAAGGGGTAAGCGTACCATATCATCCCACTTTGGGAACCCTTCTGCTAGTTGTCCCAAGCAGGTTCTGCTTTGTGGTACGCTTTGGTAGGAGCATAGTTCAACACTAAAGTCAGCTGATTAGATGATGGATAAGCCTCACTCAAGTGAAAATGGAAGCAAAAGTATAACATTAAATTGAAATGTTTTTTTAAATAAATTACACCTTGTTTTTTGTGAAAAACATATTCAGACAGAAAACATGACAATTGTTGTGCTTTTCCCCAATAACAAAGCTAGCTGGCAACAGCTGTTTCTGGTTTTAAAAAGAGTCAGCGATGTATGGCACTCGCTTCAGGAATTTACACATTGTCTTAATTGTCTACATACACTGCATTAGATTATTTATAGGCACCAGTGACCTAGAATCTCATGCATTTTTTTAAAGATCAACTTTAAAACAAAATGGCCAAGTCACAAAAATATTCTACTGTGTAAATATTACTGTGAGAATCCGGCAAATAATGTGTGTTGAAACTTACATTTTGTCTCGCTGCAGCACTCTGGAGAATAAGGGAGGCCTTCTCTGAATGCTTGGCAGCTTCTCTTTGGGTGGTTTGAAAAGTTTTGAATTGGAGGGTGTTGAGGAGGAAGAGAGGTTGGATCCAGCGGTGGAAGATCGGCTAAGGATCCCTCCACTAACCACTCCAGCAACAGATGCTGATCCTAACCCAGGCCCAAACCCACTGCCGCTGGTTCGGTTCCTGACTGACACAGGGAAAGGTGACGTGGACCCTGGCTTGCTGGCTGAACTGTGTCTTCTCTCTGGAACAACAGATCGCACATCTTCATTAGAACATGATACAATAATATAAAAAGAAAACTGTACTATGATAGCAAAAGTGTGATTGAAGGCTCTAGTACATTTGTCTATGTGACTAGTACTAAACCTATGACTGTTTAGTAATAGGGAAGGGCACCACATTTGACTCTATACAATTCTTCACAGTTCTTCTTCACAGCAGAGAGCACGTTTCACCAACAACAAATAAGCAGCATTTTTTCCAATTCAACCTAAAATAGAACCAGCCAACAGGTCAAGAGCTTGTTTTCCTGCAAAAGCTTTATAAAAGAGACACTGTGGCAACTGATAAAAGGCAGTGTGACAGCGAAAAAGATTAGGATGATACAAGTTGTAGCATTCTGGATGACAAAAATAGAAAAAAAGATCATCAATAACAAGCTACAGAGCCGTTTTTAAAAATAGCCCAAAAAGCTATTTTCAGTAACCACAAGGAGATATAAAAAAGGACATTTGAATCTGTTTGACAGTTTGACTTCAGCTCACTTAAATAGAAAGCCACCATTTAATTTCAGGTTGTAATGCAATGTGTGCCAGTGGCAACAACTTCTCGATTCTTAGAGCCAGAGATGGAGTACTTGAGTCCGAGTCCAAATTTAAGTCCAAGCCATAAAAAAGCAAATCCGAGTTTAAGTCGATTCATCAGGTTCATTTTTGTGACTCGACTCGAGGGGAAGCCTCAATGACTCGACTTGGACTCGGATTTGCTTTTTTATGGCTCGGACTCGAATTTTGACTTATTTTGGTTTATTCTCAGACACAAGGACTCATGACTTGACTGGGACTTGTGAACTGATGACTCGGACTTAGACTCACACTTGAGCACAATGGACTCGCAAGTCCCGCTCAGCAACAACACCGCAGCGCAAGTGCTGGCTGTTGCAGGACGTTACAGCAATTTTATTTAACACCCAGAAGTTGACCCTAAAAAAAAAAATTCTATTTTGAATTAAATTCTAAAATATAGGCCTATATAGGCTACAGCTTTAATTTATATGCCACATTCAAAACTCCATTAAATGTGTTTAATGTAATAGGCTTATACAAAACTAAAATCCCAATCAATGTGTCAGTTTGGCTCCCACAGTTTTCAGATTTCTAACTCACTTTAGTGACTCGGACTTGCAGTTTAACTAAAGACAACTCAACTCGGACTCAACTTGAAATTTTTGGGACTTGGACTCAGATTTGGACTAGTCTATGGTCAGACACTTGGACCAGTGAAAGGTGCCTGCTGATTAGGAGTGAAAGTTATCTTGATTCTGTATCTCTAACACTCTCTTTAACCTAACAGTAAACTTTAGAAAAAAACAGCACAACAATCACACAAAGTTTGAGCAGGCTTATTAAACTGCACACTGGGATAACTCCATGGACTAGCAAGGAACCAAGCAGTAGGTCAAAACTCAGACTCAGCAGGCAAGCAACAAACAGGCTTGTGGCTGCAGAAATTGCTGTCAAAACCTTCTCTGCTCCACACACCAACTAAAAGTATACACCTTAAAAGCTTTATTATCTTTTCCCACAGAGGCAGAAAAAAACACTTCTCTACACATTTGTCTTATGCAGATTGTCTATGTTTATTTAAAACAACCATCAATGCTCAAAATGCTTTATAGGCTCAGTATAGAGCACTTAAAAATAGGAAGGTAGATTCTTCATCCCTCTGCAAAATAATCTTAAGGCCCTTTGTCTCTCACCAGCTGTTTTGTTATATCCCAGTCAACTCTACATGCGGTGCACACCAGGAAACCTTAGCGTGTTTCTATTCATAAAAAACTCGCATTAAGAGAAGAGTTTCAACACTTGTGGCCATTATATTTAAAGAGTAAAAGAAGAGTTAGGAAATGTGCGTAGAAAGAGTTGAAATGGTAGAGCGTTGACATCCTCAACTGTCGGCTCAGATGAACCCCTGTGACAGCCTTACTACACTCTCAAGAATAAGTGCTAGTTGATGTTGTATAACACTGTTGTATAATACATTACAGTTGACTGTAATGGTTATTTTTTACCATATCAACTGAGAAACCATTGTGTTCATTGTGTGTCTTTACCCTGCAAAGGCATATAAACACAGCTACATACCACTCTTGATTCATATGATGAACACTTTAAAGTATAAAAGGCAGCAGTTCCCTGTTCTGCGCCAGGCGTCACCCTGTTGAGAACAGGCTAAGCTCAGGAGCAAAAACACCTAACAAAAGACAGAAGTCTGCTAAAAATCATATTGAGAACGTTTCAATAGTGCTGGGTCTCCATCCTGCGTTAACGCCACAAGAAATAATGACATTAGAGAGAGCTCCAAGTTAGGAAAATCACAGCAAGAGCATAGCTACTTCTATTAGCATAGCCACACTCTTTTTACTCTCTAATTAATAAATTATTTAAATAATTAAATTAATCTTAAGAAATTAAAAGGCCGGGCAAAACCATTCATATTGTACTTAAATAACGATAATAGATACTAACAATGCTGTTGGGATAGGCCTCTGCTGGCTCCAGGCGATAAATACTAGACAATAAATTATTAAATCATTAAATGAATACAAATAAAATAAGGTCTTACCAGTCTAGAACAATACTAACAAGCTACATTCTACCACTACCTGTAAGTGAACAATTTCAGGTGTTTTTGCAGCTAAATAAAATCCATGAGCACCAATCTGACCAACACAAAGCATACTGTATCATCAATCTAAAATATTAAGCAGTGTGGCAATATGTTTAGAAGTATTTGATGGTGACCAGTGAAGGCAGTTCTTCTAAATGTCATGTGCAGTGATAACGCCCTCTGGTGGCTGACCTTTACCACTGTAAGAGCCGTCACATTTTATGAAGACCATAACAGTGATAAATGTGTAATTACTCAAAGTATTACAAGATTGTTCAAGTTTTAATGCTCTCAGTGTGTAACAAGGAAATTGTATCACCATCAATTGCCTGTGATTCAGCAGGTTGTTTTTTTTTCAACTTTTCACCTGGTCAAAAAAATATATTTATAAAATCACAAATGTAATTGAGATTGTGCATGAGTTAGACATTACAAAAACATTGAGAGGATTGCATATAAAACTATTAACTGGGAATTGTAATCCCATACAAGTGACGTGATTTAAATAAATGAAACCAACATCCACGAAGACCATCTTTGGGTTAATTTCCTCAAAAGGTGGAAAAGGGTGGAGGAAGAATTACCAAAAAGCAACACAGATGACTTAAAAAAAACTATAGCTGTCTATTAGTGAAATACCTTTGAGTGTGTAAGAGACTTACCGTAGTGTGCTTGGAAGGCTTGGGGCTTCACTACCTGACTGCAGTGGCTGCACATCACCAGGTAGAAGTCATCTTGTGCTGGACACTGGCCAAAAATGGGCATGTCTGCACACAGGGGAACCAACCACACAGAACACAGGTTAGGAACATCCTAAAGCAATACGCACTTGTATCAAAATATCAAATATGTTGAGTAATAAAATTTCTCATGATAAATATGTTGTTGAATGTATGTCTATGAAAATTATTTTGAAGAAAAAAGTTTAGCATCTTCTGAACTTTAAATAAATGGGCACATTGTTTAAAAGGCTAACCAGAAGAAAAAAAAAAGTCATGAATGTGAAGCTTTTCAACATAATGTGATCAAAATTTACACTGCCTCTAAGAGCCAGAAACTGCTTAATTAAGGAGGGTCATTAAATAATTGCCTTAGGCATTTACAATGAGATAAGCATAAGAGAGCATACAAGAGGAGAGAAGAGGTGCCCCACTCAAACGCATACTCTGCCAGGACCTTCAAGGGTTCTCCAATCATCACTGAACCAGTACTGGAGGGATAAGGGCCATTAGCCCTAGGCACAATAAAGGGATATATCTTCTGAGTTCCCTCTCAAGGAGATGAGAGCAGGCACAGATATATTGACGAGAATGATGCTACTTATGTGTCAATTGTCTAAAGTCACTATGCTAAGTGCGTACTTCAACATGTATAGAGAATACAAACTAAATTTCACAACAGCTCAAATCTACCACACAGGCAAAAGGTGAGGTAATAGACAAAAGCATGTCATTTATTAAAATAAAGCACAAGAGCCCTTTGGTTGCGTGGAGGAATGTGAGAAAGTGTGATGAGCCATATTTACAGTTTTATTGAACCAGAAGCCCAAAGCATTTGAAATAATTGATATTCAACTAGTATCATAATTTCGACAGCCAGGGACAATAATGGAAGTGCTTTGATAGGACTGTACAGTTTGCAGTGAACTTAACTCGGACCCTTTTTGTAACTGGTAAAAACAAGGCATATTAAAACAAACAAGTTTCAACAATCTGTTTTGCCTTTTACAACAATGTGCTTCTCAGTTAAAACCCTAATATGACATGGAACAATAAATGGCTTTGTGTTGCCACACTTTTGCATTACAATAATCGCACTATTTAAACCATTATGACGACATAATGTACTTGTAATATAAGCAAATAAACAATGACAAGACCAGAAACCACTCATTTACAAAAGATCTTGTCAATTTAACCTAATTCTTTATTTGCATTCCAGGTGTTGCCGAGATTCAGATAGAGGCTGTATATTTAAAACAGAAGTGGTGAGTGCTGCCAGTTACACCAACACAACCAGCGCCGTTGAGTTCAAAAGTCTTTTTTTTTTTGACAAAATAGAGACAACTTCCATTCTTCTCTTTTACATTAAGTGTGTTCACATTCCTCATCAAGTGCAAATTCAGGTATTCCTCATCAAATAAAATAGTATGAGGCAGTTAAGCAATAACTGTTTCTTGCCATCTCCCTCTTTTTTTCCAAGTAAATTAGACAACATCCTTTTCGAACACCCAGGTGCAGGGAACAATATGGACCTATCAGTGTAGGTCTGAGTTCCAAATTCTGTCTTAAAGGACTGCATTTAAATAAAAAAAATGATAACCACAAAAACTATTTCTTATGGTCCACTTATCTAGAAACATCTAGAGATAAATCTGCAATATCGTAATACCATCAAACCGTGATGTGTTTTTAATCAAGGTTATCTTGCCATCAGAATCTCCTCTTGTCCCATGTCTAGTACTTGGTTATCCTCCAACAGACACATTATCAACCACAATACATCAGTTCTGGTTCTATATTTTGTATATTTTTCCATTTCTCTATTACTTGGTTACTTAACTTAAACAAGTCAAGAACTGCAGAGCCGAAGAGGCCAAGCACATTTCCTTGCCGGACAACAGCAAGGTCAAATAACTCATTCCCAGACTAGAGGTGGTGTTGATTCCCCTGTTTGCAGTCCAGTTAGATCCTCTTGCTGCTCTGCACAGAGCGCACCGGCACCGAGTGAACTATACAGCCAGAATGGCCTGTATTAAAAAATGGTCAAATGCTACAAAGTCAGCCTCCTTCTCAATCTTCATTTTCTTAGTTTGACAAAAGAGAGTCTTGGTTAGAGAAGAAAAAGGCAACAAGAAACTGGTACAATTGAGAAAAGGGACATGGAGAACTGGAGCAAAGAAGTACACCGAGGCCTAGTCAGACAAAGACTGAGTGAAAAACAGTCCTACGCACGAGGAGCACAGAGGATCTGCAAGCATCAGCCAGAGAAGCAGAATGAGAGGCCAGTTCATTTCAACATCCTCACCCATGGCAATGATGAATGATCTAGAAGGAATAGAAGCAGCTTGGGCTCAGTCTGACCAGTGCAGCAGCCGACTGAATCTGACCTATCAATATAACTACATTTCTTGCATGACCAGAACCACTGTATAAAATGTAAGACAAAATAATTTCAGCATTTACTAATTTTTAATAACTTTTAGTGTGGATGTGGTCCTTGTGTGTTAGAATGGCAGTAAAACCATCAGAGAAATCTGTTGGTGAGTCATGATGGAGAGGTGTAGTCATCCACTTGTAATAACCCCGACTATGGTACAAATACTGTATGAGCACACATTCCTGCCACAAGCAGCATGTGTTGATCAGCCCCATGGCGCAAGCAACAGTCTGACAGACGCTGTGACATGATAGAACCATGTTTCAAGCGGCCAAATAATCCCACAGACTTGAATTTGAATGGCCGTTGTGTGTCCCTCTGCTTTCTCTCAAACTTATCCTCTGTGAAAAAAATTTATCAGCATAAACTATACAGGTCCTTTACAACTCCTCATAGTATGTAGTCAGTTTCTTAGACTGCTTTGAAACTGGCTAAAACAAACAATATGAAACATGGATTTTTTTTCCTAAAAAGCAGCTTCTGTGACATTTTAGTAGAAATAGTGTAATCTTCTGTGGGTATTCACATGGGCCACATTGTTGACTGATGCAAACACAACATTAGGTAACTGCACTGACAAATGGGCAGCAATTAACCCTTTCCTACAGCAGCATGTGGATGAGTTAAAACATTTTTTATAAATTATAAATTCATCAAATCTAACACACAATGACGACATAATTAGATAAGGTCACATGACCAGAGAAGCATAAAATAAAATGAGTAAAAAAAAAACTTTTTCTCCAAGTTGTATTATTTACAAGTTGTTATTTTCAACATTAATGCTAACCTAAATGGTCTTGTTAATGCTTAATGCAGAACATTTTTAACAGATCAACAAAGGATATGTTTTACAATGTTATAAATTTTCAACTATAACCCTGTTTTGTGAAGTACACGTCAACTGTAAATGACTTACTTCAAAAGTGTTTTTGGGGAGGATGCCTCATACTTGACGGGGTAATTTTAGACCATATGTATTAATGTAAATTTTACAAACATATACTTTCTTCTTCCTTCAAATCATTTTAGAATATTTATTACTTCTGATGCATTGCCACCAACAGCACATGTCTTTATTTTCTGTGTCCAAGTAAATAAATAGCCAGACGCAATCAAGCCACAAAAGATTTTTTTAAATACTCTTATCTTTACCATTACACAGTTAAAAAGTTACATGTTTAGACACTGTTGTACTAATCAGAAGCTGTAGCAAACGACAACTAATATTATGAAGAAAGTTATTACACTGTCATTCCTGCTATTCTGCATTTAACCTTAAAATGAGCAGGATCTGATATATGTTCCTTATTACAAGCATGTGTTATACCAATTACATAAAGGCTTAAGTAAGAATCCACTAATAACAATGAATGACAAAGCCAGGGCTTGTGGTTAACTGAAGTTACTACTGAACCAGTAGTAACTGGTTAAGTTTATGTTGAAGGTAGAAGTAAACACACACGAACAGAAACACGTCTCTATATCCGGTAAAGTACAGTCGATAGATAAGCTACTTCAAATGCACTGGACTTACACTTTGACTAAACGTTGCTCGTAAAGTGTTTGAATCCCTTGTCTTTGAATGTGTGCAAACCCACACAACCAAAAAATACCTTTAGCCCTAGAAGAAAAAATACTCACCTTCTCGGCACAAACGCATGGCTTCGCGATTTTTCCCAAAGTCTTTAAAACTTTCCTCCAATTCAGCACCTGAAAACAAAGCGATCCGACACAGACAAATAAATAGTTGCACTTGCTTGTCTGCCCGTGCTGTTGCTACCAGTAGCGTTTCTTCATATTCCACCAAAACTGCATGCAATCGGCCAAAAGAAAAAAGACAGACAAGACTAGCAAGTGTCGCGCTGTGTCGCTACCACACGCTCGTTCGGGGCGGTAGGAAACTCACCGTCGTTGCCGTAGAGTTTGGTAGCGTCGACCCAGTTGCTCCAAGGCTGTCCCGGCATTATTTCTGGGCTAGGCAAGGATCTTCGCTCCGCAACAGTCGCCATTGCTGTGGAGCCTTCTCCCCGCTGGATCTGCTGCTGCTGCTTCAGCTGCTGCCTGGCCGCTCGGCGCAGCTCCCCCCTGACGTCATCCTCGGCCCTTTCCGACATTCTTTCCGCTAGAATGTAACAACACAGGAGTCAGCTCTGGCCGCGCTCGGGATAGGACGACTTTTTTACTGATTGACACTAGCAAACGCGTGTTATTTCCCACGTATCCGCCCATTGGAGATAAAATAAATAAATAAAATAAACATCTTACAAGCAACAAGTATAAACATGCCTTTGATGAAGACTGGATTAATGTATTACTCTAAACTTATCTGAAGGTCACGCTGCTTGTAAGCTAGGCTACGTTTTACCCAAATGTTGACTAAATGGCATTTTGTTTACATCAATACCAATAAATAAACAAAGCACTCAATTTTACTATTGTTACACTGTAGGCCTAAAAAGGTAGGACGCAGTATCTGCGGTAACAGTGAAACTGAGAAAAATGACTGTTTTTACAATGTCCCTCCAAATATGTTAAAAGGTACATTAGTGATATTGTAAAAATGTAATACCCATGGATGTTTTAATATGTCCATGCTAATAAGTCATTTGTTTATGGAATGAAACAATCAGCCCGTATTTGACCGTTGACCCTTAAAATGCAGATGAAGTTCTTCATTTGTGAATTTCCTTAAAAACCTATGTTTTTGTTATTCAGACATAAGCAACTGAATCAACACAGACACTCAATCTTACATATTTAAATAAATATTTTTCAGCATCTCTTTTAAATAAACATTTGACCATGAGAACATGTATTTATTTATTTATTTATATATGTATTGTACCTACTACCTACCTATAATAAATTGTATTACATTATAGACCAATAGGATACACTATGTTTCTAATATGTGTAGATGGTGGAGGACAAGTAAAAATTTTAAAATTTCAGATAAAAATACATTTTCAGCTCTGCTGCAATTGCATTAGGTAGAATTTATAACAGGCATTTTAGAAGTAAATTAATAAACAGTATTTTAGTATCAAACAACAGCAGTGAACTAAAAATTGCAGTACTTCCATTGAGATGTAGGGAAGTCATGGATACTAAGCTGAGGAGCACAAACAAGAGAAAGATAGGCTCAAAGAAGTGTGCTAAAAATCATATTGACACCATCTCAACAGTGCCGAGTCCTCATCCTGCGTTAATAACACAAGAAGCGGTAATATAATAACAATAGAAAAAGGTCTAGTCATAGATACTAAAAGTGAAAGTAAAAAAGTAAAAAGCTGAATACAAGTCAATGTTAAGTGAAATTTTTAGTTTGTCCTAGCAAATTTACATTCGGTACACTTTTCCTGCCTGGGATGAGCAAAAAAGTTAATGAGAAACACACTATCACCAACAGGAAGGCAGCCATTTTAAATTAAAGAAGACGCTAGTACTTTCTGCAATTTTCCCCGATCGTACTTCAACAGACTCCTCCTACAGCTTTAACCCCATAAACTTCAAACTTCATCATCATTAAAAGTTGTTAAAATTTTTTGCTATCTAAAAGAATGTAAACGTGGCACTGCATCAAATTTAGATGACTCCCCAAGGAAAGAATGCGACTGTAATGTGAACATACAGTATAGTAAGTGCCTTTCGGCTTATCCCCATCTGGAGGTCGCCACAGCAAAGTACTTTGCATGAGTAGCATGGCAATGTACAGTATAATGCCCGATATTTATGAAACTGACCATTTTCGATCATATTGCAAATCTGAACAGTCTCATGTAATGATATTGCAGCTAAATGATAGCACCACCTACTGTTGTTGACTGAATTATAATTTTTTAAACAGTTGTATAATACTGTAGTGTAAGCCTTCCTACAAATTGTATTCTATTTACATGAAAATTGTGTATGATAACAACCTAGAAATATTTTTACAATAACTTGAATAACGTAGGCGTGGCAGTGCAGCAAACCTTGACATTGTGTAAAAAAAGAAAGTACCATGAGGTCACGTGCTCTGATAATCACAGAATTTCATGAGTGTTGATTGTAGTCATGAGCTAAAAACAATGTTATGAAAACCTGGCTGTAAACATGCAAAACAACACCACCTAGACATTTTCAAAAATTTTCAAAACACTAGCAGGTTTAACCTCCACCAAATGCAATACACATATTCCTCAGCTCTAGCTGCAAAAGCATCAGCCATGCTTTATAATGCTCAGGAAGTCACTGATGTGTGCGAGGCCCTGTTACTACTGCTTGCAGTTTTAATGTTTATTTTGGGTTTTTTACTGTACAGTGAGGGCCATTATAAAGGTCAATGTAATAAAGACATTAAATGTTGCCAGTCGTTGAGAACATGTACTACATGTATTTATAGATAAAAAAAAAGCTGGAATTTTGGTTTTATTCTTTTGAGAAAAAAGGCAACTCTTTAGTAAACATCAATGACTAAGTTTGTCATATTAACAAGGCCAGTTAAAGCAGCATTCTGGAAATCAAATGGAAGGTATTTAAAGTGCTCCATTGGCACGTATCTTGCAAAGCCTTGAACAAAATGACCTTGGCCCTTGCTATTGGTTAGAAAATAGCCTACAGCTTAGAAACCAGATTTTTGACCGTCAATATATCAGTCTCTGGAACATAAACCACATTTTATATCGTTTTATATAATGTATTGACTTGTTTTATGGTTAAAAGAGTTACTGACGTGTACCAACATATGGGTTTAAGACAGCATACTTGCAATGAACTGATCTTGTGCAAGAGCAAATTACAAATAATATACAAGTTTTTTGCAAACACTACAAATATCTTAAATGACTATGAACTGTAAAATCAATGGGATTCATCGCACAAGTCACAGGATACACAGGATTAACATGACCATTTTTACAGTTCATCTCATGCACAAGTAAAATGAAGTCTAAAATATTATCTATATACTGTATATGAAGCATCTTTATTTTTTACAGCTAATATTACCCATAAGTTAAGTCTGCTTTTACAGTCAATGTTCTAATTAATAATGGGACATTACACATTTATGGAACATCCATATTAATGCGTTTTCATTTTAAGAGCGCAATATAAAGACAAAACAATCTTATTGAAATGCGAGAAGCAGGACTTCCAAGTTACATACAGAAGTAGTTAAGTATTTCCCTGAGCAACCATTTTGCGTTTTAGAAACGATCAAGCAGCAAACACACAAGGTCATTTTCAAGGGTTGGTTTCTGG
Organism: Perccottus glenii; assembly: GCA_024416835.2. Classification (NCBI taxonomy): domain Eukaryota; kingdom Metazoa; phylum Chordata; class Actinopteri; order Gobiiformes; family Odontobutidae; genus Perccottus; species Perccottus glenii. The sequence continues at coordinate 39,691,713 of CM044546.2, forward strand.
CAATGCTGATATTAAAACACAACCATGACCATTATGTGGTATTTTTAATCAATTAGATATAACCTGAGCAGTGAGTACATTACATTGTGTTTGTAGATGAGGAAACTTTGGTTAGTTAAACCATAGGGATCTTACCTTACAAAATAGGAATGAGGAACTTATTTTCAACTCTGTTAGCCGATCCTCATCAGTTTTGGAGTTCACTGGCTGACACACTGCAGAAGAAGTCTGAAGGCATACAAACCCACACACAAGTCAGTATCAGTTTCTTTGTTTTGTTTTTCTGTATCATTGCTTCATTGGTTTACAAAAATACTAAATTATATAGACAGTCTATGAAGTCTCTGTGTTCTCCCTCTCAGTTAGTTTATCCCAAGCCTCTTCCATGGAACCTCTTAAATGGTCCTCGCATAAGGGCGCCGCCATACCGCGATTTTACAGCAAAATACAGCAATATACCGCCGTCCACCAGAGGGCAGGCTCCAAAACCGGAAATATAAGGAGAAACCATAGATAGTATAATTATGGATGATATCCGCCCATTGGTCCCCTATTCACCAATATTGCATTACGAATGGGCAATAAAATGGCCGTTACATCCGGGCTTTACTCCATAGTAAAACAATAGTTTTTAGATAGCATAAACCAACGTAATTTTCAAAAATTCACCCCCCCCAGAGTTGTCACATAGTAAAAACTTAGCTCTAGAGACCGGAGCCATCTTTTGTACCAGGCTGTAAACATGAGTTTTACTCTTGTAAAGTCGCCATTGGGTTTCTCCTTATATTTCCGCTTTTGGAGCCTGCCCTCTGGTGGACGGATGTATATCGCTGTATTTTGCTGTAAAATCACTGTATGGCGGCGCCCTTACACGACGACCATTTAAGAGGTACCATGGGAGAGGCTTGGGAGAAACCCAATGGCGACTTTACAAGTGTAAAAATCATGTTTACAGCCCGGTACAAAAGATGGCTCCGGTCTCTAGAGCTAAGTTTTTACTACGTGACAACTCTGGGGGGCTATCTAAAAACTATTGTTTTACTATGAAGTAAAAGCCGAAAAGCTCGGATGTAAAGGCCATTTTATTGCCCATTCGTAATGACAATATTGGTGAATAGGGGACCAATGGGCGGATAACATCCATATTTATACAATCTATGGTTTATCCACACCATCCCCAGTTACGCCAAACAGCTTCACACAAATATCTAGAAGGATTAAGACAACATTGACTTCATTTTTCTATATTAAGTGGCATATATTAAAGAAAAATTAGGAAATACAATGTGTTACAGAAATAAATATGTTTAAAAGTTATATGATCCATAAATCTTAATTTCTTCTAAGAACAGACGCACAGAAATACATATCAATCTTAAACATTGTTAAAGTTGTGAGAAATGCTACTTTTTGTGCCATGCCTTAAAACTTTGAAGGATTACTTGCCCCAACTGTGTCATCCTGCTCTATGTGCCAATACTGAAATGATCTGCCACAGTAAATTCATTCTGAAATTGAAAATGCCTGACAAGCTGGGCTGCAGCTAGTAGTTACTAACTAGCAGTTAGTAGACTACAGTTTGACAAAGTTACCCCCCAAAAAAAGTGTGTGTGTGTGTGTGTGTGGGGGGGCACTAGAGTTTCCAGCCACTACCACATGTTGTAATACTACGCAATAAAAAAACTTGTCAGGTCAGCAAATTACACACTGACACATGACCATTGTTGTAGGGAAAATATTACATGTTGCCACAGTGCATTGGTTTACTGTCATGTGGCATTGCAAAGTTTTGTTCAATGTTAGTATTAAGATGGTGATATATAGAATAATATCAGTTGAAAATAAGAGTATCAATCAATCAAAGGTAAAAGTATTTACCTTTTAGCTACAACTATCACAATTATTGCATTTCACCCTACTTCTGAATAGTACTGTGTGACTGCAACTGGATAAATATATGTTTAATGGACAAGTGTATGGCACTTACTCACACTGTAGATAAAATAATACAAATACAGGCTTAGTAATGGACTAAGTAACATTTTAAAATATGCAACAGAACAATGATTTCCAGGTGAGTCCAACTCTCTTTCTCTCCAATCCCTTCTTTAGGGAAGATCAGTGAATAAAAGTCCAGGATAACATTGGCTTTTGATTGAGCTCTAGCCACCTTTTATATGTTGGTCTTTGTCAGTGTTTTTTGGCTTGAGAAAAATGGTGGAATTTATTTTTTCCAACATCCAGTTGGTTTGGAATTATCTGCACATAATTTTAGAGGAACATACATGTTTCCCCACACGACATTTGTCAGTTAAGGTGGTAGTTATTTGTTGGAGCTCCAAATTCTTTACCTACATATTCAAAACATTCAAAGTGATATAATATAGGCTTTATGTCACTACATAAGATAATAGTCAAAGTGGTGAGGGCTTATTGTCAAGGTGGCCAGGCCACTTTAACTAAATTATGCTGCGGGAAACACTGGTTTAATAAAAGAGAATTCCTGGAGAATCCTGCACAGTATTCCTTCCATATTCATAATCAGTGTCAGTTAATAAATAATGTCAAAACTGAGGCCTGCTTATTTTGAGAACATAAAAGTTTCAAATGATAAAAAATCTTTAGGGTGTTCTTGAATTGCAGATGTCCACTTACCTCTTATTACCTATAGTTAGGCAATGTGTTAAAACAAATGGGTTGCAATGATATACTGACCGAAACTGACTTAAAATAGAAATGCGCAAAATTTTGAAAATGACAACCTAAGTGGATAAATCAGTAAACAGGCCAACAGCTAACCTTGCTATTTCAATCAAAAGCCAGTAGTTTCAGAAGGTTAGCAACACTCCCACCTTCAATACAATGAGAGACAATGACCATTTAAAGGACAAATTATTGTACATGTGTGTAAAACGTTGTGTCAAATAATTGTTCGTGAAACGGACCACATTTAGTGTGGGTCAGTGACTGGTACAGACGTAGCTACTTCAAATCATTGGTGGCTACATTAGCCTGCTAGCTGAAGCCTGTAGCCTACCAGAGCTAGCTTTAGCGAGGAAACTGGCAAAAGCCTGACAGGACAGCCCAAGTCATCATTTGTCACGAATTGACAAGAACTTCGCTCTTACCGAGGCTCTGGGTTTTGAAGACGAACACTTGACTCCAGACAGACAAAAATCAGCTGGATGCACTGACAAAAGACCGAAGACGATGGGAAAGAGCGAGTGTAGCGCTCAGCCTCTGTGGAGGTCTTCACCTGGTACGTCCATGTCTGTTTACCAGACTGCATTCTGGGACCAAGACGTCACCACGCACGCACTTTTGGGTAAAAGGAAAAATATAATAATTTTGAGAGTTTTTTTTTACTGGTTTGCCATTATTTTTGGAAAAATGCTACACATTTTTGTGATTGTTACAAAAAAAAGTAAACGCTGTGCCTTTTTGGTGTACCTCAGTTTGGGGCTGTCTCTTGGTTAAGCTGAAGCAGAAACACAAAGCACTCAAAAAGATGGACAGATTTAACGTAACAAAACCTATTAAGTCTGACTTGTTTGTTTGTTTGGATATATGTATTTATTATAGGCTAGTTAAATGTATCCTTCTGCATATTTAACTTGGCACATGTTTTTTTTACATTTTTTTTATTTTCACGTGGTTTTTACACATTTCTATGTTTTCATAAAAAAACATTTCAAGCATTGGTTCATGTTGCGAAATAAAAGAAAACCACTAATACCAACTGCAATCATATCTGTAGGCGATGTATTATGTGCAGTGAATAAAAGTGCTTCAACTAAGACCAAAAAAAGATCAGACTAAATGTTATTAAAAAGAAGGAATTCATCTTCTAAAATTAAATTACGGTGAGTCACACTCCTCCATTTTTAGGACATGTGAACAGACATCGCACATGCATTTACCTATCAACTAACCCGGTGGGTTAGTTCAAAATAAATTTTGGAACAAGATCTCATTCAATAATGTGTGCTTCTATTCCAGAATGGCTCAGTTTGTCTTCTTTGGGCATTATTAGAAACAGAAAGCATTTGGTCTTCCACTGGTTTCTAAGGCGGCAGTAGCTCAGTGGGTAGAGCGGTCGTCTTTCAACCGGAAGGTAGGCGGTTCGATTCCCGCTCTCCCCACAGTACTGTCGTTGTGTCCTTGGGCAAGACACTTAACCCACCTTGCCTCCAGTGACTGTAACACTGGTAATGTAATGTAAGTCGCTTTGGATAAAAGCGTCTGCTAAATGAATAAATGTAAATGTAAGGCCAAAGAGACTCTTTTTATCATCACACATTACACACAAATGAAACAATAGTTTGACTAAAGAGTTGCATTTTTGCCAGCTAAACGCTACAAAATTTTACACAGTGAACATTTAAATACATATGGTAAAACTATGCCATTTTTAAACAAATCTGCTCCATCCTCGCCATTGCCTAAATCAAATCCATTTTTTTCTTCCTCTTCTATGAACTGTGATTTATTAATTTCTCTGCTATTTAGCCAAGGAAAGTCAATGGTGAAATACAAGCAGATCAAAGTGTACAGATACATCTACCCCATATTGTTTTAGAAGCTTATGGGTAAATAACAAAAGAGGTTTCAATGTTGGGGAAATCCTTTCTCATATAAAATCCCACATAGCAGCCTATGCCTTTAACACAGTGTCAAAAACAGTGACCAATCAGTGCAGTGGGTTTAGGAGGTGGGGGCGGATCTTTCTGTTCACTTCCTGTTGTTCAATAAAGTTATTCAAGCTTGGTCCAAACATGGGAGCAGTTACAGATGGTAAATATTTTTCAGCGCTAACTTATGTAGTAATATATCTTCATATGTCATAACATATAAATAAAGACGTGTTCTGTTTTTCAGTTCTCACGTAAAAAAATAATGTAGTTCTAAGCATTTTTATAGAAACGCGTGAGCTAGCCTAACCGTGAGCTAACTAACGATAGCTAACGCTGTTCTTTTTTGTTTCTCACTAAATGGCTGTTCGGTTGTTTTTGTCTTTGTTTTTCTTCCTTTTTAGATGAAGTTATTCGTAAACGCCTTCTTATCGACGGAGATGGAGCAGGAGATGACCGTCGGATTAATGTGCTGCTAAAGAGTTTCGTCAAATGGTGCAACGCTCCTGGGACACCGGAGGAAGGGTCAGTCAGCTACTCATTATCATATGCTTGTGGATGCACAGAAACAAGGAAAAGGTGTCAGCAATCACATCGAGTCTCTTTCTCTAAAATCTATAAAACAGGTTAGAAATTTAGGGTTCATCAGACCTGAATTATTTACACAATCACATTAAGTCAATTACATCATCAGCATTTTATCACCTTAAAAATAAACAACAAAAGATAATGTTTCAACCAGACTTAGAAAGACTTATCCATGCTTTTATCTCCAGCAGGTTAGATAACCACATCACACCAGCTTTAAAATCTCTGCACTGGCTTCCTGTTGCTCATAGAATAGATTTTAAAATGGCACTACTGGTTTTGTATCAGAATATATTTCTGACATGTTATTTGCTTATGAACCTCCTCAGACTCTGAGAACATCTGGGACAGGCCTTCTGCTCGTGCCCAGAGTTAGAACTAAACAGGGTGAAGCAGCGTTTAAGTTTCATGCAAAAATCTGGAATAACCTAAGTTATTACAAGTAAAACAAGCCTCAACTTTAACAATGTTCAAGGGGAGGTTAAAAACCTTCCTCTTTAGCTCCACCTACATTACAACCTTCTTTTAAATTGTTAAATTTTTCTTATGTTTCTTACTCTAAATCTTGTAAATTGGCTTTTATTCCTGTAAAACACTTTGAGTTACTCAGTGTATAAATTGTGCTATATAAATAATATTGCCTTGCCTTCTAAAACTTCCAAATAATTTCAATGACTGGTTTTGTAATTAATTTAGATTAACACAGTATCAGAGGATGCTGGGTACCCTGGCCCAGTGTGAGTTCTCAATGGGGAAGACCTTGATGGTTTATGACATGAATCTTCGAGAGATGGAGAATTACGAGAAAATCTACTCAAATATAGGTATTTTTTTAAATGTTTTGTGTCTGTGTGTTACTCTTATGACACAAATGCCTTAATTATCATATTTCTGTCTGTGTCTTGGTTCTGTGTAGAACAAAACATAACGTCTGCGCATGAAAAAATAGCTGAATGCAAGAAAGAAATTCTAAGGGCTAAGAGGATAAGGAAAAATCGCCAAGGTAACAATACTAATGTGATGTGTAGTATATACTGTATTATACAATCTATACAGCTGTAACTTTTTACCAGAAAATATAAAAAAAAGTTGCAATAATGTCAATTTTATATACACACTGCATCTGTCTCACTAGATATTACCTTATGCTACCATTCACTAATAACACATATCACACACTTTATACACAAGATGCATATTAAGACAACATTCTTATATTTAAAATAACTATTAATCCCCAAGAGGACATTTGGTTGTTAGGTCTCTTCAAATGAGTTGTTTCAGACTTTATCTGCCATATACAGATTGATTGTAGAGTCTTATGTCGGGATGAAGGAATTCTTGTGGTGTCCTGCAGCTTCACTGATCTCAGACGTCCACTGGCTGCTCTCTGTCCCCAATGCAGGGAATGTTCCAAGTTGTTCAGTATAGAATTCGTCCTGTTGTGTGTCTGTTGCTCCACTACCTCAGAGTGCCAGATTCATAATGTAATGGGTTGTAAATGCTCATTAAATTTATTTTACACAATATTGCATTCACGTGGCAGTGTTTCATTCATGCTCCACATTTCCTTCTTATCCAGAATATGATGCTCTAGCTAAAGTAATACAGCAACACCCAGACAGACACGAAACTCTGAAGTAAGTCGGCCTTTTTTTTCAATTTAAAAGTTAAAGTTATCAATTTATCAATTAAAAGTTGAATTCATGTTTTTGATGATGGCACTTATTTGCAGGCAGTTGGAGGCACTAGACAAAGAGCTTCAGCACCTGTCTCATATTAAGGAAAATGTAGATGCAAAGGTAAAACAGACTACATTGTCACATCACAAGTGTTCTTTTCCACAAACAATACTTCTTGTTGTTTTTAACCATTTTAAAAATGTTTTTTTCACTCAGTTGGAGTTGAGGAAAAAGCAGTTTCATGTGCTGCTAAGTACCATACAGGAACTTCAGCAGACCCTTGACAGTAAGTAAACATTCAAATTATTTAAGCATTATTTAAACATTTGATTGAGGGTCTATTTTTATAGAATACAGTGTTTTTAGTTAAAGAATGTGTTTACTGATTATATCATTTCCATTTCTTTTAGATGATGAGAAATCTGACAATGATGACAATAATCAAGAAAGCCCAGTTGACAGTAGTGAATAAAGATGTAAATTTTTTAGGGGGCATGTGTTTACCAAATATTTTAGTTTAATTTGTATGTATTTTTGAATAAAATTGACAATTGTGTATTTTGTCTTGTGTGTTTTTGTAGTGCAAATTTACATTACAGTAGTTTATACTGTACATTTTCTCACATTATATCCCAGCCCCATATCAAAGCCAGTCAAGCTGAAAGAGCAATATAATATAGAGCAATATATATAGGCACATTTGTAGTACCAGCTACTGTGCTTTACAGTACACTGAACCCCTTACTAACACAATTAGTCATTCACCTCCAACTTAACTTCTATTTAATTGTATTTACTTCCTTTGTTTTGGCAGTGTGCAACATGTAGTCAACACAAAGAAAATCCAGCAATTGATACATTTAAGACCAAAATAAACATTTTGTTGTGTATATTGTGAAAGGTCATTTTAAGTAATTAACTGTAATGTTAGCTTGGATTTTTGTTCATTTGGTGTATTCAAAAGATTACCACCAGAGAGCACTATAGCACCCACTATTATCAAGATCAGATTCATTTGCAAAGAATGGGAACTGTATCACCTTCAACTCCCTCAAAACATGAAATTATGTAGCTTATGTATATATATGTGTGTGTGTGTGTGTATATATATATATATATATATATATATATATATATATATATTTTATATTAACCTAAAACAAACAGAACTAGTATTACAGACTGTGCTGGGCCTCCCTCTAAAACTTCAGTAAGTATGCACGAGCTTTCATCAGTCGTTTTTGGCGACTTAGCAAGGCAGCCCTTTTGTTTCCAATGTCATAATCCTCTTTGAGCATGAACTCCACATTTTCCTTGTCCTGAAGCATCTGCAGGATATGCCTTTGAAGGTCAGTGGCCAACTCTTGCAACATTTGGTAACGAATCACCATCGGAATCTGGTCTGCCAGACGCTGACTTGCAATCTTTAGAAAAAAAAAAATACAGTTACTCCAGATTTAGTAGTATTTTAGTGAAGGGATTTTAAAAATGGAATCAATGGCAGCAAAAGATCTAGGAAAGGCTATTTCAGTGCTGTATACGTCTTACCCAGAGAAACTGCAACAAAGAAAATAGAAGCATAGCTAAACATGTATAAATATTGGCAATGCATTCACACCAAGTCCCAAGATGGAGATAATAGCATTGCATTGGTCTAATGCCAAAACTAAACGTTTAAGGTATGCTCTACACTTCTGTTTACTGTAATGCATTAGTACTTGGCAATGCCAAATGGGTTCAGTTTTTTTTTTTTAACAAAATTAAAGCAGGCAGGTGGGGAGTGATAGGAGTTTCCTGCTACAGCATCTTAAACTTACTTGGTAATAAGATTTAAGATGCAACATCAGTTCTTGAAGTGTTGCCCTATTATCCATATAGTACACAATGCTCCGTTGTTTGTGGTATTTTGGCCGTCTTTCTTCCTCTTCATCCTCTTCCTGTTTTCTTTCACTCAAACTCTCGCTGTATGTTCGGTCCTGGGTGTAAACAATCAGCTCCATTTTAAACTGAGTTCTCAGCATGGCCTCTGCTGTAGTCTCCTTTTCTTGCTTAATGGATTCAATCTTGCTCTAAAAACAAGTTATGCCAAACAGTCATTCACAAAACAATATCAAATGCAATCATGAATACGGCTACACTACTAATATATACAGTCAAGCCCGAAATTATTCATACCCTTTCCAAACTGTCACAATCTATGGGCAAATCCAAAGTTTTGTAAAGACGAATACTTCTGGTCTTCTGTTTTATGGTCAAATGAAACTAAAATTTTATTGTTTGGCCACAATGATGTATCCTTCATTTGGCGTAAAAAAGGAGAAGCCTTCAACCCTAAGAACACCATCCCCCACTGTCAAACACTGGTGGTGGGAACCTAATGCTTTGGGGGTGTTTTTACAGCCAATGGACCAGGGAACCTAATCACAGTAAACGGCAGAATAAAAAAAGAACAATACGTCAAGATTTTCAACAACAACTTCAAGCAGTCTGCAGAGAAACTTGGCCTTGGGCACCAGTGGACATTTTAGCACAACAACAACCCAAAACACACAGCTAAAGTGGTGAAGAAATGGTTAGTAGACAAAAACATAAACCTTTTGCAATGGCCCAGCCAGAGTCCTGACTTGAATCAAATTGAGAATCTGTGGAGGGAGCTAAAGATCAGGATGATAGCAAGGAGACCCTAGAACCTGAAGGAGGTTATCACTTAAGATGAATGGGCAAAAATTCCAGTGGAGTTTGATTGCTGTAATAGCTAATAAAGGCTTTTCTTTTGATTATTGAGAAGACACTTTTTGTTCAAATGTAAATAAAAGCTAAGAAATTTTTTTTTCCACAATGATGCCTCTTGTACATCGTCTTCTGTGTGTGTGTGTGTATATATATATATATATATATATATATATATATATATATATTGAGATGGCTACCTTGACTGTTTTCAGTAGGTTAGGGAATCCTGGGAAGCTGCTGAATGCTAACTGTATGAAAACCTTCCTGATGGCATCTGCAAGACATTTAAAAAAAGTAATATTAAAGACTTGCATCAATATTTTAAAAAGAACATAACCCAAGAAACTTTCTTAAGATTAAGTAAATCATGTTAGTCACATACCTCCTGCATCTTTGAGCCTTTTGACAGCAGGTTCTTCCAGCTGCTTGATCTGCTCTTTGACCATGGCCTCAAAGGTTTTATAGTTAATAAATCCAGGCAGCTCTTTTCCCCGGTATGTGTTTTCATATTGTTCCACTTCTTTCTCAATTTTCTCATTAACTGCAATGCAAAAATCTAAATTTAAATTCTGCAAACATTTTTTCTAGAACAATATGTTAGACTTACAGTTACAACCTGATTTGTCCAGAATCAGTTTCCATCTTGCAAACTCTTTTCTGAGTGCAGAAAAGACATTGAGCTTTTCGCCACACTTGAGCTCCTCTCCTGAGGTTAAACTGAGGGCATCCTGGTTGAACGCTGATATTTTCTGGAACACAAGTTTTACAACAAATTTATGCACTCAAATTTATGAACATATTTAAGCAATTGTGCAAATTAGACTTTAGGAATTTACATCAATGAGAAAGACGAGCCTCTCAGCTTCATCAGACGGCGGTCCAGATCCATATCTTTCCAGCTCTAACTGAGTCTGTGCTAGTTTCTCTTCTATTTGTTCTTCCAATCGAGGGAGGGACATCTGCCAATACAGGTACAAAATGAAAGAAAAATAACATCCAATTCCCTAAATATAATATTGCTACTGTGAAAATTAGCCTACCTCAATGTGATGTACTAGCTCCAGAGTAAGTTTCTCAGCAAGTTTAGGAACAGTAGCATATCCTTCATCATAAAGAGTACTACAAGAAAAATAAGATGTATGTTTGTTGTTCAAGTTGGATGGACAAAAATGCATAATATTTAATATCATGGTGCGCACAGATCAAATGGCATTTATTATGGAAGCACAATTAACGTATAAGACTTATACACTTAAAATGGATGTGACTGTAGACTTACTGTAGGAATGCATGGTCTTTGAAGAAGGCTTTCTCTCTTTCGATTGCTTCAGTCAGAGACACTTTCTCTGTTATCTCCTTTTGACCCCTGCACCTGACAATCATGAATCCCTTCTTCAGGTGGATGACTTCATTATGGACAATGTCAACCACTGTCTCTTCGGTGCCTTTGTCAACAAGATCTGGCTTGGTCAAAATACCTGAGAAAGAGACAGTAAAGAAATGAATTATGCGAATGAGAAGAAGATAATAGTTTATTCTAGTCCTGTTTATCATTATGTATGTTTATACCCAAAGTCCTCTCTCCATCAGGATCCACTTCCTGTGCCATCTTCAGAGCCTCTGTTGTGGCTATGTCCACATTGCTCGGAACAACCACCAAACTGATGGTCTCTTGCTTTTTGATGAATTTCCAGATGAGTCTCTTAATCTAAAATGTCATTCAAATTTATGTTTATTACCTTAATATTATATTCAACATTTTCTACTCACAGCAATTTTACAGCAACAAACAATACTGAACAAAAATGTAAACACAACACTTTGATTTTTTGCCCCCATTTTTTATGAGCTGAACTTAAAGAGAAGAAGAAGAAGAAGAAGAAGAAGAAGAAGAAGAAGAAGAAGAAGAAGAAGAAGAAGAAGAAGAAGAAGAAGAAGAAGAAGAAGAAGAAGAAGAAGAAGAAGAAGAAGAAGAAGAAGAAGAAGAAGAAGAAGAAGAAGAAGAAGAAGAAGAAGAAGAAGAAGAAGAAGAAGAAGAAGAAGAAGAAGAAGAAGAAGAAGAAGAAGAAGAAGAAGAAGAAGAAGAAGAATAGGCCTTTTGTGTACATAGAAAAGGTCTTGGGTGCAAAAACAAACGTGTTAAGTTAACTTTTTTGTTCAGTCTATGTCACGTACACTAACAATCATATAATCCAACATTGTCCACTTTTTTTACACAATGACTGATCACAGAAAAGTGGTGTAACTAACAGTTTCGCCAATGTTGTCTGGTTGACCCTTGACAGCCACCCGAGTGATGCCAGGCAAGTCGATTAGTGTCAGATCAGGAACGTCAGGCGAGGCAATCTCCAAACTGATGAGCTCTTCACTGATCCCTACCCCAACACCAGCAATGTCATCCTGAGCTGCAGAGAATCAAAGAAAATTATAAATACAGGGTTTCGGTAATAATGAAATGTAATTAGTTAATTAGTGGTGTTTTTTTTTTTTTTTTACTGATGCTCTACCTTCTCTAATCTTGTTCTCTACATCTGCTGGATCTTCAATTTCTTCCTCATGTTCCATGTATTTTATTTTCCCATACCACTCTTCGCCTTTTGTCCGCTTCATCTTTAGCTCGAGGGGGCATCTTGTCACTATACCTATATGATGCAGGAAAAAGACATGTCATAGTCATAGTATAGACTGTATAGAGAAAAAAGGTAGTGAGTTTAAAACCCAAGCCAGCCAACTCGAACACCCTCTGCCAGGTGGGTGTTCTCAGGTCTTTCTATGAGGAGTCTGTATGTCCTCTAGGTACTCCGGCTTGTGTAGGTCAACTCTAAAGTAGCCTAATCCTAATGCATGAATGTGAGAGAGTCTGTCTCAAAGTGTCAGCTATGCAACCAACTTCAACTATATACTACACACAAACAAAATCAATGTCTTAAATGACTTCTTTCTTTTTTTTTTCCCTTAGGCCCCTAATAGTAACAGTGTCTTCAACCCAAATCAAATTCTAAAGGGCTGTATCTGCACTGTTATTGCTTTGTTGCAACAGAAATCAGAGAAGGCCAGTAAATATTTACCAAACATTTTTGGGGGACCCATATTTTAAAAGACCAAAATAATTAATGAACCAAATCTCATGTGTTTTAGCTTAATATTGGTCTTTTCGTGTGTGTCTTATATATAGATATTTTTCTCTTAGTTTTTTTGTATATAGTGTCACAGTAATAGAAATTGAAGCTACTGTAATTCAAAGCTATTTTGTTTATTTATCATAGTATAGCTCCCTTTTTGGTGTCCTTTGATTATTCTGTGCATATCATTCCTGACCATAGCAAAATTACAAAATATTTACATTAAACAACCTACCCATTGACTTTCACCCAAAAAATATATAATAAAAAAATTGTTGGCGACCCAAATCAATTCTCCAGCGACCATTTTCTGGCTTGCGAGCCAATATTTGAAAACAACAGTTAAAGACGTAGCATTAGCTTATAACTTATAACTCCATAGACATCCACTGTAAAGATCAGCCAAAATGATAATATTACACAGGGATAGTTTGCTATAGTAGAAACACATATACCCACCACTTCCTCTTGGCAGAGCCACTCCTGACAGCGCCTCCAACACAGAGCTCTTCCCCGAGCTTTGGTCTCCGATGACGGCGATAGCAGGCAGCGCCAGGTCCTGCTCCACTCCCAGAGAGCGAAGAGAGTCGATGAGGTCAATGCAGGGACGCACTTTCTCCTCGTACTGTTGATTCAGCGTGTTGTTCATGGTGGTTACTTTAAAAGAGCTCCTTAATAAGCGACAAGAAGCCTACCTCTGAACAGACTCTTACCGGATAGTGAGCTACCCAGGTACTAAAGACCAAACTGTGCTGATGATGCTCTGGTAAGACCCGCCCAGAGCAGATGCTGGAAACAGAAACTTAAGACTACTTCACGCTAAAGGAAACTGAAATAAATCAAAGCATTAAAGCAATGCGATAACAATGGCACATCATTGCAACAAACATTAAACACAAACGTTACAGTAAGAAACCTTAAAGACCTTTAGTTTCGTTTTTATGTTTTAAAAGTAAAAAGTGAAACCCAGCAGCAGCTAAAAATAAATAGTTTTGTTTTTGATAGAAAAGGAATAGCCTATCGTAGGCGGCATCAGACATTTGCAAGTAGGCTAGATTATGTGTTGAGCTGGGTGCACTCACTGTCAATGAAAACAAATTTAAAGCTAAATATTTTAATTATATAATGTATATAATGTATTTAGTGGTAAAATGTCACATGGTGTATTATTTATTGGGCAGCTTTTATCCTGAGATTATTATACAAGCTTTAAAAAGCAGTGCTCTCTAACACAAAGGCAGAAGGTGGTTTGTATTTTGAATACAAATACTGTTGCTACATGCAGGGGATATTTGTTTCTGCCTCCCTGCTCCTGTCTTTTCTCCTCCCTTATTTGCTCTCAGGTGCTGTGAGTGGAACCTGTTTGCCACACCCTGGTTGGATAATTCACTACCTGGAGCAGCCCATAAGGGCCTGGCTCAAGATTTAAAAAGGAAGCACCTTGAGTTGCATTCTCTCTCTCTCGCTCTCTCTCGCATTGTTTGAATGGTCTTTGTATTTGTAAACCACATGTTGTTGGTTGGGAGGTTGGCAGGTGAGTGGGTACCATATACATTTTTGCACCACGTAGAAAATTTCTGTTTAGTCCACTAGGTTTATTGGTTGTTGCCACCCGTGTATGTTTTGGAGTACAGACCTTTATTTAGATAATTTAAACCAGGACTTTTGTTTCTTGTTTAGTTCTTTGTTAGTTAGTTAGGCTCTGTTTTGTTATATTGGTTTCTTTGATTTGGCACAACCATACAGCCTTCCTCCCTCCACTTTTGTTGGCTGTTTTATTTTTGTGTGTGTTTGGACCAAATAAAGGCAAACACCAAAACTCTATGACCTTGACTCTCTGTTTGTCTTGTACAACATTGTCTTCATCAACTGAAGACATAACAACTGTATATGAAACAGAGTTAAAGAAGTACAACAATACAGTTTTGGGAAAAGAAACCCCTTCAGTATTTTGTACATTTTTGTTATCCTTTTTGATACATTTTTATTCACAAAGTTCATAAAATTGCACCTTCTTTTCCCTTTTATTTAGTAGATGAAAAACTTAAACTCATTGTCACTTATGAACAATAAAAAGCACTCACTTTCAAGACAAAGAGACCCCTGAAATGAACTGAATCTTACTCTACCAGAGCAAACACAGAGAGAACATGCAAACTCCACACAGAAAAGCCCTGCCCTGGAAGGGAATCAAACCCAGGACCAACATACAATACAGACAAGAGAATTACAAGAGGGTACCGTTGTAATGAACAAAATCATTATTAGATATAATTTTTTCCTTTTTTTACACATTTTTACAAAGTTAAATTGAATGTATATAAATAGAAATGCCCTGTGAAAACGTTACAAACTATGTTTTCAATAGTAATCACAATAAAATAACAGTGTGCTATTGTCTATCTTGGAACATGTTAATTCAAAGCTACATAGAACCAACTGGAGGGTAGTGCAGAGAGTCCTGAGAGGACACACTGATCCAACAAAAGACAAACTGACAATGACTAATATAGTTTCTTACATATAATTATGGCGATATATACGATAAAATTGATATGTCAATGTCAATGTCAATTTTATTTATATAGCACCATTTCCACAACACATGGTTGACCAATGTGCTTTACACAAAACACACACCACAATTATACAGTAAAAGAGAGATTGAAAATTAAAATTTAAAGAATTAAAAAGTACCATAGCCATTTAAAAATAAACTTGAAGAGATAAAGACTAAAAACTATAATGTAATTACCAGTGTTGATAATGAGATTTTTAATTGAACTTTTCCCATTAGACATCTGTGTTTTAAGCAGGTGCAAGTGCAGTGCAGCTCTAAAATTCAGACAACAAAATCCGTGCCTTTGTCAGTAGCTTGAAGCGACTCTGAAGTTTGGCTCTAGCTTCATTCATGCCCGAGTTCTCTTTTAGCAGGACTTTGGTATCAGGCTTGTTTAGGAGCATTTGGATCAAGTCGTCCTGTAGCTGGGTGGCCGTTTCTTGCAACATCTGGAAGCGAATCACCAACGGGATCTGGCTGGCCAGGCGCTGGCAGACAATCTTGGAATGTTTGGAGAAAAACATTTATTTATTGATCCACAATAAGATTATTCAGATTATTAGAGATCAAGTGGTGCTGTTACTTCCGTTTATCAGTTTATTTAAGAAGATATGCTTGTCTATTATTTATTATTTATTTACTATATATATATATATATATATATATATATATATATATATATATATATATATATATATATACTGTATACTGTATACTGTATATTTACTATATATAAAGGAAAGGTTAAAGCAAAAGCATCTGGACTCAGTTTTCAAGGTGAGGAGGTTTTGTTTCTAAGCTTTATCTCAAGGAGGAGTTTGACCAAAAACTAAACCAAATGGGACCAGACTGTTCTGGTCCTATTAGGCTGTTCTGGCACCTCTTATATATAGGGTATAAACAGTATATACTGTATATATATATATACTATTCTATGTACTTACTTGGTAATATGATTTGAGTTGCTTCATCATGTTGTTTAGGATGACACAAGTATCACTGCTGTTGGTGGTGGTGGTTGCTTTCTTATGTTGGTCAATATTTTTGCTACACAAGCTGTCCATTGTGTGAACAAACAGTTCCATCTTAAACTGCATTCTCAATGTGGACTCTGCTGCCATTTGCTTCGCCAAAGTGACTTCAGAACTTTTAGTCTGACAAGAAAAGCAAAATTTAGTGTATATTGAAGATATATGTATTATAGAAAAAAAAGGACAATGACGTTGAGACCTGAGCTTTAATAATGAGTGTTGAGAATCCAAAAAAACTGTTCTCCACAAGCTTTTCTAACTTTTTCTTGACCATTTCTAAAACATGTGAGAAATCCACATTAGACAGTTCATTTGTTAAATAATAACTTATGTCATGCTGCATTGGGACTTGCCTGTCCACATCGTTCAGTGTCATAACAGCAGGCTCCTCGAGAAGTTTGATTTGATCTTTGATCATGCACTCAAATGTGTTGTAGTTGATGAAACCTGATAACATTCTTTCAGGGTGCTTCTGTTCATATTGGGTCACCTCCTCCTCGAGCTTTAAAAGAACTGTTAATTTTTAGAAAGAGAAAAAAAAAATTAAGTTTCCCTTACAGGTTAACTTGTGGTTCAGTTTTGTCATAGTTTCCAAATGTACTTACATGTACTTAGCGAGTTCTCTACAATATCTCTCCATACATTAAATATTTTTTGATCCAGGAGTTCTTGGAGTTCCCCTGTGATGCGGATAGTTTCATTTATGAATGTTGTCATCCTCTAAAATGTAAAAGAACATACTATGAGTATGTTAAATTTTACTAACGGGTGTGTGGTAATGTTTTAGTTCATATAGACTCACATCAGTGAGGAAAGTGAGTCTTCCAGCTTCATTTAATGGGGGTGTATTTCCATATTTCTTCAGCTGAGCATTAGTTTGAAGTACATCATTCTTTACCTGTTCCTTTAGTTGAGGTAGAAATTTCTAAGAGAGAACAAATTTTAGTAAAACCAGTTGCCATTATGAGCAATGTAATCTGTACATATTAGATACCAACTTCAATATGGTGCTGCAGCTCCAGAGTGACTTTTTTAGCCAGTGTAGGAACAGTAGCATAACCATCTTCATACAGCGTCCTATAGTCAATAATAATTAATAATAATAATAACGCTGGCTTGTATACAACTGGGCAGGCAGCAGTTCATATCCTATTGTCTAAAAAACATAGACTCACGTCAAAAGTGTGTGGTCTTTGAAGAAGGCCTTCTCTTTTTGGATTGAATCAATCAGAGACTCTTTTTTTTGCTCACTGCACTTAACAATCATGTAACCCTTCTTCAATGGAATCACTTTGTTTTGGACAATGTCAATGATGATCTTTTCCTTTTCTTTGTCAATGAGATCTGGTTTGGTCAAAATGCCTAACAGAGAGAGAGAGAGAGAGAGAGATGGTGAAAAAGAGTTAGTTAAGTGATAATTAACAACCTTTTCTATATTGTTTTATTAAATATTTTACCCAAAGTCCTCTCTCCATTGGGATCCACTTCCTGTGCCATCTTTAAGGCTGCTGAAGTAGCTATGTCCTTATTACATGGAATTACCACCAAAATAAAGGTATTTGGTTTTTTGATGAACTTTTGAAGAGATTCAATCTGAAAAAATTTAAATATACATTTATGAAAATACTTTGGACTAAATATCAAGCTGTGCTAAAACAGTGTTGGATTAGATTTGTAAAAAAAATATAATATACTATAACATTCAAAAATATAATGTAGGTATACACAATATCCCGAGGTGGGCAGAGTAGCTTAAAATTGTAATCAACTAAAAGTAGCATTACTTACATTACAACTTCAAATTCAAGAAGTAAAAAGTAGTCACCAAAAACATTACTCAAGTAAGAGTAAAAAAGTAACTGGTTAAAAGACTACTCAAGTACTGAGCAACTGTTTGATCTTAATGTCCAAATTTTTTATTTTTTAAACCACTCCCTACAGTAGGCCTGTGTGAGCAAAATGAGGCCAGGGCTGTTCATCCTCTTCACTTTCAACACTGGAGACAGTAGCCTTAGCCATTTGTTATGTTATTATTGCGTCCTCTATGTGAAGAGTTTGTGCCGCTATGCCTCCAGTTTGTGTTGGTCATGACTGTGTTTCACCAATCAGACGTAGCTGAGGGATGAAACACAGTCGTGGTAGATCCACTGGAAGCAAAAATAAAGCATAGAATGTGTAGAATAAATGGTGAAAAAAAAAAAGTAACTAGTCGAGCGTAGCCCAATGTAGCGGAGTAAGAATAGCGTTACTTCTTCACAAATCTACTCAGGTAAAAGTAAAAAATATTTTAAGTAAATTTTAAGTAAATGTAACAGTAAATGTAACTTGTTACTACCCACCTTTGACAAATCCACTACTTGAGGTTCCAATGATTTTTTAGTGGGGATGCTGGGCAGATCAATGAGTGTCAGGTCTGGTACATGGGCAGAGGTAACCTCCAAACTGAGGAAGCCTTCACTGGTCATTGAATAGTTACAAGGTTTAACTGCAGAAAATAGTACAGGAAAAACAGAGTCAGGACTAAGGACCTATCACTAAAATGAAAGTTTGAACATCTTTAACACCTTCACTCAATGTCTTTTCCACATCAGTGGGGTTTTGTATCTTCTTCTCATTTTGGATTTTCTCACATCGCTGGTATTTAATTATACCATACCAATCATCTCCAGCTTTTTTTTTCCTCATCTTCAGTACAAGAGGGTAATTTCGCCCTGTAAATAAATGTAGAAAATTTGTAAAATTGCATGGTCTAACTGTAACAGAAAAAGGAAATGCTTGTTGCAGATATCTAACTACAGTATTACCTCTTGGCAGAGTGACTCCTGACAGCGCCTCCAACACAGAGGTTTTCCCTGCGCCTTCATCTCCAATCACGGCGATAGCAGGCAGCGCCAGGTCCGGCTTCACTCCCAGAGAGCGAAGAGAGTCGATGAGGTCAATGCAGGGGCGCACCATAAGGTCATGCTGCTTCTCCAGTGTACTCATAGTTACTGTGTTAGGCTGCTAACATATGCTAAAATCCACTCTCTGTCAAGTCCAGCCGAGAAATCCTGTATGACTAGATCTACTTGATACACACGAAACGAAACTAAATCTAAACGTGTCTGTGTCACGTGGCAACCTCTTTCCTCAAAGTTTTTTTCTTTTTCTTTCCTCAACTTGAACAAAGTCACTGACTCAAAAGTCTGGTGGCTGAAACATACAGCACACCTATCTAGATCAAATTCAATTAGCTTACTCACCATTAAAACGGTTGTAAGAAAAAGGAAATGCCATAAAATGTGAAGAATTTATTTTTTTATTAATCAAGAGACAAAAACATTATATTATTTAGCCTGTTAAACATAGCTCAACATACTCAAATATTATTGTATTATCCTAAGAGGTGCTGAGGAGTTCTATTGTATCTTTTTTTTTTCCAAATATCCTATTATTTTAATATTGTCATAACATAAATTTTAGTGCACTATGTCTGTGCACTAAAAGTCAATCTGCTAGATTGTTGTAAAACATTTCACACAGAGACAAAAGAGAGAGCATGAGCATTATAATATACTAGAAACAATGTAATACAGAAAACAGAGAACTTCATTGATAATAACAAATATATATGTTTAATGACAATCGAGCATCAGGCATCATGCTACAACAGAAGGTGCAGTGAACATATAGTTGCTTTTTAAAATTCAGACAACAAGATGCGTGCCTCTGTGAGTCGCGTGAGGCTCCCCTGAAGTTTAGCTCTATTTCCTTTTATGCTTGGGTCCTCTTTAAGTAGAAACTCAGTTTTCTTCTTGTCCTGCAGCATCTGGAGCATTTCCCTCTGCAGTTGAGTGGACAACTCTTGCAACAACTGAAAACGGATCACCAGCGGGATCTGGTCTGCCAGGCGCTGGCCTGCAATCTTTAATATGGAGTTTGGTTTCAGTAAATCAAAATTACATCTAAATGTTTTTGTTTTGATTATTAAAATATTAAACAAAGACAAGCAACACCACAGCAAGCAATGCTTATAATGTGCAGAAAGTTCTTATTTACGCTACATTTTGAAATACAAAATATTAAACTTACTTGGTAGTATGATTTAAGATGATTCATCATCTCCTTTAAGGTGGCAGAGGTGTCATTATTGTTAGTGGCATTACTGCTTTTTGCTACAGTCAGACCATTTAATACAAATCCATTTTCTGCCTCTCTTTTGCGTTTGCCTTTTTGCTGTATGTGCTGTCCTGGGTGTAGACAAGACACTCCATCTTAAACTGAGTCCTTAATGTGGACACTGCCACTGTTTCTTTCTCCTTGCTGATGGCCTCAATCTTCATCTACAGGGAAATGTACTTTACTACATATTCAAAGGATATACAGTGAACGTTGTGAAGGTAAATTAGCTGTAAAGGAAACCTTAGCTGTTTTAATCAGATTTGGAAATCCAGCAAAGCTGTTCTGGGCCAGCTTATTTAGATCCTTTTTGATCATATCTGGAAACACACATCAAACACATTCACCACTTGCATCCTTAGTGCTGTATATTACTATAGTCAGTTTTATTACAATTACAGAAAATACCTGCCACTTCTGTCAGTTTAATGAGAGCAGGCTCTTCAAGAAGTTTGATCTGATCTTTAATCATTCGCTCAAACATCTTGTAGTTGATGAACCCTGGCAATTCTCTTCCTCTGTACTTTCGATCATACAGGGCCACCTCTTTTTCAAGCGTCCAGTTGACTGCATGACATATAAAATAGTTAACTTTAAAAACGTATATGGCTTAGTTTGCTATAAATCTTACATAATCTAAGTGGTTACTTACATGATGTTCCCGAGCTCTCTATAATGTGTTTCCATTGACCAAACTCTTTCCTGAGATTTGAATAGATATTTTCTCCAAATTTGAGCTCCTCTCCTGTTGTAAGGCTGATGGCATCCTGAGTGAAAGCTGTGACTTTCTAAAATATGACAAAAATAATAAAGTAAACTGTGTGCTTCATTAAACTTTAAGAGATTAGAGGCTGTTTGGTATGATGTTAGTGATTTTCAATAAAATACATAGATTCACATCAATCAGAAAACTGAGCTTCTCAGCTGAATCAGCTGGGGCTCCGTCACCGTGTCTCTGCAGCTCTGCATTGGCCTGAATCAGTTTCTTTTTTATTTGCTCTTCAAGTTGAGGCAGGGATCTCTAAGGACATTACAGACACCATTAAGCACATTAATATCTTTTAAAAACAGAATTAGTGTTAAGATGAAATAGTGACTTGCCTCAATATGATTAACCAGCTCTATAGTAAGTTTTTCAGCAAGTTTGGGAACAGTAGCAAAGCCGTCATCAAAGAGTGCACTAAAGTAAAAACACAATAGTGACAACAAGCGTCTTAAACAACAACATGGCATGTAAAAATTAGTAATGGTTGGGATTGACTCACTTAAAATGTGTATGATCTTTAAAGAAGACTGCCTCTTTTTTTAACGCTTTAGTAAGAGACATATTCTCTGTGATCTCCTTTTGACCTCTGCACCGGACAATCATGTAGCCCTTTTTTAGAGGGATGACCTTGTTTTGAACAATGTCAACAACTGTTTTCTCTGTTCCTTTGTCAACAAGATCAGGTTTAGTCAAGATACCTGAGAAAAGATTGACTAAGATTTAAGTAATAGTGTCTTTGAGCTGGTTCAGTTATTTTTGCACAAGTTGTCATCAAGTTGATCTTGTTTATTCTGTTTTTACCCAAAGTCCTCTCTCCTTCAGGATCCACTTCCTGTGCCATCTTCAGAGCCTCTGTTGTGGCTATGTCCACATTGCTCGGAACAACCACCAAATTGATGGTCTCTTGTTTTTTGATGAACTTGCTAATTAAGGATTTTATCTAAAAAAAAAAAGTTGCATGTTTATTTATTTAACATGCATGTCTCTTCAAGGTCATGTCCATTACGTTTTTTACTCAGTTTTGTCTCTGTTTCATGACAACAAAGCATTAAATAAAAATATGCCGAAGCAAACAATGTTAACATCAGCTAATGCATTTGTGTAACTGCTTTGAGGAAAATAAGGAAAATCAAAGCTGTTGAATTTGGTTCTAATTTAAATAACACAACAACATTGGACCACTGCACGGACTTGTTTAAAACCAGCTGATGTTTAATGGATCCATGTTTTTGGCATATTTATATTTGGTTTAAATTGCACCTCGTGGATATACTATACCTGATCACCAATGTTGTCTGGTTGACCCTTCACAGCCACTCTGGTGATGCCCGGCAGGTCGATCAGTGTTAGATCAGGAACATCAGGAGAGGCAATGTCCAGGCTAATGGGTTCGTGACTGATTCCACATCCTTTCCCCGCCATTACATCCTGAGCTGTAAAGACATATTATAAGGGATTGCAGAAATGAGAAGCTGAAGTTCAAATCAAGACTGTGTGAACTGTACCTGTTCTAATCTGGATATCCACATCAGCAGGGTTATAGATCTCCTCTACATGTGTCCTGTACTTAATCTGTCCATACCACTGGTCCCCTGCTTTTGTTCTCTTCATCTTCAACTCTAGAGGGCATCTTGTCACGATGCCTGCATTATAAATTTATATTTCAGTTAATAAAGAGAAAATATACACCATAGTTAGTTTACAGAAGTGTATACTTTTGTCAAAGGTTTATTTCTGTTTTGTTGTAAATAGAATATAACCCACCACTTCCTCTTGGCAGAGCCACTCCTGACAGCGCCTCCAACACAGAGCTCTTCCCCGAGCTTTGGTCTCCGATGACGGCGATAGCAGGCAGCGCCAGGTCCTGCTCCACTCCCAGAGAGCGAAGAGAGTCGATGAGGTCAATGCAGGGGCGCACTTTCTCCTCGTACTGTTGATTCAGCGTGTTGTTCATGGTGGTTACTTTAAAAGAGCTCCTTAATAAGCGACAAGAAGCCTACCTCTGAACAGACTCTTACCGGATAGTGAGCTACCCAGGTACTAAAGATCAAACTGTGCTGATGATGCTCTGGTAAGACCCGCCCAGAGCAGAAACAGAAACTTAAGACTACTTCACGCTAAAGGAAACTGAAATGAAATAAATTTAATTTAATTTAATTAATTTATCTTTCAGACTGCGACAATGGCATAACATTAAAACAAGCATTAAACACAAACCATACAGTAATAAACCAGAAAGACTTTTAGTTTCGTTATGTTTTAAAACTGAAAAATGAAACCCAGCTGTGGTTGTGTTGATTTGGCGAGACCTGGTAATAAAAAAACAACTCTTTTTACCAACACTGTCACTTCTGACTGCCCAGCCAGCCACCAGAACAACTTTGAGGCTCTATTTGAATTATTCAAGGTTATGTATTTTCTGGTAAAAAAAAAAAAAAAAAAAAAGTTGCATGTGTTATTTATGAGAAATGAGGCAAATAGATAAAGTTAAAGGTTAAATTTATTGAGAAAAAGAGACTCTCCAAGGTTTATTTTATTTGGGCTGCATTTATCTGCAAAAATGCTTTCTATTTATTTCCATCCCATACACTTAGGCTTGATCATATGTCAAATTTTACTATTAATACACAATAATACACTCACAATAACTTGTAGTTTTTGTGTATTAATATTTAATAATGATTATAGCATTATTAGAATGAATAATATGATGACTATCTTTTCTATTTGCCCCGATAATCATCTGTTGTAGTAAAGTTTTACAATTCGGACAACAGTATGCGTGCCTTTGTCAGTCTCATGAAGCGACTCTGACTTTGGGCTCTAAGTTCACGTATTTTGCAGTCTACGTAAAGCAGAGTTTGGATGTTCTTGTCTTGAAGCAACTGCAGCATTTCTCTCTGCAGCTGAGTTGATGATTCTTGTAACATCAGGAAGTGGATCACCAATGGGATCTGGGTGGCCAGGCGCTGGCAGGTAATCTTGAAAAATAGGGAGAATTAGAGAAAAAACCAAGACATGTAATTGTAAGAATTTCAAAGATTTTCTTACTTGGTAATATGATTTTAGTCGTGTCATAGGGCTCTTTTCTTTCTCTCTCTTTTGTTTGCCAAATGTTTTGCTCAGAGTTCTTTCTTCTGTGTGAACTCCAAACAACTCCATCTTAAACTGTGTCCGCAGCAGGGACTCAGCTTCCCTTTGGTTTCTTTGAGTGACATCAGAAATTGTTCTCTGAAATTAAAGAAAAGTAAAGTAAATGTGGATTTAATAGTATATATCATATATGTCTAAAAATATACCTGAGCTTTACTGATGAGTTTAGGGAACCCAATAAAGCTGTTCTCTGCACACTTTAGCATCTCCTTCTTAACCATGTCTTAAACACAATAAAAATAATTCACTAACAGGCAGTTAAAAATGTATAACATATAAGTGATTAATATTAAATTATAAGGAGACATGCCTGCCACATCTTTGAGTGTTAAAACAGTAGGCTCTTCAAGAAGCTTGATCTGATCTTCGATGAAATCCTCAAATGTTTTATAGTTGATAAACCCTGGCAACTTTCTTTCAGGGTACTTCTGCTCATACTGGGCCAGCTCCTCCTCGAGCTTCCATTGGACTGTATAATGCAACAAATGAAAAGCTAAATATTACTGTACTAAAGTAGAGACTAAAGATGTCAATTTACCAGCCAAAAAAAATCAACAACCAAATAAGTGGAAACTACTAAATAATAAAATTGGCTGACATGTACTTACATGACTCCTCAGAGTTGGCTAGAATACTTTTCCATACACTGCATACTTTTTGATCTACATGTTCCAGCAGTTCTCCTGTTGTGCAGCTAATGACATCTTCTGTAAATGTAGTTAGTTTCTAAAAGAAAACACATATAATCACTTAACATTGAAATTATGTGGCCTTATTTTATTATGTCACTTTATGCAGACTCACATTATTTAGAAATGTTAATCTGTCAGCTTCATTCGATGGAGGGTCATTTCCATATTTCTTCAGTTTAACATTAGCGCGACGTAGCTCATTCTTTATTTGTTCTTTGAGTTGAGGAAGTGATTTCTGTAAAATGTGGGTAAAATTAATAGCAGACATAACTAAAATTATGTGAAATTAAGGTGAGATGACCCACTTCAATATGTTGCACCAGCTCCTGGCTTAGTTTTTCGGCCAGTTTAGGAACAGAAGCATATCCACCATCAATAAGAGACCTAAGTTAGAAATCCCACCACAGAAATGCTACAGACATTGTATACAAACCAAAAATGGGATGTAAAATTTTCACCAAAAATGTTCACTAAAGATTTTAAAACTAAGTGAGCAATGCTAGAGGAAAAGTCTGCATTATAACTTAAATGATTTTGTAAACTTTAACCTTTTCCACCCAATCAACACTCTAAGTAATTTAAAAAAAAACATTTGTCTAAAGATTGTGTTGTTTCAGAGAAAAGTTTATTTTTACTCCAAAATGAAATGACCAATGCATACTATAGATGGGGGACTTTGTGTAATATAAAAATATTAAAGGATCATAGTCTTCAAACGTTTGCAGTTGCCCCTAATTTTGCAAATGTGTGGCAGTCAATTTCTAGACATAGAGAGGTATTTTAATAGACTTACTTGAAAAAAAGATGTTCATTAAAGAAGCATTTTTCTTGCTTGAGTTGATCTGTCATGGACACTTGTTTTTGGTCGCAGCACTTGACGATTATGAATCCCTTCTTTAGGATGACCTTGTTTTGGACCATGTCAACGAGTGTCTTTGCCTTAACTTGGTCAACTAGATCAGGTTTGGTCAAGACACCTACAGGGTAAAAAAGAAATGAACAAAGCGAGACTGTAACTTCAGAAAGTTTTAGACATATTTTATCTTATTAATCATTATGTATTGTTTTACCAAAAGTCCTCTCTCCATCAGGATCCACTTCCTGTGCCATCTTCAGAGCCCTAGATGTGGCTACGTCCACATTGCATGGAACAACCACCAAAATGATGGTCTCTTGCTTTGTGATTAATGTTTTTATTCCAGGGTTTATCTAAAGAATATCAAGATTTAAATGCACTAATCACATAGAATCCTGGCTGAAAACATTTACAGGAAGAAGTGATTGTACATAACCCCTACAGCAATATCTGCACCTTGAGAAATCTATTCTTTTATTTTATGTTCTTTTAGCCATTTGAAGTATCCTGGCACCAGGCGCGGATTTACGGGTGGGCCTGGGTGGGCACGTGCCCACCCAGATTGACTGGTGGCCCACCCAATCAGTTTAATAAAAGCATCTTAATTCAGCGTGTGCAGCACATCAAAAATAGACTCGGTGCAGAAACGATCTCTGCACCGCACATGGAACGGATCGCCGGACCGCATCCGCGCGGAGTGTGAAAGCTCTATAATACGGAGCCCGGGAATCAGGTGTATAATATAAAAAAAAAACAAGGCCCCTCCGTATATTCACCAGGCCCACCTATTAATGACGTTCTGTATCCGCCACAGCCTGGCACTATAACCAGACGAGAGAAACAGGGTTAATCCGACTGTAATCAGACTTTTATCAGACTTTTATCAGACTTACTTCCCAGCCTGTAGAGCATATGAATAACATTTTTTTTTTTTTTATCAAGTCTGTCTATAACCGTAACCACAGAAACAGCTCTAATAAAAGTTACAAATGAATTGCTCTTGGCAGCAGATAGTGGGCTGTGTTCAATTCTAATTCTCCTTGATTTAAGCTCTGTGTTCAATGCGACAGGCAACCAAATCCTCCTGAACAGGTGTTACAGGCACAGTACTCACTTGGTTTTCTAATAACAGTCTAATTATGTTCTGTGTTGGCACCGGTGTAACACAGGAGAAGAAACAGATGTTTAGAGTATTAATTATTATGGTTAAGGTATAATTCTTACATTTGAGAGTGAAATTTGTTTCTATAAAATAAAAGAACTACCCAATCTTCAGCTTGTGTGGGGATGCTGGGCAGATCAATTAGAGTCAGATCTGGTACATCAGGCGAGGTGATCTCCAGGCTCAAGAAGTTCATGCTAAGGAACCGCCCTTCAAAATTTGGCTGCCTTTCTGGAGAAAATAAAATACAATGAAGTCATGAAATACAGGGTAAGAGTTACAATTGTTTAGTATAAGACAAATTTAACTGGAGTAAATGAATTGTTACCCACTACTTTGTATGAACTTATCCACATCATCAAGGTTGTGTCTTTTCTCTTTTATCATTTCCTCAGAATCCTTGTATTTAATGACACCATACCATTCATCCCCCTCTTTCTTTTTCTTCATCTTCAGCACAAGAGCGTCTGTTCGTCCTGCAACATAATAAATTTGCCTGTTTGCGAAGTCTGCTGTAATTTATTTTCTCGCTGTTTTGTTGTTTTTCTGTGTGTGTTAGTCTGTGTGTTTGTGATGTTCTGTGTTATTTTATTGTCTCATTTTACGCTGATGTTGTTCAGAACTTTGTAAACCTTGCTCTATAAATGAAGATTATTATTATGGATTATTTATTTATCTTTTCTTGATATTTCAGGTCCACAGCACAGTTAAGCTAAATAAAATGTGACTTCAAAGGTATCCTATAAATATTTACATAAATCATATTAAGGTTAATATTTACATAAAGTTAATCATCACGTGTGGTTTAGCTCACTAAAGTGCTGGACTTTGTTCAGATAACCTAACCTAGACCAATCCTGGCTTTGGTCTCTGTTCTTATTAGTCATTAGCCTACAATTAATGATTCTTTTTTTATTGTTACTGTTTTACAAAACAAACATAAAGTGATTTTGGCCAGTGAGTGCCCAAAACTAATACCTCTTGGCAGAGCCACTCCTGACAGCGCCTCCAACACAGAGCTCTTCCCCGAGCTTTGGTCTCCGATGACGGCGATAACAGGCAGCGCCAGGTCCTGCTCCACTTCCAGAGAGCGAAGAGAGTCGATGAGGTCAATGCAGGGACGCACTTTCTCCTCGTACTGTTGATTCAGCGTGTTGTTCATGGTGGTTACTTTAAAAGAGCTCCTTAATAAGCGACAAGAAGCCTACCTCTAAACAGACTCTTACCGGATAGTGAGCTACCCAGGTACTAAAGTCCAAACTGGGCTGATGACGCTCAGGTAAGACCCGCCCAGAGCAGATGCTGGAAACAGAGGTCAATGCAGGGGCGCACTTTGTCTCCAGGCTCCATGCCGGCCAAACGTAAATACTTTATACAGGTTATAGTAGTGATGGGATTTATGGCTCTTTGAGGGGATCCGGATCTTCGCGATCAAAAGAACGGCTCTTTTTAAATATTTAGTCAGTTTTAAGAAGCCAGCTTGGGGGCGTCTCAGTTTATCCTGGAAATAATCACTGGGAGGAATGATGAGGTGAGATTTGTAGTCAAATAATTAAAACTCAGATATCACACACCAATATCTGAGTTTGAATTATTCTGAAATATTAATCATTTGTCATGTGTGGACTATATTCCATATTGCACAAATCCCTCTGCTTAGACAGTGACATCACTATTTTGGATTTACATTTAGTACAAAGTGTGTTGACTTATGTTATTCATACAATAGCTACTGTACTCACAAATAAACTTCAAAAACAAAGCCAGCTGCAATGAATTTCTGTGCAAAACAGCTTTTACAAACACTTCCACACAAGAACATTATCA
This sequence comes from Perccottus glenii, assembly GCA_024416835.2. Lineage (NCBI taxonomy): Eukaryota > Metazoa > Chordata > Actinopteri > Gobiiformes > Odontobutidae > Perccottus > Perccottus glenii. The sequence continues at coordinate 39,720,674 of CM044546.2, forward strand.
CACAAGAACATTTTGATAGAAAACAAAAAATATTTAAAGTAGAAAAAATTTGAATAAATAAAATGGAAATGTCTACATACTATTACTACTGTAAACTTTGCAAATAGGACATCAGCCCCTTCAAGTCAACGAACAATAACAAAGTGGGCTGCAATGAAGTACTCATGTGAAGGATGCCTGCACAACTAATAACTAATATCATCACGCTTTAAAGGGTCGGCCTGCACTGGGTGCGCCCCTCCCCCTATAACTGTTCTGTCTCGCGGAGGAGCTCATTTGTGTGCATCAGTGTGAGACACACATAGGAAAAAAGAACGGCTCCCCTCCAGCCGCGACTCGGCTCCCATCGTTCATGTTTATGAGCCGTTCATTATGAGCCGTTCAAAAGAATCGGTTCGTTCGCGAACGTCACAACTCTAGGTTATAGGCTACTTTATAGGCTACTGGCTTCTTTTTCTGTCACCAACTTATCCACTGACTTTGTCAAGTCGAACCAAAAACTTTAAGAGTAGGTTGCTGTTGACTGGAAAGAGCCGAACAGAAACCGAAACAGAGAAAATATATGCGGAAAAAGAAAAGTAGGCTACGGTAGCCTGGAGTCCAGATTGCTGATTGTTATAGCAACCGAACAAAGTTAAGCAATACTTATTGGCCTATATTTACTTGATTTACTTGACTTGGCATAGGCTACTCTAGTTACAGAGAGATGTGTTTAGAAAACACTAAACAGCTATTTTTACCAGACTAGAGGCAGATATGTGGGGAAAAAAATTCTAGAGATTCATTTTGAGTTTTATTATAGACTATTTGCTTATGGTAAAAACACTACTACCATTAACTGATTATTCTAAATGGCCGACAAGTGACTGAATAAAAAACTTTTTAAGGAGCTTCTCTTAAGGTACGTTCACACCAAACGCGAATTAAGGCATATTGAAGATGTAGGCTACGCTGCTAATTAGCTACAAGTCTGTACATTTAACTGTAAAACATGGGTGTTTGCTGCAAAAGACAAATTACACATGGGAATTAATGAAGTTGAACTGAATTGAATTGAACTGAAGCAGGCAAAGAGCTCATGTAGGTATTCTGTCTTGTAACTAATGCTGTGAACACATAATACATATACTCAAGTAGCGCAGACATAGCCTACTACAACCACCAGATGGCCCTAGTAGTCTGTTACTAAAGCTAATCATAATCACTGTATTACCTTTCTATGGTACTGATATGTTTAATGAACATGTGGTTTCTGGACAAATGTGTGCTTCTTTATTAACATTAATGTTACTGCCACAGAAATCTGCATCATTCACGAATCATTGGAAAGCTGTTGAATCCACACCATTTATTATAGGAATCAGACAACAATACATACATAGCTTTGACATATGCTGCATGCGTAGGAGGAGGTAGGGAAACAGGTATTCAGTGAGGGGGAAAAAGCATTCAAACATTGTTAAATAAGTGAATAATTTTGTAAACCCTCAGATATAATTTTCATGTTTCAAGACAGTACAGGACAAACAAAGCACATAACACCATGCACTTGAAAATGCACTTATCTGGTCACAGTGCAAACTTGAGTTTCAGTTGAGAGTGTTGACAGAGAAACCAAACCAGCTCACAAAACACCACATTAAATACAACAGCACTGGAAAGGAGAAAAGAACTAAATCTAATCATTTTGTACAATACATCAGGGGTGTATAAAGTTTTTTAAACCACAGTGATGGCAAACTGTGTTCCTCCCACTCTGCTTTTCACCTCTGACCCCTGACCAACATCCCCAGATGCACTGGTTCAAACTGCTGGTAATAGAAAGGCTGGCTACATTTGGTTGGAGTAAGAGGTGGGCCCTCCGACCTGGCTGTATTCAGATGGCTGAATGCTGTAGCTTCCTGGCTGGTCAAAGCTGCCCTGGTTGTAGGACGGCTGGCTAAAGGTGCCTGCCTGTTTCTCAGACGTAGCAGCTGCTAACTTGGAAGTGCCCTTGTGCCAACTGGTCTCTTTGAAGACAAACCAGATGTTTCCAGCCCACAGAACAAAATTAAGGAATCCAAAGACCTAGACATAAAAAAGAGACAAGAATCAGAGAACTGACAAAACAAGCACATAATAAATGCTGTAGTGTTACACAGTACATGCTCTGGGAGAAATAAATGCCTACTGAGGTGCTCTGGCTGCATTTGTTTCCCAGCAGCAAATGGATTCTGGCATGATTTGTAACATCAGACAGAAATCCATTTTGTCCCTCTCAAAGCTTTGGGATTTAAACAGTATACGTACCGGGGGTGGATGAGATACGCCCTGAGTACCTCAAGTCTCTGGATGTTGTAGGGCTGTCTTGGTTGACACGCCTCTGCAACATCGCGCGTGGCGGTCGGGGACAGTACCTCTGGACTGGCAGACCGTGGTGGTCCCTCTTTTCAAGAAGGGGGACCGGAGGGTGTGTTCCAACTACAGAGGGATCACACTCCTCAGCCTCCCCGGGAAAGTCTATGCCAGGGTACTGGAGAGGAGAATGCGACCGATAGTTGAACCTCGGATTCAGGAGGAACAATGCGGTTTTCGTCCTGGTCGTGGAACACTGGACCAGCTCTATACCCTCTCCAGGGTGCTGGAGGGTTTATGGGAGTTTGCCCAACCAGTCCACATGTGTTTTATGGATCTGGAGAAGGCATTCGACCGTGTCCTCGTGGCGCCCTGTGGGGGTGCTCTGGGAGTATGGGGTCCGGGGCCCTTTGCTAAGGGCTGTCCGGTCCCTGTACGACCGAGCAGGAGCTTGGTTGCATTGCCGGCAGTAAGTCAGACCTGTTCCCAGTGCACGTTGGACTCCGGCAGGGCTGCCCTTTGTCACCGGTCCTGTTCATTATCTTTATGGACAGGATTTCTAGGCGCAGCCAGGGGCCGGAGGAGTCTGGTTTGGTGACCACAGGATCTCGTCTCTGCTTTTGCAGATGATGTTGTCCTGTTGGCTCCATCAAGCCAGGACCTTCAGTGTGCACTGGGACGGTTTGCAGCCGAGTGTGAAGCGGCTGGGATGAGGATCAGCACCTCCAAGTCTGAGACCATGGTTCTCAGTCGGAAAAGGGTGGCTTGTCCCCTTCAGGTTGGTGGAGAGATCCTGCCTCAAGTGGAGGAGTTCAAGTATCTTGGGGTCTTGTTCACGAGTGAGGGAAGGAGGGAACGTAAGATTGACAGACAGATCGGTGCAGCTTCTGCAGTGATGCGGTCGATGTACCGGTCTGTCGTGGTGAAGAAGGAGCTGAGCTGTAAGGCAAAGCTCTCGATTTACCGGTCAATCTACGTTCCTACTCTCACCTATGGTCATGAGCTTTGGGTCATGACTGAAAGAACAAGATCCCGGATACAAGCGGCCGAAATGGGCTTTCTCCGCAGGGTGGCGGGGTGCTCCCTTATTGATAAGGTGAGGAGCTTGGTCACTCGGGAGGAGCTCAAAGTAGAGCCGCTGCTCCTCCACATCGACAGGAGTCAGCTGAGGTGGCTCGGGCATCTGTTTCGGATGCCTCCTGGACGCCTCCCTAGGGAGGTGTTTCGGGGATGTCCCACCGGGAGGAGACCCCGGGGAAGACCTAGGACACGCTGGAGGGACTATGTCTCTCGGCTGGCCTGGGAACACCTCGGTATCCCCCCGGAAGAGCTGGAGGAAGTGTCTGGGGAGAGGGAAGTCTGGGCGTCTCTGCTTAGACTGCTGCCCCCGCGACCCGGCCCCGGATAAGCGGTAGAAGATGGATGGATGGATGGACGTATGGCCGTGCTTTAGATTATGCCTATTTCTATGCTCTAGAATTCCTCTATCTTAGTCTATGATACTAGTCACTGTACTGGTAAGTATCAGAGTTGTTCTTGAACTTTGTAGTTTATAATGTGACCTCAAATAATGCAAGAACAGCTCTTTGTGTTGCTAAGCAGTAAGTACAGTGTCAGAGATACTCCATCTTGCCACAGTGTGGTTTGGTTAGTGATCCACTTAACAAACAGAAATTCCCTTCAGCTTTTGAAATGAGATGATGAGAACATTTCAAAGTGACAAAGTCATGAATGTGCTTAAAGTAGCACTGCATAACTTTTAGCCCCAAAAATATATTCTCAAAACTATTCTGATGGTACTTAGAAACCTCCAATGTAACCTCCAATGTAACTTTCCTGTCCCGGGATGGTGACATATCGCAAGAGATTAAGAGTTACTTAGTGTGTTTTATCACACTATGCATATAAAAAGAAAATAGGCCAATACCACACCATTGTACTAAAAAATTACCCTACTAAATAAATATTGTGCTGCTGACAGTGTAGTTGCACAGAGAGGGACCTGCGCCCTCTACTGGCTAAAAGTTACGCAGTGCTGCTTTAAATTAGTTTGGCCCCAAAACTTGGTCAATGTAGTGGTATTGACCCCAAACAATTGATCAGAAACAGAGGCCACCTACCACTGAAGTGTTGAGTCCGGACCAGCGGGGCCCATGCAAGGAGCCACATTTGTTGCTCAAGTCTTTGCAAGCAGGAATGAGAAGCTGCACCTCATCTGGATCTGTGGCTACTTTGACATCCGATAGAGCCTTGGCCCAAGCAGAAGAGCCAACAAGCCACATAAAGGAAAACACCACTGTCACAATGAAGTCCTGCATGTAAAAGACATAGTGTAAGAAAAAGCAAACGAGAAACCAAAAACAATGTATATAATATTGTATTCTCTACTGGCCACCGCTGATTGTAAGTTAGGGAAATTAATTCCCTAACTTACAATCAGCGGCCCACGGCTAATTTCCCGATATTTGTTCAGAAAGAAGATGTATATTATGGTGGCCAGTAGAGAATACAAGAAGGCAAACACAGCAATGGTCACAAAAAACTCTGCAGAGGATGAAAAATCACTGATCAGATAGACGCGGTCCCTCCTCATAGCTTCACATGCTGGGGCCTCGAAGGACACCTGGTGCAACCTAAACACACGGAGGTTCACATTTGTCATATTGATTATAACTGTCTTTTGTTGCCACTGTGTTAGGCATATTCTGTTCCGTGTCAAGTCAGGAGTCCTGCTAGGAAAAAACTATATGGTGCTCACCTGAAAGGATAGCCAAATTCGATGTCGAGGCTGAGGTTGCTACTGGCCTTCTCCATGCAGTCCACACTGACACGCAACTGACCCGTGTAGCCCCCACAGGTCGCAAATGCAAAGATGGCAAAGAGCTACAAAAATAAAATTAAAATAAAGTTAACATAGTTATCATATTAAGGTAACTATTTTTAGGTTTTGACCAAGCCTCTCCCATGGTACCTCTAAAATGGTCGTTGCGTAAGGGCGCCGCCATACGGTGATTTTACAGCGAAATACAGCAATATACCTCCGTCCACCAGAGGGCAGGCTCCAAAAGCAGAAATATAAGGAGAAACCCAATGGTGACTTTACAAGAGTAAAACTCATGTTTACAGCCTGGTACAAAAGATGGCCCCTGTCTCTAGAGCTAAGTTTTTACTACATGACAACTCTGGGGGGGGGGGTGAATTTTTGATTAATATGTTTGTTTATGCTATATAAAAACTATTGTTTTACTATGGAAAAAGCCCGGATGTAACGGCCATTTTATTCCCCATTCGTAATGACCATATTGGTGAATAGGGGACCAATGGGCGGATATCATCCATAATTATACTATCTATGGTTTTGACTTGAAATTGTTTCTAAAAGAGGAGCTACGCGCTGCTCTAATGGTTTAAGCACAATCCAGTCTGTAGAGGTTATTCTTTTTGTGTATCAATGAGGCTTTTATATACAATCAAAAAATAAATAAAATGCTATTGAAGGTATGTGACACAGCATGTGTATATGTACAAGGAATTTCAGGATTATGTAGACACCACATGATGGAAGTCCAGAGAGGGAGAAAAGCAGACGGACAGATCGTTTTTTTGTAACATGAAAGGTTACAGTACACAGTCAACGTGTTCACAAAAAACTAAAACAATAATGAACTTTTTAAAAAGTTTTGATCAGACAAAACCCAACTGCCAATTAAAAACATATTCATTAAACAGCAGAAGTTGCTTGTTTTGTTTATTGTAACAGTTTTCATGCTAGAGTTCCATGCTGTTACCATCACCCACCCTGTTAAAAGTCATTTTGTAGTTATCTATCGGCCCCCAGGTCAGCTTGGACATTTCTTGGAGGAGTTGGATGCGCTTCTTTCATCCTTCCCTGAGGATGGTACCCCTCTGGTGGTATTAGGAGACTTCAACATCCACCTTGAAAAGCCACAGGCTGCTAACTTCATTAACCTAACTGCATCATTTGACCTCAAGCAGGTTTCCACATCGGCAACCCACAAGTCTGGTAACCAACTAGATCTTATCTACATAAGATACTGCTCCACTCGCCACACTCAGGTCACGCCACTGCACACTTCCGATCATTTCTTCATTACTCTCGACCTTGACCTAACTTTTCCAGACACTGCAATTGTTTTACCGCTGGTCACTTTCCGACGCAACCTGCGCACACTCAGTCCCTCCCGTTTTTCCTCTGCTGTCTCTTCTGCACTCCCCTCTTCTGAGGAGCTCTATCTTTTAAACACTAACACCGCCACCGACACTCTGTGCTCCACGCTTACATCCTGCTTGGACAACGTATGCCCTCTTACATCTAGACCAGCCCGTACATCCTCGTCTGCCCCCTGGTTATCCGATGTTCTACGCGAGCACCGCGCCAGCCTCCGGTCAGCTGAGAGAAAATGGCGCAAGTCAAAAGATCCTACTAACCTCTCTATCTACCAGTCTCTCCTCTCTACTTTCTCCGCTGATGTCACCTCTGCAAAAACTGTCTACTACCATTCTAGGTTTATCAACTCACCTGACTCGCGCACTCTCTTTAAAACCTTTTCCGCCCTCCTTTGTCCGCCTGCTCCCCCACCTTCATCGGATTTAACAGCTGATGAATTTCGTCTTCTTTATAAAGAAAACGACCGCCATCAGCAGTCAGTTCTCTGCGCCACCACCTGTCGAGCTCATTCAGACCCCTGATATGTGTTTGCTCACTTCCTTCTCTCCTCTAACTGAAGCAGATGTTTCCAAGGTCATTAGTTCTAACCACCCTACTACCTGCCCGCTGGATCCCATCCCCACTCATCTCCTTCAGGCCATCTCTCCATCTGTCGTGCCTGCTCTCACCTACATCATCAACTCATCTCTTTCCACTGGGTCCTTCCCCACAGCTTTTTAAAGAGGCCCGCATCACAACACTACTGAAGAAACCCACTCTTAACCCTACTCTGCTTGAAAACTACAGACCGGTTTCCCTCCTTCCCTTCATTGCCAAAGCTCTGGAGCGAGTTGTGTTTACTCAGCTCTCATCCTTTCTCACACGTAACAACCTCCTGGACCAGAACCAGTCTGGGTTCAAGAGCGGTCATTCCACCGAAACTGCCCTGCTCTCAGTCATCGAAGCTCTGAGACTGGCAAAGGCAACATCCAAGTCATCTGTACTCATCTTACTGGATCTGTCTGCTGCTTTTGACACTGTCAATCATCACATCCTCCTGTCTTCTCTCAGGGTGATGGGTGTCTCTGGAATGGCGTTGCAATGGTTCAAGTCTTACCTCTCGGATAGGTCATTCAGAGTATCCTGGAGAAATGAGGTCTCTGAGTCCCAACATCTCAATACAGGGGTGCCACAGGGCTCAGTGCTTGGACCGCTACTCTTTTCCATATACATGACATCCCTTGGCTCTGTCATCCAGAAGCATGGCTTTTCCTATCACTGCTATGCAGATGACACTCAACTCCACCTGTCATTTCAACCTGACGATCCGACGGTCTCTGCTCGCATCTCGGCATGTCTGAGTGACATCTCACTTTGGATGAAAGACCATCACCTGCAGCTGAACCTTGCAAAAACAGAACTGCTTGTGATTCCAGCCAATCCAAAGACCCACCACAACCTCTCCATTCAACTAGGCCCATCAACCATTACACCGTCCAGCACTGCCAGAAATCTGGGAGTGGTAATTGATGATCAGCTAAACTTCACAAGTCATGTCGCCAGCACCACCCGGTCCTGTAGATTCATCCTCTACAACATTAGAAAAATTAGACCTTTCCTATCAGAGCACTCTACGCAAATCCTAGTCCAGGCTCTTGTCTTGTCCAAACTGGATTATTGCAATGCTCTACTGGCTGGACTCCCTGCCTGCACAACTAAACCTCTGCAGCTGATCCAGAATGCAGCGGCAAGAGTGGTCTTTAATGAACCGAAGAGAGCGCACGTATCTCCTCTATTCATTAGGTTACACTGGCTCCCGGTTGACGCCCGCATCAAATTCAAAGCTCTGCTCTTGGCCTACAAGACCACCACTGGTTCTTCACCCTCATATCTTCACTCACTAATACAAACCTACGTTCCTACCAGATCCCTGCGCTCTGCAAATGAACAACGTCTGGTGGTACCGTCCCAAAAAGGTAAAAATCACTCTCACCTTCTCTGGCTCTGTTCCACATTGGTGGAATGATCTACTGCTACAAGATCAGCAGATTCTGTAGCCATCTTTAAAAAACACCTGAAAACACATCTCTTCCGTCAACACCTGACGGACAAACACTGAGTTCTACTTCCTTTCTATCGATTCCTTTCTTTAAAAAAAAAAAAAAAAAAAAAAAAAATTCTCTTATCCTTAGCATTGTATACTGCGCTGGGTTTAAACTGACTAGTTTTTTGTGCACTTATGCTTTTTGTACCTTGTGTTGTTAAAATTGCTTCCATTGTTATCCTCACTTGTAAGTCGCTTTGGATAAAAGCGTCTGAGAGCACTCACAACCCTGATCACCATAATCAGAGCTGACGCCTGCTTAGCATGAGCCTCCTCTGTGTATTTCAAGTGAATGGACTGCAACACACCAGCAGCAGAGGAAGAGGACTCTCCCCATCCACCAACACTCAGCAGTATGTCATTAATGCTCTATTTAAATATGTAATTATTAGGGCTGGGCAAGTTAATGCGTTTTTATCGCGTTAACGCATTAATGAATTAACGCCGACAATTATTTTAATCGTGCGTTAACGTCGGCCGATTAGTATAGTGAAAGACGAATGACTGCACGTATGAGCCGCCCTCATCCAGTGCTTTAAGTGGGCCGGTACGCACCTGTACTCAGTACCGCCACTTCTCCGTGCGCCCAGAACGTGCTTTTAGCGTACTGGTACGCTCATTTCGACATCTGTTTTAATAGAGGTTTTAATCCTTTGCCTGCTCTGCCGCTTTCCAGAGCGCCCTTCACAATGCACGCTTCCTAATTCGTCCCACCAAGAGCAGAGACTACATTACCCATACACCCTTGGGTATGGCAAGTGAAAGGGAGAGGGTGTGTGAAACGTGCGGGAACTGCATTAACATGCTCTGACTGTAATGAAAACACAAGAGAGACATTTATATTGTTTATATTGTTATAATGTTATGATTGAAGCTCTGGACATAACTTGTTTTTCTATAACAAACTAAACAAAATATTAATGCCCTGTCAGTGGCAACTATTTTTGTTTTTAATATAGTTGTTTCATTTAATTAGGTGATTCTACATTTAAATATTGATGATAACAAGCTTGGGGGAAAACACAATTAATTGCAATTAATTACAGAAAATGTGCAATTAATTAGTTATTTTTTTTTAATCGATTCCCAGCCCTAGTAATTATTAGTACTAGGTATTAGTACTGATAAATACATTATTATTATACCTAGGAATTAGTACTAATTCATTCTGTTGTAACTGCAAAACTAACATCTTGAGAACATTTACTAATTTCACAGTAGAGCATTTATCCAGGTTTAACACTGCCTCAGGGACAAAAGTTGTGGGGATGGGCTCTAGTAACCCCTAATGGAGTAAATGGAAGATGAATTAATAAACATTAGGGCTGCATTATATCAGGCAAAAAATAATTTATGCACTTTAACATAAAGCAGTGGAAGCAGTGTTGGCTTCCCCTTGTTTTACTGGTGCTACTCACTTTTTAATTTGGTTGAACCACAGTTTGATCAAAAGTTCATTTAAGAGTGAACAATTGTTTTGACCTGCAAATGATTTAAAGACTACTACATTATTGTGATTGGAGCAGTTCTTTTCTATGGATAATGTAACTGTTGATACTGCAGTGATGAATTCACAGAATATTGTGCGCAAACTAACTCCAACATTACAGGTTTAATTTGCAGCATTAGTTTGAAGTACATCATTCTTTACCTGTTCCTTTAGTTGAGGTAGAAATTTCTAAGAGAGAACAAATTTTAGTAAAACCAGTTGCCATTATGAGCAATGTAATCTGTACATATTAGATACCAACCTCAATATGGTGCTGCAGCTCCAGAGTGACTTTTTTAACCAGTGTAGGAACAGTAGCATAACCATCTTCATACAGCGTCCTATAGTCAATAATAATTAATAATAATAATAATAATGCTGGCTTGTATACAACTGGTCAGGCAGCAGTTCATATCCTATTGTCTAAAAAACATAGACTCACGTCAAAAGTGTGTGGTCTTTGAAGAAGGCCTTCTCTTTTTGGATTGAATCAATCAGAGACTCTTTTTTTTGCTCACTGCACTTAACAATCATGTAACCCTTCTTCAATGGAATCACTTTGTTTTGGACAATGTCAATGATGATCTTTTCCTTTTCTTTGTCAATGAGATCTGGTTTGGTCAAAATGCCTAACATAGAGAGCGAGAGAGAGATGGTGAAAAAGAGTTAGTTAAGTGATAATTAACAACCTTTTCTATATTGTTTTATTAAATATTTTACCCAAAGTCCTCTCTCCATTGGGATCCATTTCCTGTGCCATCTTTAAGGCTGCTGTAGTAGCTATGTCCTTATTACATGGAATTACCACCAAAATAAAAGTATTTGGTTTTTTGATGAACTTTTGAAGAGATTCAATCTGAAAAAATTAAAATATACATTTATGAAAATACTTTGGACTAAATATCAAGCTGTGCTAAAACAGTGTTGGATTAGATTTGTAAAAAAATATAATATACTATAACATTCAAAAATATAATCTAGGTATACACAATATCCCGAGGTGGGCAGAGTAGCTTAAAATTGTAATCAACTAAAAGTAGCATTACTTACATTACAACTTCAAATTCAAGAAGTAAAAAGTAGTCACCAAAAACATTACTCAAGTAAGAGTAAAAAAGTAACTGGTTAAAAGACTACTCAAGTACTGAGCAACTGTTTGATCTCAATGTCCTATTTTTTTATTTTTCAAACCACTCCCTACAGTAGGCCTGTGTGAGCGAAATGAGGACTTTCAACACTGGAGACAGTAGCCTTAGCCATTTGTTATGTTATTATTGCGTCCTCTATGTGTGAAGAGTTTGTGCCCCTATGCCTCCAGTTTGTGTTGGTCATGACTGTGTTTCACCAATCAGACGTAACTGAGGGATGAAACACAGTCGTGGTAGATCCACTGGAAGCAAAAATAAAGCATAGAATGTGTAGAATAAATGGTGAAAAAAAAAAGTAACTGGTCGAGCGTAGCCCAATGTAGCGGAGTAAGAATAGCGTTACTTCTTCACAAATCTACTCAGGTAAAAGTAAAATTTTTTTTATTTAAGTTACTTAAGTAAATGTAACAGTAAATGTAACTTGTTACTACCCACCTTTGACAAATCCACTACTTGAGGTTCCAATGATTTTTTAGTGGGGATGCTGGGCAGATCAATGAGTGTCAGGTCTGGTACATGGGCAGAGGTTACCTCCAAACTGAGGAAGCCTTCACTGGTCATTGAATAGTTACAAGGTTTAACTGCAGAAAATGGTACAGGAAAAACAGAGTCAGGACTATAAGGACCTATCACTAAAATGAAAGTTTGAACATCTTTAACACCTTCACTCAATGTCTTTTCCACATCAGTGGGGTTTTGTATCTTCTTCTCATTTTGGATTTTCTCACATTGCTGGTATTTAATTATACCATACCAATCATCTCCAGCTTTTTTTTTCCTCATCTTCAGTACAAGAGGGTAATTTCGCCCTGTAAATAAATGTAGAAAATTTGTAAAATTGCATGGTCTAACTGTAACAGAAAAAGAAAATGCTTGTTGCAGATATCTAACTAGTATTACCTCTTGGCAGAGTGACTCCTGACAGCGCCTCCAACACAGAGGTTTTCCCTGCGCCTTCATCTCCAATCACGGCGATAGCAGGCAGCTCCAGGTCCGGCTTCACTCCCAGAGAGCGAAGAGAGTCGATGAGGTCAATGCAGGGGCGCACCATAAGGTCATGCTGCTTCTCCAGTGTACTCATAGTTACTGTGTTAAGCTGCTAACATATGCTAAAATCCACTCTCTGTCAAGTCCAGCCGAGAAATCCTGTATGACTAGAACTACTTGATACACGAAACGAAAATAAATCTAAACGAGTCTGTGTCACGTGGCAACCTCTTTCCTCAAAGTTTTTTTCTTTTTCTTTCCTCAACTTGAACAAAGTCACTGACTCAAAAGTCTGGTGGCTGAAACATACAGCACACCTATCTAGATTACATTCAATTAGCTTACTCACCATTAAAACGGTTGTAAGAAAAAGGAAATGCCATAAAATGTGAAGAATTTATTTTTTATTAATCAAGAGACAAAAACATTATATTATTTAGCCTGTTAAACATAGCTCAACATACTCAAATATTATTGTATTATCCTAAGAGGTGCTGAGGAGTTCTATTTTATCTTTTTTTTTTCCAAATATCCTATTATTTTAATATTGTCATAACATAAATTTTAGTGCACTATGTCTGTGCACTAAAAGTCAATCTGCTAGATTGTTGTAAAACATTTCACACAGAGACAAAAGAGAGAGCATGAGCATTATAATATACTAGAAACAATGTAATACAGAAAACAGAGAACTTCATTGATAATAACAAATATATATGTTTAATGACAATCGAGCATCAGACATCCTGCTACAACAGAAGGTGCAGTGAACATATAGTTGCTTTTTAAAATTCAGACAACAAGATGCGTGCCTCTGTGAGTCGCGTGAGGCTCCCCTGAAGTTTAGCTCTATTTCCTTTTATGCTTGGGTCCTCTTTAAGTAGAAACTCAATTTTCTTCTTGTCCTGCAGCATCTGGAGCATTTCCCTCTGCAGTTGAGTGGACAACTCTTGCAACAACTGAAAACGGATCACCAGCGGGATCTGGTCTGCCAGGCGCTGGCCTGCAATCTTTAATATGAAGTTTGGTTTCAGTAAATCAAAATTACATCTAAATGTTTTTGTTTTGATTATTAAAATATTAAACAAAGACAAGCAACACCACGGCAAGCAATGCTTATAATGTGCAGAAAGTTCTTATTTACGCTACATTTTGAAATACAAAATATTAAACTTACTTGGTAGTATGATTTAAGATGATTCATCATCTCCTTTAAGGTGGCAGATGTGTCATTATTGTTAGTGGCATTACAGCTTTTTGCTACAGTCACACCATTTAATACAAATACATTTTCTGCCTCTCTTTTGCGTTTGCCTAACTTTTTGCTGTATGTGCTGTCCTGGGTGTAGACAAGACACTCCATCTTAAACTGAGTCCTTAATGTGGACTCTGCCACTGTTTCTTTCTCCTTGCTGATGGCCTCAATCTTCATCTACAGGGAAATGTACTTTACTACACATTCAAAGGATATACAGTGAAAGTTGTGAAGGTAAATTAGCTGTAAAGGAGACCTTAGCTGTTTTAATCAGATTTGGAAATCCAGCAAAGCTGTTCTGGGCCAGCTTATTTAGATCCTTTTTGATCATATCTGGAAACACACATCAAACACATTCACCACTTGCATCCTTAGTGCTGTATATTACTATAGTCAGTTTTATTACAATTACAGAAAATACCTGCCACTTCTGTCAGTTTAATGAGAGCAGGCTCTTCAAGAAGTTTGATCTGATCTTTAATCATTCGCTCAAACATCTTGTAGTTGATGAACCCTGGCAATTCTCTTCCTCTGTACTTTCGATCATACAGGGCCACCTCTTTTTCAAGCTTCCAGTTGACTGCATGACATATAAAATAGTTAACTTTAAAAACGTATATGGCTTAGTTTGCTATAAATCTTACATAATCTAAGTGGTTACTTACATGATGTTCCCGAGCTCTCTATAATGTGTTTCCATTGACCAAACTCTTTCCTGAGATTTGAATAGATATTTTCTCCAAATTTGAGCTCCTCTCCTGTTGTAAGGCTGATGGCATCCTGAGTGAAAGCTGTGACTTTCTAAAATATGACAAAAATAATAAAGTAAACTGTGTGCTTCATTAAACTTTAAGAGATTAGAGGCTGAGTATGATGTTAGTGATTTTCAATAAAATACATAGATTCACATCAATCAGAAAACTGAGCTTCTCAGCTGAATCAGCTGGGGCTCCGTCACCGTGTCTCTCCAGCTCTGCATTGACCTGAATCAGTTTCTTTTTTATTTGCTCTTCAAGTTGAGGCAGGGATCTCTAAGGACATTAGAGACATCATTAAGCACATTAATATCTTTTAAAAACAGAATTAGTGTTAAGATGAAATTGTGACTTGCCTCAATATGATTAACCAGCTCCAGAGTAAGTTTTTCAGCAAGTTTGGGAACAGTAGCAAAGCCGTCATCAAAGAGTGCACTAAAGTAAAAACACAATTGTGACAACAAGCGTCTTAAACAACAACATGGCATGTAAAAATTAGTAATGGTTGGGATTGACTCACTTAAAATGTGTATGATCTTTAAAGAAGACTGCCTCTTTTTTTAACGCTTTAGTAAGAGACATATTCTCTGTGATCTCCTTTTGACCTCTGCACCGGACGATCATGTAGCCCTTTTTTAGCGGGATGACCTTGTTTTGAACAATGTCAACAACTGTTTTCTCTGTTCCTTTGTCAACAAGATCAGGTTTAGTCAAGATACCTGAGAAAAGATTGACTAAGATTTAAGTAATAGTGTCTTTGAGCTGGTTCAGTTATTTTTGCACAAGTTGTCATCAAGTTGATCTTGTTTATTCTGTTTTTACCCAAAGTCCTCTCTCCATCAGGATCCACTTCCTGTGCCATCTTCAGAGCCTCTGTTGTGGCTATGTCCACATTGCTCGGAACAACCACCAAATTGATGGTCTCTTGTTTTTTGATGAACTTGCTAATTAAGGATTTTATCTAAAAAAAAAATGTTGCATGTTTATTTATTTAACATGCATGTCTCTTCAAGGTCATGTCCATTACGTTTTTTACTCAGTTTTGTCTCTGTTTCATGACAACAAAGCATTAAATCAAAATATGCCGAAGCAAACAATGTTAACATCAGCTAATGCATTTGTGTAACTGCTTTGAGGAAAATAAGGAAAATCAAAGCTGGACCACTGCACGGATTAGTTTAAAACCAGCTGATGTTTAATGGATCCATGTTTTTGGCATTTTTATATTTGGTTTAAATTGCACCTCATGGATATACTATACCTGATCACCAATGTTGTCTGGTTGACCCTTCACAGCCACTCTGGTGATGCCCGGCAGGTCGATCAGTGTTAGATCAGGAACATCAGGAGAGGCAATGTCCAGGCTAATGGGTTCGTGACTGATTCCACATCCTTTCCCCGCCATTACATCCTGAGCTGTAAAGACATATTATAAGGGCTTGCAGAAATGAGAAGCTAAAGTTCAAATCAAGACTGTGTGAACTGTACCTGTTCTAATCTGGATATCCACATCAGCAGGGTTATGAATCTCCTCTACATGTGTCCTGTACTTAATCTGTCCATACCACTGGTCCCCTGCTTTTGTTCTCTTCATCTTCAACTCTAGAGGGCATCTTGTCACTATGCCTGCATTATAAATTTATATTTCAGTTAATAAAGAGAAAATATACACCATAGTTAGTTTACAGAAGTGTATATCCTTTTGTCAAAGGTTTATTTCTGTTTTGTTGTAAATAGAATATAACCCACCACTTCCTCTTGGCAGAGCCACTCCTGACAGCGCCTCCAACACAGAGCTCTTCCCCGAGCTTTGGTCTCCGATGACGGCGATAGCAGGCAGCGCCAGGTCCTGCTCCACTCCCAGAGAGCGAAGAGAGTCGATGAGGTCAATGCAGGGGCGCACTTTCTCCTCGTACTGTTGATTCAGCGTGTTGTTCATGGTGGTTACTTTAAAAGAGCTCCTTAATAAGCGACAAGAAGCCTACCTCTAAACAGACTCTTACCGGATAGTGAGCCAGGTACTAAAGACCAAACTGTGCTGATGACGCTCAGGTAAGACCCGCCCAGAGCAGATGCTGGAAACAGAAACTTAAGACTACTTCACGCTAAAGGAAACTGAAATGAAATAAATTTAACTAAAATAAATAATTGAAATTCTTTCAAACTGCGACAATGGCATAACATTAAAACAAGCATTAAACACAAACCATACAGTAATAAACCAGAAAGACTTTTACTTTCGTTATGTTTTAAAACTGAAAAATGAAACCCAGCTGTGGTTGTTGTGTTGATTTGGCGAGACCTGGTAATAAAAAAGCAACTCTTTTTACCAACACTGTCACTTCTGTCTGCCAGCCAGCCACCAGAACAACTTTAAGGTTCTATTTGAATTATTCAAGGTTATGTATTTTCTGGTAAAAAAAAAAAAAAGTTGCATGTTATTTATGAGAAATGAGGCAAAGAGATAAAGTTAAAGGTTAAATTTATTGAGAAAAAGAGACTCTCCAAGGTTTATTTCATGTGGGCTGCATTTATCTGCAAAAATGCTTTCTATTCATTTCCATCCCATACACTTAAGCTTGATCATATGTCAAATTTTACTATTAATACACAATAATACACTCACAATAACTTGTAGTTTTTGTGTTTTTATATTTAATCATGATTATAGCATTATTAGAATGAATAATATGATGACTATCTTTTCTATTTGCCCCGATAATCATCTGTTGTAGTAAAGTTTTACAATTCGGACAACAGTATGCGTGCCTTTGTCAGTCTCATGAAGCGACTCTGACTTTGGGCTCTAAGTTTACTTATTTTGCGGTCTACTTCAAGCAGAGTTTGGTTGTTTTTGATTTGAAGCCGCATTTCTCTCTGCAGCTGAGTTGATGATTCTTGTAACATCAGGAAGTGGATCACCAATGGGATCTGGGTGGCCAGGCGCTGGCAGGTAATCTTGAAAAATAGGGAGAATTAGAGAAAAAAAATAAGACATGTAATTGTAAGAATTTCAAAGATTTACTTACTTGGTAATATGATTTTAGTTGTGTCATAGGGCTCTTTTCTTTCTCTCTCTTTTGTTTGCCAAATGTTTTGCTCAGAGTTCTTTCTTCTGTGTGAACTCCAAACAACTCCATCTTAAACTGTGTCCGCAGCAGGGACTCAGCTTCCCTTTGGTTTCTTTGAGTGACATCAGAAATTGTACTCTGAAATTAAAGAAAAGTAAAGTAAATGTGGATTTAATAGTATATATCATATATGTATAAAAATATACCTTAGCTTTAATGATGAGGTAAGGGAACCCAATAAAGCTGTTCTCTGCACACTTTAGCAGCGCCTCCGTAACCATGTCTTAAACACAATAAAAATAATTCACTAACAGGCAGTTAAAAATGTATAACATATAAGTGATTAATATTAAATTATAAGGAGACATGCCTGCCACATCTTTGAGTGTTAAAACAGCAGGCTCCTCAAGAATTTTGATGTGATCTTTGATGAAATCCTCAAATGTTTTATAGTTGATAAACCCTGGCAACTTTCTTTCAGGGTACTTCTGCTCATACTGGGCCAGCTCCTCCTCGAGCTTCCATTGGACTGTATAATGCAACAAATGAAAAGCTAAATATTACTGTACTAAAGTAGAGACTAAAGATGTCAATTTACCAGCCAAAAAAAATCAACAACCAAATAAGTGGAAACTACTAAATAATAAAATTGGCTGACATGTACTTACATGACTCCTCAGAGTTGGCTAGAATACTTCTCCATACACTGCATACTTTTTGATCTACACGATCCAGCAGTTCTCCTGTTGTGAAGCTAATGACATCTTCTGTAAATGTAGTTAGTTTCTAAAAGAAAACACATATAATCACTTAACATTTGAATTATGTGGCCATATTTTATTAAATCACTTTATGCAGACTCACATTATTTAGAAATGTTAATCTGTCAGCTTCATTCGATGGAGGGTCATTTCCATATTTATTCATCTCAGCATTAGCGCGACGTAGCTCATTCTTTATTTGTTCTTTGAGTTGAGGAAGTGATTTCTGTAAAATGTGGGTAAAATTAATAGCAGACATGACCAAAATAATGTGAAATTAAGGTGAGATGACCCACTTCAATATGTTGCACCAGCTCCTGGCTTAGTTTTTCGGCCAGTTTAGGAACAGAAGCATATCCACCATCAATAAGAGACCTAAGTTAGAAATCACACCACAGAAATGCTACAGACATTGTATACAAACCAAAAATGGGATGTAAAATTTTCACCAAAAATGTTCACTAAAGATTTTAAAACTAAGTGAGCAATGCTAGAGGAAAAGTCTGCATTATAACTAAAATGATTTTGTAAACTTTAATCTTTTCCACCCAATCAACACTCTAAGTAATTAAAAAAAAAAACATTTGTCTAAAAATTGTGTTGTCATTTCAGAGAAAAAAACATTTTTACTTCTCCAAAATGACCAATGCACACTATAGATGGGGGACTTTGTGTAATATAAAAATATTAAAGGATCATAGCCTTCAAAAGTTTGCAGTTGCCCCTGATTTTGCAAATGTGTGGAAATCAATTTCTAGACATAGAGAGGTATTTTAATAGATTTACTTGAAAAAAAGATGTTCATTAAAGAAGCTTTTTTCTTGCTCGAGTTGATCTGTCATGGACACATGTTTTTGGCTGCAGCACTTGACGATTATGAATCCCTTCTTTAGGATGACCTTGTTTTGGACCATGTCAACGAGTGTCTTTGCCTTAACTTGGTCAACTAGATCAGGTTTGGTCAAGACACCTACAGGGTAAAAAAGAAATGAACAAAGCGAGACTGTAACTTGAGAAAGTTTTAGACATATTTTATTTTATTCATCATTATGTATTGTTTTACCAAAGGTCCTCTCTCCATCAGGATCCACTTCCTGTGCCATCTTCAGAGCCCTAGATGTGGCTACGTCCACATTGCTCGGAACAACCACCAAAATGATGGTCTCTTGCTTTGTGATTAATGTTTTTATTTCAGGGTTTATCTAAAGAATATCAAGATTTAAATGCACTAATCACATAGAATCCTGGCTGAAAACATTTACAGGAAGAAGTGATTGTACATAACCCCTACAGCAATATCTGCACTTTGAGAAATCTATTCTTTTATTTTATGTTCTTTTAGCCATTTGAAGTATCCTGGCACTATAACCAGACGAGAGAAATTTAAATAGGGTTAATCCGACTGTAATCAGACTTTTATCAGACTTACTTCCCAGCCCGTAGAGCATATGAATAACACTTTTTTTTTTTTTTTATCAAGTCTGGCTATAACCGTAACCACAGAAACAGCTCTAATAAAAGTTACAAATGAATTGCTCTTGGCCGCAGATAGTGGGCTCTGTTCAATTCTAATTCTCCTTGATTTAAGCTCTGCGTTCAATGCGACAGGCCACCAAATCCTCCTGAACCTGTGTTACAGGCACAGTACTCACTTTTTCTAATAGTCTAATTGTGTTCTGTGTTGGCACCGGTGTAACACAGGAGAAGAAACAGATGTTTGGAGTAATAATTATTATGGTTAAGGTATAATTATTACATTTGAGAGTGAAATTTGTTTCTATAAAATAAAAGAAGTACCCGCTCTTCAGCTTGTGTGGGGATGCTGGGCAGATCAATTAGAGTCAGATCTGGTACATCAGGCGAGGTGATCTCCAGGCTCAAGAAGTTCGTGCCATAGAACCGACTTTCTGGAGAAAATAAAATACAATGAAATCATGAAATACAGGGTAAGAGTTACAATTGTTTAACTGGAGGATTTGATCATGGATTGTTACCCACTTTTTATGAAATTATCCACATCATCAAGATTGTGTCTTTTCTCTTTTATCATTTCCTCAGAATCCTTGGATTTAATGACACCATACCATTCATCCCCCTCTTTCTTTTTCTTCATCTTCAGCACAAGAGCGACTGTTCGTCCTGCAACATAATAAATTTGCCTGTTTGCGAAGTCTGCTGTAATTTATTTTCTCGCTGTTTTGTTGTTTTTCTTTGTGTGTTCGTCTGTGTGTTTGTGATGTTCTGTGTTATTTTATTGTCTCATTTTACGCTGATGTTGTTCAGAACTTTGTAAACCTTGCTCTATAAATTAAGATTATTATTATGGATTATTTATTTATTTATTTTATTGAAAATTAAACTATCTTTTCTTTATATTTCAGGTCCACAGCACAGTTAAGCTAAATAAAATGTGACTTCAAAGGTATCCTATAAATATTTACATAAATCATATTAAGGTTAATGTTTACATAAAGTTAATCATCACATGTGGCCTAGCTCACTAAAGTGCTGGACTTTGTTCAGATAACCTAACCTAGACCAATCCTGGCTTTGGTCTCTGTTCTTATTAGCCATTAGCCTACAATTAATGATTATTTTTTTATTGTTACTGTTTTACAAAACAAACATTAAGTGATTTTGGCCAGTGAGTGCCCAAAACTAATACCTCTTGGCAGAGCCACTCCTGACAGCGCCTCCAACACAGACCTCTTCCCCGAGCTTTGGTCTCCGATGACGGCGATAGCAGGCAGCGCCAGGTCCTGCTCCACTCCCAGAGAGCGAAGAGAGTCGATGAGGTCAATGCAGGGACGCACTTTCTCCTCGTACTGTTGATTCAGCGTGTTGTTCATGGTGGTTACTTTAAAAGAGCTCCTTAATAAGCGACAAGAAGCCTACCTCTAAACAGACTCTTACCGGATAGTGAGCTACCCAGGTACTAAAGACCAAACTGGGCTGATGACGCTCAGGTAAGACCCGCCCAAAGCAGATTGCTGGAAACAGAAACTTAAGACTACTTCACGCTAAAGCAGGGCTGGACTGGGACAAAAAAAAGGCCCTGGCATTTTTACTCAGACCGGCCCACCACAATCGGTCAGACACAACCAACTAGTACACCATCCTTGTGGTCCCTGTAGATATGCATATCTACTGTTCCATTCCAAAAACCCCTACAAAGCTGAGAACTAAGTGCCATGGACCAGTGTACCAGTGCAAGTGGCCCAGTGTACTCACTCTCTCCTGACAGACTCCCTGGTGATCAAAGGTTCCTCCCTGTCTCTCTCCTCCACTGCTAACTCAACCTGGCTTGACTATACATAAGGACAGAGAGAGAGAGATTACAATTATTTGGAAGAGTTATTAAAAGTACACTTAGTAAGGATCCATTTTGGTTATATAGTCCTGTATTCTTGAAGAGCAGGATTTCTAGATGGACAAAGTGCTCCATGTTATAAAAGCTAGTTAACCCTTTAGAACCCAATATAATGTGGATGTAGAATACTGCTAATTCTAAAAAGAAATGTTTTTTTGTTTTTTCCAATGAACCAGACAGCAGAAAAACTAGTTTACAATTGCAAGTATAGGCCTACTTTGTTTTAAAGAGCACAAACCCTCTTTAATATGACACCAAACAAGATTTACCTCTCATTGTTTAGATACTCCTCTTAAAAAAAAAAAAAGAAAACCAACCTATACTACCAAATTACTCACACAAAACGTCCTAAAAATATATGATATTCATATTATTCACTCACCGTAAATATTGCATATTAATGATGTTGGAAATTCATTAGAAACATGAGCAAATATCTACTTCGTTGAATATACAGCTAAACAAAAATATACAGCTTTCAAAATGGCGGGTTTTAATCCCCAAATAGCATGCGTTACTCGTCCTGGGCGCTTTGACGCAGCCATTCTGAGTAATAATTAAAATAATCAAATGGCATCATTTAAGTTTTTCTAGAGAAGGGCCGTACGACCATTATGGGTATTAAAGGGTTAACATTAGAATAGTCAGCCAAAGTTGCAATTGAATAAGTTAACTCTGCTAACCTATCTACAAAAACAATGCAAAATAGCTTATGCTGTGTTATTTGACTTTAGCTGACTGAGTGGCTAGTGCAGTGGGTGACAATCTGACAGACTATATAATGGCAACAACGATTAAGTTGTCTTATTATAATATTCATTAATTTAGGTAAATCATCATCTTCGTCCGTGGCCCAACCAGGCCCACACACACACACACTTTCCTCCTGCACCCGCCCTGATTAACACTCCCTCCCTGTTAATCATGTAGCTAACATGCTTACCGTTTCAATTACACTCTCCATGTTTCTGCAAAATGTCGTCAGGTACTGTAGGCTTGGATACTGAAGCTACAGCACTAAACATGTCTGTTATTTTTGCACATGTTGAGGCATCAACCTCTAGCATTTTTATTTTTTTGGCCCGCAACTTCTCTGCACCCCCCTTGCACTTTTGTTTCTCCATCCTAAACCCACAGATTTCTGGCTCTGAGCCACTAACTGCATCTGACACAAGACACAGAGGAGGAGGGGTGGAGCCTGTTAAGAGATGATTGGGCCAGCCCAGTGTCAGTATGAAAAATTAACCAATGGGCCGCTGTCCCTGCTTTATGGGCCGGTCATTGGCCAATTAAAAAAAAAAAAAAAAAAAATTCATATTATATGGACCGGCCCCCAAGTGCGTCGGCCCACCGGGCATTTGCCCGGTATGCCAGATTACCAGTCCAGCCCTGCGCTAAAGGAAACTGAAATGAAATAAATTTAACTAAAATAAATAATTAAAATTCTTTCAGACAGCGACAATGGCATTACATTAAAACAAGCATTAAAACAAACCATACAGTAATAAACCAGAAAGACTTTTAGTTTCGTTATGTTTTAAAACTGAAAAATGAAACCCAGCTGTGGTTGTTGTGTTGATTTGGCGAGACCTGGTAATAAAAAAACAACTCTTTTTACCAACAGTCATTTCTGTCTGACCAGCCAGCCACCAGAACAACTTTGAGGCTCTATTTGAATTATTCAAGGTTATGTATTTTCTGGTAAAAAAAAAAAGTTGCATGTGTTATTTATGAGAAATGAGGCAAAGAGATAAAGTTAAAGGTTAAATTTATTGAGAAAAAGAGACTCTCCAAGGTTTATTTCATTTGGGCTGCATTTATCTGCAAAAATGCTTTCTATTCATTTCCATCCCATACACTTAGGCTTGATCATATGTCAAATTTTAACATTAATACACAATAATACACTCACAATAACCTGTAGTTTTTGTGTATTTATATTTATATTCTTTTTGCCTAGATATTCATCTGTTGTAGTAAAGTTTTACAATTCGGACAACAGTATGCGTGCCTTTGTCAGTCTCATGAAGCGACTCTGACTTTGGGCTCTAAGTTTACTTATATTGTAGTCTACTTGAAGCAGAGTTTGGATGTAAGTCTTGTCTTGAAGCAACTGCAGCATTTCTCTCTGCAGCTGAGTTGATGATTCTTGTAACATCAGGAAGTGGATCACCAATGGGATCTGGGTGGCCAGGCGCTGGCAGGTAATCTTGAAAAATAGGGAGAATTAGAGAAAAAAAAATAAGACATGTAATTGTAAGAATTTCAAAGATTTACTTACTTGGTAATATGATTTTAGTTGTGTCATAGGGCTCTTTTCTTTCTCTCTCTTTTGTTTGCCAAATGTTTTGCTCAGAGTTCTTTCTTCTGTGTGAACTCCAAACAACTCCATCTTAAACTGTGTCCGCAGCAGGGACTCAGCTTCCCTTTGGTTTCTTTGAGTGACATCAGAAATTGTTCTCTGAAATTAAAGAAAAGTAAAGTAAATGTGGATTTAATAGTATATATCATATATGTCTAAAAATATACCTGAGCTTTACTGATGAGTTTAGGGAACCCAATAAAGCTGTTCTCTGCACACTTTAGCATCTCCTTCTTAACCATGTCTTAAACACAATAAAAATAATTCACTAACAGGCAGTTAAAAATGTATAACATATAAGTGATTAATATTAAATTATAAGGAGACATGCCTGCCACATCTTTGAGTGTTAAAACAGTAGGCTCCTCAAGAATTTTGATCTGATCTTTGATGAAATCCTCAAATGTTTTATAGTTGATAAACCCTGGCAACTTTCTTTCAGGGTACTTCTGCTCATACTGGGCCAGCTTCTCCTCAAGCTTCCATTGGACTGTATAATGCAACAAATGAAAAGCTAAATATTACTGTACTAAAGTAGAGACTAAAGATGTCAATTTACCAGCCAAAAAAATCAACAACCAAATAAGTCAAAACTACTAAATAATAAAATTGGCTGACATGTACTTACATGACTCCTCAGAGTTGGATAGAATACTTCTCCATACACTGCATACTTTTTGATCTACATGTTCCAGCAGTTCTCCTGTTGTGAAGCTAATGACATCTTCTGTAAATGTAGTTAGTTTCTAAAAGAAAACACATATAATCACTTAACATTTGAATTATGTGGCCTTATTTTATTAAGTCACTTTATGCAGACTCACATTATTTAGAAATGTTAATTCGTCAGCTTCATTCGATGGAGGGTCATTTCCATATTTATTCATCTCAGCATTAGCGCGACGTAGCTCATTCTTTATTTGTTCTTTGAGTTGAGGAAGTGATTTCTGTAAAATGTGGGTAAAATTAATAGCAGACATGACCAAAATAATGTGAAATTAAGGTGAGATGACCCACTTCAATATGTTGCACCAGCTCCTGGCTTAGTTTTTCGGCCAGTTCAGGAACAGAAGCATATCCACCATCAATAAGAGACCTAAGTTAGAAATCACACCACAGAAATGCTACAGACATTGTATACAAACCAAAAATGGGATTTAATATTTTCACCAATAATTTTTACTAAAGATTCTAAAACTAAGTGAGCAATGCTGGAGGAAAAGTCTGCATTATAACTAAAATGATTTTGTAAACTTTAACCTTTTCCACCCAATCAACATTTGCTGTAAGTAATAAAAAGAAAACATTTGTCTAAATATTGTGTTGTTGTTTCAGAGAAAAGTTTATTTTTACTTCTCCAAAATGACCAATGCATACTATAGATGGGGGACTGTGTGTAATATAAAAATATTAAAGGATCATAGTCTTCAAAAGTTTGCAGTTGCCCCTGATTTTGCAAATGTGTGGCAGTCAATTTCTAGACATAGAGAGGTATTTTAATAGATTTACTTGAAAAAAAGATGTTCATTTAAGAAGCTTTTTTCTTGCTCGAGTTGATCTGTCATGGACACATGTTTTTGGCTGCAGCACTTAACGATTATGAATCCCTTCTTTAGGATGACCTTGTTTTGGACCATGTCAACGAGTGTCTTTGCCTTAACTTGGTCAACTAGATCAGGTTTGGTCAAGACACCTACAGGGTAAAAGAGAAATGAAGAAAGCGAGACTGTAACTTCAGGAAAGTTTTAGACATATTTTATCTTTTTAATCATTATGTATTGTTTTACCAAAAGTCCTCTCTCCATCAGGATCCACTTCCTGTGCCATCTTCAGAGCCCTAGATGTGGCTACGTCCACATTGCTCGGAACAACCACCAAAATGATGGTCTCTTGCTTTGTGATTAATGTTTTTATTTCAGGGTTTATCTAAAGAATATCAAGATTTAAATGCACTAATCACATAGAATCCTGGCTGAAAACATTTACAGGAAGAAGTGATTGTACATAACCCCTACAGCAATATCTGCACCTTGAGAAATCTATTCTTTTATTTTATGTTCTTTTAGCCATTTGAAGTATCCTGGCACTATAACCAGACGAGAGAAATAGGGTTAATCCGACTGTAATCAGACTTTTATCAGACTTTTATCAGACTTACTTCACAGCCCGTAGAGCATATGAATAACACTTTTTTTTTTTTAAATCAAGTCTGGCTATAACCGTAACCACAGAAACAACTCTAATAAAAGTTACAAATGAATTGCTCTTGGCCGCAGATAGTAGGCTCTGTTCAATTCTAATTCTCCTTGATTTAAGCTCTGTGTTCAATGTGACAGGCCACCAAATCCTCCTGAACGGGTGTTACAGGCACAGTACTCACTTTTTCTAATAACAGTCTAATTATGTTCTGTGTTGGCACCGGTGTAACACAAGAGAAGAAACAGGTGTTTGGAGTATTAATTATTATGGTTAAGGTATAATTCTTACATTTGAGAGTGAAATTTGTTTCTATAAAATAAAAGAAGTACCTGCTCTTCAGCTTGTGTGGGGATGCTGGGCAGATCAATTAGAGTCAGATCTGGTACATCAGGCGAGGTGATCTCCAGGCTCAAGAAGTTCGTGCCATAGAACCGACTTTCTGGAGAAAATAAAATACAATGAAATCATGAAATACAGGGTAAGAGTTACAATTGTTTAACTGGAGGATTTGATCATGGATTGTTACCCACTTTTTATGAAATTATCCACATCATCAAGATTGTGTCTTTTCTCTTTGATCATTTCCTCAGAATCCTTGGATTTAATGACACCATACCATTCATCCCCCTCTTTCTTTTTCTTCATCTTCAGCACAAGAGCGACTGTTCGTCCTGCAACATAATAAATTTGCCTGTTTGCGAAGTCTGCTGTAATTTATTTTCTCGCTGTTTTGTTGTTTTTCTTTGTGTGTTCGTCTGTGTGTTTGTGATGTTCTGTGTTATTTTATTGTCTCATTTTACGCTGATGTTGTTCAGAACTTTGTAAACCTTGCTCTATAAATTAAGATTATTATTATGGATTATTTATTTATTTATTTTATTGAAAATTAAACTACTACTCTTTTTTTATATTTCAGGTCCACAGCACAGTTAAGCTAAATAAAATGTGACTTCAAAGGTATCCTATAAATATTTACATAAATCATATTAAGGTTAATATTTACATAAAGTTAATCATGTGGCCTAGCTCACAAAAGTGCTGGACTGTGTTCAGATAACCTAACCTAGACCAATCCTGGCTTTGGTCTCTGTTCTTATTAGCCATTAGCCTACAATTAATGATTCTTTTTTTATTGTTACTGTTTTACAAAACAAACATAAAGTGATTTTGGCCAGTGAGTGCCCAAAACTAATACCCCTTGGCAGAGCCACTCCTGACAGCGCCTCCAAAACAGAGCTCTTCCCCGAGCTTTGGTCTCCGATGACGGCGATAGCAGGCAGCGCCAGGTCCTGCTCCACTCCCAGAGAGCGAAGAGAGTCGATGAGGTCAATGCAGGGACGCACTTTGTCTCCAGGCTCCATGCCGCTCAAACGTAAATACTTTATACAGGTTATAGGCTAGGCTACTTTATAGGCTACTGGCTTCTTTTTCTGTCACCAACTTATCCACTGACTTTGTCAAGTCGAACCAAAAACTTTAAGAGTAGGTTGCTATTGACTGGAAAGAGCCGAACAGAAACTGAAACAGAGAAAATATATGCGGAAAAAGAAAAGTAACTGCGGTCAAGCCATCCCCGTTTCGCAAAACACCAGTCAAGCCAGCCCCGTCTTTATTTCGGAGTGCTCCCGTATTAGCTGTTTTACGGTAATGCAAGGAAACAGCGCCTAGACGTCCTCCCGAACTGATGAATGTTCGTTTTTTACATTTTCAACTCTCGGTAGCTGCGTCTGTTTTGACAGTTAATATTCAGTTTTTTATCATAAATATATATTATTCACAAACTCAATAATCAAATCAGTTTTGAAACTTTATCTTTGATGTTGCAATGATACAACAATGTTTTTGTTAAATTTCAAATAAATGTTAAAATAATATTAAAGCATGTGTAAGGCAGTGACTTTGTTACGCCACTAGGTGGCACATGGGCATCACTCATTTCTTGGAAATTATGTTGCTGAGGTTTTCTTTTTTGGTATGTCCAATCCTGGCCACCGTAGCAATGTTGGTGTTTAATCGCGAGGGCAGCCATTTTTGTTTTTATGTCTTGTCCTTACTCCCGTAAGGTAAGCATGGTGTATCGCTGCAAATAAAATCCATAAATATCATAATTATCACCACACATCCTGTTTATATGTAACTGATTTGCTATTGTTAAGATGTTATCCTATGTTCTGAGTTAGGTTTCAGTGATCCGCATTTTCACTTTGTATGATTATTTTGTATTTTAAAAGAAGCTAACTCCTCATGTGGTGGCCTCGGGTTAAGGCCTATCTACCAGTATGAAGACACTGCTAAGCTATGATGTTTTATGCTAAGCAATGGTAATTGATGTGTTGTATTGTTTGTTGGATTGTGACTCGGACACTTATGTTAAAGGCTGTAAAGTGTTTAGTACACAGCTATGTTTTTTTTTGGGTTGTATTGAAACAGTAGGTTGACCTAATTTGATGTATTAATTTAATTTTGGGTTTTTTATGTCTTGTCCTTACTCCCGTAAGGTTGCCAGATTCTACGAACATCCAAACTGCATAAAGTCTGCAAGCGAGAAAATAAAGTGCCTGTCGTGCATTCCACAATCCATACCTTCACTGTGTCCAGCTCCTTTTTCGGCATCACATCTCGCTACCCACCATTAATAAAACACAACGCAGAGTGACCAGAAAGCTTGGTGTGTAAAGAAGAGAGGGCCAACACAGGGAAAGACTAGAACAATCGGCTAGTCCGGGTTACATCTTTTGGTGCCGTGACCCGGATTGTGGTGCTTCCTGACTAGTGTAAAGCAGAAAGCGGGTGTTCCTATCCTGGCTTATAGACTCCAAAGGTTTCACCGTCGCTGCAGGAGGAGTTGAACTGTGTTGCGGTTGGCGAGTGGATTGTATGCCTAGAGCTGTACTGCTGAGTCGAATATCCCACGATACACCACAAAATGCTGCAAAATTCACACACAGACATGGCAGCAGAGCTACAAGGAGTTCAGGTGGGACCCACCCCAACAAATCAGCCACAGGCCCCTGCTTGGAGTCCTACTGCCAGACACTTCCTAGCGCCGGCGACCTATGCTGATCTCTCCAACTCCAGCTCATTCTACTAGTCTCCCGGCTCCACAAGCGATTCAAAGCTCCACCCTCCATAACCCCACAATGTTGCTCCGTGGTTCAGAGCTCACCATAGGGCATCAACCTATTCCCTCGAACCCAGTCCAGTCCGAGCAGCAACGCCCGTGGATCTCATCTGGTTTCCCACACTCTAGCCCAATACCATTTTCAAATAACCCCGCTGCAAGTGGTCAAACACCAGGTGGCCCAGCCTATAGGCCCCCTTCCAAGGTGCCTGCTTCGCAAGCTGTCTGTGGAGGCTTCATGCAAACACACCAGGTAAAAAGTGTTCAAGTCTTTACTGGAAATGGAGATAGTAAGACGCTGGTGGAGGATTGGGTAAGGGACATGCAGTACCTTCTCGATGCTATTGAGCTCCCGATACACCTCCGCTTTTCTACTGTCGTAAGACACCTGGGTGGTGAGGCAAGAAAGCTAGTTTTGAACTTACCTCCATATGAACAAACCCCTGAGAAAGCCTTTGAGGAACTCCGAGCAGAGTATAGTGATACGCATGCTTTTTCAGACCCACTAGCAGACTTTTATGAGCGCAGCCAGAAGCCGGGTGAGTCAGCCTGCTCATATGCCATAGCACTTGAAGCCACATTGCGGGGGGTAGAAGAGAGCCAACGATGTGGCTGTCCCTTCCCGGATCGAGATGGTAAGCTCACACGTCAGTTCCTGAGAGGCCTAATTGATGAGGACGTGTACGCTAGAATGGCCCCGATGAAGCCCAGACTTCTAAATTTCCGGGAGTTGCAAGCTGAGCTTCGCGAACTGGCAAGAGGGGGAAAGAGGTTCCAGTCACAAAATAGACAGAGAAAGTCATACACACAGGTTCAGGTCACCCCCGAGCAGAGCACAAACACGAAAGAGAAAAACAAAGCACACTCCAGAGTAGGGATGGGCGATATGGCCAAAAATCCATATTGCGATATACATTGCAGCCTCTTGCGATAACGATATATATTGCGATATATAAATTATAATAGAATCATTTCAGAACAGGTTACATAGATCCTAAGGAAAGCCAAACTGCTAAATGTATTTTTTAATGTTATTCCTGTATTCCTGAAAAGGAACTCACAATCTTCTTGCATAAAGCAACAGCACGGTCAATTCGGGGATCTTTCACACTTTTTTCTGTTGACAAACGTGTAAGATTTTATATGTTAATTTAATCTATAATCTCTCTCTCGCGCTTTCTTGTAAAAAATGTGGTTGAATTCAAAGACAAGCCCAGTCCATGTCCCACTGGCGGTGGTGAAAAATCGTGCTCAAGCCTTAACCAGGTTATAGCAGACAAGGGGGTGGAGAACGAGCACCAGCGCTCTCTTCTAAAAAGCCTAATAGAAAAAAACCGAAGTGTGTTTTCTCAACACTCAATGGACTATGGCCACACTAAAACAGTGCAGCATGAAATCCCACTCGTGGACGCAAAGCCATTTCGACTGCCATATCGTAAGATTCCCCCCTCTCAATGGCAGGACGTGAGAAAGCTGCTAAATGAGATGGAGGCCACTGGAGTCATCCGTCCTAGTAAAAGCCCCTATGCTTCTCCAGTGGTAATTGTGACTAAGAAAGATGGGTCTTTAAGGCTCTGCATTGACTAGAAAACTGAACGCATGTAGTACACGGGATGCGTTTCGCTTTGCCAAGGATAGAGGAGGGCGCTAGAAGCTCTAGGTCAGGCAAAGTACTTCTCCACCCTTGATCTCACTTCCGGCTACTGGCAGGTGGAAGTAGCAGAGCATGACAAACACAAAACTGCATTCAGCACACCTATGGGGCTTTTGAGGCCAATAGAATGCCTTCGGCTTACAGAATGCCCCTCAACCTTTCAGAGACTAATGACGTGTTGTTTTGGTGACCTAAATTTCACGCACCTTCTTATCTATCTGGATGACCTGATCATCTTTTCAAAAACCTTTGACGAACATTTGCAAAAGCTGCAGCTTGTGTTTGATTGTCTCAGGCAGCATGGCTTGAAGCTTAAGCCTCTAAGTGTCAGCTTGTAAGGAAGGAGGTGCAGTATTTGGGGCACATTGTGTCGGCAGAAGGGATAAAAACTGACCCCGAGAAAATAAACAAAGTGAAGGACTGGCCGCAACCCACAAATCGTAAAGAAGTACTCCAGTTTTTAGGTTTTGTGGGGTATTATAGGCGCTATGTTAAAGACTTTGCCGCTATTGCAGCGCCATTATACCGCCTCACTTCTGGTGACCCCAGGAGGAAGAAAAGGGGAGAAAAAAATAAAAAAACAAACACCTGCCACCCTTTTTTATGGACAGCTGAGTGTGCGAATGCTTTTCTGTCATTACAGGAAAAGATGACCACTGCGCCCATTCTTGGTTACCCTGACTACAGCCTGCCGTTTCTGCTTCAAACTGATGCATCTGGGGAGGGCCTGGGTGCTGTCCTAGCCCAGATCCAAGGTGGACAGGAGAGGGTGATAGCCTATGGGAGTAGAGGTTTGTCACCACCCGAAACAAGGTATCCTGCACACAAACTCGAGTTCCTGGGACTTAAGTGGGCAGTGACCGACAAGTTTTATGATCACCTTTATGGACGTAGCTTTTCAGTCCTAACAGACAACAACCCCCTTAAGTATGTCATGACCTCAGCCAAACTTGACACTACAGGCCAGCGTTGGGTTTCACAGCTGTCCATTTTTAACTTCGACATTCAGTATCGCAGGGGAAGGAACAATGTAAATGCCGATGCTCTCTCCCGTATGTCTCATCAGCAGGTGGCAGGAGCGTTACAATGCAGCCCCCAGCATGTAAGGAGCTTCGAAAGCGGGAATATAAAGGATAAACCATCTGAGACACCGGTGTGTGCCCAAGATTTAAACCCTGCATCTCAGGAAGGTAATGAGGACAATCAGCCCTACACAGACGTTGGAACGGAGTCCCTTCCAGCTATGACCACTCATGAGATCTGCATGGGTCAGAAAGAGGACCCAGTCATTGGGCCGATTCTGTTTTTAAAGGGCCGAAATCACAAGCCAAGCCGTAGTGAGAGATCTGAACTGGGCGAGCAGGGGCGCCTTCTTTTAAAAGAATGGAGAAGGTTGATAATACGGAAAGGTGTCTTGTACCGCAGTATCAAGGACCAGGAGAGAGGCATAGTTGAACAGCTGATTCTGCCTGAAAAACTCCGCAAGCAAGTAAAAACCACTCTACATGACGACTGGTCATTTGGGATTTGAGAGGACACTACAGATGATAAGAGAGAGATTCTACTGGCCCAGAATGTTTCAGGAAATTAAGGCCTGGTGTGAGCAGTGTGAAAGATGTTGCCTCAGAAAGACCCCTACAGCGGGACTCAGAGCCCCTCTTGTGAGCATCCATACAAGTGGCCCCATGGAGCTGGTTTGTGTAGACTTTTTGACACTGGAAAAGTCCAAAGGAGGCATAGAAAACGTGCTCATTGTTACGGATCATTTCTCCCGCTATGCCCAAGCTTACCCCACTAGAGACCAGAAAGCAAGTACAGTGGCTAAAACGCTGTGGCGAAACTTCTTTTGTCGTTTTGGCTTTCCGGCAAAGCTGCATGCAGACCAAGGACGTAATTTTGAAAGTGCAGTTGTAAAGGAACTCTGTAAATGTGTTGGTATCACAAAGACTCACACAACCCCTTATCACCCACAATGTAATGGTACCACTGAGAGATTTAACCGCACCCTGATGAACATGCTGGGAACCTTAGAGCCTCACCAAAAATCCAGTTGGCACGAGTACGTAGATGCCATGACACATGCTTATAACTGCACGCAGCATGACTCGACTGGTTACACCCCTTACTACCTCATGTTTGGCAGACACCCTAGGCTACCAGTCGACTTGATTTTTGGCCTCTCCTCAGCTAACAAACCATGTGAATATAGTGAGTATGTCCATACCCTGCACAATGCCCTGTCCCAGGCCTATGCCCAGGCTAATCAGACATCTCAACAAGCTAAACAGCAACAGAAAAAGCACTATGACAAGAAAGCCAAGAGTGTAGTGTTCAGCCCAGGAGACAGAGTCCTGGTCAAGGTGTGTCATGTGGAGGGGCGGCAAAAGTTAGGAGACAGGTGGGAGCCACACCCGTACATCGTGGTAAAGAAACAGCACAATCTACCAGTCTACGTGATAAAGCGGGAGGGTAAGGAGGCTGAGAGAGTGGTCCACCGGAACCTCCTGACACAGTGCATGTTCCTCCCTGTGCAGCAGAAAAACACAACAGAAGATGATCAGGGTGCTAACACACACGAGTCAAGTGAGGAATCTGATGCAGGGGAATCAGATATTGAGACAACCAGGGAGTCAGCAGACACCACCCCGCCTGAAAAAATGTGTCTAGGACCAGAGGTGTTCAACACGGAGGAGGCGGATACGGTGGCTGGGCCTAGGGAAGAGGAGGAAAGTGTTTCCACTGCTAATGTAGTACCTCGGGGGCAAAAAATTCCAAAAAGGAACCCAACAAGGACCTGACGCCCCCCTAAGAGACTGTCAGCACAAGTATTGACATATGAGAGTGACAAACAGAAGATAGAAAGAGGATGGAAGTTATGGCAAAGAGCCAAAGCCAAAAGAGTAGCTGGACTCAAATAAAAACACACACGCCATATATCACATACACACCATGTTTTTTTTTTTACTTGACTGTTCATTTTGTTGTGTTTAGAGTGGTTAGTTCAAGTTGTAATTTGTCTAGGCAGATGGCGAGACGCCATCAATTAATGAAGGGGTAGATGTAAGGCAGTGACTTTGTTACGCCACTAGGTGGCACATGGGCATCACTCATTTCTTGGAAATTATGTTGCTGAGGTTTTCTTTTTTGGTATGTCCAATCCTGGCCACCGTAGCAATGTTGGTGTTTAATCGCGAGGGCAGCCATTTTTGTTTTTATGTCTTGTCCTTACTCCCGTAAGGTAAGCATGGTGTATCGCTGCAAATAAAATCCATAAATATCATAATTATCACCACACATCCTGTTTATATGTAACTGATTTGCTATTGTTAAGATGTTATCCTATGTTCTGAGTTAGGTTTCAGTGATCCGCATTTTCACTTTGTATGATTATTTTGTATTTTAAAAGAAGCTAACTCCTCATGTGGTGGCCTTGGGTTAAGGCCTATCTACCAGTATGAAGACACTGCTAAGCTATGATGTTTTATGCTAAGCAATGGTAATTGATGTGTTGTATTGTTTGTTGGATTGTGACTCGGACACTTATGTTAAAGGCTGTAAAGTGTTTAGTACACAGCTATGTTTTTTTTTGGGTTGTATTGAAACAGTAGGTTGACCTAATTTGATGTATTAATTTAATTTTGGGTTTTTTATGTCTTGTCCTTACTCCCGTAAGGTTGCCAGATTCTACGAACATCCAAACTGCATAAAGTCTGCAAGCGAGAAAATAAAGTGCCTGTCGTGCATTCCACAATCCATACCTTCACTGTGTCCAGCTCCTTTTTCTCGGCATCACATCTCGCTACCCACCATTAATAAAACACAACGCAGAGTGACCAGAAAGCTTGGTGTGTAAAGAAGAGAGGGCCAACACAGGGAAAGACTAGAACAATCGGCTAGTCCGGGTTACACATGTAATTTAGGAACAGTCTAATGCAGGATTACAAAATAAAAGCCCCCTGATAATTCAGAATTTTTTACACCAAATTTATTTAATTGATTAAAAGTAAAGTTGCAGCTGCCAAAGAGTCATTCCACGTCTGGTGAGTAGCAGAGGACCCCATGATGCTCTCCAAGAAATTTCAGAAGAATCTGATGTGGCATTCCAAAATAAAAGCCCCCTGAAAATTCATAATTTTCTTTAAAATTGACCAACTTTAGATTTGGTTTTATAGAAAACTACTAATTGCCAAAGGGTCATTCCACTTCTGGTGTGTAGCAGAGGACCTCCTGATGCTCTCCAAGAAATTTCAGAAGAAATTACTCTTTGGCAGCTGCAACTTTACTTTTAATCAATTAAATAAATTTGGTGTAAAAAATTCTGAATTTCTTTTATTTTGTAATCCTGCATTAGACTGTTCCTAAATTACATGCTTTAATATTATTTTAACATTTATTTGAAATTTAACAAAAACATTGTTGTATCATTGCAACATCAAAGATAAAGTTTCAAAACTGATTTGATTATTGAGTTTGTGAATAATATATATTTATGATAAAAAACTGAATATTAACTGTCAAAACAAACGCAGCTACCGAGAGTTGAAAATGTAAAAAACGAACATTCATCAGTTCGGGACATAGATAGTATAATTAAGATTCAAGATTCAAGATTTTTATTCGTCACATACAAAATTATATACAGCATATATAACCAGCAGTGAAATGTGAGTCAGGTCCGCTCCATGGACAGTGCAATTATTAGGAAAACACACAGATGAAAATAAACATAAATGTAGCTATGTAAGAATGAGATAAAAGTAAACAATAAAAAATATAAGAATAAAATCTAAAAAATATAAAAAGTGTGTAATGTGGGAACAAATCTAGATCGCAAAATAATGTACATGAATGTAAACTGTAGACTTAAAATATTAAAAAATGTACAGGGATGTACAGTGTGCATATATGCATTTAGCTGTGGTCTTAAATATTAAGAATCACATGAAGGTGCAGGAAGCAAATGTGCAAAACAGTTTGTAGCAAAACAGAGTGACACTGTCAGTGTGTCAATGTGAGGTAGCTGGTTTAGAGTTCAAGAGCCTGATGGCCTGTGGGAAAAAACTCCTCCTAAGTCTCTCAGTTTTTGCCATCAGGGTACGGTAGCGCTTACCAGATGGCAGCAGAGTGAAAATATGATTACTGGGGTGGGTGGAGTCTTTGGTGATTTTTGCAGCTCTGCTTCTGCAGCGTTTGTGGTAGATGTCCTGCAGAGAGGGGAGAGCAGACCCTGAAATGCGCTCAGCTAAGCGCACAACTCTCTGCAGGGCTTTGCAGTCTTGACTGGAGCTGTTCCCATACCACACAGAGATACATTGAGTCAATATACTTTCTATAGCTCCAGAATAGAAAGTTTTCAGGATTGCTGGTGAGACCCTGAATTTCCTCAGCTGTCAGAGATAGTACAGTCTTTGCCTGGCTTTATTTACCTGAGTTTGAGTGTGAGTAGTCCAAGTCAGGTCCTCAGAGATGTTTACACCAAGGTACTTGAAGTCTACAATCAGTTCTTTTGTTTTGCTCACATTCAGGGAGAGGCAGTTGTCCTGGCACCATGATGTTAATTTCCCTACTTCATCCAAGTATGCGGTCTCATTGTTGTTGTGAATGAGGCCCAGAACCACAGTATCATCAGCGAATTTGATAATGGATGTGGAGCTGTGCGAGGACACGCAGTCGTGTGTGTAGAGGGAGTAGAGCAGGGGACTCAGGACACAGCCCTGTGGGGCTCCTACGTTCAGTGTGATGGAGCTGGAGGTGTACTGGCCTAGTTTCACCACTTGAGGTCTGCCGGTGAGGAAATCAAGGATCCAGTTGCAAAGTGAAGGATTCAGTCCGAGGTCTATGAGTTTGGAAGCTAGCTTAATGGGGACTATAGTATTAAAAGCTGAGCTATAGTCAATAAATAGCAGTCTTACATAGTTCCTGTTATTGCTGTCA
Organism: Perccottus glenii; assembly: GCA_024416835.2. Lineage (NCBI taxonomy): Eukaryota > Metazoa > Chordata > Actinopteri > Gobiiformes > Odontobutidae > Perccottus > Perccottus glenii. Next base: position 39,757,386 of record CM044546.2, read on the forward strand.
ATGTGTGTGAGAGAAGAGTGCAGGATGTGAGAGATGGCATCATCTGTGGATCTGTTAGGGCGATAAGCAAACTGAAGGGGGTCCAAAGTATCCGGGATGGAGGAGCAGATGACGTTTTTAACCAGTCCTCAAAGACCTTCATGACTATTGATGTGAGGGCAACTGGACGATAGTCATTTAGACAAGAGGGTTTATTGTTTTTTGGCACAGGGATGATGGTCGATTTTTTGAATGGGGTGGGAACCACCGATGTGGCAAGAGACTCATTAAAAATGGATGTAAACAAACCAGCGAGCTGATCAGCGCAGGACCGCAGAACACGGCCAGAAATCCAGGTCCAGCTGCTTTCCTTACATTCACTCGCTTTAGTGCCTTTCAACCTCGCCCTCCGTCACGGTGATGGCATGATGATCGCTGCTCTGACGGCTGCTTCCTGACGCGCTGATCGGCAGACTCCCACTGCTTTGATTGCTTTCGAAGCGGCCGTAGAAAGTGTTAAGCTCGTCAGCCAGCGACGGATCTGCTCTCACCTCTGTAGAGGATTTATTTCCAAAGTCACAGATGGTCCTTAGTCCTTGCCACATGCGTCGGGAGTCATTTAGCTGGAAATGTGACTCAATGCGTTCCCTGTGTCTGTGTTTTGCGGCACTTACTGCGTGTCGGAGAGCATAGCACGATGCTTTGTACTCGCTCATGTTTCCCGCCAGAAGGCCGGCGTTGTAAGCAGCAGTGCGTTTGTTTATTGCTGCACGGATTGATCTGTCCACCCACGGTTTCTGATTAGAGAAAGACCTTATAGTTATTTTGTCCGTAGCTTGTTCGGCTAGCGTGTTTTATTATGGATGATATCCGCCCATTGGTCCCCTATTCACCAATATTGTCATTACGAATGGGCAATAAAATGGCCGTTACATCCGGGCTATTCGGGTTTTACTCCATAGTAAAACAATAGTTTTTAGATAGCATAAACCAACGTAATTTTCAAAAATTCACCCCCCCCCAGAGTTGTCACGTAGTAAAAACTTAGCTCTAGAGACCGGAGCCATCTTTTGTACCAGGCTGTAAACATGAGTTTTACTCTTGTAAAGTCGCCATTGGGTTTCTCCTTTTATATTTCCGCTTTTGGAGCCTGCCCTCTGGTGGACGGAGGTATATCGCTGTATTTTGCTGTAAAATCACCGTATGGCGGCGCCCTTACACGACGACCATTTAAGAGGTACCATGGGAGAGGCTTGGTTCGGGAGGACGTCTAGGCGCTGTTTCCTTGCATTACCGTAAAACAGCTAATACGGGAGCACTCCGAAATAAAGACGGGGCTGTCTTGACTGGTGTTTTGCGAAACGGGGATGGCTTGACCGCAGTAGAAAAGTAGGCTACGGTAGCCTGGAGTCCAGATTGCTGATTGTTATAGCAACCGAACAAAGTTAAGCAATACTTATTGGCCTATATTTACTTGATTTACTTGACTTGGCATAGGCTACTCTAGTTACAGAGAGATGTGTTTAGAAAACACTAAACAGCTATTTTTACCAGACTAGAGGCAAATATGTGGAGAAAAAAATTCTAGAGATTCATTTTGAGTTTTATTATAGACTATTTGCTTATGGTAAAAACACTACTACCATTAACTGATTATTCTAAATGGCCGACAAGTGACTGAATAAAAAACCTTTTAAGGAGCTTCTCTTGGGCATATTGAAGATGTACGCTGCTAATTAGCTACAAGTCTGTACATTTAACTGTAAAACATGGCTGTTTGCTGCAAAAGACAAATTACACATGGGAATTCATGAAGTTGAACTGAATTGAATTGAACTGAAGCAGGCAAAGAGCTCATGGAGGTATTCTGTCTTGTAACTAATGCTGTGAACACATAATACATAGACTCAAGTAGCGCAGACATAGCCTACTACAACCACCAGATGGCCCTAGTAGTCTGTTACTAAAGCTAATCATAATCACTGTATTACCTTTCTATGGTACTGATGTGTTTAATGAACATGTGGTTTATGGACAAATGTGTGCTTCTTTATTAACATTAATGTTGGTGCCACAGAAATCTGCATCATTCACAAATCATTGGAAAGCTGCTGAATCCACACCATTTATTATAGGAATCAGACAACAATACATAGTTGAGCTTTGACATATGCTGCATGCGTAGGAGGAGGTAGGGAAACAGGTATTCACAGCAGGTCATATTTATGTAAACACAGTCTTTTCATAGCTACCACACATTAAAATACAGCCGTAAAGTCTTTCAAAAACCTGAATTGTTATTGGACTAATCCTCATATTAGTTATGTACAGATATAAGCTACCTTTGAGAGATATTCTTGAATCCTAATATGAATGTGCTTTTTGTGGGGCTGTATTTATGTAAATGGTTGGACTTGCTTTGTAGAGGTAAACTTTTGTATGATTCAGAGGAGCGCATAGAAAACAGTCACAGTACCTTGTAGCTTTAGCAGCCATTTGTAAACATGGAGGACAGTATAAAATTATCAAAAAGACTTAGCAAGTTGGCCGCTATGTTTCATAATAATAACCCTACTTAGGTCAAATGTAGTTCTTGCAATACAAACCGATGATACATTTCAAATATATTTTGGGATTTTTTAGATCAAAAAATAGTCTGAAAAAGCGAGGGGGAAAAAGCATTCAAACATTGTTAAATAAGTGAATAATTTTGTAAACCCTCAGATATAATTTTCATGTTTCAAGACAGTACAGGACAAACAAAGCACATAACACCATGCACTTGAAAATGCACTTATCTGGTCACAGTGCAAACTTGAGTTTCAGTTGAGAGTGTTGACAGAGAAACCAAACCAGCTCACAAAACACCACATTAAATACAACAGCACTGGAAAGGAGAAAATAACTAAATCTAATCATTTTGTACAATACATCAGGGGTGTACAAAGTTTTTCAAACCACAGTGATGGCAAACTGTGTTCCTCCCACTCTGCTTTTCACCTCTGACCCCTGACCAACATCCCCAGATGCACTGGTTCAAACTGCTGGTAATAGAAAGGCTGGCTACATTTGGTTGGAGTAAGAGGTGGGCCCTCCGACCTGGCTGTATTCAGATGGCTGAATGTTGTAGCTTCCTGGCTGGTCAAAGCTGCCCTGGTTGTAGGACGGCTGGCTAAAGGTGCCTGCCTGTTTCTCAGACGTAGCAGCTGCTAACTTGGAAGTGCCCTTGTGCCAACTGGTCTCTTTGAAGACAAACCAGATGTTTCCAGCCCACAGAACAAAATTAAGGAATCCAAAGACCTAGACATAAAAAAGACACATGAATCAGAGAACTGACAAAACAAGCACATAATAAATGCTGTAGTGTTACACAGTACATGCTCTGAGAGAAATAAATGCCTACTGAGGTGCTCTGGGTGCATTTGTTTCCCAGCAGCAAATGGATTCTGGCATGACAGTAACATTAGACAGAAATCCATTTTGTCCCTCTCAAAGCTTTGGGATTTAAACAGTATACGTATGGCCGTGCTTTAGATTATGCCTTTTTCTATGCTCTAGAATTCCTCTATCTTAGTCTTTGATACTAGTCACTGCACTGGTACGTATCAAAGTTGTTCACTTTGTAGTTTATAATGTGACCACAAATAATGCAAGAACAGCTCTTTGTGTTGCTAAGCAGTGAGTACAATGTCAGAGATACTCCATCTTGCCACAGTGTGGTTTGGTTAGTGATCCACTTAACAAACAGAAATTCCCTTCAGCTTTTGAAATGAGATGATGAGATCATTTCAAAGTGACAAAGTCATGAATGTACTTAAAGTAGCACTGCATAACTTTTAGCCCCAAAAATATATTCTCAAAACTATTCTGATGGTTCTTAGAAACCTCCAATGTAACTTTCCTGTCCCGGGATGGTGACATATCGCAAGAGATTAAGAGTTACTTAGTGTATTTTATCACACTATGCATATAAAAAGAAAATAGGCCAATACCACACCATTGTACTAAAAAATTACCCTACTAAAAAAATATTGTGCTGCTGACAGTGTAGTTGCACAGAGAGGGATCTGCGCCCTCTACTGGCTAAAAGTTACGCAGTGCTGCTTTAAATTAGTTTGGCCCCAAAACTTGGTTAATGTAGTCGTATTGACCCCAAACAATTGATCAGAAACAGAGGCCACCTACCACTGAAGTGTTGAGTCCGGACCAGCGGGGCCCATGCAAGGAGCCACATTTGTTGCTCAAGTCTTTGCAAGCAGGAATGAGAAGCTGCACCTCATCTGGATCTGTGGCTACTTTGACATCCGATAAAGCCTTGGCCCAAGCAGAAGAGCCAACAAGCCACATAAAGGAAAACACCACTGTCACAATGAAGTCCTGCATGTAAAAGGCATAGTTTAAGAAAAAGCAAACGAGAAACCAAAAACAATTAATTTTCCTAACTTACAATCAGCGGCCCACGGCTAATTTCCCGATATTTGTTCAGAAAGAAGATGTATATTATGGTGGCCAGTAGAGAATACAAGAAGGCAAACACAGCAATGGTCACAAAAAACTCTGCAGAGGATGAAAAATCACCGATCAGATAGACGCGGTCCCTCCTCATAGCTTCACATGCTGGGGCCTCGAAGGACACCTGGTGCAACCTAAACACACGGAGGTTCACATTTGTCATATTGATTATAACTGTCTTTTGTTGCCACTGTGTTAGACATATTCTGTTCCGTGTCAAGTCAGGAGTCCTGCTAGGAAAAAACTATATGGTGCTCACCTGAAAGGATAGCCAAATTGATGTCGAGGCTGAGGTTGCTACTGGCCTTCTCCATGCAGTCCACACTGACACGCAACTGACCCGTGTAGCCCCCACAGGTCGCAAATGCAAAGATGGCAAAGAGCTACAAAAATTAAATTAAAATAAAGTTAACATAGTTATCATATTAAGTGCTGCTTATTTTTAGGTTTTGACTTGAAATTGTTTCTAAAAGAGGAGCTACGAGCTGCTCTAATGGTTTAAGCACAATCCAGTCTGTAGAGGTTATTCTTTTTGTGTATCAATGAGGCTTTTATATACAATCAAAAAATAAATAAAATGCTATTGAAGGTATGTTACACAGCATGTGTATATGTACAAAGAATTTCAGGATTATGTAGACACCACATGATGGAAGCCAGAAGAGGAAGCTGTTCCAGAGAGGGAGAAAAGCAGACCGACAGATCGGTTGTTTGTAACATGAAAGGTTACAGTACACAGTCAACGTGTTCACAAAAAACTAAAACAATAATGAACTTTTAAAAAGTTTTGATCAGACAAAACCCAACTGCCGATTAAAAACATATTCATTAAGCAGCAGAAGTTGCTTGTTGTGTTTATTGTAACAGTTTCATGCTAGAGTTCTGGAAGATTTTGTGTCTGAGATACTATTTTACTGAATAAAAAATAAAAATAAAAAAATAAAACAGTGAGGGTAAAACAAACAAACAAAATAAACACAAGATGCATACATACAAAATTGTAGACAGTCAACACTCACTGGCCTCGAATTGCTCTCCCGTGGTATGAAACTTCTGTAGCCTCAAGAGCACTCACAACCCTGATCACCATAATCAGAGCTGACGCCTGCTTAGCATGAGCCTCCTCTGTGTATTTCAAGTGAATGGACTGCAACACACCAGCAGCAGAGGAAGAGGACTCTCCCCATCCACCAACACTCAGCAGTATGTCATTAATGCTCTATTTAAATATGTAATTATTAGTACTATGTATTAGTACTGATAAATACATTATTATTATACCTAGGAATTAGTACTAATTCATTCTGTTGTAACTGCAAAACTAACATCTTGAGAACATTTACTAATTTCACAGTAGAGCATTTATCCAGGTTTAACACTGCCTCAGGGCCAAAAGTTGCGGGGATGGGCTCTAGTAACCCCTAATGGAGTAAGTGGAAGATGAATTAATGAACATTAGAGCTGCATTATATCAGGCAAAAAATAATTTATGCACTTTAACATAAAGCAGTGGAAGCAGTGTTGGCTTCCCCTTGTTTTACTGGTGCTACTCACTTTTTAATTTGGTTGAACCACAGTTTGATCAAAAGTTCATTTAAGAGTGAACAATTGTTTTGACCTGCAAATGATTTAAAGACTACTACATTATTGTGATTGGAGCAGTTCTTTTCTATGGATAATGTAACTGTTGATACTGCAGTGATGAATTCACAGAATATTGTGCGCAAACTAACTCCAACATTACAGGTTTAATTTGTCGCTTTAAATGCTGCCCTCACATAAGCATTTCCGTTATATAAAATGCATCTCAACGGGACCTCATCTCTGCATTTTATGTGGTCAATGTACCGGTCTGTTTTGGTGAAGAAGGACGCAAGCTGGCCTGGGAATGTCACGGTATTTCCTCAGAGGAGTTGTCTAGGGAGGCTTGGTCACATTCACTTATACTGCGGGAAACTTAGTGAGATATGTCTTCTCCATTTCACTCCAAGTCATTTCACTCAATTCAAATAAAATATATTATTCCCTAAAATGAAACGTAGAGCTTGGCAACAGAAGAGAACGTACTGTTTACAACTCTGTTTTTAAACCTAAATCGAAACAGTTTCAAACATCTTGATGGAACAGTGAAACTAACGACTCACATGAGCCTAAACGACTCTCACATCAGGAGTCACACTGCCCTTTCATAACTAATGACTATGAGACCAGAACAGTCTGGTCCAGAGTTAGTTTCAGCACAAACCGCTGTCTCTAGAGAGAAAAGCTCAGCTCTCATATCAGTTGAACTCAGTGTTGAAAAAGACTCTTGGAATTAGAGACAAAACATCTAGATGTCCAGATGTCTTTTTTTCATGCTGACCTAGATGAAATAGAACCTTCACAGATATGTGTTTAAATGTGTTTACGTGACCTTAGGCGAACAATTTTACAGGGCACCAGGAAGTGCAGTTATGTGTTTCATGTTACAAGCAGTTAGAACATGAAAAACCTTTTTCATTTTGCATCTGAACCAAACCCTTAAAAGTTTTTATAATAAAAGAAATGCAGATGTTCAACACACCAAATTAATAAATGTTTTGTGTTTAGACCGAGGTAAATATCACTTTTTAAACTTAAGTGTTTATAAAAGTACATTTATTTTTACTGAAGCACTTTTTGCCTCAATAAAATTGTATAAAAATAATTATATGCTTGCCTTCAAAGCTTTTGTATTCAGCTAAATCCAATGCGGCAAAAAAGATGAACACTGCACATTCGAAACTAATCAAAGAGAAGTGACCAGAAGAGCGGGGAAATAAATACTCCCTTCTAATTATCACAGTCTCTGATAAGTATCTTGCGGCTCACTCTTTTTCTGTGAGCCTCTCTTGCAGCTGCCTGTGATTTCTGGCTCCTCTTTAACCCCACTCATTTCTGGCTGGGGCCTTTGAACAGGAGAGCGTGGCATTGTGGGAGGAGGGCGGGTGCTAAGCCTCGCGCCCCATGTGTTTATCTGCCTCTCCCAGCTGGGCTCCTCAGGGAACGAGAGCGATCGAGAGCGAAAGAGGGTGAAGTATGAGAGGGCGACAGATATACAAACACAGTAATAAGATTTAACAGCACTGCAAAGAGAAGGGAAGCAATCGCTATGTTTTCTCTTTTCCTATATGCGATCACAAAGAAACATGTGCAAACTGAAAGTAATACAATGGTTTCAAACACTTAAGGCACTGTAGCACTTCCAGCCTGAGATCTTTCTCTGCATCTAACCCTATTATCTTCTAGTGCCAAACTATCAGGAGCAGTGAACAGTCTCCAAAACTCAAGCCTGTACTGTGGACATGGGCACTGACTGGACATGTCAGTGTTTTTAACATTGGTTGGGGAAACTTAAGAACTTCACACATCATAGCCTTTCTTGTGTGACGTGACACTGTAAATTCATGTATTGTTTGAGGCAAGGAATTGATCTGAGGCATATTTTTTTTTTCTATAGAAATGACTTGATGCTTAATAACAAGCTAGTGCTAATGTACCCTTGGTCTTGGGATCGGATTCATCTTGGGTTTGGAAATACATGTTATGAGATTTTGTGTGCGTCCCAAGTCTTCATGTTGGGCAAATTCAAATATGTATGTGCCATGTCAGTCTTAAACTATATAGTACAAATAGAAACCAGCAGTGTACAGACCTGTATATCATTTAAAATCTTTTATGACCAAGATAAGATTCACATATTGCAAGTCAAATCACCAGTATTCAACAATGATACAACAAAAAGACCAATTTTGTAGATTTTTCTGTGTGGAGGTTTGCATGTTCTCCTTGTGTCTGCGTAGGCAGTAGCTCAGTGGGTAGAGCGGTCGTCCTTCAACCGGAAGGTAGGTGGTTCGATTCCCGCCCTCCCCACAGTTCATACTGTCGTTGTGTCCTTGGACAAGACACTTAACCCACCTTGCCTCCAGTGACTGTAACACTGGTAATTAGAACAATGTAAGTCGCTTTGGATAAAAGCGTCAGCTAAAATGAATAAATGTAAAAATGAATAAATGTAGGCTTCCTCCGGGTACTCCAGTTTCCCCTACCACCAAAAACATGTACAATATAGGACTACAGATGAAAATTAGCTGGTACAAGTGTCTCTGCTCCGGCTTAATGTACATTGTACGCTGTCCTGAAGAAATAAACTAATCTAAAAAAAAACACATTCAACTAATTTATGAAACACAAAAAAACAAACAAACCATTAGATGATATCTATGCTTTATTATCAAGTGTTTTAATAGATGAGAATGATTCGGTTATACAGGAAGCTTTGGCTTACTCTAAAATAAGGGACACTCCCATTGGTCTACATCAATGTCAAACAATAAAACAGAGAAAGTGTTTATTCCAGCACTGGATACGTCTTTTCACACAGCTAAACGGCACAAAAAAGAAAAACATAAATAGAGAAAAGGGAAGCAAATTCAAATACAGCTAAATATTGCCATTGCATTCACATGAGATGTGCTGTATTGGAGCTACAAGTTTATGCTAAGCTCTAAACTTTGGCTTGATGCAGTATTTTGCAGTTGAGGATTGTTTCGGTTTGTTGTGCTGTTGTGGGGGTGTGCAGGGTGGTGTTGTGACCTGGACAATTTCAGGTCCTCTTTAAATCTATAAAAAAGAAATAATGAATGTGTCACTATTTTAATTCTTCCCATGTGCCCTGAACTGGTCTTGGTCTGGCCTTGCCTCAAAGTCCCGGTGCACTAAAACTAACACTGGTCAGACAGTTTCAACAGTCAGCAAATGGAGAGCCCACAAAGAAAGTAGACTACACAGTACACTCACAAATAATGCTAAGTGGAAGACGGTCCACTTAGATGTTATGTAAAATATATGTGAGAAAATTGAAGACGTGAGGCGGTAAACAATAAACAGAGATGGCTTTCAAACAGGAGTCAATGATAAGAGCCAAGGAAGCGACTGAAGTAGCCCTGAGTGGGAAACGGAGGATCATGTTAGTAGGCAGACAGACAAGACAAGCTAAAAGGTGCATTCACTCATAAGCTGCACTTGACATTTCTGTAAACCTCTTTACATATTTAAAAAAAACACACATAATCCACCTGCTCCATTCAAGTCAATCTTAAATCACTGCACTGTCAAGTGGTTTCCTCAGATGTTCAGCGCTTCTTCCTAAATGACTTAAAGCGGAAAATATCGAGGACACTCTTTGCAAAGACAAAATTAAAAAAGAATCAGAGTTGTACAGAAATGAAGAAAAAAAGCAGGCTGTCTGTTTAAATTCGCTTATCCATCCCACACAATCATTCACAGAAAGAAAAAAAAGTTGAGGCACCCTCAAATATTAAAATGAGATTGAAAAAAGTATTAAGTGTTTGACCTAAATAGTAAGAAAGGAAAATGTACAGTGCACTTAATGAAACTGCAAAAAAAATGACATATCTCAGTCTCATTTACCCGACGGGCTCTATTTATGAGGTGAATATAGACAGTGGGGCAGGTGCAATGAAGACACAAGGGTGATCATTGGGGTGAGTCAAGGGTGTTGTTTTAATGAACACTGTGTGTAATTATACTATTATTGTAGGAATTGCATCTCAGGCATGAAGCATTTGAAAGTCAGCATGTTAAACAACAAAGCAGACCTAAACTCATTTACTTAACTGTTTTTGTTTTAAAGGAATTTACCAGTATTTTGTAAATGTGGTTATATTAGACATCTCTGATAGACAGGTGTGAACGCACTCAGCTTGGAAAAGCAGACAGGAGCAACACCATAAAGACAATAAAAAACAAAACAATGAAAATCAGTCCAATGATGAATAAATGCGTGTAAATGCATGCTTTGATGTTGGAACAAACACTCCCAACTTTATTGATACTGCCTCCTAGTGGCAGCTTTCCACTGGATCTCTGATAAGATTCTACCCCTCCTGTTGTCTGCCTGGGTGTCTTATCTTCAGTGAGGCCCTCTAGTGTTTTATGCACCATTTTACTTGGTTTCTTCTAAAAGATGTATGCAAATAATATTAAAAGTAAAAATGGAATAATAGAGCTCAAAGAAGTGATACTATACGTAAAACATAACAATGTGCTCAAATTATGATTATTATACTTCTAAATAAATAAACATAAAAATGGATTTAAATGATTACAGCTTGATGTTAAGCAATCATAATGAGACCCAACAGACTGCTATATTACCTTCTTCTTTTAACCCCTTCATCACTCACTCATCACTTTCAGAGGCCACCTTTTCTGACGTTTAACAGGTAGATTTTTTTCAGCTGCAGGATAACATAATGCAAGCTGTTATTATCAATGTACAAAAAACATTCCCCATCAACATCAAGTGTTTATGTTCATAACATAAGATGAGGGTCTGCATGTGAATGTATGTGAGTAAAAATATCTTACTGTCTTCACTCAGGCAGAAGCATTAGCCACAGTTAACCCACATACGCACACACACACACACACACACACACACACACACACACACACACACACACACACACACACACACACACACACACACACACACACACACACACACACACACACACACACACACACACACACACACACACACACACATTAACACACACACACACACACACACACACACACACACACACACACACACACACACACACACACACACACTAACACACACACACACATTAACACACACACACACACACACACATTAACACACACACACACACACACACACACACACACACACACACACTAACACACACACAGACGGAAGCTATTTTACGGCAGCTAGTCAGGTACAAAACGGTGACTGAACATCAGAGTTATATCTATCTAGATATAGGTAAATTTGAACATTAATTTGTTTGCTGCATGATAATGAGCTGTAAAATATTTAAGTGGTATTTATTTTTGGTCAAGATTACGGTAATTTATCATCAGAAATGTTTATAACTGACCTGTCAAAGGCAAAGGCATTGTAACCTTGCTATTTTTACTAACTTCAGAACAGAAAAAGCTTGATATTTACTTGATCCAAAGCACCACCAAATAAATTCTGTATGTGAAGTTAGGCAGCAAATTCATGCACACACAGGGAGCTCTGTGCACTGTTGCCCCAAATCATCCAAGCCTCTGTCTCCCTGCAGCTCTCTCTCTCTCTGTAGGCTTCACTGACCACAAGCAGCCACAATATCTCCATTTATTTTTGTGCCTTCATGGGTTCTCCACATCTCCTCCTGGGGTTTCCATGGCTACTTTGTCAGGTGACCGAGCAGGAAGCCATCCTTTGTGCCCTGTAACGGCACTCAAGAGGCAAGGGCCACCGAAGAGATATGTTCCAATTATACAATCTATGTTCAATCATAATGTAGTTCTACATTTACTGGCTTTGTTGTCACTTTGCTAAATTAAAAATCCATATTTGTCCAATTGTCATGTTCTTTATAGGATCATTGTCTCACACCTGCCCCATATTGTTATAGCGTCCTGCACCTGTGTTTCTCCATGGTCTGTTTGTCTTGTCAAGTCCAATCAGACAACATGAGACGGTGGACTAACCTTTCCCTTTCTGCATCACAGGTAGCGTGGAAACGTCTCAGGTCAGAAGACAAAAGGCCGGTTCTGACCTGATCCGGTTCATGTAAGACCTCAGAAGGTCTGAGATCAAAAGGGAAAATACTCAAGTATAGGTACTAACAGCAAATAATCTAGAGATATATCAGTAAAATAAATGATTGTTCTTATATTAATTAAATCGCACAGACATAGCTTGACAGTGTAACGTCCAGACTCACGACACCGTCTCTAAGTGTTTAAAAGAGGTGCAATCTTTTCTCTTAGCCTCACATCCTTTTGTCAAAGGACATTTTGTGAATTTAGTGCTGGAAAACAGACCTTTGACCTGGCAAGTCTCTTGAGATTTCTGTCTGCAGCTGCCGCCCATCTTTCTTCAATGCCTGCCTTTCACTCTTTCATGTCTCCTTTGGTGTGTATGTGGTGTGTAAACAATGCAGTGCAACAGTAACTGGACATTTTAACTCATCACCAACACTATAGGTCAGTGGATAAAGGGAGCAAAAGGCCAATAAAAAGATGGTGGGACAAATACTGAACAGAATAAGCCTTGGTGAAACATGAGATGAATCTAATTTGTTGAATTGTTTAATGTGTGTTATTCGGTCATCATGAAATTTTACACATAAATGAACTGGACATGTTAAGTTCATTTGTGGGTGTACATTCTGAAAGGTTACATTGTGCTGTTTTAAAAAGCACTTATTGGCAACATTTTATTTTGAGGACTAAATTTAGAAACAGTACTGTTTATCATTAAGTTGTGCACCAACACAAAAGCCCACTGTCCAGCCCAGAGCAAGGGGAACATGTGTACAGTGTGTGGGATGACATCATAGGACATTGGCTCAGTCCCAGATTTGCATTGTGAGTAACATGATGGACTCACACTCATCGACTCATTGAGTTTTTCTGTGTTTTGCTTTTCTAGACTTTTTTTTTTTTTAGGAGAATGAATATTAAGCTGAAGCAGAGATGCTTGTAGCAGACTCTACCTTAAAAGCTGTATCCATCTGTAGTCGTATTGTACATGTTTTTGGTGGTAGGGGAAACCGGAGCACCCGGAGGAAACCAACACAGACACGAGGAAAATATGCAAACTCCTTACTTAACTTACAGCTCTGTAAAAACCGCTCTGTGAGGGATGTGTATCATTTGCATCATGTGCTCAATCAACTGTATATTTTCTCTCACTCCTCTTCTCTTTCTCACACACACAAAGCCATGCACAAGTGAAGAGTCTGGGCACATCTCAAAGGACAGCTTCTGCATGAGTTGGTCCGTGGTGGAGACTGGGGGACCTTACAGCTGTTTGGAGCAGAATATGCCAGCCGCTGACAGTGCCAAACACACATTCATGCACACTAGACTTATTGTACATAGAGCACACAAACAATTGTCCTCTTGAATCCGGCTGGAGATCTAACATCACCCATGTAACCTAACCTTTAAAGAGCCTCCTGTTTGTCCACATGACAATCAGCTCATTATTATTCACAAAGGAAATGTCAGTCACCGCCTAAACAAAAGCATGGACAGCCCCGGGACGTGTAAACAAGCCACACATGTGCTTCTGATGATACAATGTGCAACAATAGCTACTGCAGGCTTTTGATTATCATCAACAAAAACTACTGTAAAGAAAATACAAGCTAGTGAAATATAATATATTATATAACCTACAGTAATGTGTGAAAAAGTACGCAGGTACTAGATCCTTATAGGCTATATTCATTATGATTTTTTAAACAGTACACAGGTAACATTTAGTGGATCTTAAACATCCCTAAAATTCTTGGTGGTGGCTAAAACATATTATTGATGGCTGTGTGCTGCTCACCAGGTGAGTCATCAAGGTGCCCAGACTCTTTCATCTTTACAACCAAATGGGAACCTCATTCACTAAAGCATTATTTTAATTTCTTAAAGGAGTAATTTTCAATTGTAAAGTAAAGGATGTAAGTCAATTGATGCATTGATAATGTTAAATGTAAATTCATATTACATACATAATATAGTATCTATATCAACATAACATAAGGTAAACCCGGTTTGGGAGAATTGTTAAAGAGTGTAGAATGTGACAGGGCAGCATGCTGTGCTGTTACATTCACAAACACACAAGCAGAGCAACAAGAGGACACAGTGACGAGTGTTATCTTCATCATTCAGATGGGGCTTTGGATCATCTGCTCGTTCTTTGGCTCTGTCCCACAAATATCACAGTGGATCAGGCATAAACAGCCAGAGAGACACACTTGGGAACTCACCTCACTGACAGACATCTGTACGTGTGTGAGGCGCTTCAATGCACATGTTTGCTTTTTCATGTCACTTTAGAGGATTGTGGGAACATTTGACGATTTTTTAAAAGAGTGGACAGGCTAAGACAGCCTGAGTGTAAGGTTGTCTCAGCAGACGCTGAACACCCTTGTGGCTATATTTCTCTAAACTCACATCAAAGAAAATCACTGATCTCTTTCTTGACACTTGCACTGTACAATAAACAAGAGAAACCGGGTTGACAAAACAAAGAGCAAGTCGAGCTTTGATTCAGTCACTAGTCCTCAATGTAGACCCATGTTATCTTTTAACTTAATGGGGGCAATCTTGACACAAGGCAGTGGACAGTACTGTATGTAAAATGACTGAAAAGCTACATATAACTGCTTTTTCAGTGCTGTTCTCATTGAGCTCCTGCAAAAAAATATAATAAATAAATAAAAATACCATTTACGCACCAAAACTAAGCCAAAAAGTTTAGTTCCACTAAAAATCCTTCCCATCAAGTCTATACGGTTACAATTGTGGATCAATCTTTCTGTAATTAGCTGCACAAGCCACAGTCAACATTACATAAGCCCTTTGTGTATTGGCGCTGCATGGTTAATGAAGTTATTGAATGTGAGAAATTATGTTTTAACTCACCCATTCCAAAACCCGGATAAACCCCAGGGGTATTTTGAGCACCTGAAACGTCCCAGCAGAGCCCAGCTGCACGACACAGACATCACGGTTAGATCAACACATTTAGGCTCCCTGATCAATTAACGGCTCGTTGTCCAGTTGAAAAAAATATAAACATGATTTTGAGACATGCACTGACCTGATTAGCGCTGTCCATTTCTCCCGCGCGCCGCTTTCTTTATCACTTCTTTTAGGCTCGGATGTAAACAAGCTCCAAAAACACAGACGCGACTGATGTGCGGCGCGTCGTCGGGAGCTCTCGGCTGCGATTCCGACTGCGGCCGGAAAAAGCCGACCCCCCCCCTTTCCCATTTAATTTCCCATAGAGACAGGCAGAGATTGGCCTCAGTCAAAAAGGAGTGACGCCTTCATTTTTGTTATTGTGTGCCTCTTATATGTTATTTTAAAAGCTGACACAAGTTTTTAATTAGGCCTATAATTTTGGATTTGAGCACTGCTCAGACTGTGGACAGATCTCTCAAAACAGGCAAAGTTTTGTTCTTTTATTTCCAGTATAAAAACGCCTTACAACCTTTATAAAATGTTTAGTGAAATAAAATACATAATAAAACTGACAACCCATTGAGACAGAAACTTGACATTTTTGTTCTGTTATGTATTTTGCCCACAGGACAGACAGGCAGTTTCCAGTATTTTGAGTTAGCCCGAAGGAGATAGGCACCAGATCAAGTCTGTAGAAACTGAGGGGCTTCCCTCACTCTGCCACATTCATTCAATTTCTGTATGGTCGAGTGCAAACTGCTCTGACAGCCTTGCTAATTTTACAACATCTTTTCTATGGTGCCTTTGCTTTTACTCTTTAATTTTCCCTTCACTGTCCCTCTACTCCCTTCCCAAGCAATTACACACATGCTGCCTGCCTCAAGGGCTCAGTCCATGCGATTAGAAGATTGTTAGATCTGCCTGGCTAATATTTTCACTGCTGGAAATCAAAAGATCTGAACAAGAACAGAATCTTGTGTGTCCCTCATCACTGAGTCTGGATCTATTTCAGATAATGAGCTGTGGCACATCAGGCTCACACTCAAAGTTTATATCAAAGAAGAAACTATGTTATGTTTAATATTCAAGGTGTTCCAGTAAAACATATTTTCTGTCACAAATAACTGTCACACACATGGACTGGGGTCAAAATGCATCGCTGGGACCCCACTCACCGGGGCACAGAAGCTTAGGGGGTTGCTTAAAAATGAGAGAAAGGAGGGCAGTCAAAATTAAACTGTAGAAAGACACACAACCACTTTTGACACCTTCTTGCTTCATGAATGTCACTTTTAAAGGTAATTTCTATGAAAGCAAGGTGGTGTCTGAGTAGATGTAGAAACAACATAGCAGTGGGAACAATCACCATTCTCTGCTTAAGCCTCTTTCACAATGCTACATACAGAGGAATTATGGCACAGAGACTAGGTCAGCCACTTATCCATCTCATCCAACAATGCATCCAGCAAGTCACACATAAATCACTGCTCGGCTAGAGCCGCTGCCAGTGCACATCCGCATCTTCTGGTGCTGATGTTTTGCATCCAATAATAAAAGTGTGTAACAGAGGAGGCTGAGGTATCCAAAAACATCTAGGGCTTTCACACAAGAATGGAGAACTTTTGCTTTATTCATAGGGGTTTGAAGGGATGGGGCATTTATGCTAAACAGCACAAACAGCAATTTGAAAATGAATGTTAAAGTAGTTAAAAGAAGAAACATTTTCCAGTGTGGCTAAGACAAAGAGAAATGTGACGGTAGACTTTAGAACGACTCATATATTTCACACTTATCTGTTAATTAAACCTATCGTCAAACAACAGTGGCAACACAAAGCAATGAAACATGATTAGATGTGAAACAAAAGACAGGCTTTAGAAATGTTTTTGGGTAAAATGACATTAGCCTTGGTCTAATTTGGTGCCAGTTAGACAGCGTACATAATCAGGATTAACTTTAGCATGATGAGGAGGGAGAGAGTGGGCAGAACTGGAGAGACATGAGGGTCATGGGATAATTATTGCAACCTCAGTAAGTAACACTAGTGAACATACACCGTCAAGTAAATGTAACACAAATATATGCACAAGTACACTCCAATGTACAATGTTTTAATTTTCTTATTACTGTGTCAATATGACAGAGCTCGCTGCAAAATTGTCTCCATTATGTCTCTTTCAAATTGGCCAGTGTCATTTGACTGAAACATTAAGTGGCCCAGTCAGCCAGTAAAGAGAGGTCTGAGTGGTCTCATCTGGCAGGAGAGCTCTCTACTACGCCTCAAACACTCTGAAGCACCAGGGCTGTTATTAACTGCCACTGGTGATCAGTGCATGTTTCATTTTTCTCACTGCTTTGCCAGTCATGCCATGTATAAAGTGACAGAAGGGTTTTTCCACATGTGTGCCCTCACAGCTCCTCTGTAAAGTGAGAAAGAATCACCAAACTAAATCTCAGTATAGTGTTATAAGTCTGCACTGCTGAGATGCAGCAGGGAGAGGCTCCTTTCCAAAATCAGTCTCTGTCCATCGCTGGAGGCAAGACTGGTGTAAAGGGCATGAAGGAGAACGAACACCACAATAACAGACTTATTCTGTTTGTTGCTAGGCAACTAATCCGACAATCATGGGAGTACCACAGCCGGTGTGTTTTGACAAAGGCAGTCAATTATCATCCGCCTATCAGGGAATACATGTTTGTTTACAAGAACAATAAGGGAGTATGTGAGTATTTTTAAAAGCTTCAGTCTACTGATTTACACACAAGGCTTATTTTTCACACATTAAATTATGAGCCTTGGTATCTGGTTCATAGCTCCCTCTGTAGACGATGTTACAACATAACACATAAGAGCATCTACACTTTAGTAAATGAAATGTAATGTGTAGAAAGGATAGACGTAACCCATTTATGATAATGCACTTTTTTAAAGTTTTAGTGCATCGTGGTCCTTTTCCAGCCATTTACACATTTATTACTCTTTATCCATTTCAATTGAATTCAAACATTTTAAAATATATTATTCACGCACGACTGAACTTTGTGTACACATCAAATTGTTGAAGTAAAAATATCTCCAGTCCACGAGTGATAGCTCCATTAGCATTTATTTTATAGCACTAAGGCTAATAAATAGCACAAGGACCAAATCAGTGTTTTGTCATACAGGGCAGTGGGATGTTCATAAAGATTAAAATATTTTCTATTTGATTTATTGCAATGCATGTAATGTATCAAAGCTGTACCACACGTTAGCGGTACCACAAGAGGGCAGTGGATCTTAAATTGCTCACTAAGCATTCAACATGAATACATGTGCTTGAATACATGTCTCTGTTCTTCTTTATGGCTACATCCAGAACAATGTGAATATAAAACATAAAAGCAATATCTGTCCACATTGTTTTAATTGGAATTAAAAAGTCGTCAAGAATACCATATTGTTTTCCTTTCGACCAATCACAAAAGATGACCTGGCAGCAGACACCATAATCTGCTCTACTCTATGTCAGTGTCATTCTGCAGAGTTTTCATGGCTAAACCCCACAGAGTCACACTGGAAATGAACTGGCCTTCACTGGACTTATACGAACTGCTGTTGGACTTGTTAGACCCAGAGACAGAGGTGCACTGGATGTTTGCGGGGGGCAGGTAGGGCCTTCCCACCAAAGTCTTTCCCATCTCCATTGGCCCATTCCCATTCTCAACGTAGGGTCCGTACACAGGCTCTGGTGACATGTGGTGTTTGGACAACTTCATGTGATCAGTGCTCCTGTCCTGGTGGCTGGAAGAGAGCAGGTGGTGAGGTACTAAGGAGCGCAGTTCAGGAAGTGGAGTTGAGGTAGTTGACGCCGGACTGAGGTGCATGCTAGTAGGTGGTGTCGCTGGCTGGGGTGGTTGTGAAGGTTTATCCAGTTCTGAATGGGGCAACATAGAGGGGAAAGTTTGCTCACTAGTCCCAGCAGGAGTTTTACTGTTGGATTTGGGAAATGAGACCCCAGCGTCTGAACTGTGAGGAGGGTCCGCGCTGTCAGTGGGAGGCCCCTTGCACTGCATATTACAGTGTCTCCTCAACATGGCAGAACGACTGAAGCTCTTGCCACATTCATTACAGACGTATGGTTTTTCACCAGTATGTGAGCGAATGTGACGCAACAGGTCCCCAGAGCTAATGAAAGACTTTCCTGTAATTATAGAAAAATTTATATGTTAAACACAGAGGAAGTGAATAGAAGAGAGAATGACTGTAGCTGTGGTGGTGCCAAACAATGATCAGGAAGCAGCCCTCTGGCCACTTATATTATATGTTTGATCACTCTGTTCTCATCTTAGGGAGGCTAAAAAGACCTGCAAAGGCTACATGTACATTGCTAATATATGTATCAAATATAAGATGGCTCCTTACCACATGTGACGCAGCTGTGTGGTTTTTCCCCAGAATGGCGCGATTTATGCTTGAGAAGTTTTCTTTGTGTGTTGAAGGATTTCCCACACTGGTCACAGGTGAAACTTTTATCTGTGGAATGTGTCCTCTTGTGCTCCTTGAGATTGCTCATGTTGTTAAATCCTGAACAAAAATAAAGACCATACAGTCTCAAACAGTTAATAGTTAATAATACAGTGGAGTTATTGTAAGGAACAGCTTGAAATATACCTCGGCCGCATATGTCACACAGATGTGGTCTTTCACCTGTGTGCACCACTTTGTGCCTTTGAACGTCGCCTGATGCAGTAAAGCTAGAAACACAAAGAAAATAAATAAAAATCACTCAACCAGTGCCTTACAAATACAGTTTCAGATTACTAAAGTTCCTTATTATAACATCTTTTACACAGGATAAGTAGGTCTGTGAGAAAAAAAAAAAAGACAAATGTTTGTATATCCTCTCGTTCATCCTGGTCATGGTATGAAAAAATATGTTAAAAGCTAATGTAATGTCCAGATATTACATATTTACATGGTTTACTAATTTACTGAAGGTGTGCCGTGTGCAAGCTACTTCACCCTTTTCCACACAGCTCACAGATGTATGGTTTCTCTCCAGAGTGTCTTCGCAAATGTGTCTGCAAATTTCCAGCCTGAACAGAATAGACCCATTTCTTTAAACATTTATATTTATTTACTGTAGCTCAAAACTGTAACCCAGGATTACCTGTGAGAAGTGTCTCCCACACACATTACATTGAAAAGGCTTCTCACCTGCAACATACGTAAATAGTACATAAAGATTTTGGATAGTGCCTAATTAATATGAACTATAGCATTTATAAATGAATCCTCTACTCCAAGCCTCTGTGCGAATATACAAAAGAATATACCATTATGTGAGCGTTTGTGTAGCTCCAGGTTGCTAGGGTGTTTGAAGACCTTTCCACACTCGTGACAGCAGTACTGCTTGTGCCCCGTTTGTGCTGGTGGCTCTAGAAAAGGCTTTAAGGGTTGCTCCTCTTGATCCACAGGTGGGGAACTGGGAGGCTGTGGATCTGTTGCTGTGTCGAGAACTTTCTGGTTGGCCTCAGTTATACTTTCAGCTGGAGCCGCAGAAGCTTCAGGCTGGAGAACAGACTCTTCCTGATGGTTCTCTTTGGGACATATGAGGACAGGCTCACTCACTGATTCAGCACACATCTCTTCTAAAGCTTTCTGAGAGCGGAGGTAGTTGTACTTCTTAAGGTACACTGCTTTTTTAGGGCGCACTGGCTTGTTAATCATAGAGTCCCCAGTGACAGGGTCAGCGTTGTTTAAATTATTTGAAAGTGTTAAAGACGCGCTGGGGCTCTTCTCCAGTGTCACAGACGTCCAGGAAGAGTTAGATTTAACAGTGTTTCCTGTGCACACGGAGGAGTTGCTGACCCCTACAGGACATGACTGCTCCTCAGACACAACCAAAGGTCCTGGGCCTTGATTTGACGCTGCATTGTTAATCAGAAGTGCACTTTGTTTAAAGTACTGTTTACTGTAAAAGTTGCGCAGCTTGTAGCCGTGTACAAGCTGTTTTTCCACTGGTGCATGAGTAGCACCAGATATATCACAGTTTGAACTGCTGGTCGACACAGATGTGGGCAACCTTTTTGTCTGGTCAAAGTCAGTGTTAAAGCCAGGCCTCTGAGCCTCAGAAGAGCACTGAAGATCAACATCATGGGGAAGACTGTTTCCCAGAAGACAGTCATGCTCTGAGCTCAGCACACCTGGAAGAGGAAACGAAGGGATGTCCACTGGTGGAGGACATGGCTTCAGAAAAGTATTACACATGCTCTGGATATTTGGAACCTGTAAGCATTGAGCAATGTCCAGCAGCGCTTGAACATTATCTTGGTTGATGTCAAGATGAGAGGTGTACATGTAGTCTAATATCTGCCCAATGCCACTGACATCCTGGATGACCAGGTTGAACACATCATTCTTCTGACTGGGAGAATTTTGAAACAAAGACCTGAAAGATAAAAACAATAATAATAATTGTACACAACAGGAGAAATTAATCAGAACACCGTCAGTCATAGTTTGTCACATTTAATGGATGGTTTTCACATTAAATGTCACAGTTACCTGAAGTATGAGCTAAAAGCAGCAAGGACATTTTTGTGGGCTTTGAAGCAGACGCCTTTGACCACCACCATACAGTCACATAGCAGCCCTTGAATCCTCTGCTCCTGGAGCTGCTGCAGCAGGTAGGAGCTGTGGCTGGACAGGCTGTCCATAGTCCCTTTGTCTGCTGAACAGAGCTCCCACTCCCATCAAAGACCTAGACCAAAAAGAAAAAACAAATCATAAAACTATTTGCTCACAACTACGTTATTATTGGTGTTGAATTGTCAAGAAAAATATTGAGAAATTGCATTAACCGCGCAGAACCCAGTTTCAGCACTTCAAGACCACCCATGCAAAAAAAATGCTCCTACTCTGCTAGCTCTAGTTAGCTGAGATAAAATAACGCTACAAGTATCGTTCTACTATTCAACCTAAACAGGGTCTTCAACAACGAGTTTAACTGTTGTGAAAGAGAAGAAAAGAGTACGCTTAAAATAAAACTGTTCTTGATCTAAAGCTACAGAGTTCACCTTTTTATTTGGATGATAGGTCAGTTCACCAGTTTAATATCCATACGTCATTTCCTGGTGCGTGTATTTTGGACATCGGTTGAAACCATAGATTGTTTAAATAACAATTGAAACATATTTAATACATTTAGCATTTGGTAGTAATAACATAACCTATAACTATTCACTATACAGAGACACGTTTATATGACTAGCACATACACTAAAAGTATCACAATATAGTAAGGACACAAAATGTTTTAGACTCGGAACCTTTTCGGTGGTAACTGCGCACGGAAGACAAACTTCGTCGGCCTGAGTGTGCTCTGGTCACGTGTGTTTTTTTTCAAAACACACGTTTGCTAGAATGGGTTTCAGCCAGGAACTGCTACGGAGTTTGGTGTACACGCTAGTTTAAATTGGTGTTGTTAACCTGATATCTTGATTACGGGACCTATTTTATTTGATATTTATACGTTTACCGTCTTTTGGCTGTAACTGGTGTGAGAGCGGTATCCTTGCGTTTGCGTTTATCTGATTGTACCCCTAGCACACACGTTGTTCGTTTTTGTAACTGTTTATTTTAACTTTCACCATGGTATTTTTTACCTGTAACGCCTGTGGCGAGTCTTTGAAGAAAGCGCAGGTTGATAAACATGTGATGATGTGCAGGGGCTGCCAAGTCCTGTCTTGCATTGACTGTGGAAAAGACTTCTGGTAAACGATGACTTATTAAACAGCCGTCTTTGTTGTTTACAATGGCACCAAAACGGTATAATACAGTACATGTGTGTTTCTCCTTTTCCAGGGGCGACGACTACAAGAACCACATCAAATGTATCAGTGAAGACCAAAAGTATGGAGGCAAAGGTTATGAGGCCAAAGCAAACAAAGGAGACGTGAAACAGCAGCAGTGGATTCAGGTACTTCTAATGCACAAAAACCGCTTTACTTTGGCCTGCATGAGATGCTCGGGAGTGTTTTTTAGTTTAGTTTTGGGAGGTATTAGAATGCAGTTTTGGACTTTCGGACGTTTGAACTCTTATCAAAATAAACTGGGCGCTTTCTTCTGCTTTCTTCTCTTAGTTACTCTAGTCTAGAGTAACTAAGAGATAACTTTATACAATGCATTCGTATGTTTATCTGAATTGTTTTACTCCTGTAGAAAATCACTGAGGCCATGAACAAACCTGGAGTGAGTCCAAACCTGAAGAGTGTTCTGAAACAAGTCTCTACTTATGATAATGTCCCAAGAAAGAAAACAAAATTTCAGGTATGGTTTTGATTTATGAAATGGCACATTTGTCTAAACTGAAATCCATTTCACATCTTATTCTAAAAAAAAGAGTATTTGAGCTTTGGTAAATTGGCCTGTTTAATGGTATTGTCTGTTTTACTTCAGAACTGGATGAAAAATAGTTTAAAGATTTCTAACACCAGTTTGCACGAGGAAGTCTGGAATATCCTCTCTACAGAGTCTGACAATGTAAGTGGAGTTGTTAAGGAAGGCTAAACGGATTAAATTTTACAAAAAGAAAGTAAGTTTATTTACATGTTTCAATACTTCTTCACGTTGACAGGCTTCAGAGGTTCCACAAGAGCCTAAAGAAAACAAACAGTCTGCAGATGGAGTGGCAGTGTGTACCAATGGTCAACTAAACCTAGAGAAGAAGAAACTGAATAAACGAGAGCGTAAAGAAGCCCGGAAGCAGAACAATGGAAAGAAATGCACAGTAAACAGTGTACAAGAGCCAGAGGAAAATCAGGTGGTCAAGAAGAAAAAGGACAGAAAGAGAAGGCACAATGGTGGTGAAGATGAAAATGATGAGCAGAATGGAGCAGTGACCAAGAGGTCAAAAACAAGTAAGACATTTTGTGAAGTGCTCTACTGGCTGTTTTATATAATTTCTTTTACAGTTCCATAAGCACTCATTAATTGCAATTTGCAATCTTTCTTATGTAACTACTCTATTACCAAAAAAACAACCATTTGCCTCAGAAACTAAGGGTGCTCCGATCATTTGGAAATTGATTATTTCTAAGAAGTGTAATTGGCTAAAACTGCAGATAAGATGGGCCAATCAAAAGACAGAAAAGCGGTTGGTGTAACAAATCGTTTAAGCAAGACACTAAACTAAGATTTGTCAAAAGAAAATCCGTTGTGGAGAGAAGTCTGTTACTTGTTTTAAGCTTAATGTAAAGCTGAAGGCTGACTCACTTGGAAGCAATGTTTGGATGTAGCCATAATAAGGCAGGTTAGGTTTTGTTTATAGTTGGGCGTTTTGTTGCCTGTTGTGATTGAGAAAGTCATACTAGTTCAAATTTAAGAAAAAGAAACCATTAAAAGATCAGTTTATTACCTTTTTTTTTTACTAGTTTTACCATCTCCCATTTTTGTTTCTAATGGAATATTGAAATTTTTACTTGTACACCGTACTGGTGATCAGTATTGGTCAAATCCTGATCACAGCACCATTAGAAACATCACATGTTTACTATACTACAAAAAGTGCTCTGTAACCATGCTGACGGTTGTCTTAACCCATTTAATATGTTCTTAGCTGATGACCAAACAACAGAAGCTGACCAAGAACCGGAAGAAATAGAGGAACAAGTTGTCCCCAATGGTAACAAACTCTTCTTTTTTTGTAGTAATTTTAAGTTATTGCATTTTAAAAAATAATAAAAAAATACCCAATCCTCTTAGGTTGCATATTAAGATAAAGGTCTAGTAAGGCAGGCATGACAGACCACAACGTAATAATGGCACTTAATTGGTATTACTTGGATTGTGATATATGTGAATTTATTTACAATTGCCACCAGAGGACACTGTTTTTCTTTACATGACAGTTTATATTCATATTCCATATTTTTTTGTGTTTGTTTCTCCTTTAATGTAGGAAAATTCAACTGGAAAGGTAATATCAAGGCAGTACTGAAAGATTCACCTGATCAAGTACTGCCAGTGAAGAAACTGAGGAAGAAGGTAAGATTTTAGCTTTTTAAAAACTTTTTAAAATCTTAAAGGTACTTTTGATGAACTAAATTGACTTGAACATGTTTCTCTATTCCAGGTTTTGGCAGCATACTACTCTTTCACTGGAGACAAAAATTATAAAAATGAGGAGGAGGTTCTAGCGCTTTTCAATAAGAAGATTAGCAACAATCCCAAGTTTAGAGTTTTGAAAGATCGAGTCAAACTCATAAAGTAGATATTTAGTTACAAATTGTATGTTTTCTACAGAATTGACACATGATTCATAAAATGATTTTTATCTCTGAGGTTTGTTTTTATGTACTGTATTTTAGTACCAAAAAATCTTGATCTTTAATTTTTAAACATGTAAGAGTTTATTATATGAAATGACAATTAATGGACAGCTGCTTTGTTCCACATTCAAAGCAACGGCTGCGAAATAGCACCTTATCTTTGGGATTGGATGTTGTAGTGGGGGAAGGGAAACGAGAGAGGTGCACCTGAGGTGAATTTGACTCTCACACGGGACGAAGCTAATGCACATTCCACGGCACCCCGAACGGGGTTCACTTGGCTGGAGACACAGAAGCTCCATAGAAGCAGTATGCTTGGTGTCAGCCTCAGGTGAAGTTTTAATGCTGTCTGATTTTCTACAGCTAGAATGGGCAGCCTCTTTGCCCTGTGTACACACACACACCCACAAGAGGAAATGTGCCCAGCTTTATGAAGCTCTGCTAATCCCAGCAGGTTTAACACTGATGCTCATTCATTGCACTGCTTACCTGTAATACTATATTGCATACTTTTGGTATTGGCAAAGCTGCTTCCCAGATTTGGTATTAGTAAAGTTGTAATTCAGGTTTGAAAGGATTATGTGGAATTTTTAAACCCGAAGAGGGATTAATTTTTGCTAATTTGCTTTTAAATCCTGATTGAAAGTCAAATTAGAAAAATTTGAAAGTGGTTTTATTAAATGGACAAATTGGAACTTCAAGATTACATAATTGCTTTTTTTTTTTTTTTTTAATTTTCAGTAATACTACAAAAGGGGAAGCAGTTTTATTCAAAAGATTTCGGGAACATTCTGTAATGCATATGACTCATTGTAAAGGAACAAAATGCTGACTTATTGGGGTGGTAACCACGCAGCTGTTCTCCTCTTACTAATCCCCTGAGTAAGCTGCAGATATTTCAAATCTGCATCTTACACTATACATCTAAAGGATGGTCTGAAGTAACAATCTAATCTCGTGCATCTGCACAGGAACAAGAAACATTTGTGGATGTTAACTTGATAATCTCACCTCAGTTTTGTGTGCATTTGTCCAGTGTCTTAAATCTAAATAAATCTTTAATTCAAACATCTAATAAGAGACAACTTACAGTATACAGCTTACAAAAGGACCAAAGAATGTATGGACTAGTATTGCTGCTGGAAAACGTATATGGTCTAACATTTCTGGACTTTATGCTCATCAGAATAAGCCAATAGCGAATGAAATGGGTCAAAGGCTTCGGCAGGCTCAGAATCTTGGCTGTACTATCATGTAAAGTTATACATTCTAGATAAATCTGGGACCCCAGCCAACTAATATTTAGTCTGCATAAACACAAAATGGTCATTTTGAGAGATTTAATAAACCAGCTGGCCATTGGCTGACTCTCAGTGCCATAAAGTTATTTGTGGTGTTACCAAAGGTTTGGGTTACAGGGCATCACACCTTCTCTTCGAACGTCTTCCTTGTTTGACTTCTTTTAACATTTATTCATTTAGCAGACGCTTTTATCCAAAGCGACTTACATTAAACTTCTATTCACCAGTATTACAGCTGGAACACCACTGGAGGCAAGGTGGGTTAAGTATCTTGCTCAAGGACACAACGACAGTATGAACTGTGGGGACAATGGGAATTGAACTACCAACCTTCCAGTTATAGGACGACCACTCTACCACTGAGTCACTGCTGTTATTGAAATGATTCAAATTGTACAAAGCTATTATTCGCAAGCAACATCTAATAACAACAAATACAAACAATACATGTTTTGCAGTAAAGTTACATTAATTTATGTGCGTTAACACTGTTCTACGAGCGTATTCTAATTTTATGTGTTTTTCATAAAAACTACAACAGTCGCTTCGGACTACGTCACAACAAGCGCCTCGCCCTGTAGCAGGAAATCTATTAGGGCTTTAGTTTGAAGCAGCTAATGCTGTTCAAGAAAACACGAATACAATGCTTAACGACAGTGAGCTGGCGACATTGCGGAACAGATTTAAGAAAGATGCAGAGTTTCTTATGCAAACAACGTTGCCGGATGACGAAAACGAAAAGAGTAAGCAATAAAGAAATCTCAAAAGATGTATTTTTAAAATAAACCCTGGCACCTAAAGGGGGCAAGAGACTGACAAAAAATTTAAGGGCATTATAGCCTAGTACTTGGATACTTAAGTACATTTGAAGGCAAATACTTTTGTACTTTTACTCAAGTGAAAGTTAAAAGGGAGTACTTTTACTTTTACTGAAGTAATATTTTACCTAGTGTATCTGTACTTTAACTCAAGTACTTGGTTTGTGTACTTCGTCCACCACTGCGTACAGTGGACAATTGTCCAAACTTAGGGCCTTTTATTGGCAGACATCCAGCAATTCTTGATTGTGTTGTCTGAACAAACGCTGTGTCAGCACTGCAAGCATCATAATTCAGAGAAACCCTACTCCTTCTCTTTTTTTCAAGGGTCATCTCTTTGCCAGTGTTAACAGATAGGCTACTGTACGTGTAACACAAGACACAAAAACATTTCTGCCATAGCCATTCACTCTTTTGGTGTCTTTTGTGTATTCATTATAACAAGCACCTCTGGCAACTGTTCGTTTCTGTAAACATAAACTAACCCCCCTGTGACCCCAGGACAACAGGTGTGATTATGTACTGCCATTAAAACAAGGTCTATTGGCTATAAATTCCAAAACTATGGGAAAAAATGTGATAATGGGATGCATTGAAGTTAGACTAAAGGTGTAACAGACAATTTATACATCAATCAACAGTCAAACCTGGTGGTGTAACTAAGACAAACAGGAGGACATTACGAGAAATAAACTATCTTTGCTTTTTGACAATAGACCTTACAGTGCAGTGTTAGACCTATACAGGTGGAGGTCAAATGTAGGCAGCTAATTAATGGACTGGTACTTGTTTGGAGTCAAGTGAAAACTGTGCTTTGAATGAATCAATCTTCTGTTTTAGATGCTTTTTCCACTAAATGTGCAATCATTGTGTAATGTTTTCATTTAGGTCAAGAAGAGAAAGACATCAAGCCTCTCCCACGAATCAATAGACACTCTGTTTTCTGGATTATGACGTCTATAGGTGTGACATATTATGTAGACTTCTTTCACAACATTATGGAGAACGATGGCGTTATAAGGTGATTTAAATGTTAATGCTGTATGTAAAACCCTTCACACACCTTAAATAAGCGTTATAATCTATTATGGTTTTCAGAGAGCCAATTTCTCATTGAGTTATTAACGCTGTATCAACTCTGTGCTGACTGGTAATCTAACACTAAAGCCTCATGTCCTGTGTACAGTATGGCCTATATGTGGCCTACATTTATCCAAAAGCAACCATAGAAAACTAAACAAATGCTTTCTGGCATCCTGTTCTGATTATACGTGGCTGTAGTTGAACCCCGTGATATGTGATAGTACTGGGAAGCTGTGATACATTGTTAACGCCTTTGTATTTGCCCCATTGTATTTGAATGGACTTTATTTAAATGCTATAAACCTTATCATGATTTCTTAGAAAACATCTGAGAACTATTTAGTTAAATCTGATATACAAGACCGCTGGGAAATAGTTAATGAATAGTCCAAAATATCTGAACAGAGGTGTGATTTAATTGTTTGAACTCTGTTTTTTTCCAGTTGGTGGTTTAATGTTGGTCTGATACTGCTCAGCATCTGCGTCTCTCTCGCCATGTTTTGCATTGTGTATCTCGAGTGGTTTAAAGGAATCCAGCATTATGACAAAGTGTATCCTGCAATTCCTGCCATCACTACTGCAGCCTTCATAGCAGCATCCTGCAGGTAATCAACACAATACTGTCTGAACCAATCTTCAAATAATGCAATTATTAAAGATTTTGATAAAATAAAATACAAATGAAATCAACACTACGTAACCTTTCCAAATTTTCAGTCACTGAATGATTATGTCTGCAACTACAAGGCTTTCTATAATGGGTCTTTTATATACAAGATGTTGTCTTTGTTCTTGTGAGACGGTAGTGTGCCCCATCAATTGGTTACATAGTGAGAAGACTAGTCTATGAAAGAGGGGTTATTCCAGCTTTTTAAAGCAGAACTAAGTAACATTTGTATCTTAATACATATTTTGTCCTTACGATGGTTAATTGAGTTGTAGCAGTGTGTTTGAAGTGCGCACTATCCCCCTCTGGCTCACCTGAGCCGAAAACAGCACTTGCAGTTGAGCGGCCACCGACCCGACGCAAGTCTTGTGCCATGTTCACGTTCACGCGATAATTTTATTTTATTTTTTACATATAACAATCTGGTTGACAGTGAAAAAAACAAACACTGTAACAAAAAAGGACTTTACTAGACAATTTCTCAAATTACCCACCTCCATTGAGGTTTTCATTTCTTGTACTGTATTTACCATTTATTTCTGCATAACTAGTGCAGCTGGGGAGTTGTTGTCCAGAGCTGCTCTAGGAGTATTTACGACAGTGTGATTCACTGAAGGAAGCTGTAGGGGGAGCTGTGCAAATCTTACTTAGTTCTGCTTTAATGTCAGGGAACCATCAATATAACTTTGCTACATATTTGAATGATTTTGAGACTGTGTATTTTCTGTTCAAATGTTACGACTTTAAAATGTTCTACACAACTTTAAATGTAGTATAAAAATGCATTTGTTTGATTGAAGTTAGATGCTCCCATGTGGCTCAGTGTGTCTTTACAGTCAAATGCAAAGAATTGCAGATTGTTTTGTATTAAATGTGGTTATTATAGTTTGTAATAAGTCTGTTTCATCTTTTCATTGCAGTTTTAACATTGCCCTGTGGCCTGTGTGGTCTATCTTCACTCCCTTCATCCTCTTCACACAGTTCATGGGTGTGGTCATGCTCATCTCTTTGCTTGGCTGAGTGTGCTAATCACAGGAAGAGACTAGTTTTTATTTTATTGTTGTGATTCTCTTGGTGTTTTTCATAAAAGAAATGGATATAAAAAGGATGGTGTTGCTTTATTCTAAAAGAGCTATTTTCCTGGGTTAGTGTTCGATTAGGACACCTGTGTCTACTACCAACTCACATTTCAACAACTTCAGCTGTTTCAGCCAGAAATACAAAATATTTATAAGTTTGAATGTTAATGATACAAATGTAAAATTTTTAATAAAGAAATCATTTGTACCTTGTTCCTTTGAAATAAAGACTGAATGTTTTGGATGTATTGTATTCTGTTTTGTCACGTTTGCTCCAGAGCAACAAAGACTTCTGTTTACGCTGTGCAATATGACTTTTTCTTAACAAACAATTGTTCTCTGCAAACACATTATTTAGGTTACATTTTATGTAGATGTAATCTAATGTAACCATTCATTAAAATTGTATTAAAACAAAGTAGTCTTGCATTGAGTAGCCAACAGAATGCCATTAAGAATAACAGTTTTCAAAAATCAAGTAATTAAAGTGTTACTACTTTAGTGTAGTGTTTTCTATTTAATAATTTAAAAGGTTCACTATTCACTTCAGTAACTACTTTGCTGTCAATTTACATGTATGGTTTTTGTTCCCATTGTTAAGAAATGGCCCAAGTTTTGGTTCAGATCACCACATAATAAAAATGGTATATGTGCTCTTGAACATCAAAGAGCAAATAACAGCAATTAATTACAATAATTACAATCTCGTCAGCGCCTTCACACTTCATTATGGGCCCATGTTTGTGCGCCGATTAGCTTTGACGGCCCTTCCGATGAGCCAGAGTGAGCGACAAATCGAAACTCTGCGGATGAAGTTAAGACACTGTTATTAGTTAAAAGCGTTGCTTTGATCATATCTCATCCTCGTGACGCAGTTGTCCTGTCTTCCTCGTAACACGAGGCTTAAGCTTGGATTCACAAAAAGCACAATTTCTAGTAAATTTCTTAATTTTATTAACTTAAGTGACAAATAACGGAGTTATGGTTGAGCCACTGTGGTTGTTAAAGGGAAAACTGAACCGGCCTGTTGCGCACAGATTTTTATTTTTCATTTAAGATGCTAAATGGTCGTGTTTTCACTATTGCACTTCCCACTAAAATCAGCCAATCATTTTTGAGGCTCGGTGCGCGTCTTCCCTTTGTTATGCGGATTGCACCTGGAGGAACTTTCCATCTTAGTTCATATCTACTTTAGGTCTCTGCGCTGAAGCACTTTCATTGATGTTTCACAAAAGGCCTTTGTGAATTTGATCAGTGAAATCAGATTCTCTTCTTTTCCTTTTGAGCGTTTTTAACGGCGGGGTCTCTGAGGGGAGCTGAGGAGGAGGCTGGTGCTTTAGAGGCGCTGTCAGGACAGTTCACTGACGCCTTCACCCCATAACAACCGTTCTCCTCGAGCCCTATATGCCTACACCCGATAGCCACTTCAGAAGAGCCCCGAGGCTTGGACCAGTGTGGCACTGAGGAGTATTTTTTTATATACAATTGAGGATAACCGTCTTTGCTTGTGTAGGCGGTGAATGGTTGGCACACCGGGCTTAGTGACTTCCCTGAAACATGTGGGAGTTTTAAGAGAAGCGCGTCTGGGATCAAGCAGGATTGAAACGCAATCTGCTCTGAGTCAGCTCCTCGACTAGATATTTCACTTCCAGGTTTAAGATGACCATGGCAACCACCGAGTCCATCCTAAACGAGCCTGGACAGTGAAACTATGCGTGACCACTGAGCCGGACCTCGAAGATTAAATGAGCATGTTTGGCACTGTACCTATCTAACTGAATCCCCACCTTGTAGCAACAAGTTACAAACCTGCCCCCATTCAAACGCACTTATAGCGCACGCCTTGGGCTTTCCTCGTCTTTCTCCGTCGCAATTATTAAACAATACTCTCAGAATGGTGGAACACAACGGACTGGACATTATGTCCCCAAGCAAGTACTGTCATAGCTCTTCATCTTCGCCCAGCTCCGAGCAGGAAAAGAAGATTTTCACTAAAATAAAACTCAACTTGTCAGAGGACTACCCAAAGAAAAACGCGGAGATCTTGAGCGGTCAGTACGGAACCAATTTACTTCTGATCGGGGCAGCGCTGATGCTTGCCATCGCGAACGGCGGTTCCTCTGTCAGAGAGGAGCATTTTCTGTCCTTCATCACCTGCCTCATGATCCTGCAGCTGGTCTGGATGATGTGGTACATCCTGGTCCGGGACAGACAGGCGAACACGCAGACAGATAGAGATGTGCACGTTACAACCTGCTGGGTACGAGGTACGTCTGTCAAACCTGGCGTTTAGAAAGTTTACGCACACAACACACTCGATCCACTGTGTCCAAATAATATTATTTTGACCCCTGTAGCTGACAGACAGGTAAATTACACAACAATGTGTATGTATGTGTATGTACAGCAATGATTTAATCTGCTGTTTACATTACGCGTGGGTTTGTCTTGGCAGGTGGTTTGACTGCTGGCGCTACTTTCCCTTATCATGGACGCTTTCCGAATCGGGTATTATGTTGGCTACCACTCCTGCGTGTCTGCTGCGCTCGGGGTATATCCTGTTATTCATGCAACTCACACCATTGCACAGGTAAGTTTACCGTTTCAATAAAGGGATAATCTTTCAGCAGTATTAGACACTCCTTTCCTTTTTTTCTTTTTGCTGTGCACCTCTTAATCAGGTAGGTCCTGGAATAATGTGCTCTTTGTCGTTCAGGCAGAGTACAAAGCTGCTGCAACAATATAATCCTATCATTGTCTATGTAACAGCATATTTAAAAGGAAATCCTTCTGTTGTTGTAATAAATAAAAAATTTAACTAATTTATTAGCTTAATAAATGATGTAATGAGTCTTTTCTCCTTTCTTTTTTGTGTCTGGTTTAGGTGCATTTTCTGTGGTTTCATATTAAAGATGTTATCAAGTCCTTTGAAACATTTGAAAGGTATGTGGTGTTATAATATCATATAAAGGGTGTCCAGGTAGTGTTCTGTAATATTATACAGGGTAATATTCCCGTACTAATACCCCTGCTTACAAAACTTTTTGTCAACCTGTTGCTCTAGATTTGGTGTAATTCATGCAGTGTTCACCAATATTCTCCTGTGGTGCAACGGCGTGATGTCAGAGGCAGAGCACTTCTTGAAGAACCATGCAAAACGTCTCTCTGGTTTGGCCCCCGAAAACATCACTGTGGGTAAGGGCCAAGAGGTTGATTGTTGGCTCGTACTTGCAGGAGAAGTACAATAGTCCACTTGAAAACTTTCTGCAATGGATGAAAGAAGAAGGAAGGAGAGGAAGGCTGTATGGGGATGAGAGGTTAACCTGGCAGACCTGCGCCTCTTGTTTGTGTCAGACGTCTCTCTATTAGGTTACAGGACCCTTCTCCGACCCCCCGCTTGACCTCAGACGGCTTTGTCCCAGGCAGC
The DNA here is from genome assembly GCA_024416835.2 of Perccottus glenii. Lineage (NCBI taxonomy): Eukaryota > Metazoa > Chordata > Actinopteri > Gobiiformes > Odontobutidae > Perccottus > Perccottus glenii. The sequence continues at coordinate 39,791,105 of CM044546.2, forward strand.
TTACTCCTAAGGGTGCTGCAATTACAGTAACTGATACATCTAAGCCTAGGGTTGGGGGGTTTGTCTGCTCCTCCTCATGTCCGGCTGACTGTGAGGCTGGCTGCACCCTGACTGTTGTTCCTTTTAATTAAAGGGTGCACCACCGTAGTACTGGCCTTTGGGGGGTAATGAGTAGGAGGGGGTGGGGTTGTGGGCATACGGCAGGTTTTGTTGAGGTGATCTCTAGAGGGCAACAGCATCACTGTAGCGAGCAGTGGTCGGGTTTACAAGCGTTGGAGGAAGTATAAGAAGTGCTTTGTCACTGACAGATGACAGAAGAGCTGCAGTTTAGCAAACAAATGTTTTAGGCAGTTGTTAATTAAATCATTTTAAGTTAAAAAAGACTTAATAATCTGCAATCTATCAATTTCAGCACTATGTAAGTTTTTATCTCAAAATATGGAGCTTCAAATTAATCTTTATTCTTTGTTGTCAGAAAACGAAAAAAATAAACCCTTTTTTAAAAAAGTGTTCCTCATTGAAATACTCCACTAAATATATCTGAGTGGCAGGAATAATTAATTTATGTTTTATATAACTATATTGTTAATAATCCATCTGGAAATTTAGAGGAGTAGCAGAATGTTGGTCTGAAGGGAGAAATTGTGCCTCTTTATAATGCTACAAATCAGAAGGTAGTTTCAGTGTGGTTTAGCCTGTTCACACTGACATGAACATATCTCGGCCACTACTAAAGCCAGTGTGATCATAGCATAGAAAAATAACTTAAAGGAATGGTTGCCATTGTTACAGCAGCGGTTATACTAAACCTGTTCCCAGAATATTTGAAGTGTAAATGTATAAATGAAATGTCGCTGAAAAAAATGAAGTTGAAACCACCCACAGCTCATTTACAAATTAATATAAAGCAGATGTTCCACCTATTAAATTTGCCTTGGGGTTTGCAAATCTTGTACAACTTGCACATGAGTTGTTTCATGAACCCAAACACTATCACAGTGTACCATTGCATCCAATATTAACATTAACATTGTCAGTGGAATATGTTTGCTGTTTACACAGTGGACATTTTATTGTTTAGTGAAGAGTGAAACACTGCTTTGGTCTGATCATTTTGGTCTTACCTTTCCTCTGTTTTATTTTACAGAATTTTCAGGGCCTCCATGTAACTGCTCCACCAGCACTTGCTCCATGTTTGCCAACAGCCTGTACTACTTATACCCATTCAACATTGAGTATCACATCTTTGTCTCTGCAATGCTCTTTGTCATGTGGAAGAACATTGGACGAACCATTGACCTGTCCTCAAACCAAAAAAGACTGCCCACTAAGACCCACGGTTTGACTTTAGGGCCTGTTCTGGGACTTTTGGCTCTTGCCAGTACCATTGCAGTGATGGTGGTCTACATCACTAAAATAGAGAATTTCATTGAGACTCGCCAGGCTGCGGTTTCCATGTATTACATTTATGGCATTGTTATGCTCATGTTCATGTGTTGTGCGGCTGCCTTCAGGTCTCCTTATATACAGAGCAGAGCACATGCCATTTGATACATCTAAGAACCCATCCAGGAAGCTAGACACAGAGCTGCTGTTTGGGTCCTCGGTGGGCTCCTGGCTCATGTCCTGGTGCAGCATAGTGTCAGTGTTAAGCACCAGTAGTAACCCCCCTCATCGTTGGACCAACTTTGTCTACTCCATTCTGCTCGTATTAGAAAAGTACATCCAAAACCTCTTCATCATCGAGTCACTTTATCGCCAGCATGAGGACAGAGATGGAGACGATCCAGAGTTACCTGCTGGGCCAGAAATCTTCTCTGTCACATCCTCTCTGGCTCCACCTTACAATGGTATCATCAACCAAGCTTATGAGACTCCTGACCAGGGCATGGACAATGAACAGGATGACAATGGTCAGGTGTACAGATGTCCTCGGAAACCCTCAGAGGTGCCACTGCCCGTTGGAAATAAAGTAGCACAACCCAAGAGACTAAAAAGAAGAATTCTGAAGAATATTGCTCTCTTTTTAACTATGTGCAATGTCTCTGTAAGTATGATATTTACACAGCAAAATATTACAGCCTTTGCACACACTACAAACAAATGTTTTCTTTCTTTTAGCTGTGGATCCTTCCTGCCTTTGGCTGCCGGCCACAGTATGACAACGGACTTGAGGAGGAGATATTTGGCTTTAGCATATGGACCACAGTTCTCAACTTTGCTCTCCCCTTAAATCTCTTTTACCGCATGCATGCAGTGGCTTCACTGTTTGAAGTGTTTCGTTGTGTCTGACAGGCCAGCGAGTAACTGACAATGGTAGATAATGTGCACAAAAAAGGGTTTGTGACTACTTACTTTCAAGAAGAACGCAGATGACTCTTTCAGAGGGCAGTCTGGATCACACTCGAACAGACTTGAAAGGAAGCTGTGGAGACAAACAAAATACTGATCCCCCTGTAAAGGGGTTACAGTACAAGATGAACCCATTAGCCTACATTCTTTGAAGACTCACACGGTAAAGCAAAAGATTATAAAATATGTCTTAGATTTTAACAATTTTAAAAAGATTTATATTTTTATTTTGTAGTCTAATTTCTGTAGTACAAAGTGTATTATATAAATATATCAACTAGCAATTATCTGGACTTTTACATTGGAATGACCAAAAATATAGAATAGACCACTGACTTGATTAGCATGTACTTTAAACCACTGTAAAATGTGGAAGTGTCAAATGGACAATAAGGTATTTGTACTGTAATTCACAGAGCCACATAGACACTACATAGCATTTGAGAGGATGAAACACTAAAGAGGAAATGTTCTCATTCACCTGCGACTCAAGTTGCAAAATGCACATTTGAGCTACAGTCTTTGAGTCAAGACAATACAAAGACAGCACTATATTTAAAATAACATTGTATGTTAGACAATAGTTCTCAAAGTTGGTCCCTGTGTCTCATACTTATGTTCACTTGTAAAGTAAATATGTCTTCTCAAAGTGAAAAGCCACTGTAAAAGAAGTGCCTACTGCACTAAAGTCACAAAGTGTAACTTTTATAATGTTAAACAGGGTGATTAATGTGAGGGGATGTGCTGAAACACTGCCACTTTTATTAAAAACAAACAGACTACTACTCTATGTCAATGTATGAGCTTTGATTAGATCTAGACAATAACAGAAATTGTTTACAGCTAAAGGTTTAGCATTGGGGTTCTTTAGTTCTAGAGATATTTTTAGACATACTGTAATAATCAGTCAAACCTCTGGTGAGTTCTCAACCTAGTGCTCTGCATTGTTTTCACACAATGTGCAAATCTGTGGTAAACTGCAATATAATATTATCTGCTGTCCCAATCGCCAATGAAACTCGCCAATGAAACTGTGACATGCTGTAACATGGTGCTCAGATGAAATGACGTGTAGAAATGTAATGTCTACTTTTCTTTTTATTTGAATAAATTTAGTCTTTTTCACATACAAACCCTGGCATGTTTCATTTGTTTATAATTTCATCTCATTTCATCTTTTCTTACCGTGACCGTCGAAGTTGTGCAGTTTACGATTTGACCACAAGAGGGCGCCAAGCGTTTGTTTTTGTTCTTTGGTCTAACACCATCTGTGCGACAGCCTGTATAATGTTTCCTTGTGCACACTTTTAATTTCAATTACGTACAACATAGTAAGGGGTGGTTGGTGCACAGTGTAAGCTTGTGATACAAGTTAAGTTTAAAAAGGAGACTAGGCTACATATTTGTGTTTTACAGAAACCTAATTTATATTATGGATTATTATTACAGCTACGTGGGGCTATTACATCCGGCCGTTCATGTGGACCATCCTCGGCGCAGTAACTCGGGAATAAAGACTTTTGGTTTGAGGCGTAGATGAGTAAGTGTTTGTCTGACACAGGTTAAGCATGAACATGACGTGAACAGATTAGGTCGCTCGGAGAATCCGGCGTCTGGAGATTATTTTGACGTAGTGTCACAACGATTTGACAGGCATGCGGACACGTTTAAAAATATCCATGACGTTGTAAAACCGGAAACAGGGCTGCTATTGTTTGCGTTGATGCACACAGACGCACGAGCGCCACGATGCACGAGCTGTTGACCTGAGGTTTTGTGTGACTCACCTGGTCAGGCAACTGTGAGAAGTGGGAGTGACCTCGAGCTGTGACCTCGTGTCTAAGGTCGCCAGTGCATTCAGTGGTGTCAACAAGTTACAGACTTCAGGTGTGTTTTTTAAGTGTTAAAGACTAAAAACAAATAAAAAGTTGTCATTGTTACCCGACCGACGTGTATGATTTAAGTACATCGCACATTTCACACAAGCTGCCATCATTATGAATGTGTTTTAAGTAAGTGTCAAACTGTGGTGGATTTCGGACGTGAGTGTGTTGCTCTTGTCTGGGACTGGGTGTTTGTCAGCACCACGGACAGCTCCCCCTGGTTTGGCATAAACTTGTCCAAAAAATACTCGGATGCTGTTTGGTTTAAATGAGTCCCATAAAACACACTGACGGGGCATACACATTTTCCTGCGGAGGGGCTGTAGGCGGCTTATTGCAGAGCGCACTCGGAGAGCCCCCATAACCGTCCACAGACTCAGTCCGTGTCTTCCTTCACTCTCGTTTTCCATGCGCTGTAAAGCTGTGCGTAACGCCACACACTGAGCAGGCGTCACTGAGTGCGTGCCCTGCCCTGACAGAGGTGAGTGTTTCATTCAGGACTCCCCCTCCACTGCACGCAGCCACAGCTCGGGCTCAGACGCTCAGCCTCGTCAACCGGCTACGACGTGCACTGCCAACATGCGCTCTCCTCCGCGTACTCCGCTCAAACCCCGCACCAGCGCACTCTTCGCGCGCGCATTTGGCATGCGGTCCGCTCAACGGGGACGACACGGTGAGTTACTACTGACGGTCCCCGCGCGCGGAGCCATGGGTTGTTGCTGCACCTGAAGAAATGGAGCCAGCCCGGTACCTGTCCTCGGTGCAGGACGCCGAGTCCACACCGCCGCCGCTCGGGAAACCCATGTGGAACACCACGGGGCCGGGCGGGACGGACGGGACGGACGTGGTTGTGCGCACCGTGACAGGCTGTCTCCTGTCCCTGCTCATCCTCTGGACTCTGCTGGGAAACATCTTGGTGTGCACCGCGGTGTTGCGCTTCCGCCACCTCCGCACCAAAGTCACCAACATCTTCATCGTGTCACTGGCGCTCTCGGACCTGTTCGTGGCCGTGCTCGTGATGCCATGGAAAGCCGTGGCCGAAGTGGCGGGATACTGGCCCTTTGGCACCTTCTGTGACGTGTGGGTGGCATTTGACATTATGTGCTCTACGGCGTCTATCCTTAACCTGTGCATTATCAGTGTGGACCGATACTGGGCCATCTCTAGCCCCTTTCGCTACGAGAGGAAGATGACCCAGCGAGTGGCCTTTGTCATGATCAGCGTCACTTGGACGTTGTCCGTACTCATCTCGTTTATCCCAGTCCAGCTGAACTGGCACAAAACCGCGGGTGAAGACATGTCCGGGACACACAACTTCTCGAGGAGCCGGACCCTGGACGAGAACTGCGACTCAAGTCTGAGTCGAGAGTACGCCATTTCCTCGTCACTCATAAGTTTCTACATTCCCGTGGCGATTATGATTGTGACTTACACCCGGATTTACAGGATTGCACAGATACAGATCAGGAGGATAGCTTCGCTGGAGCGGGCGGCCGAGCACGCGCAAAGTTGTAGGACCAACAGAATTGAGTGCCAACACCACAACACCTTGAAGACATCGATAAAACGGGAAACCAAAGTGTTCAAAACTCTGTCAGTGATCATGGGCGTTTTTGTGTGCTGCTGGCTGCCCTTTTTTGTGTTAAACTGCATGGTCCCGTTCTGCAATAGGCCAGCATCGGACCATGACGCGGGGCTGCCGTGCGTCAGCGAGACCACGTTCAACGTGTTTGTATGGTTCGGCTGGACCAACTCCTCCCTGAACCCCATCATCTACGCTTTCAATGCCGAGTTCAGGAAGGCCTTCGCCAGTCTGTTGGGCTGCCGCCATTTCTGCTCCAACACGCCAGTGGAGACGGTGAACATCAGTAATGAACTTGTGTCTTACAACCAGGACACCCTGATCCACAAGGAGATAGCCAACGCCTACGTCAACATGATCCCTAATGTGGTTGAATGTATAGAGCACGAGGAGAGGTTTGACAGGATTTCACAGTTCTCGCATAACAATGAAAACGCCACAGACTCTGTGTGTGACCTGGAGGACTGCGAGGCAGACATCAGTTTGGACAGGATGTCACCATTCACACCCAATGGAATACACTGAACACTCCCCGGAGCATTTGGATGTATGGATGGTAATGATAAGCCCCCACAGCAGGGAACTCAAATGAGCAGTCCCTAGCACCCGCTGAAGGACCAGTGGCTGGGCTTTAAAGGTGAAACACACTGCTGTACAGGGCCATCGTATTGTGTTATACACTACATGTGATGTATTGGTCTTGTTTTGCAAACAGTAATGTGTAGATGTTTATAACAAGTGAAGTCTGTGTCCATTTGTTAAAGATCCAGTGTTAATGTTGTTTACTTGAAGACATTACTTGGAGCGGCCGAGTGTTGTGTCCATCTGACTTAAGATTCATCCTGGGAAAACTATTTGCTGCTTAATAACCTCATGTGTATCTAGTGCCCGCCTCTCGACTGACTTCAGAGGGCAGCCTTACACACAGTGGGACTCAGACAGTTTGACTCCAATGCAGTAATTTCAGCGCCTTATAGATTATTCCAAGAAGAGTGCACAATTGTTCATGGAAGGAATGTTTTATATGATAATTAAGTTATAAAAATGCCAAAATGCAGTATTAAAGTGTGTACCCCATGCCTCCTTCCAAGGAACCCCTTCAGCTGCACCTGCTTTGCACCACACCCTCCAATGCGGTATGATCCAGGCTCAGATGGCTAAAGGCTTTGATGGAGCAAAACAAGACCCAAAGGCAAGTCCAAATTCATGAAGCTATAAAAACAAACCAGAATCAGTAATTAGATTGAGAACTTAGTCCAATAAGAGTTTGTGTAATCTTTTCTTTCAGATTGAGGCCAAAATGCAGTTTTATAGATTACAGCCAGCTTGTGATGTACACACAAAAGGAGGAAATGACTCATGTTGAAACCATACTTTGAACAGACTGTCCTAAAAGACCAAAGACACAATAAGGTTAGCGCTTTTGTCACTTAGAGAAATTGTTGCTACAAAAAGCACTCATGTTGAGGCCACTGGGCCAAAACAACTGGATGTCATACATTAGCTGTCCCCTCTTCTATCTTTGTACTGTACAGATTACCTAAGCTGAATGTAAACTGCTGTCCTTTTAACAGTCATGTGTGTCATTATTTCTCTAATAAAACGCCGTCATGCTGCGAGGTCAAACTAATCTTTAACTTTCAAACTTTAATTGTGTTTGTGACCCTCTCACTTTTCAATGGCTTTTGCATGACTTTTGTCTAGACTGATGGAAGTCATTGCTTGAAACATATGTTTTGGTTATGTGGGGTTTAGTCTGACCGGGCTGAAACATTTCCTCTGGTGCAGACAAAGAATCTAACAACTCTGTGTATTCATTGTTAAAAAGAGAAAACACACCTGAGGCGACAGCTTCAAGGTTGTGTGGGCCTTATTTTTGATGAGCTAATTTAGGCTAAACTAATAACAGCATTTCATTAAAAAACCTGTGGCGTGTGCCCATAAATACAGCCAGCAAACACAATGCCTGCCACAGGGTGTCAAACAGCCAGGGTTCATGTGGGCCTCTGCCAGCAGTAAACACAATGTGCACTAATCCTCTCTCTGCTCCTGTGCTATAAGTGTATTGGCACACAACTTCTGGGTTCAATGTACTGCTTCAAGTACAATTCAGAAAAAAGGTAACAGACACTGAAATGATCTCTCTAGAGATGCTGAGGTTAAAGGTTCAATTCAATATTCAACAAAACATTGCACATGTCAAGTGTTTTATTGAATAGATAACATTTTGGCCTTAGCCTTCCTCAGATCATTGTGTGCTCTGCTTCAAGTACAAACCAATAATGAAATCATACTTTGTTATGCATCGTTATTAATTTTGGAAAAATGTAGTGAGAAAACAATAGTAGCCAGAATCAAGTCTGTTAATGGACTCACTCCATATAGTATCTTATACTATAGATCTGAATTGTGAGGGAGATTAATTTAGATGAGCCAAATCTGCAATGTGCTGCATGAATTATTTAAAAGTATTTTTAGCTCTGTAAAATATGAAGCACATCAATTGGCTTTTAAGTTCTAAAAGCATTTTCTGCTTTAATAATACAGTAACTAATTTTGTATTTGTTCTAATCTATGGATACTTTCATAAATATTCCCATTACATATACTTTCATTTTTCTTTTGTGGAAAAACCTTGTTGTTCCTGGCAGCAGTCATCTCTGGACTCACATGCTCTTTCACTGTGACTGCAAAGGAATCCTTTACATTGAAGGACATGCTGAGGATGTTTAATCAACCAATTAAACCACGCAATCTTGGTTACATTTGCTACAAAATGAATACTTTCACACCTGAAACATACTAATCCCCAAAGAGATGTAATTCAGATGTCTTAAAGACACCCCGGTTCTATTTCAAAGAGAAACATTTTCCACAAATTAAGGCAACCTGTTAATTTACCTCATCATATCGGGAATTTGTGGCTGCTGCAGAGGGAATTGAAATTGGCATTGAGACAAAAAGCTGTTAAGTGAAAACCCTTAGGCAGTGCTTCACAGTGTTATTCACCTCCCACCTCTATTCTGTCACCGATCACACCTCCCCGAGGAATGAAAGACGGGTGTGGGAAGGGACTGAACCACAAACGGGATGTGTCAGTCCAAGGCTGAGGCGGGCAACACCTTTTGAGCTGCTTTTGATTCAGCTTCAAATTAGACATACTAAACAGCCACTTTGATTCAATTTGACTTGAAAAATTGGTGGTGGTCTTTGGCACTGTTTTGTAAAATGGCTCTAAACTAAGCTTTATAATTAGAGTGAAGGCTCAACTGAGATGTCTGCTGGAAACACAATGTTAGGAACAATTGTTGTCACATTTATTACTTATTTCGGGATTTGGTTTAATCAAATAGGAAGAATTCATACCTGTGAGTGAGAAAACAGTGTTATTTCCCAGAGGATGATGCGTTAACTTGTTCTCTGCAATGTGTCCTTGCTCAGCGCAACAGATATGAAAGGTGGTCTGACCTCGATATACAGCCATGACAGCAGGACTGAACAGGAAGCGGAGGCAGGCTTAGGGGGGTACACCATCCGTCAGGACGCATTCATCAAAATCACTGGCTTTTACACACACACACACACACACACACACACACACACACACACACACACACACACACACACACACACACACACACACACGCACACACACACGCACACACACACACACACACACACACACACACACACACACACACACACACACACACACACACACACACAGGCAGCACAGTTGCCACAGATTTCCACTAAATCTCTGCACTAGTCTTTTTCTGAGACAGATTACACACTCATACTCTTTCATTCTTTGATGATGGTGATGATGACAATTCACTTTAAATCTGTTAAAAATTGCCTTTCAAGCCATTACTGAAAATAGGATTCATTCACAAATATTGTTCAGAGTTTTCACAAATCATCCAAACTATGTAATATTTAAGACCTATTTGACATAAGGCTTCAAAACATAACTGCTTCAACACGCTTCCTTCCTTTAGCTTCAGATGATGGCGTTTTTATAAAATGTCATGTGCCTTCTTGTCCTTTTACCTTTGAACATGTCATGTACACAGTGAGTGCCAGCTTCAGTCGCCATGAATTCTGTGTAAACACAACCTACTGACCTGCTGACCCCTAACATCGGCATCCTGCCCTCATTTCACACTAGCACGTTTTCCCCACTCACACTTTCCTTTCCTTGTGACTCCAATGACTTTAGGCTTTATTGTGCAAGCCCCAGATGTATTATTGCATTTCTGTCTAAGAAATTCAAAAGTCATTTTCTTCTCTATCCTTTTACCTCTCTTCGTGCCAGCCCCATTTCCTCTCTATGACCCAGTGTGCAGTGTTGAATTACAGACACTGAGCTTGAACTGAGAGTGAGATTGGTGTCTCTTTTCCCAAAGGCCATTGGTCCACTTCGTGTGCCAGGCCAATGGTATCTACAAACTGGGCACAATGCTCTGTCTTCACTTTGTCCTACAGCATTTGTTTCTTCCTCCCAATCTGAGTTGTATAAGATACTAACAATGCAGACCACAGAAAACCCAGATTCATCTTCACGTCACATGTCCTACCATACCAATACATTACCAATACAGACATTACAATAAACAGAAATTAAAGGAGAAATATGGACTGTGGCATAAACCATCTAAACTTGCAATGGCCCTGCTAGCTACGAAGTTTAAATAGAAGAGATTGTACAATGTCTGCGTTTGAAAACAAACACCATAAGAACTAATGTACTGTGATAGAGCAATAACAGGTGTCAAATGAAACCGTGAAAATATGTAAATTACAACAACTTCTACTGTTTTGTCATCAGTTTGTTGTACGTGTTTCAGAAGATTGGTGTAAATAAGTTTAAATGTGGTGCATTTTTAGTCTGCAATTAAAATGATGTACAAGTGAATGTAAACTGTTTCTGCATTACTGGAGGAACACACCAATGTTTCTTTCCTCTCATCATCATGCTAATTAGTATTAATAAATATAGATGATCCTGATATATTCTTTCATCCTGTTTCTTGCACTTGCACTGCAAACAGCTGTATCCACTTAACTACGAGCTTCATGAGATTGTGTAAATAACATGTAATCACTAGCAAGTCACTATCATTAAAGATAATCACAAGAAAATACTGCAATAGATTTTTATTCCTTCCCTCATTGCTGAGTCTTTTTGGATGTTGCATCATGCATAGATATAGATTATAGTCCATGGTTAAAGTGGTTTTCTTTTTTGTATTTTGTTTAATATCTACATTGTGTCCTGACAAGTTCCATCTGAGGAAGCAGCAGCACTACTACACTTTCTACTTGTATTGAGTAGCGTATAATAAGGCTGTGTCAAAGTTTTAACAGAGAGAAAGACAACCCTTAGTGAACATGGGGCAAAATGCTCTCTATTGAGCAATATAGGGTTTAAAAGGAGTATGACTGTGTGTCTGCGCTGTGGGCACAACTTGGCCACTTCCTGTAGCTGTGATCACTCATCTGGGGAAGTATTTTTTGGGGTGACTCAGCAACCTCTTTCCGAACTGTCATCCATCAAACGCTGGTAATGGACAGCTGCTCAGTGGACACTGGAGGCCACACTGCAGGAGTCAGTTAACCATTGTCACTACGGTTAATGTATTGTATTTGTGGTCTTTAAATATGTCTATATGAACTTCTTTTCTATCTGCTTTATTGGAACATTATAAATAATAATAATTCTAGCCTGATGACTTGTGACTAAGAATAGTACAATAATACGTGCATCAGAAAACACATTGTGCAGTCCAGGCTGTGTTGAAAATCAGTCCTTTATTCACTCATTCACTACTCTTTGTAAACTGAACATAGTAATTCACTCAGGGGCACTAACCCTATATTTCACACACACAATCATTCATCTGTCATTACACTACGGGTCAGGATTCCAGGAATATTTAATCCCCTTATATCTGGTGAATTAAATAGAAAAACTACATATTAAAATGCATATTATTAAACTAAAAATAAAAGTACATTACATAATTGTTTATTATTGCCTCAACTTGTATTCTTTCAATACAAGACCAAAGTATTGTAATGTTTTCAACTTGTATAGCCACATAATCCTTGTAATATACTGTCCTGGTATGGAAAAGGCACAATCACCTTTCTTTCTCTTTCTAATACTCCACTACGCCACCATCTCATAAGACAATGTATTTATTTTATTCTGTTCACATGTTAAGATTTATATATTAACATTCCAATTTGATTTTGCAACAGTACAGTGGATATGGCACCTCCCTCTTTCCCCTGCTGCCAATACCACACTATTTATTAAATAATGTTTCTGTTTAAAATCCTCAAACCAGCTAAATATACACAGTATATATATATATATATATATATATATATATATATATATATATCTTGCAGAAGATGATAAACCCACCGTCATCTTCCTTGATGTTCTTTAATTTAACTTAATTAATTAATTTAACTATAATACAGTGTAAAACACATGCTACAGTGTTTGAAGGTCACCCCTGCAGATGCCTTCATTGTAAAGTATGACCCAATATGTTCATCATTTTACACAAACTGAGAGACTTTAAAACAAAAGTACAAGGTCATCTGCAACAAGGGAAAACTCAGTGTTCCCTGTGACAAAGGGCAAACCCTCCAAACAAACAGGACAATGCATAATCAAAGATGGGAATGACTAATGTGACAGGCATCGCAGCAATGATGCAGAGTTCATTAGCATAAAAGCCATTATTCACTGGTCACTGTGTCTTTGTGTTGATGGACACTGTTGATTTATGAGCACTTTACTGAGGATTTATCACAACTAAGAGCTGTTCCGTGGAGTCTATGAAGAAAATAGACTCACACACAATCATTACTGGTTAAACCACACAAGAAAACCACTGCTTTTGGATCTCTGCACATTTCTTCTTGGCAAACGTTTTGACCTGCATCCAAATCTGTTTCAGCGGGGGATTAACCATTCTAGCTGCAGCAGAGTGTACTTCATTTATGAAAACACCATCAAATAAGTAAGATGAAGGTTACTTTTAAGCGTTCAGTCTGGTAATCTGAATTCACACTGAAACAGATTTCATACTTCTTCTAAGTTTGAAAAGTACCAGTATTAATTAAAACAGCATCTCTGTCATTAATCAAGGTCATGGGGCATGTCCTCCACATGCTTCCTCATCAAGTTCTCCAGTACCCCAATGCATGCAGTGTTGCTCATGTGGACATTTAACATTGTATTACAGAGATGGACACTGTATTTTAATTATAATCAGATGCAAAGGTGCTCAGTGTAACATCAACATCAACCATTTCTACAACAAACAGTTCACACAACCAAGAAAGTTAATCATTAGTTTTACAGCGTACTACAGTGGAAAGTGGGGCCGATAGCATATTGTGTTAGCCTTTATTAATCTTTTAATAAAGGTTCGACTCAGCGGGCTCTCTACAATACCCACAGGACTTTCACTAAATGGATTACAATCTGAGTCCAAATTGAAAATTGCTTCTGAATAGTGCAGGGCTTTGTTAAATCCACCCCAAGTTCCATATCCACAAACCGGTTTAAATGGAGTCCTATCAGATCAGACAGATTCTGGACACTTCTTGTACTTTAAAGAATCTCCACTGTAAGGTGATAACGAGGGGATCATAGGTAAATGCCAGACAGAATTAGGTTTGCTATGACATTATATTGTCTGCACTGTATGCATCACTGTTCATTACCTGTTTCATCAAATGTGTGCTTTGACTGATTGTCAAGCCTTCTGTGCTGAAAACAAAGATCTGTGCAAGTGAACAGCATCAGAAGCAGAAGGATATCTCTTGGTTCAGTTGCTGAAATGAGGAGAACAGCTGTTGTATTTATTTTCTGATACGCAGTGGTTTGTCTGGAGGACCTCAGCTGTGCATCTGGTCCAGAGAAAACAAAAAGTCTCCGAACAATACAAACAGGAACAGACATTCCTCCGCTGACGAAGAATACGTGAGTGATAATCAAAGCCCTGATTAGTTTATCCTGTCGACATGTGTGCAGTTACAATCTGGGACATTTCCCTGCTTATTGTTAATTACCAGTGAGTCTAATGGGACTGCAGCTACTGAAGTCATCGCTGTATTGGGTAAGCATTATTAGGTTTTAATGCAAGGTAAAAAATATCACAGCAGACAGCAGTCGAAGGCTGTTTCAAACAAATAAATTGTGTTTTTACATAACTGCACTTGAGACTAAACTGATTTACTGTCACTGAAAGACGTACATTATATTTAAATTTGAAAATGCATATAATACTCAGTTTCCTGACTTGTAGATGATTCATCAGTAACTAGTTTGTGAAGTGTGTTGATCTTTCACTCCTGGGATGTTTATGTTCAGCCCAGTTAGAGAAAGCCAATACGATGGTTACGAATGCTTTAAGGGAAAGCACAGTGAGCAATATTAATTATTTGAGTTTGTGCAATAATACAACCATCCCAGAACCTCACAGCTTAAAGCCCTCTTGAAGCTGTTGAGTTTTCAGTGCCTCATACCTATTCATTACTCTTATAGTTGCAGTAAAAGAAACTAGCTGACGTTAGCAACCAGCACCATACCTACTATCTCCCACTAGATCTCAGACTTTATAATACAGAGGTTGAAGCACCTGCAGCTTAGATAATGACCAGAGGCATTGTTTAAACAGGGGTTCATCAAACAGCCAGCCTTTTAGAGCAGAACTCAGCCACCACTTCAGGAAGGTTAGAGGAAACATGTGCATTAAATAACACACAACAAACTCCTCACTGTTAAGTTACGTTTGGGCCTCTATAGAGGGCTCCTACTGTGAATTAAAATAGCAGGAACAAATCCATATGGTAATGAATACATGGTTAATATGGATGACCTGATGTAAGTGCCTCCTCCAACAATGGCTGAGACAGCAGGTAAAAAGTCTATATTTTAGGCAAACTACTGCATATGCCTGGGGTTTTACGGCTGGGGAGAGTGTTTCTGTCCCACGTGACGCTAAGGCAGTGGAGGTGTTGGTATCGGCCATGTTTCATCAGTGGCAGAGAAGTGGGTGCCACTAATAAGATCAGGTGAGATCAGGTTTCCAGCCCGGTTAGCTGACACAGCCCTGGACCTTTCTGCATGTGTTTGTGAGGAGCTGCCGAAATAAATGTGTGTCTCAGAAAAAACAGTGATTAGGAAATGGACATGGTCAAGCTAAGGTCAGACAGTACGCAGTGCAGACGGCAGACCATGGAGCTTACCTGACACTGGCGTATTTATCCATTTGAAATGAACTATTTTCACTTCTGACTGGATAAACAGGGACTGGGACCTGGGAGAATTATTTGTGAAGCTGACTGCAGTGTTACTGACTAAACACTCTGTAACAATGACTTACCAAACATCACTCTCCTCCCCCTTTTTTTAGATATTCTTCACCTGAAAAGTATAGATTATGGCTATTGTAATAATAATAATAGTTATCTTTAATCTTTACAGTTTATAGGTGCACACTGTCTATAACAATCTATATAATCTATATATTCAGTATATGCTATTGCTACTTATTCTCAAACCCATCATTTCCAGTAAAGGCTGTTAGCTCACTTCAATCCCTTTATGCTGTAAATATGATCACAGAGCCCGGGACAATGAAGAGTCAGGGGGTTCACGTTCAGGACATCATTGAAAAGCTATCTTTTTGGAAATCCAATAAAGACCAAGATTGCTTTTGCTTGAAAACAGTAATGGTACCATTTAAAGATTTGAGTGAATCTTTCAGTGTTGATGGAGATACAATTGCATCTGTGCATTTGTGTCATTTTCCCCTCAACATCTCAACAGGAAGACAGTCAGAAGAATCACAAGACACTGACTTGACCGGAACTAATTCAGAAATAAAATGTTCCCTGCTCCATGTTTCAAACATGGAGCCACTATAGAAAAGATTGCATGCTCAGTAATGTACTGCAGTGCTTTGACAAACAGAGCTTGATATGACGTTGCCTTACTGCAATGCAACCATCAACGTGTCGAGAGAGTTTATGTCAGCTATATTTGTGACAAACAACAAAAAGGATGTTTTTCCTGAGATAACCTAATAATAATAATAATAATAATTATTATTATTATTATTTTTATTATTATTATTATATATAATTGCTCCTACGAACTCTCCAACATCAACTTCAACATTATCACACAATTATACACCAGAGCTTTGGCACTGGTGGCAAGGTGGGTTAAGTGTCTTGCCCAAAGACACAACAACAGTGGGGAGAGCGGGAATCGAACCACCAACATTCTGGTTACGGGACAACCCCTCTACCACTGACACACTGCACCCCGTGAATGAATGAATCTTTGAGCAGCAGAAACAGTCATTACTCAGAAGAAAACAATTAGTAAATGTATTTATAACGCATGTTGTGTTAAGGATGCCAGTCAAAATGATAAGTGTTATTACACGATAGTGTTGACGCTGTAATTCATCAACTCATGACATAACATGATGAGTGCTTAATGAATGGCAGTCAGCACTGGGTTGGACATTTATATTGTGTGTAACCAAAACACGTCAGCACACCCAATGACAACTCTCATTTAGTGCCCCCGCTGCCAGAATGTAGCCGTCAGATGACTTTAACAACAAGCCACACCGCTTTGGACAGAAATGTTTACACCAGTCACCTCTGCCAGCCTCTGACAACTCCACTCAGAGGCTGGCATTTAACAAATAATGCACAAAATGACAGAACTGTAAAACTGTTTTAAATGTTTGCTCAGAAATAACCACTGCAACAGTGTGACTCAGCCTGTTTAATTTCCTTAAATGAAGCATGGCATTTGAAACTCACAACTACAGTTTAATGTCTTAGTGTTTTCTGTCTTCTTTCTGAAAAAAAAAAACAGAACAGAAAAAAACAGTATTTTAAAACAGCAACGTGCATGAGCAGTAGTTTTTCAAATAAGAATCTGAAATGCAGCTTAAAGATACAGAGAAGATGTAAGGATTCTTTCTGTTTATAAGATGCCTTTCAGTCTGTCTCACTGGAGATGAGAGAGCTGCTCAATAAGTCCCTGTAAAACCTCCTGCGGCTGATGAGACAGATGAAACTTTCAGTAATGAAACCAGATCAGACAAAGTCCTTCAACTTCTGCGTGTGAAAACAACAAGTACAGTCTCAAGCTTCAGTGTGTTGTGAGTGTTTTTGGAGGTTATCTCTGCTCTGTGTGTGGTAGAGAGCCACTCAGCAGCAAACAATGCATCCACTCATCATCTCGCTTCAAATACAACATTTATTTTAATCATAGAAAGAGCCTGGCACTGATGCTCCTTTGTTGAACCTCTATGAGTTTAAGCTCTTTTAAAGATCCCTACAAGACACTCACAACACTCATTAAATGTGCTGTATCACTGAAGGTGAGTGGGGACAATGGTAATGTGGCTGGTTTTGGTTGAGTATTGAAAATTGAGTTTGGGATTAATCATTAGGAGTTTTAGAAGAGTGCTTTTATTATGTATGTTTTTCAACTTCACTTGTATTGTGGTCATTGCTGAACATGTGTCTCTGTGTTAGTGGGTTATATTTAGGACCACATTGAGTTTTGTGTTTTGAGCCTGGAGCTTCTTTTATGCTGCTTTTAAAATTGTCCATGGGGCAAAATGCTAAAAAAAGAATAAAGACTTTCAGTGAAGCTGAACTTGAACAGCTCACTACCACAGACTTTTCACTTGATCTGAAATATATACCATTTAGATAATGCAGGAATAATGCTATTGGCCGAGATTGAAAGAGATGCTGACATTTAATGAATGGCTTTCTTTTATTACTATCTCATATCATGCAGTGAATCAGCAGAATGCAGTGAGAAGTTCCCTCAGGGTTTGGCTGCTCTTGAAAAACAGCTAATGTTTCAAGGTGACCCTGTGGACAGTTGTTTTTAATCACTTCTTATCAACAAAAGTGATTTTAGAAACTTGTGGTCCTTAAAATACTTGTTGTTTGTTTACAGTTTTCACGGGAGCATTTTGTATCATGTTCACAGACCTGCTGCTGACTCTCCGTGCTATTCTTGTTTTTTGTTAAGGATCTATTTTCACTCCCAATCCCATTTGGCCTCTTTCATGTTTCAGTTTCCAAGTGTTCGAGGTTTTACCACTGAGCCCTTTGTTTCTTTCTAAAGTCTTCCCCAACATTGGATGCTTTGATGTGAATGTTTGCACCTTTGATTCTTTTGGTCTCATCAGATTGCTTCCACTTTTTTGAAGCCCCAACAGGCTCTTAATCTCCATCACTGTTTTGACATGAGGCTTTTTTTTAACAATCTGATAGAGCAGTCAAACAAACTCAAAACACAGCAAAAGCTAAACTCCTGTAAACACTTTTTGTCATTGTGTAAGTGCACTTTGGAGATAAAAGTATGAGATAAAGGAGATTGAAATTAAAGCCATGAAGTATTTTTTAAAAGAGGTCAATTTACAAGGATATTGTGAGAAGTCCGGGGAACTTTTCCAGCAGAGACAAAAGTTTGGAGTCTGACACTAGAGTTTAACAGCTCTCTATTGTTTAGTTCTTTCAATGCACAATGTCCGTAAACAAGACGTCTTTTTATATTGCTTTTTGTAGATATCGTCTAAGAAAGGCTAAAGCAGACTAGACTAAAATGATAAACTGTGTTTGATTTATATTTTTCTGACAATATTTGACTTTAATTAACCTTGAAAGTCCCAGTTGAGAAATCTAAGTTTGTGAAGAAGCCACTGGATTCTGTGTAAAAATAATTCATCAACAAAACAACTTAAACATTTATTTCCTAAAACCTTGTCGGTTTTGTTGCTGTATTTGCCCCGAGAGCGCAGCAGGCCCGTTTTAAATAAAGCTACAGTGGATATTTATCCCTAATTGCTGTTCATGTAAAGTCAGGGATTGCATAACACATTAGTCGCCATGAAATCCAAACTCGAGTGAATAACGGTGCTGTTTGATAGAAGAGCTGTGTTATTGAGGTTTGCTCTGAGCTTGTTCTACAAAGAAAAGACTGTAGACTCCTTTGTATACCGTGTAATCTGTAATTAGGGAACACCCTCCAGAACAATCCCTGAGAGAGACACACACACTGAGGCTGCACAGAGACCTCACATGACACCAGCCTCCTGTGTTTGTGTGCACGCAAGTACTGCTCGTGTTGTGTGAAGACATAACTCAGGACAAAAGAGAACACACCGTTCGAAATGCTAACATTAATCCAACTGTAAGGTCTGGGCCTATTTAAAGTTTATGTTTTGTTTATTTGAATAGGGGCACAGCTGTTAGGCAAGACTTAACCACAGCAAATTTACAACTGTGCCATATCTGGGACAGGAAAGTCTATAAACATACATCACAAAACCAATTAATTATACAACAGAGACATAACAAACAGAGAGAACAACCTTTACAGGACAAGGGTTTTGAGATAATAATCACAATGGTTTGATTTCATTCATAATTTCATAATTCATAATGTGTTCTCTTAGATTTACTTACATGGTCACCTCTCAGTGCTGCCCTGCTTTTCTCATTGATCCCGAGCACATTGTTATTCCTCAAAGACTCCTAAAAGCAATATTTTTAAGGTGTTACAGTCATGGTGGCTCCTTGGAGATTTTGTTTTACAGACAACAGTCTTGTGTGTACAGCCATTTATTGTGTGTGTGTGTGTGTGTGTGTGTGTGTGTGTGTGTGTGTGTGTGTGTGTGTGTGTGTGTGTGTGTGTGTGTGTGTGTGTGTGTGTGTGTGTGTGTGTGTGTGTGTGTCTGTGTGTGTGGTACGACTGAACCCAATGACCAGATAAAGTTTCCTGCTGCCTGTAATTAGATGAAGACTGACCCACGGCAGAACGATGACTAACAATCTCCAGAGCAGCAGCAACACCCGTCACAATGAGCCTGGTTCAAATGAGCACAGCATCACTGTGGTCATGTTAGGGCCATGTTTGAAAGTCTGACCTTAAAGTTTACTGTGACTAACCCACTGACCTTCTGCTGCTTCCTGTGAGACCTGTCTGTCTCCGAGAGCAACGCTGCATGTGTTCTCCGCACACGACAGGGAGACATCCTTAGCAAATCAAGTATGATGTAATTTAAAGGTATATGTTTTAAGCCACATCAGCTACGAGCGTTAGCATTCAAAAGCCTTATTTTTAGCCTTTAAAGACTATTTAAACACAACCATAACACTATTGTTCTATTGTTGTCATTGAAAGGGACATTAACTTGAACTCACATATAGCAGACATACTCACATATTTATTCCTATACCATGCACCATATTTAACAGAAAACTTATTTTGTTTGCAGATAATACGTTTACAATAATGGATTGCAAATTAACTCAAAAAAGATATATAAATAAATAAAAACAAAAAAGGATTTATTAGCTTTAACAATAATCTTACCACACTTCAATTGTTCTTTCAGCAAAACATTACAATCGATCAGTCACTAAGCCCCGCCCCCTTCTTTCACTCACATTTGGTCGACTTAGTTACAATCCCAAAAATCCCAGAAAGGGCAGGGCCTTTGTGGAATTTGCATATTCTCTGTGTGTCTGCGTTTCCTCCAGGTGCTCCACTAAAGATACAATAGGCCCCGCCCACAGCCAGGTGCAGCTCCTCCAGTCTTAATCAGTGGAGACCTGGAAAGGAGGAGGAGATAGCCAGCAGCCAGACAGAACTACAATAGGTAGAGATTATATCATGTCGGGTATTAACTACAACCATTACTCCTGATGGCATTACCTTGGCCTCCACTATCTATTATTTAAACAGGATATCGCCTTTAACTTAAAGGTAAAACAAGAGTGTCTCCTTCACTTACATATTACTGCCAGCACCAGGAACAGCTTGTCACAAAGTGAAAATCCCCTCTCACGCTCGCTCTTCGGTTGGACTGCAGTGATTCCTTATCATCCGAAGGCTCCCATAACTCTGTAAAAAGCCTCCGGTTAATCCCAAACGCAGCAGCGAGAGAAGTGACAAGAATAAGCAAGGGAGATCATTTTTCATCCATATTAGCTACTTTAACTTCCTAAATCCTAAATAGAATTGAAAAGCCATAGAAAGCTTTTAATAATGACCAGCATGTATAAAACACTTTATGTGGGGCAGTGTTATTCAAACGTTTAGTCACTATTAAATTACTCTTTTATGAACCAAACCCTTTCCTTTGTATTTTCTGTGCTCACAGTTCCCGCAGCATAAACATGCATATTCATTTACAGTTTCTCTCTCTCTGCTCTCTTCTGGTGAAGGCTATGTTTCAAAGCTTACTTCATTTTGTTCCAGATGTGTGACTTTGCTGGTGGAAAGATGCATTTAAGTATTTAATCAGCCAACTAGAGCCACTCTGAAAAACACCATCTATGTCTGCAACTGGAAGCCAGAGCAAACACACAGCGACCCTCTGTGACACCTCTTTAAAATAGTTAACCTTTGATAAAACAACTTTTTACTTTGACTTTTACTTAGAAAATAGGCATACAAAGTCATCTGAGCAAAAAATAACTGTGCCCTTAAAATTGTAGATGGTATTTAATCAAAGTTTGGGAAAAGTATGTCACCCCTCGATCCCAAACACAAAGAATTACAATGAAAAGCCTTAAAGTCTTTCATTGAGTTGTCATTATTTGAACCTTAATAAATGGAGTGACCTGTGTTTGTTTTCTCTGATCAAGGTCGGTCTTTGTGTTGACCGTGAGTTTTATAAGTGCAGTTAAGTTTGAAATTCTTCACGTTTAGTGCTGTGTTTGTTGCTGACAATGCTCCTTCCCTACTGTAGTCTGTCAAGTCGATTGTTTACGCCGGCTTTTGTGAGCTAGGTGTTTTGATGAATACTCAGCTTTTCAGTGTTTTCTCAAAATATGATGATTCAGCGACACAGACAACAAAGAACCGTGGTCTTATCAGCACCTCACAAACTCAGTTTAGGAGCCAACAAAGCAGCGGTGTTCTTTTGATTGATTTTTCCCCCAGACATGAAGTTATACACATACTGTATCAATAAGTAAGTAACAACAAGAGGGACGTATTTTGTATTGGTGTAACCTTGTTGAAAAGAATCTGAAGAGTCATCATGATTTGGCGTCTGGCTGAAAGTAGGCCACAGATTAACGGAAAACAGGAACATCCTGAGGACGCCGTCTGCAGCCATCGTTTCATCTGTGCATCCTGCCGTCTTATAGGGTTACTGCTAACAGGCTGCAGGGGACGCTGCGCTCAGGTTACACCAGCAGAAGCATATTATTGCTTTCATGCATCTGAGGCAAGGCGTGGCTCCGGTGAGTAACTCTGACCCACATAGTGGCTCTACTGTATGGTGTAAAGCTGAAGTTTATCCATTAGCAGAAGAATGAGTCTAATACATTAGCCCTGAAGGTTAGTTCACAACAAAAAATATGAAACACAAAACTAAATCACAGCACACAACAAAACAGAGCAATAACAATGGACAGCTATTTGATAGCTTTGATTTAATTTAACTGTATCACGGCACAGCTAATCTGCCCTATTTTTAAACTCTGCCTAAAATAGCTACAACTGCAGCGGAGCAGCTCACCTGGCAAACAGCAGTAAAAGTTTATGAAGAGCACAATAATTCTAGTCAATGTGCTAACTAAATATTTAAATAGAGTATTAGTGATATGATAGTACAGCTTTAATTAAAACGTGTTATGTTACTGAAGCCAGTGTAAGCTCCCAAATGTCTGTGATTATTTAAAAACTGAAAATATAATAGAGTCTGATTGTAAGTGGAAACTATTTTTCTGTGATGCACACAATGCACATTGGGTCCAATCCTATGCAGTTTTGAGAGCTCCGCATTCACCGAGATAAGAGCCTCTCATCAAATCGAGTGTCTGGAGGCCCAATGAAGTGCCCTATCAGTCAGCACATGTCAATGGGACGTCACACTCTCAAACATCACAGCCACCGGACTCAACACTTTATTCTCTTCTGATAAAGAACACTGGTTTTCTTTTAATGTGGAAGCTACAACTGTAAAAAGCTAATGTAAAAAGCAATAAACATGAGCTAATATTCATTTTAATTAGTTAATAAATGCCACTATAGTTAGTTGTTTTTTGTTTCTCCTGATACGTTTGTTAGTTAGTAAAGTTACAGTAGATGTTACTGCCAGAGGGCACTGGTTTTTGGTGCACTTTATGAATTGTGAATTGAAATGGTATTATCTCCGACATAATCCATCTTCATGTTTGTCACTTGTACGCAGAAAACATCAATAAACAGAAAGGTCATGTCAATAAACTGCAGGATTTGTCATGGTCTTCACTCCATGGCTTTCACAGATATAGATATTTTTAATCTTGGTGAAGAAATGGCTCAGAATGACATTTTATTTGCATCAGATCAGTGGACCCTACCTCATTATGACTCTGCTGCCGTGGGCTAGGAAGGTGTTAAAGCTTGGCCTAATCAAACAAAGCTCAGTTTGACACATTTGTGCAGGAGATCAAAAGGTTTTCATTGATCTCTGCTTCACTCGAACTTCACCCGACACACTGCTCCTCCACTGTCACTCCTCTCGTTCTGTTCACCCACAATGCAGTGCATAATTACTGCTCTTTAAGAAGTCAAATAGAACACATAGCTTCTAATCATAACACAATACTGTAAGTGCAGGCTGGATGCACTGCTTTCCCCACATCTAATCAGTCTCCCTGTGGTGCCACAATTTCTATTTGACAAACATTAATGTTATCTCGGCTGTGTGGAGATATTATTGAGTAAATATATGTCACAGAGCCGCAGCTGGAACACAAAACTAGAAGCAGCACAAACATTTGACTGACGGCTGCAGTGGGTTTCAGATGGGGCACTGCTGCAGCTGTGGGAAAGTTCAATTCCAGTTTTCTTTGGCAGTGCTCTAGAGACTTTTTGCTCCTGAAGTTCACAGATATCTATCGTGTGGTAGAGCATGCAATGTACTGAGCTGAGTCTGAACCCTCTAAATGTTAATGCAAGTGTCCATGCGCTCCTTGACATTCATGCAGTGTCTTTTGGCCTCTAATAGAATATTAATATTACACTTATTCTGCCAAATTTGCAAACAGCTGAACAGTAATTTATTTTATCAGTCTTTCAATGGCGTGCTCCAGGTTCCATTAATTAACCAAACAAATTGGAATTTTATCACTGTGGTTACGTTTAAGTCACATCTGTCTGTGTTTGTGTGAACTGAGTGGTCAGGGCTACGGCAACAGTTGACCGGAGGTGAAATTAATGATTGGGGAGAGGAGTGGAAATACAATTTTAATCAATTTAGGACGGTTTGTAGGTGTCCTTCACAGTCAAGCTACTGGATCCGTTGAAGAGAAATTAGCATTGCAAATCCATGGTGTCTGGTGTTTTCTCTTCACTATAGAGGTCAATCTCATGTTTACTGTGTGTGCTCGGCCAGAACAGTGAGCAGCTCCCTCAGCGCTGCATCACAAAAAGACAGATGCACTTGAGGAAGAGCGTGGCCACAGGGCTGCTCCCTCCCGCCGCGTTTGCCAGTGGAAATTTATGCTGCATTCATGTGCCCCTTGTATTGTACAAGGTAAACAAGAAGTATGTGATTTTAGGTTTTTTTATGCATGTGGGAAAAAAAAATCCATTCACTTAATAGCATATTGTAACAGGAATCATCTGTTGGAAAAAAACGAGACCTTAAGGTGAATGGGAGCCTTGACCAATGCTCGCTTGTTGGGGTTGAGTTGGGGACAATCCCATCGGTCGACACTGATGTCAATATAACTGCAGATATAACAGAGAAAGTGTATATTCAGCGCTGGATATGT
The DNA here is from genome assembly GCA_024416835.2 of Perccottus glenii. NCBI lineage: Eukaryota > Metazoa > Chordata > Actinopteri > Gobiiformes > Odontobutidae > Perccottus > Perccottus glenii. The sequence continues at coordinate 39,815,783 of CM044546.2, forward strand.
CTTTGAACACACAAAATTAAAAATAAAACTTAAATTCTTTGGAATACATATAAAAGTTTGGACTCTTTGTAAAAGTATCACTGTATTTTTTACTCAAGCAGTCAAATTTATTGCAAGTGTAACTAAAAAGAAGTCTGCACAGATATTCAAAACAAAACAATATCTGCAAACCTAAAAAAAAATTGTATCTAAAAAATTTGCATTTTAAAGATAATAATCTAACCCTTTGAATAATTTGCTGCACTGAACTTTTGTTTGCTAAACTACATTTTGTCAGGAACCGGCAAAAGAACCCATGATGCAGACCCCACAATATGCAGATGTTTCAAAAGGTTTATTTCAAAGGCAAAGGTACAAAATCACAATCCAAAAGTCGAGGTCAAAACAAGGGTAAGGTCAGAAACACTAGAAGCTGTTTCAAAAACCACGAGGACCCACTGGATCACTCACATAAAGGTAAAGACAAACTGGCACAGGACAGGGGGAAACACACAGCCTATAAAGGGAAGACAATGATGCACAGGTGGAACACATTAGGGGCGGAGCAGGTAATCACAGGAAGTCAATCTGAAACACAGACAGGGGTTAGACACTTCACAATAAGACACAGGAAATAAGATATAATACATAAACAGACTGACAAACCCAGAACACAAGGGACATGACAGATTTTGGTGTAATGTATTAAACACAACTAAGTGGGAAGCATAATATATTATATAAATTATATAAATTTTTGTTTCAACAGTATATCAAAAATAACTTTCTGAATCTCAGTAATATTATAAAATCATTATTATGGCTCTATACAACTTTGACAATCTCATAAATGATAGATGCTGCATATGTTGTCAACTCAACTCAAGTCATGCAGCCTGAGTTCTTTTTCTGAGCAGGTGATTATGTGTATTTTCAAGTTGGATCTTTTTTACTAATGTCCCCGATGCCATATGAATGCAGCAATATGGTTTTGTGCCATAGAAAGAAAAGTGTTGGAGTATTATGTTGATCAGCCCAATAATACAACACTGTGTGAAGTGTTTCCTGTAAAGCAACAGAAGGCATTGTGTCAAAGCTGTTGGCTGTGGTTCTGTGTTAAAGACAACATATAAAGTGTTGATAAGTAAATAAATTGGCCAAAAATATCAGTGCAGTAATGAAGAAGATACATGTGCTAATCGCACCAGGCAGAGCTCAGTTTAATAGTCTTTGATGAGAAAGCACAGGTTTTAAAAACAGCTGAACACACATATAAACAGTCTGTTGCCATTTAAATCTATGCTGATTACGTAGACTTTGTAATATCTAATTTGATCAATTGAAACAGTCTAAACCATGTTGTTAAAAATAATAGATGTTAATGATACTACTTTGCAAATAACACACTATTACACACTAACACACTAAATAACACTATTAAACCATACGTTCAAATTTACATAAAAATTCAGATCACATTACTGCTGCGATACTTACAGCCCTTTTTACATTTGAAAATGGGAATAAAGTTAAAACCTGCCCAAACCCTGTCTGTGTCTCATTCACACATTCACAGTATACCATTGTAGTTTAGAAGTATGTCCATATATGGAGCTAGTGGAAGACATTTTAATTCAAAAAGGTTTTCTCAGTCTCACCGTCTCCCTACATCACTGCATCTGCACACAGCATTTCAAAAACCATCAATCATAACTGTGTGAAGCTTTATTTTTTATATTATGAGAAAGTCAGTCACAAAACTGCACTAACAAGATTCAAGATTCAAGATTTTTATTCGTCACATGCAAAATTATATACAGCATATATAACCAGCAGTGAAATGTGAGTCAGGTCCGCTGCATGGACAGTGCAATTATTAAGGAAAAACACACAGATGAAAATATGCATGAATATAGCTATGTAGGAATGAAATAAAAGTAAACAATAATAGAATATAATATAGATAGATAGAATATAAAAAATGTGTATTGTGGGATTAAATCTAGATCGCAAAATAATGTACATGAATGTAAACTGTAGACTTAAATATTAAAATGTACAGGGATGTACAACATGGCTTCTAATGTTTTTAGACGACATGGTGAGAAATTGGCCATTTATCATGACTGTTAGTACTACAGGCTTTTTAAGTTGTCATATGTACATAAATTACTGGGATACTGAATTTGCATGTTTGTTTTGTGACATCCCTCAGACACTTGAGGAAGTTTTCAAAAGCCTAAAGTTCCTAGTTCTTAAAATTAGTGTGAATCTGCATTGAGTGCACAGTGTGATAGCGGCAGCAGCTGATAATGAAGTAAATCCCTGTTCGGGCTGCCACACAAGCTCCTGATGGGCTCATTTAGCTGTGCTTTACACCGGCCCAGTGAATTTTAATAGAGGGAGCCCTGTAAGAAATGCAGTTCTTCAAAAGAAAAAAGAAAAAAGAACTTCCTGGCGAGTGTTAATCCTGTTTCTCCAATAAATCCTGAAAATGTAATGGACAGTTTGCATAAGTCAGCAGGACGTGTGTGTTGTTATTTGCTCACTGAGTTTATTCACACACAGAGATGTCATCAGCGGTCACATGGGCACTCATATCTGTCATATTATAAATGATCCATCTAATAGTGTTTCAGATGGACAGGTGGCTTTTTGGTATAACCTAAAAAAGATGGCCTAAATCTGTGGCTTATCTTTCAGCAGTGCACACCAACATGCACACAGTCTGCACAAAGCAACTGGGCCTGATGCCTATGGTGCAACATCTCACATGAAAAAAATATTCTCTGGTGATTGCTTGCTCTTAAAAGAAACGTTTTGCTTTTTTTTTTTGCACTTTTCTGTGTCAGGAAAGTAGAGTAGTGTGGGAATTATGTGCTCTGAACTTTTTGTCTGAGCATACTACATCAATGTGACAGCTCCTCAGGCCGCTGGAGGCTAGTTTCAGTCCTCTTTCTCACCAATGTAAGCCCTAGGCCCATGCAGCGGAGCATCTCAACACAATATTCCATTTCCTGTTTGGTTTTCCACCATCAGTCCTACTAACACAATCCATATTTCACATCGCCCAGGCAGCCTTTAAATCATCTACTCACTGTGCACTCTTCCCCTCCCTGCACCTGTGAGTGTGAAAACAGATTACACTAGGTTTCCTCTGAAAGCATCCCATATAGAAATAATACACTCAACCAACCCACACATTAAGGCTTTCTTGACTCTGACCTCACAAGACCAAACCGTCTAGCAGGGTGTCCATTCATAAAACCAGTCTGGAACATGTCCTATTGTGCCTCTGGCTCAGATTTAGTGCTGCACGGCAGAGACTCCTCAGTGTCTGTGCTGCAGGATGAAGACTATCCTTCAAAACAATATTTCCTCATCAAGGTTGTGTTAGACAGCGCTGTCAAACACATCACTCCAGAGTCTCCCACAGGCGTTGCACTGACTTGTGAGTAAACCGGCCACATGCAGCTACAGTCCATCACAGCTACGTCAGACTTTCTTTGACGCACATAGAGCATTATTTATGTAACTCCCCAACAGGTAAATTCATTCTGCATTTAACCCTGATGTGATTATCTAGTGCTTAACATGCTGTCCAACATGTTAGTTAGTTTGTATTAGTTAGTTTTATTTCTTTTAGGACAATGTACAATGTACATTAAGCCAGAGCAGAGATTCTTATTACTTAACAGATCATTTCCATTTTCAGTAGTCCTACATTGTACATGTCTTTAGTGGTAGGGTAAACCGGAGTACCCGGAGGAAACCTACGCAGACAGAAGGAGAACATGCAAACTCCACACAGAAAAGGCATGGGAATCGAACCCAGGACATTCTTGTTGTGAGGCTGGAGTGCTAACCACTCTGACATGCTTTTCAGCAGTGAAGGGTAAAATATCAACCACATACAGTAAAGTCTGTTCAAGGAATTAAACCTAGGATCGTCTTGCAGGAAATGTTACCATTGAGACAAATAAGAACTAATATTAAATAAGCATTATTGTAATTTTTGTATTTTTCATTTCTTTCTTACTGAAGCAAAGGCCTAGGTAATGAGTATATGTGCACTCATGACAAATGAATAATGCAACTTATTGACAAAGTATTGATTTATGTATTTTCTGTGTATGGCCACAGTGTTCATGTAGACAGATCTATCTTTGTCCATTCAAAAAGATAATCCGCATAAATATACAACATCACAAATACTACATACTGTATATGAGCGGCCAACAATCTGCATTTGACACTGTTTTTCTAAATAAAAATGTTTTCTTTTAAGACATCTACACAAAGTTATATTCACAGTTAATGCCCTTCTCCCACAAGATGTGATGGAAAAAGAAGCGTGTGTCCTCAGCGGGGAGTCTGCTTTGTCTGTGTATGTTCTCTATGTCACACTTCACACAAGCCACCAGTAACAAGAGCTAAAGGGTTAACAAGGATATTATACACAAGAGACAAAAGCCATATGACTCACTATCAATGTCAGCTCCTCTGCTGATGTAATAGGATTTTGTTGCTTTAGCACTTTAACTGTATTTCCCAGTGATTCTGCCAAACAAAGAAAATCTAAAGCTTTTCTACACATGACCTGGATAAATAATGTCTACGAATATGAGGAGTTATACTGAGGGATTTGATTTTCAAGACATCTCGATGTAAACGTTACATTCAAAGCCTTCCACATGTGTTACCTGATAAAATAAAACAAAACATTAAAAAGTTAACAATACGGCAAACTGTTGTCCTCCTCCAGTGTCGTAGTCAACTCCTCAGTGTTCAAGTCCCAGTCCAGGTCCAAGTCACCAAAGACTAGTCCAAGCTGAGTCCAAGTCGGGTTATTATCACTCAAAGTACAAGTCCAAGTCCGAGTCCTCCAAAAAAGTTCAAATTGAGTCATCTTTAGTTGAACTGCAAGTCCGAGTCACTAAAGAAAAGTCCAAGTTGAGTCCAAGTCACCAAAGTGAGCTAGAAATCTGAAAACTGAGGGAGCCAAACTGACACATTGATTGGGATTTTAGTTTTGTATAAGCCTTTTACATTAAACACATTTAATGGAGTTTTGATTATTGCAGCCTATATTTCTGAAATGTATTTATTTAGGCTGAACTTCTGGGTCACATTTAGGAGTTAAATGAGAGCAGCTTGTCCTGCTATGACCACATGCAACAGGCAGAAGTTTTGTGGTGTTGTTACAAAGCAGGACTTGAGTCCATTGAGTCTAAGTCCAAGTCATTAGTTCTCAAGTCTGAGTCGAGTCACGAGTCATGAGTGTCTGAGAATAAACAAGTCCAAGTTCAAGACCAAGTTATTGAGGCTTACCGTCAAGTCGAGTCTCAAGTCACAAAAATGACCCTGATGACTCGACTCAGGTACTTCATCTCTGTCTCAGACCTATTCATCTAATATCCCCCACAGTGGGAACAATTCACCCGTGTACCTTTATGCACATGTCACATATACTACCTTACAATGTCAGAACCAAGTTGATTAAAGGGCTCCTAAAGGGCTCTTTTTGTGTAAATTAGTAGTTAGATTAAGTTTAGCTGTTGTTTTCCCTTGTATACACCTTCCACTTCCACTTTTTCTCCTTTCACTTACTGACAGTGGGCTGCAATTTCCCATTTCAGAGATTAAAAACAACAATCTGACGCAGAGCATTCCTGAAGATGATATTCATTAGAGTTTATGACATAATGGCAAAAGTCATCACAGTGTTTTCTCAGGCAGAACAACTAATAAATACATACATTCACACTTAAACTTAGCTGCAACTTAATGTTATACTGCAAACAATGGGTTGTATCACTAAAAGCATGCAGCAGCACGTCAGCAAGTCGCTGCTCAAAGTTTTTGAATTAAACTCAAAAGATTAAACGAATAAACAAACCAAAGTTATATAAACTGAAGAAAAAAAAACACACAGTGAAACTCCTCAAATAAATAATAAAAGAAAAGACAGGATTGTTATCCTGGAAAGTAAAGCTGATGACTTCCATAGATTTAAGAAATTATTCAAAAAGAAGATTACATTATACAAAGCTGAATGAATTCAGTTTCTCCTTCCTTTGTCTTTTCTTTATGTACACAAAATAACTTTGGTGTTTGATGTTATGTGTCGGCACAATAAGCATTAGCTTCAACCAACACCTTTTCGGTCAAGCAACAGTTTTTTCAAATATTGTTACACCATCATTTACTTTACTTTTCATTTTTATGTGTGCTTGTACATGGTTGGTTTCTTTCTTTCTTTTTATTTTTTTAGATAGTTTAAATAGTCCAAATACGGTAATATTACTGCCCAATGTGAGCACAAGAGGCATAACAGTCCTGAGTGCATTAGTATTTAGATTGAGCAAACTCTAGAAAAACAAAGCTGTGCTGCACTTATGTCTTTGACAAACTGCACACTGTCACTAGATGCCACTAAATCCTACACAGTCTGCTTCATAAGTCTGTTTATGAAACCACGGCGGGGCATACAACTTGTAACTAACTTTACTAACTTCTTGGTGGTAACATTTTCTTCTTGGCCACTAGAACACGTCCCTGTCTGCAGCTGAAGCCTGGCAGCACTTTACCACAATCATTTCCATCTCTATGGGCCCAGCCCGAGTGGAAAAGTAGTTCTCAGGGGGCTTAGTGGAGGTCATGGTACATGACTCATAAATGTAAAACTTCAAACAGTGGAATCTAGTGCTGACCATAATGCCTCGAGCCTGTCCTGATGAGAATCCAGTAAAGCTGAAGCTCTGCTCAGTGCTCAGTGAGATCCATCGCTCTGGGAGGTATAGACCTGTGCCCAACCTGTCAACAACAAAAAACACTTATTTATAGAAGTCTTATTTATTGCTGGAGTTAGACATTGTTCTTACTGCTTAAAGAAGCCAGACATTGAAAAAAAAAACATTAAATGAAAAAGGATAGAGTGACAAATCATAAGAGACAGCACAACCCAGAGGCTGAAACAGACTAATTTCAGGACCCCTCCATCTAAACTGATAAGGAAGTGAGAAGAACAAATAAAGAGACAGAGGAATCAGATGCTCTCAGTCTGCTGACACTTTGACTTTGTACTTTTCTTTGACTTTTGGTTGTACGTGAGTGCTTCAATACACCATCCTCTGTTAAAAATTCTGGTTAAAGGCCTCGTCCTTTGTCAAACACAGCTCTAACTAGCTGCCAGTCAAACCTTTCCAAATATGAATACTGATGAACTTGTGTAAATGAAAGCTCTGACATTTGTTAAACCGTAGTCTGTATTGACTCTAGAGGAGTTAAACCAGGCTTACCGTTACAATTAGATCATTTGATCAATAGAACATTCATTTATTACCAGCACAGGATTATCACTTATCCACACAACCACTGGGAAGTGCACTGTGGCCTCTAATAACAAATCTTTATTTATTTATCACAGCGAGCCTCCATCTTGATAATGAGATCGATACAGAGCCACCGCAGACACCATCCACTGCATTTTTCCTCTTAAATTGTCACATCGAGTCCACGTTGTTAGGATTTAGGGAACTCCATTGTCTTTCCGATATATTACCACATCTCGCCCCCTGAGCTAATATTAGCAGGGATTTGCCTCTCTGCCCTTCACAGAGAAAGCAACATGTGTAATTTATCACTCCATCAGAAATACAGTTCATCTATTATTCATCAGCGCTTCAGGCTCTTCAGACACTTTCCTGTAAAAACACCCTCTTGTGTGTGTTTGAAACAACATTACATTTGATTCATTTTGCTTTGAATCATGTATTCATAGAAATGACAGCTGTTTCAAAACTAAATGTAAATAAAAAGTTGTATGTAACGCTCAATTAAAGATGTTTGTGAAGAAAGTGTTGAGCAAGTGTATCTCTGGTTTTACTCAGTTGTCTCCATAAATCTTTTTTAAGCCTACAAATTCCTTGGAGGCTGGTGAGGTGCATGTGTCAGCGTTTCTCTGGGGTTAAGAGAAGTAGAGATACTCATTAAGGCTGCACTGGGACCACAGACGCAGAATTAACTTGAGAACATGTTCCAAAAGGCCATTTGTCTCTCAGAATCCCACATATAACCAGTGAAGCACGTTGCACACGGTTAATACAACTGTGTCCCCAATGTTATGGTGGAGGTGTGCAAAGGTGAGGGTAGCAGTAATGAGCAATGCAGCCTGGGTAATGATTCTCTTACTACCTCCAATACAGTCCTCGCACTCATCACACAGCCCAAACTGCATCTTGATATTCCATACGGCACTTCCACTTTGCCTCACGGTGAAACACACCTTCTCCAGCAAAGTGGTGGTAATAGAAAAACTGCACCCGCTAGAAAAGCAGCGACTGGATCAATCACCCTGAGAAAGATGATGATGGCTTTTTGTCTTGGCTGTACTTGTTTGTTTGCACGGTTTCTATGTAGTGTTGAATTTAACTCACTCCAGAAATCAATATTAAACACAGTGCTCTGACAGTAATATTTGTTTTATGGTCACGTGACAACACAATACATACAGGAAGGGTTTACATCACACAAGATATAACGGATCATGTTACTGTGTGGAGCAAGTGTGATCCTTTTTGTGAAGGAAAACGGTTTAACCACTGTATTTTTAAAATAATCCGTAAAAAACAAGACCATTAGATGTAGTTTTTATGAGCAAGGATTTTAATTATAAGTTTTGGCCAATCACATGCTTGCTTACAAATATAGGGAAGCTCTAGACTTTGATTTGGTGTAATTTGGTGTAACAATAATAATGTATTAGTACTCTGTGGTGGTGAATTGGTTCAGTTTCTGGCACCTGCAGCTTTAATGCGTGCGTGAATCCAACCAGTGAGACCCACGAGCTTGAGTTTTACAACAGACTGAAATATAAAAGGGAATGAATGTAATAAAAAAAACATCCAAAGGGGTAAGATAATAGACAAAAAACAAATTAAAAAAGAAGTCCCTCCAACAATAAGAAATGTGACACAAGCCAGTAATAAAATACAAAATACACTGCTTACCCATTGTTGTTTCATGACACGTAAAGAAAATGGTGACTACTTGTGTTTACGACTAGTGTTGTCCATGATGTAACAAGATGAACTTCCAGCGCTCGCTCTGTATCATAGTCGTTGAATGTGGTGTAATTTGATTTCATTACCTGTTGTTGCCCTCGCTGCAGCTGCTATCTACTGACAACAGAACCAGTTGGGAGTATTGTAGTGTTGTGTGATAAAGCTTTGGTGAAAACTGCCTCCTTCATAGCTGAGATTAAATCCCAGCAGGCTAGGAAAATATTGGCTCTCTTGATTTACAATCAAAAGTGAAAACGCACTTGGTTCTGAAGTAGTCCGGGGCTTTAAAGGATCCCCCTGCAGCGAAAGGAAGGAGGACCTGAGGCAAGATCAAAGAAGGTTACTGTTATTACTGGTCAGCGCTGCGTTTTAGGAAAACGCTAAAGCGTGGAGGGGGCCAAGCAGCAAAGAGTCGGACAAATGGAAAAAGTGTTGTATGTAACAAGTAGAGCCTCTGTCAAAGACAGACTGTCCTTTGATGTAATCAAGCGGATCATGTTAAATAAAAAAATACAAATACAGCATTTTTCTGGCTATGATCCAAAATTAAATGGCTTTGTCCTTGTCCAGTGCCCTTTCCTTGAAGTATAAAAAAACTTAGTAGTTGTTCTGTAATCTCTGACAGACACAGTGCCTCAGTGGGATGTAATGAAAGAGTCTTCAGGTAAAGTGCCCCAGTCAAATAATATTAGTTTAAAAGAAGCACCAATACAGAACAATTAGATACAGTATCAATTATTACATTCAAACTCATGTTGTGTTGTTGGGATGAATAATAAAATTGCATTAGCTTGTGAATATTGCAAAAATAATTAGCTTACACAAGATCCCTTAAGGACTATCAGCAAGTCAAATTAAACTGACTTAATGACCTGAAAATAGATTAGGAAACTGTTTTTACTGCTCGGTGCGTCACAGATGGTGACTGAGTTTTAAAATGTCTCATTCCTGATTTAGATCCTCTGTAAAGTTGTTTGAAATATCAAGAAAACTGAAGTATATGGTTTTAAAAGTAATAATGTTTTGTTTTATGGGTTAGTTCTAGAGTTCAGAGGAGGTTGTGCCAAAGTGTATCCCGCTGCTTTGAGTGAGTCAGATGAAAATATTAAAGGTCTACTGCAGGAGCACTTGACTGCATCTTTTCTAAGATTTATCAAAAGCCTATATTACGTATTTACTGCACGAATCCTAATATCCGTGTTGTTGTATAGACAAAGTGCCTTTGAATGCAGAAAGGAGCTGTACGGCTCTCATATTCATCATTTCTCTCTGCAACACAAGGGTTGTTTTCTATTTACAAGTTTATAATACATCTGCAGTTTTTATTATTTGTCCCCATATATTTTTAAAGAACGTACACAATGGCAAAAGAAAGAAGGTAACTAATGTTAAAATTTATAACTAAGCTTTGCACAGGAGCCTGCGGGTTGTGGAAAAATTGCTCCTTAAAATACTTTTTTTTATCTAAATGAGCTGTGAACGTCAATGACAAATGACTTTGAGCATATTTCTGTTTTATAAGGTTGCTCTATTACAGTTCATGATACATATTTTTCTCATCTTGGTAAAACTGTTGTCACATTGTCACATCATTAAAGAGACAAAGTAACCAGAGTAGTGTTTTTGGTGCATTTTTCAGCACCTTTTCCATTTAGCTGTTAAATGATAGGACAGTTTCTAACAGAATGTAAAGGAGCTGTAACAACAAAGAAATTATTTCCAGACTCTCTTCACTTCAAGTTCAAGTTGAATAGCTGCCAAAACCTTTTATCAGCTGTAAAAAAAAAATGTACTCCACATTTCTTTAACACAAGCACTATAATGGAAAAAAGATCTGCTTTATACAATATCTCAATTATGATAATGTCTATACACTTACACTTATTATGTCTCGCACTGCCTTAACTGTGTGATCATCTTATTCTCAAAACTTATAGGCCCCAGTGGATTCCTTAAGAAGAGATTAAGTATTTACACTGTAAACTAGTGAAACACAAAGTTTAAAATAAAATGAAGCTAACTGAGGCCAAGCACTGCCGGAAAGAGCAGTGGAAATATGGAAGAAGCCTCACACTAAACTAGTTTTGCCTTTCACATTTAGCTCTGAATAATAATAATAATAATAATAATAATAATAATAATAATAATAATAATAATAATAATAATAATAATAATAATAATAATAATAATAATAATAATAATAATAATAATAATTATTATTATTATTATTATTATTATTATAATAATAATAAAATAATAATAATAATAATAATAATAATAATAATAATAACAATAATAATAATAACAATAATAATAATAATAATAATAATTATTATTATTATTATTATTATTATTATAATAATAATAATAATAATAATAAGAATAATAATTATTATTATTATTATTATTATTATTATTATAATAAAATAATAATAATAATAATAATAATAATAATAATAATAATAATAATAATAATAATAATAATAATAATAATAGATGGTGCAGTCAAATCTATTGGGTGTTTGATAAAAACACAATTGTCATGTTTTGCACGCCGCATGTTGCAGGGGTTTAGAGTGTGGAGACAAAGGCTAATCCAATGTAATTACTGTGAGAGCTCCCAGTCAGATGGTGCTTCAGCGGGCGCCTAATGCTCATCTGGAACAATTACAGACGCGCTAGTGCTTTCTACACAAAAAAACTTTCAACCCCAGAAGCATCATTGTAGTTGTACGTACTTTACGCCAAATAGCGTTCTGCTAAGTGTCTATTAAAGCCAGCTTCATGTTCTGCTAATAATCACAGGGCATTTGGAGGTCCCAGAGAGGAATATAGGTAACAGACTTGTATGACTGAGCGTTGGCCAGGTTTTTATGAAGCTGGAAGACGTGCCGTGGCCCAGTTCCACATTAACCTTCTGTTTAGTAGGCTTCAGCAATCAGCAGCTGTACAGATGGTGCACTGGCACTTTGTCATTTGACATAAATAAACTCTTTTAACAAACAGAGACCTGTGCATCAACAGTGTCATTTAGTTGAAAAATATTACAGCTTGCTCGGAAAAAAGGAGCACTCTAATTGGTCGATACTGATGTCAAAACCAAAATAAACCAGGAAATGTGTTATTCTGCTGCAAAACAGTGTGATTTGACAACAAAACTAAAAAAGGCCAGCAAATTAAACACAGACAAAGGTTGGCTTTGATGCAATGTTTAACAAAGCAGAGATAATTACAGGATTGCTTCAGACTGCAACAGTAAACTGAAGCGATGGGGCTCTTTGACACCCCATTGCTGCTGTAATAGAGCAGAAAAAAGTGGTGGTAATAAGCCAAAAAACATTCTTTGTATTCTAAAAGTGGGAAAGGCGTTTGAGCATATCAGCATTTCCTCTGTTTTCGACATAAAGATACTTTACTTGTTGTCCCAAGCTAAAAGTATCAGGTAAGCTCTAAACTACAGTTTAATGTAATCTATTCGTTTTTTCTGGTGGAAAATTGGTTGTGTTTGATCTGTTTTTTTAAATAGTGGTGAGGCTGAGCCCGGGACGGCAGGAACAAAATCAGGTAGTGGAGCTTTAAGATGTGACTTTATCATCAGTTTATGTTGATGTTCACACTAAAGGGCGTTTTTACTCTAATTTGAATAAAGGATGACTCCGTTGGCTGTGTGAATATTTCATACTGACACTGGGCTGGTCCAATCATCTCTTAACACTAAGTTTTGAGCAACAAAGCAGCTCAAAAAAGAAAAGCAAAAGCAAAGCAAATGAACTCTTGGTCACTCCTCCACTGAGTCTGTGCTGTACTGGAAATGTAATCATTGCGTAGTTTGACACCCCATTGCTGCTGTAATGGAGCAGAAAAGAGTGGTGGTAATAAGCCACCAAACATTCATTGTCTTCTGAAAGTGGGAAAGGCTTTTGAGCAAATTAGGGAGGTCTATAAAGTTGTAGGGTGCGACTTTATCAAAGTCTATAAATTGATCTTTTTCTTACATAAAGATCTTTTCCCCAAAAATTTTTGAGAGCAGATAAAAGTGGAAAGTGAGAGTAAAAAGCCGAAAGGCCTGAACTCCTCTCTTTATGTGCCATTATTGTAATGAAAGCATTTGTTGTATTTTCCTCCTGCTCAATGATGGGGCAGAACATTGGGAGTTCAGTGTGACCCAGACAAAGGTGACTTTGCTCATCATCATGAGTATCACCAAATCTGAACTCTGAAAAGAACAATCCACAAATGCAATGTGTATCTATTGTTTAGTGCCAAAAGTGCTTTACGGGACACAGTGAGGTCAAACCCAAAAGTAAATCAATAGACTGTTATTACACTTTGAATATCTTTCAAGTACAATGTAATAACAAGAGTTATATAACACTCAATGGCTCAGTCTTGAAACTGGCACAAGCGCAAGACTCCAAAAATAGATTACACTGAGGATATATTAATTTTTGTCTGTCATATAACCTCTGTAGTTAATAGACCTTGTGTGCTCATCCCATTAGACTCTGTAATATTCATAATTATCTCCTCAAAAGCTAAAAGTGTACAGCTGATAATTTTACAGCTGAGTTAGTAACAGCAATAATGCATGCCATAATAAATGGGTAAAGAAGACATTTTGTACAATGAATGAAAATCCTACAGGAAGAAAAGAAAGCTCGGGGAAATCAGGTGACAGTTGGCGTGGCCCAGTTTTAGGACCGGTCCCGACTTGCTGTGATGTTCTGTTCCAGTGCACATTCAAGCTGTAATCCTGCTCTTACTTAGAGTATGTCAGCGGCTCATGAGTGCATGAACAGGCTTTCCCCGCGGCTAGCATCCACCTGCTTTTCTCTCCAGTGCACACACACACACACTGACAGCACTACAACCCAACGCCAAGTCCCAAACTGTGTGGAGGGAAAGGCTAAACAATTGAAATATGACATGTAATTTCTGATTTAAGCGCTTGTATTTTCTCTGTAACAGCAGTGGAGAGACTTAGTGGAGTGTATGACGACATGGAAAATGTGAATGGGGACATTTTATATGAGGTCAAGAGAAGATTAAAAGGTTAAAATAAATGGGTCTTGACAGTATTTTGTTTGTTTATTGTGGGAAAATTAAGTTTTTATGACAATACACAAAAAAAGTTGTTTTGGTGAAAGAGAAATGTGTCTTGGGTTGCAATTGTTGTTATAATATCTTCTTTTTACGGAGCCCTTTTCTGCTAACATAATAAAAAAAGTTATAATTATTATTAGTCATAACTAATATGAGAGGCATCATATCCTTTATATACCCTAACACTAAAACCCAAAAACACCACCCTGGCCTGAGAATTACTTACGTATTCACAGATTATTTTCAGGTTTGCCACACAGAGATGAAATACAGGTAGCACATGTGCATGAAAGGGCTGGTGACATTTAGCAAATATGTCACCATATTTGCTATATTTATTGTTATGCATGTCATCATCAGCTACTGCAAACATTAAAATATAAATAAATATAAATATATATATGTATATAAAAATAAAATATATATATCACTATGTTTATAAATGTCAAGTGCATGATATGTTACTTTATAGTCTTTAAAACATGACTATCCCACTAAATCTTGCATAAAGTGTCACTGTAGAAGATGTCCCACTGTGGCAGGTTGTGGTAATAGGAACAGAAAAGACAGCAGGAGAGGCTGTGATCATCCAGAAAAAACAAGGCACATACAGCACACTCCACCGTTTTCTCATTTGAATGGACACAAAACAACACAAGGCCACATAAGTGTACTCCATAAAATAGAAAACTGACAACTGACGGTTGCACAAATCTGAGGGAAAATGCTTCATCTGGCACAAAAAAAGACCGTACACCAACAATAGAATAACAGTTTACAAAGAAAATACAGGGCCCTCTTGACAAGTCCAGTGAGTTTGAATTGGCTGCTAACATGGAAATAAGGCACAGGTACAAGCTCAAGTGTAAGTGGATAAAAAATGACTCTTTTCATTTCTGCATCTGGCCTTCAGTTCTAAGAAATGCTGCGGTCATTTTTTCAGCTATTCAAGAACAAATTACTTAAATGTTGTTGTTGGTTTACGCAGAACTCATTAAAAGGGTTTTCTGTTAATCAGGAAAAAAAAATACTTGCTTTCTTTATTTATTTGAGATGTCCAGTACACACTTCTTGGCTTTTTAAATCATAAGTGCACCTTATTATGTGCATCTG
Organism: Perccottus glenii; assembly: GCA_024416835.2. NCBI lineage: Eukaryota > Metazoa > Chordata > Actinopteri > Gobiiformes > Odontobutidae > Perccottus > Perccottus glenii. The sequence continues at coordinate 39,831,043 of CM044546.2, forward strand.
CTTTCTTCTCAGAAGAACAATTTTGTAGTAACTAAATCAGAAGACACGTAAACCTGTCTTTTATTGCATTTAAAAAACATATATATTTAAAAAAGCCAGTATACAGCTGTTCAGAAAAGCAGGGGGCCCAGGCAGTGGGACCTAGTGGGATTTATTACAGGCAGAATTTAAGACACATTTTAATCATAAGTTTGTATTGGTGTTTTATATTTAGCTGTTTGTCACTATTTACGAGCAAATGTACAGAATATTGATGTGGTCAAATAAAAGCAAATAATTGAAATGATTTAATTTGTAAATTCCACAACAAAAGTAAATCGTAATGCAACTCTGTCCTAATGCAACTAATGCAACTTAATCCCACTCTGCGACTGGGTTATTTTTTCCACATTTTGGCGGAGCACATGAAGGAGACAGAACTCCTGATTGTAAGATGAAAACGTCAACAGATAAAAACACCAACAGTAAAGTTGTCAAGAGTTTGAAGCTAAACTTTTTTTGTTAAGCTTTTATCTGTCTAAACATTTTTACCGACACGGCAGATCCTTGTCTTCAAGCACTTTCAAGAAAGACAGTGTAGCACTATTTGTGTTTCCTATTGTGCATAAAATAAATGTCTGTGAATGTGACTCTATGAACTTAAGTACATCAGGTTTAGCTACAGACGATGCAATCCAGTGGAATGCTGGGTAAAGTCTTAGTAAAGTTACATGATCTGGAAACAATACAAATGAGAGAGACAGAACTTTATAATGAAAGTAAAGTTAAAATAGGAACTCAGAACTTAAATTTGATGCTAGACTTTATTATACATCTTCAACAAAGCAGTGATTATCTTTTTCAAATTGAATTGAATACAAACAATAGATTAATATTTTTGTTTAATTTTTGTTATTCGGTCATTGAACTTGTATGTACTTGAGACTGTTCTCGGTCTTGAAACCTTCTTCAGACGTTTTTGTAAAAGTCCTTTTTACTTGGTCTTGTCTCGATCAGGGAAATCAACCAAGACCACAACTGGCATATTTATCTGTTCTTGTGTTTGAATAAAACCTTAATCACCCTAACACTGACCTCCATGAGTCTGGACTTGATCTAAGACTGGACTAACTCTGCCTCCAAATTGATCCAGAAAGAGGCACGAGAAGATCACAAAGGTGTGTTTCAAAGTGTTCACTGCACTGTGTCAGTGCGAGGATCTTTTCATTCGCTGTTGCCAGTTTCACGTGTGGCACTCAATTGTCAAAAAGCCTTACAGCCATAATCGCAGGAAACTCTTACACAGCATGCTGTTCAGTGGAGAGTGATTATTTACATGTTTTTCAGACACTTCCATTAAAATGTAGAAGAGCAGACTACAGCCCTAACGTTGTGTGAAAAATAACATTCAGCCTTGATACAAAAAGAGATAATAAACACTTCAATCTCCTGAGAAAATAAATAGAACAAGTCTCAAAGGCCTTTTCTGGATGAGGTCTGTGTGTTATTGCTTAAAGATCATGTGATTATCGTCCCAGATGCTCCCATAAGCGTGACAGGTGCACACTTTTCACCTCTCTACTGCACAAGTGTAAGACGTTCACGTGCACTCAGGTTGATCAGATTCTTCAAAACGGACAGACGAAGATCAGCTGTGCTCATTCCAGACGGATTACATGTGAGCTCCGGGTGTTGAGTGGTGACACTGAGGTCGAGGAGGTCACACGTCCAATTCTGAGCAGAAATCAAACGCTACCGACCCTCGATTCATCAGCCTTTTTATAACCCTCACTGTTACACATCTTCTCGCCGCACTGGAAAAGCTCGGGGTTATTTTGCTCCGTCCAAATCATCACACTGACTGATGCATAAGTTTAAAAAAGAACTGCTTTCTACAACTGGTTTCAGCAGTCCAGTAAAATACTCAAATACTAGAAGATTAGTAAACATGAGTACTGCTGTTTGAGCAGATAAATAATGTTCTAACAGCAACAAAGGCAAGGAAATATCTCAGAACAAGCTGTTAAAACTGAACCATCTGCTCAGAGCAAGTCAGTTTGTAGTTTGTAGTTAGTATCTGGTTTGTTACTTAGACGATTGGTGGCATTACAAAGAACATCCGCCTGAAGCTACGACTGAAGCAGAGAAAATACCACAAGTGAGCAAGGTGTAGTGGCCATGTCCTTTATTAAATATGTATACTGGTATACAAGCTTTTTATATTTCCAAGGTTGTTCAAGGTATTTCCAAAGTGTGCCATAGTTTGAGACGTCCCTGACAAAACAACACAGAAGTTTTGTAACTTTGAAAAACAAGCACAGAGTGGGTTTAAGAACAAATGTAGCTTTATCGCCAACTACTGCAGCATAAGGGAGTGTCTTTACTGTGAGACTCCACTGCCACGGCCCAGTCAAAACTGCAACGTATACATATCCTTTAGCAATGACAAAGCATTGGACAGGCCTCTAGAGGCTCACTATTTCTGCCTCTACTAACTTTATGTGCAGTGGTTGTCTGACCTCTGTCTACTACTTAAATGGAAATACAAACCACAGCAATTACAAGCCAAAGGCACCTTTATTTATTTTTAACATAAGGTCATTGACATATTGACTCTTTTTTTTTTTTTGGTACCCAGCACCACATGGTTCCAGAAATTCAGACTAATCTTGCATAATAACATTTGTTGAACGGAAATGTCTGCAGAACAATTGGACAGAGCTGTTTTCTTATTTTGCTAAAAGCCAGACTACAGTATAAAGAAATTATTTTTTTCATCCTTACTAATGTCTTTACATTTTCAGAATTAAAGACTGATTAATTGTATGAGTTACAAATAAATATAGTCAAGGGAAACACATGGTTTTCTTGTGGTTTTGGTGCAAAACAACCAGTTGCTTATTCTCAGAAACACAGCTTAGTAAGTGGCAACATGAAAATGCCACAAAAGTTGTCACAAACCTTTATAAACAGTGGTGGGCACAATACTTGTAAATGTTTATCTACTCAGTATATGGCTGCATGGTTTTTATTTCACAAAGCAGCAGAGGTTGTGATGGGTGGTTGCTTCAGTCAAGTGCAATTAAAACCATAAACCATAGTCATTTGCCTACGATTTTAAATAAATCTTTACTACAGTGTTGTAGTAAAGAGCCAATCAGAGAAGAGTATTGAGCCTGAGCATATGAGTGATATAATAAACACAACTGACACCTTATCACTTTTTGAGCACCTGTCAACACTTTATGTGGATAAATATAAACAAGATCCATCTGTTGAGCTGCTGCTGATTTGTTTAATCACTTTATGTTCCTTGAAATGATAGACTGAAGCGTCTTGGATGCTCAGACTATTTGCATTTGTTTTAATCAGAAGTTTTCATTTTTACAGACTGCTGCCAAATAAAAAGAAACTTTCAAGTATTTTTTGTTTTAATAATGACTGCATATTAAGGTTTGTCCACTAACTGTTAATATACTGTATATTTAAGGACTAGAACAGTGACACTGTCAAATGAACACTTACAAATGAGTGAAAATCAGTAGAGCCCACTTCTATCAGCCTTGTCAATTCTACTCTCATTTTCTGTCTTCCACAAAAGCTGGACCTCTTTATGGTCTTTAGAAGTCGGATTTTGGCCCAAAGTGGAACGAGCTTATCCTCTTTTCCTGACACTGAATCCTAAGTGTACCGTGTCAGACTGTGATTCAAAATACATGGGCTGTCTGAAGTGTTGTGAGGAAAAGGGATTGACTGACTGTTGTGTTCAATCTGCTCTGTTTTCAAAAACATCAGACAGACTTTTAGGTCCTGAGCTGAATGGTTCTCCTCCCATAAAACACCTCGGGTAGAGGGAGGAAATTGCATCACTGTCTTGTGCTCGTCTTGGCATACTAAGTGGAAATGCCTCGAACTTCACAGGAAGCTCACAGCAGCTGTTCACAGGTTTCGAACAAAGAGACTCCCAACAAAAGGGGTAAGGCATGTTATGTTTGAGAATTACAAATGGATTACTTTAAAAAGAGGCTCTAGGGCTGCTTCAGGCTGGGATAAAAAAGTTTGTTAAAAAATGAGGGAATATTGTAGAATACATTTCTACTACAGTTCTGTGGCTCTTGTTGAAACTTTATATTGTGAAATTAGCGTACCCACCCATCTCCAATACGTAGAGTGGTACTGTTAGTAAAAGGTGGAGCTAAACACTGCAGTCTGTAGCAGTGTTGTTGAACCTTTTATATTGTTGCCTCTTTTGGGTGGTACGAACACACTGTATTTTTAAATAAAATTTCCTGTAAATTATACCCTCCTTTTCAATTTGCAAACATTTTTTGGATGTTGCTGGGGAGGTGTATATATACAGTAGACTTATGCTCACACTACCTACTGATGCAGCTAGTGTACTAGTCATTATGTGTGCGGCTTGTTCTGTTACCTTATCTGAAGGTGCTGTGGTCATTGAGTTTATAATAAATACCTCTGCGACTGGTGGCGTGATGAGGATCCTGTTGCTTCTGCCAAACAAGGTAAATCCCTCTCAACAGGATCAGCAGATATGCTTGTCGTCTGAAAATGATCCGATTTTTAACGGTGTCCTGTTACCATGGTGACGAATGTATATGCAGACAAACAGCAGGGACTTAATGTACTTTTTAAACATTTGACGTAAACTACAAAAAATGCATGTGCTTGAAAGAAAGGCAGAGTTAATTGGTCGACCAAGATAAACATCTTTACAGTGTATCAATATCCCAGATTTATGTCAGCGAGCCCTCTCTCTGTCGATTAATCTGTAAGCATTAGTTGGGACAGGAGTGAGGTCAAGGAACTGACTTTCTTTTATTTGGCAAAATGTAGACACACTTTCTAGAACCAAATCTAGTGGGAAGTATACATCAAACATCTGACACTACTCATGCGCTGAAACCCACCTCCACTTATTCCTACCATGCTATAATTTATAAGTGGATCTGACTAACAGTGACCTTCATATAAATGGTGGAGTAAGCACTAACCTGCAGAGCACATAATCACAATTCTGCATCATACAAGCAACCAGTCAGTTGGATTTAAAGCTATAGTAGACTGACCACTGTAGAGTCTACTCCTGTGCTGTTTAAGGTTCAGGTACTTGTTTGAGCTTAAATGATCACACTAAATGGGCCAATTTAGTGTCTCACTATTGACTTAAGGGTGACTAAGACGTGGCTGAGCTCTGTAAGTAAAGAGCAGCACAGAGACTGCAGCAGGAAGCAGCCAGTAGAAGAGCCCTTTAGCCAAATCATTGTTTTATTAAGTGCAAATGTCAAGGAAAGTCTCGGAGCTAGAGCTACCACAACCGAGTTGAAATTCTCAGAGCATTGCAAATAGCCCCAAACCCCTCCGCCAGGTGACAGGGTTCAAATGATCCTCTCTCGAGTCAGTCTTCAGAAGACACCACAAGACGCATATAGCACACAAACAGCCTGGAGGGTCGATGGAAGCAGTGTGGGGGCTGGGGATGCAACAGGTCAGCGAGACTTCACAATAAAAAGATATATTTATGAATCAGCAGCCACAGAAAGCAATTATGTCAGACTAACATTTAATTTCTAACTTCTACATTCAGACAGTGACAGAGGTATCAAGCTTCAAATATATTATATAAATATAAAACAACACACTGGTATCTGGATAGTTTTATTACAGTGCACATAATGCAGAAGTAAACATATTACATATTATATACAGCTTTGTTTACAAGTAGAAATGCCTCATATTACTGGTTTATTCACCAAATACAGCAGAGACTGTAGTGACACTGTGAGTCAACAAAGTGTCACTGAACAGTGTTATGTTGATAAATGAAGATAAATGACCAGGCAACAAAAGAACGTTACAACTAAATATTAAAATGTCATACATACATATATCTGCACAAACTGTGCAGATGGGGCACAGGTGGAAAAATATGTCAATCTACTCAGGAAATGAATGTGCCCAAACACTTCTGATAAAGAGCTGGTCATGTGAGATTTGAGTTGGAGCTAGAACATATTGGCCCATAAATATAGTCCATGGGTTTTAAATACTGTTTCATAAAAATGACAACACTGCATCTGTAGTAGATAGGATTGGCAGCTTGAGCAGGACAGAGCACCCAGACGAGCTCCAGCCTCATAAATACTACAAAAAAACACCATGGTTTTGGCCGTCACAGGGTGTGAGAGGAAACTTTCATTGTGGAAAATAAAAGAACCCGAAAGGGCCATTCATCAGCGAAGTGACACCTGTGGAGTGAGAAAACCTGCCTCCTGTCAGAGCAAAGCATTAAGACACTGTCAATGAACCTCAGCCCCAAGAAGCTCACTCAGAGTGGCAGGACACAAGAAAGCTGTATAAGACACCACCATTTCTAAGACATGTTGTCATTCACGTGTGTATGCCCGTGTGTGTGTGTGTGTGTGTGTGTGTGTGTGTGTGTGTGTGTGGGCATGCATGTGTCAGTCAGCCAGACAGGGCCCAGCCAGAAGAACACAGTATTGATCATTTGTTACAAACATCTTAGTGGAAATACAAGATTTCTGAGGGGTTTGATGTGTGGTTTATCTAGGCATGAATGTATCACTGTATTTGGTAACGTAATTAAAGTTTTCAAATACAAAAAGTATTTTGCACCATCTCTTATGTTATTGAGTGATGAGCACACTCCATTTGATTTGTGCAAGTGCCACTTACATTAACACTAGACACAGGAGAGACGGTCGTGTGTTACATTACAGTCATTACTGGAGCACGGCTTAAATCTAGGTGCAGTGAAAAAAAATAGTCTTCAGCTAATTGTCTTCATTTTTTTACCCACAATTTCTTTTGGCTTCTAGCAATAACAACACTGTTCAAATATTTTGCCAAGTAATGAAATATATGGAGCCACAGAACACAGGGATTAAAATGATCCCTGCTGTGCTAATTTTTCTACTAAACATGAAGCCAACACTAAAAGGAGGTTCAAGGACCAACAGTACTTAAAAAAAATATTCAAGAAATGCATTTTGAGGCTTTGTAGGTACAGGATAATGTAATTGCTCTAACATCATCATCAGAGCATTTGCAGTTCTCACTCCCCTCACTTTCCTGTCAACCAGTCGGAAAACCAGTTCAGTCACAAAGGCAGTCTGTGGCACAAATCAATAGACATTATGAGGTATTTAACTAAGAAAGACCACATGTTTAACCCTCTCCTGCGTCCACAGTCAGTTAATGTATGCCTGACACAAAAAGTTTTCGTAGTGGCTGTGTAAAAATTGGACAGTTGGCGTGTTATGCCCCAGGAAAGTGTTGGACTTTCACATGTTGAGTAGACCTTACTGTGACTGTTTCACAATGCCATGCTTGTCTGTCATTGTTCAATGGCTGGAACTGGGCTTCTTTTAGATTGGAGAGTGGCCAAAAACGAATTGTCAGCTTTAGTATACCTCTGGATTCACCTTCCTGGAGGTGAATCCAGAGGTAGGAAGTTAACCAAGGATCAGCATTACTGTTATTATCCCCCAAAATATGTTTTTTCCAGACGTCTAGCCCTTTCATTTATGAGTCCTTCTTTGTTTAATCTTTATTTAATAATATTAAATATTGAAGATGGAAATGAGATGTAATCTACTTAATTTCAGTATAATCAGTGCATAATTAGCCTATTATGTATTCTTCTCTGCAGGGGTTGGTTGTTGCACACAGTTGTACAGCTACATTAATTTATTCTTAGACATGTGTAGTTACCAACACAACCTGGACATTAAACACACCATTGTCAACAGGTATTTGTTTAAAATTTCAGTCTTACAAACGTAAAGATAGATGTTTGTTTTACTGATCATATTCAGAAATTTTGCCAAAAGTATTCGCTCGTCTGTCTTTACATATGAACGTGAGTGACATCCCATTCTTAAACCATAGGAATTAATAAGATGTTGGCCCACCCTTTACAGCTATAACAGCTTCAACTCTTCTAAGAAGGCATGCCACAAGGTTTAGGAGTGTGTTTATGACAATGTATGACCATTCTTCCAAAAGTGCCTTTGTGAAGTGAGACACTGATGTTGGACAAGAAGGCCTGGCTCGTAGTCTCCGCTCTAATTCATCCCAAAGGTGTTCTATCGGGTTGCGGTCAGGACTCTGTCATGTTGGAACAGGAAGGGGCCATCTCAAAACTGTTCCCACAAAGTTCACAAAGTTTTTCCCCTTTTTGTCCCCTTGGCTTGCAATATGCTGCAGAAGGACTGGAAACTGACTTGCACTTAAACACTTTTAAAACTGCTGAAAGCAATGGAGACTGCCTCAATAATGTGCAATTGTTTTTCATAACCTGTGTTATTTTAATGTTTCTTTGTATGTTTATAATTGTGTTAATGTTGTTACCTCTTGGCCAAGACTCCCTTGAAAAAGAGGATTTTAATCTCAATGTGACTTTTTTGGTTAAATAAAGGTTAAATTTAAAAAAAGACCGATAAAACCGAGACTTGTCCAGACGACTGCCAGACGGAGAAGCGTAATTAGTCACTGCTCTAGAGTCCAGTGGCGACGTGCTTTACGATCCATTCTTTCACAAATGTTTATGGTTTAAGTAGTGTGCATGCCCAGGTGCTTGATTTTATACTTTTGTGTCAATGGAAGTGATTGGAATGCCTGAATTAAATGATTTGGAAAGCCGAGTGAATACTTTTGGCAATATAGTCTATATTTAAATATAAAATCAGTTTATACTGAAATACTTCTACAGCTGGAAGACTGTGTGAATTATTGACCATCTAAGTTTTGATAATAAGTTCTTAGGAGAAAGTCACTGGGCTTTTTGGTATTTGGCAAAGCCTTCCCCTGAGTGTTTAAAATTGACTGGTTTGGTATTTTCAGAAACAACTCTCCATCTTGATGTGTTCTTGGACTTTTCCGTTCATCTGTGGCGTTATGGACAGAACCAGCTCCATTTCTTGAGGTGGCGCAGGAACCGGGATTTTGTTGATTTTGGCAAAGCTCTGACTTATGTCCACAAAAGTTTTATTTTTGGTTTCAGGGAGGACAAAATAAAGGTAGATAGATCCCAAGATGCAGACCACCACAAAGACCAGGAAGGCCAAGGACTGCAGCGCCTCCTAACAGACAACAAAGAGAGAACATCCAGCAGGAGTTAAGCCACAGTTTAACCAAAAGACTCTTTATTTTAATTACAATTGTTTCTGCTTTTAAATAATGTTGCACTCGTTAAACACTGTTATCATTTTTCATAATAATTACGACCTTCAGAGCAATATACTGCTTTTTGTAAGACACCAAATCCTTGCCAAAACCAGGGAAACGTTATTCATTCAGCATCTGTTTTGTCATCTGTTACGTCTTTTTTTAAATTTAGTATTTAATGATGTGTGCATTAATAGGAAATCTAAATTATGAAAATTTTACTTTAGATTTATGAAACAATAACATTTGTGTGTGGCCTTGTGCTTGATTATCTGACAAACGCTCAAAGCTAACATTCCCTGAGTGTTGATGCCAATAATAGAGCTTAGGAACAGATTTAAAAATACACACTGCCTGATTACCCCGAGGGAGCTTTAGAGATACGTGTGTGTGAGACAGTAATAGAGAGATTTTGCGTGGGACAGACAAACTTGACTGACCTTCAGCATGTGTGTCCAGCCATAATCCCTCGCTCATGCTCACAGAGAATTCAAAAACCATCATTTTAGTCACCTCGTGTTATTAATTTCCAAAGAGCCTAACCTCAATAAGTCCTGCACTTTCAAACATTATATCACTGCTGTTGTTTTCTCCCACACTGTTTTCCTCTGTGGAGTTTATTTTATAATAATACTTAAAAAAACAAAACAAAAAAAATAAATAAAACAGCATCATACAAAAGGCCTGACCCAGTTTCCAGGCCGTCTCTGTGACGTAACATTAATCTGCAAAGTTAGCAAGTTCCTCTCCAAACACGGCCCCTCTCTCTTGGCAGTTATGCACATTTGTCCACTGTCCATCTGCCGTTAATCGAATTTTTGCGAGCGCTGTGGATTTAGGCGAATGAGAATAAGCCTTTCATCTCCTGCGTTGGATGCACTGGGTTCACTTTGGTGCAAGCATTAAAAACTGGATGCATCAGAGTTACAATTATGTACAAACAGGGGCCATAATACAAGTGGTGTACAGACAGGATAGTGGGCTGACAGGGCAGAATGAGTCAGACGGGACTTAGGGAGATGTATAAAATAAAAACGAGACAGACAACGTGACACACTTTTGACATTAATGTTGTAAAGCCATAATTAGAGTTGACCACAGTTATTCATGTGTGACTCATATCTGTTTCCATTCACCTGAATTAAACAGATGGATAAGCTTAGACAAATGTCATCTTTCATCATTATTCCTGCTTTATTTTCCAGAGCTGGCATTTGACTGGTTAATGACATCTCATTGTGCCCTCCTTTTAAACAGGGTTTAATGGCACCTTAGTGGTGAATTAGCAAAGAATATATTAGATCTACTTTCTGCTGGCTGTTGTTATTAATGCCATGGATTTAGTGGATTTAGCGTAAGCCCAGTCACACAAACACGTTTCAGGTGAAGGGTCAAAGAAGCCATGGTGTCAATAGAAATGGGAATAGTGCAGAATGGAATAAACAATACAAGATAAGAATTAGCATGGCAAAGCTGGATAAATAAAACCATGAGACAAGAACAGGGTGAGAAAAATACAAGACTTGACTGAGTGGGTTGAAAAATAAAAGTTAAAAGAAAAACACTATTTTCTGCAGCTTTACAAAGACAAGGCCCCCAAATCTTGGTTGTTAAACTTGTAGGGTTGAGATTCCAGTGCTTGTTGGGCTGTGGTACTTAAAGGATATAATAGGCAAGCATTTTATCACACTTAATTTAATTCTCTCAATAGAAATTCATTTTTTAATTGACCTCTTAATCTTTGTTATGCTGGCACTTTGGGTTATCCATGGTAGGGTCATAAATGAACATACTGCACTTCAGTGTCCGATCAATAACATAGTTAGGAGGACTCAATAAGATGCAGTCTTATTGAGTATCGCTTTCAGGCTGGTGAAGGTTGCTAAATCTTTGAACCTTCACTAAGACTGGGCTTATGGGCCACTGCATTTGTGGCTCCCTGGCTAGATTGCTGATTAGGTCACTGTTGAGATGATCTTATCTATTATATGTATTTATTGAATTCGTCAAGAGGTCAGGCAGTTGGGGTGGAATATACGTAAAATGTTGTACCTTTTTATTTCATTGTTGGTCTGTATGTGTGTTTATTTTTTAAAGACAAATTTCAATGTTTGTGGAAAATAAAGTATTTGTATTTGTAGTTCAAGTGTTTCATGCATCTGCTGCGCTGTGGGGCTCTGTTCACAAGTGTAGGGCTTTTACAGGTAGGAGGAACAGATCAGACACAGTGTGTGGAAGACTGAGCGCTGCATAGAATTACACAGAGCTTAGTGATGTTCCCACTGCGTAGAGGTTTTATGGATTATTGTGAACTTGACCAGAGAGTAAAGGTAACAGCACAGCTATAGATCATAGGTAAAATAATCTTTGCACTTCAGGACATATGCAAGACACAAATGAACAAACTCTCATTATACAGTCACAGCTCATTAGTTTAGCTGAGCATGTAGTATTTCGGATCGCCAATAAATCATCTGCATTTAGGTCAATGTTCAAAGGTAACAGGCAAAGCAATTAGATATCAATGTACAGAGTCATTGTCAAAATGACAGCTTAAATAAATTAAGTATGGAAGATCTAACACACTGTAACACACATTTTATGCAGATTAGTTAAACAGTAAATGTGCATCCAGTCTAGATGAAATGCACGTGGTCTAGGGTTCATTTTTTACCAGAGCTTTTTGAGACCTCAAAAGGATTGTACCTGCAGAAATTTTCATTTCCTTTTCAATAAATTCTTCCTGTCTACAGTGACTTGAAACCTCAATCTGAAAGCTCAGCCTAAAATCTTAAGTTGTGGGATTGGAGGTTTCAGAACAGCTACTAAAAAGGCTCTGCTGAGATTGTCTTGTCAGTCAATCTCCATTTTCAGCCTCAAGGATAACCTCCCTTGGCAACAGCCGGTGGATGGTTTCATTGAAGTTCAGGTGACAGGACTAACATTTATGCCTGCAGTATTATTGCTAACTGCTCATTTGCTTGGCCACCAACTGTCGGTACTTCTCATCTCAATCTCATAAAAAGATTTATCAATGTACAGCAATGTCATTTTCCTTAAATGCAGTGGTGCTAATTCTGTGACAAAAGAAACTCTATTAAATACAATGTTACAGAGGTGTGTAGAGTTCATCATTTTTAATATGCTCTAAAGCAGGGGCAGCAGTACTACTCTACTGCTCACTCTGCCCGTTCATGTAGGATACTGCCGTCTATCTGAGAGCTAGTGTTATCTGTCAACTGCTAGCTGGAGATTAAAAAATGAGGGTCTACTAGTGACATTTTAATTTTTGGCCACATACAGTTGCATGTGACATCTTGAGACATGATTCCTAACACATGAACTGGGATGTTCACAGTAAACATTCTTAAAGCAAAATACTGCTGCAAAGATGATCTTTATACTATCATTAAAGTAAACCACTACATAGTTAAGACAATGTCATGTAAAACAAAAAATTTGCCAGGACAATGATGAGGTGTACTTCTGTTGAATAACCTTGTGAGAATTGCTTTTTCCTGCATTTGAAAGGATAATTGGTTCACTTACTTGCTCCCCGTAAGCAATCCCTGATATCAACAGTGTTATTTGTTGCCCCTTTGAGCATTACAATTCATGGCACTGAGAAAATGCATCATTCATGGTGCCACAGCAGGAGGTTATAAATCACCTAATCAACTTAAATTATTGTTGCCAAAAGGACAAGTGACACTTACTTGGCTTTGGCCTGAAACTGAGGCAGACATGAGTGGATGAGTGGTGTGGTTGTCTTGTGTCTAATGCACCAGTCACTTTCCATGGGATTGACTAGTAAACCAACACTACTGTGGCTAAAAATAACTCACTTTCTGTCTCGTGCGGATCATTCCCCACTTGGTCAGTCTCTTCTCTTTCTTCATCTTACATTTTGAGTCCATTTTGAGGACTCTCCATTGGAAATGCCACCTTTTTGCTTTAAGCCTCTATTATCCAAATGACATATTCAGCTCCACTACCACTTGACCTTCCACTGACGGAGATCTATTGCCCATGATCTCTCTGAGTATCCATCAAATTCAAGGAGCCACTCATTTTATTACCAAAATTATCCTGAAATTAATACAGGCTCAGATCTGAAAGAAATTTGACATCTAGCTTTCCTACATCATCTTTAATTCCATACCTGGTCGTCTAGAACAAAGGAAAAAACATGTGTAAATCAATTGTTGCGTGTGATGACCTTAGTTAATCCCAGCTCTCCCACACACACAAAAGCAAACAACAAAATTACAAGACAAGGCTAGAGTTTATTAAAAAGACAGAATAAACTTGGGGCTGACTTGTACTCACTATAGCTCTCTAAAACAAGCAGGAGGCAAGTGTACTAATGTACTTCACACACTGCCCTCGGCCTACGTGCAGAGGATATTGCCATGCAGCTGAGAGCTACTGTTAAATATAACACAGAGAATCCAAACCAATAAAGTCAGATAAAGTCAAATATGCTTTCACTTGCTGCCAAGAACAAGAATGCCTTTCCGCCATTGGTGAATTTTTTAATGGCCGTGAGCTGATAAATATGTTGCTTTTATTTCCATTAACTTTTTCATTTCAACTTAAAAAAAATGCCTCTTCAAGAAGGTTTTAATGCACTTACAAACTGATTATCCGATGTGCCCTTTACACCTCACTCTTTCCCTCCAACAATGCACAGTAGTTGACTGGAAGGACACAATGAGATTTATCTGGAGGGCGCGCACAGAAAAGAGGCAGAAAACATTTGACAGAAGGTCAGTGCGACGTCACAACAGTGCCGAGTGTGCCGCAAGCAAAGTTTCTCTCAAACTTTGTAGCTGACTTTTGTCTAACTCTCTCTAGGAATATGTCCTTCCAAGAATCGCTGATAGTCCCTCTAAGCCATTCAATAGCAATGCTTGGGCATCTTTATACAACATTCAATTGGCATGAGGAATTTACATACATTTAAAAACATGAGCTCCACAGCATTGTGTGTGTGCGCATTTTTACATGTTAAAAGCAATCCCTGCTTAAAGCCTGTAATAGAGATAGCACAGGGATATATGCTGATTTGCTGTTAATGTTTAGTTCTATTACACTGGCTTTACTGCTGTGTAGAAGAGAGTATAGGACCAATGTCTTTCTCAGTCCTTGTTCCTGTTTTCAGACCTTAACGTGCTAACGTCTGTGCTCATGTCATATGTGCTTATCCTCTCAGCCACAACCATCAATCACGCTTAAGTCGTGATGAACACCCAGAGCTACGCCTGAGTTAAGTTTTTAACACCCGAGGTACAATGCCAGGATTTTATAAACACAGTGCAGAGACAAGAAAGAAAATGTATATTGAAACATGACAAAGTGTCACATATTGCCTTTGTACGCATCAGCAGTGAAACCATTTTACTAAATATAGGAACATTCAAAACCCGGCCGACTCAAACATTCTCGGTGTTACCGTGGGTTCTCTCCGGGTACTCCGGCTTCCTCCCACCGTCCAAAGACATGCATGTACAGGTTAATTGGCAACTCTAAAGTGTCCCTAGTGAAAGAATGTGAGAGTGAATGGTTGTCTGTCACTGTCTGTCTCTAAATGTTAGCCCTGCGACTAACTGGCCACTCTCCAGGGTGTACTCCGCCTCAGGCGCAAAGCTGCTGGGATAGGCTCCAGTCACCCACTACCCCTAACGGGAGAAGCAGTAGAAAATGAACGTGGCTCAGTGGTAGAGTGGTCGTCCTTCAACCGGAAGGTAGGTGGTTCGATTCCTGCTCTCCCCACAGTTCATACTGTCGTTGTGTCCTTGGGCAAGACACTTAACCCACCTTGCCTCCAGTGATGTTCCAGCTGTAACACTGGTGAATGGAACCTTAATGTAAGTCACTTTGGATAAAAGCCTCGGCTAAATGACTAAATGTAAATGTAGATGTACTGTACTTCAGGGCGTCACATGTAATTACAAGGACAGAGCAGGTAATACCTTTGTGTATAATGTATATCTATATTTTTATATGCAGACTGAGCTCGTTATACAGGCAATAAAGTGTAGGCCTATGTATTTCATAGAAAATTCTGTCTAGTACTACATAAATTACAAGGGTTTAATTGAAATTTTTATTTAAGACGACCCGACCGACCGCGACCCGAACATCATTATAATATTTTTGCATGACTCGTAACCGCGGGTGACCGCAGGCACCCGCTCTTTTTGGATCAACCCGCGCATCACTGCAGACAACCATTCACTCTCACATTCATTCACTGCAAAATGCAAAGGTAACAAGCTGTGCAAATACTCATCTCCATGAACTCATCTGCCCTCAGATGTAATTCAGATTTCTTTTTTGTTTGAAATTGCAAACAATAAGGTACCAAAGCTCTTGTGTGATAGTGAACTAAAGCAGCTGTTGCTAAAGCAGCAGACCTAAAATGGTCAGATATTTCTTGTCCCCTGCAGTGCATTGTTGTGGTATGCCTAATATATTATGTGAAATAACTTCATAATATACTAGAAATCTCACTAAAAGATCAAAGCCATGAGCAGAGCCTCTAAAGCCCCACAGTTATTTCAGAATAGTTTTTTTTACTAACTTGATCTCTGGGAAAATAAAGGAATATTTAAAAAGTCAAAAGAATGTGTAAAGAACTGTGGGTATAATCTTGAGCATACATCTCTATATTTGTTTAACTCATGAAGATTTAAATGTCAAATACCATTAGACTCTAATGAGGGACAAGAAGTCCATGATGTCCAAAGGCAAAGTAAGAAGATAAGTTTAAATGTGTGCCTGGTCAATCATAAGGCACCTTATCTTTGTCTTTTTTTTAAGTACAATAGTTAGTCTCCTAAGTGTCTCTAAACTAAATGTGTCCAGAGTGGTGGTTCTCAAGGACATATCTAATTCTCCTCATAAATAAGGCTCAGTGCAATGCTATTAAACAAATATATATTTAAGTCCAATAGCTCAGGTTTGGGGAAAAAGGCAGTGGTTGCAATTCTTCTCTCAAGTGGAAGTAAACAAAGGTTTCAAACTGTGAAAATATGTTTATACATGATGCAGCTCAAATGAGTATTCCCATGTGTACAGGGGGATTTGAAGAATTTAATTTGCTGCTTTAGTATTTTGTATTTAAATGCATGCAAAGAGGGGGGCGGCTAATGTCAGAATTTGATTAATGTGCATTAAACACAACCAGACCTCAATCTACTTTGTAACCTACAGATCAATGACCCAGAAAAACATTGAACATGTAAAATTAAAAAAACTTTGAGGCTGAGGACACAAGTATTTAGGAGCATTTGCATTCATTACATTTACATTTAGTCATTTAGCAGACGCTTTTATCCAAAGCGACTTACAAGTGAGGATAACAATGGAAGCAATTTTAACAACACAAGGTACAAAATGCACAAGTGCACAAAAAACTAGTCAGTTTAAACCAAGCACAGTATACAAAGCTAAGGATAAGATAATTTTTTTATTTTTATTTTTTTTTTTGAAGAAAGGAATCGATAGAAAGGAAGTAGAACTCAGTGTTTGTCAGTCAGGTGTTGACGGAAGAGATGTGTTTTCAGGCGTTTTTTTTAAAGATGGCTACATAATCTGCTGATCTTGTAGCAGCAGATAGATCATTCCACCAATGTGGAACAGATCCAGAGAAGGTACGTGAGAGTGATTTTTTACCTTTTTGGGACGGTACCACCAGACGTTGTTCATTTGCAGAGCGCAGGGATCTGGTAGGAACGTAGGTCTGTATTAGTGAGTGAAGATATGAGGGTGCAGAACCAGTAGTGGTCTTGTAGGCCAAGAGCATAGCTTTGAACTTGATGCGGGAGTCAACAGGGAGCCAGTGTAACCTAATGAATAGAGGAGTTACGTGCGCTCTCTTTGGTTCATTAAAGACCACTCTTGCCGCTGCATTCTGGATCAGCTGCAGAGGTTTGGTTGTGCAGGCAGGGAGTCCAGCCAGTAGAGCATTGCAATAATCCAGTTTGGACAAGACAAGAGCCTGGACTAGAATTTGCGTAGAGTGCTCTGATAGGAAAGGTCTAATTTTCCAAATGTTGTAGAGGATGAATCTACAGGACCGGGTGGTGCTGGCGACATGACTTGTGAAGTTTAGCTGATCATCAATTACCACTCCCAGATTTCTGGCAGTGCTGGACGGTGTAATGGTTGATGGGCCTAGTTGAATGGAGAGGTTGTGGTGGGTCTTTGGATTGGCCGGAATCACAAGCAGTTCTGTTTTTGCAAGGTTCAGCTGCAGGTGATGGTCCTTCATCCAAAGTGAGATGTCGCTCAGACATGCTGAGACGCGAGCAGAGACCGTCGGATCGCCAGGTTGAAATGACAGGTGGAGTTGAGTGTCATAGCAGTGATAGGAAAAGCCATGCTTCTGGATGACAGAGCCAAGGGATGTCATGTATATGGAAAAGCGTAGCGGTCCAAGCACTGAGCCCTGTGGCACCCCTGTATTGAGATGTTGGGACTCAGAGACATCGTTTCTCCAGGATACTCTGAATGACCTATGCGAGAGGTAAGACTTGAACCATTGCAACGCCATTCCAGAGACACCCATCGCCCTGAGAGAAGACAGGAGGATGTGATAATTAACAGTGTCAAAAACAGCAGACAGATCCAGTAAGATGAGTACAGATGTTGCCTTTGCCAGTCTCAGGGCTTCGATGACTGAGAACAGTGCAGTTTCGGTGGAATGTCCGCTCTTGAACCCAGACTGGTTCTGGTCCAGGAGGTTGTTCCGTGTGAGAAAGGATGAGAGCTGAGTAAACACAACTCGCTCCAGAGCTTTGGCAATGAAGGGAAGGAGGGAAACGGGTCTGTAGTTTTCTAGCAGTGTAGGGTTAAGAGTGGGTTTCTTGAATAGTGGTGTGATGCAGGCCTCTTTAAAAGTTGTGGGGAATGACCCAGTGGAGAGAGACAAGTTGATGATGTGGGTGAGAGCAGGCACGACAGATGGAGAGATGGCCTGAAGGAGATGTGTGGGGATGGGATCCAGCGGGCAGGTAGTAGGGTGGTTAGAACTAATAACCTTGGAAACATCTTCTTCAGTTAGAGGAGAGAAAGAAGAGAGCAAACACATATCAGGGGTCTGAATGAGCTCGACAGGTGGTGGCGCAGAGAACTGACTGCTTATGGCGGTTGTTTTCTTTACAAAGAAAGACGCAAAATCATCAGCTGTTAAATCCGATGAAGGTGGGGGAGCAGGCGGACAAAGGAGGGCAGAAAAGGTTTTAAAGAGAGTGCGCGAGTCAGGTGAGTTGATTAACCTAGAATGGTAGTAGACAGTTTTTGCAGAGGTGACATCAGCGGAGAAAGTAGAGAGGAGAGACTGGTAGATACAGAGGTTAGTAAGATCTTTTGACTTGCGCCATTTTCTCTCAGCTGACCGGAGGCTGGCGCAATGCTCGCGTAGAACATCGGATAACCAGGGGGCAGACGAGGATGTACGAGCTGGTCTAGATGTAAGAGGGCATAAGTTGTCCAAGCAGGATGTAAGCGTGGAGCACAGAGTGTTGGTGGCGTTGTTTGTGTTTAAAAGAGAGAGCTCCTCAGAAGAGGGGAGTGCAGAAGAGACAGCAGAGGAAAAACGGGAGGGACTGAGTGTACGCAGGTTGCGTTGGAAAGTGACCAGAGGTAAAACAATTGCAGTGTCTGGAGAAGTTAGGTCAAGGTCGAGAGTAATGAAGAAATGATCAGAAGTGTGCAGTGGCGTGACCTGCGTGTGCCGAGTGGAGCAGTATCTTATGTAGATAAGATCTAGTTGATTACCAGACTTGTGGGTTGCCGATGTGGAAACCCGCTCATTAAGTGGTTAAAATTTAGAATACATTAAGTGAGCTAAGTGCTTGGGAAAACAAGATGTACAGTAAGTGCAAGTATAGAACAGAAAAAGGATCAGAGGTTGCTTAAAAAGAAATTAGTCACTGAAGGAGTAAAGGGTGAGTGCAAAGAGACATGTGGGCAGGGAAAAGCACAGCCACTTATCATTGACCATTTCAAACTGTAATGCCTCACCAATACAATAACAACTTCTGCCCATAGTTGCAATTACCTTTTAAACAACCCCACACTGTACACACTATATAGGTCAAGCTCCACATAAAAATGTCACATGTAACTTACAGTCATCATTCATGTGAGTGTGCTGCCAGACGATGGCTGTATTCTTTATGGAACAAAAGAAAAGAGTAGAATTCACTCCAAGACATGAAACAGATCTCTGAAGACTCCTAATGAAACATCAAGGATCACTGCAACTACTTTGATCCAACTTAATGACGTTTGTATATAAGACTCAAGACTAAGTCACTCAAGACTCAGACTAATATAAGACTGGGCGGCAGTAGCTCAGTGGGTAGAGCGGTCGTCTTTCAACCGGAAGGTAGGGGGTTCGATTCCCGCTCTCCCCACAGTTCATACTGTCGTTGTGTCCTTGGGCAAGACACTTAACCCACCTTGCCTCCAGTGACTATAACACTGGTAATGTAATGTAAGTCGCTTTGGATAAAAGCGTCTGCTAAATGAATAAATGTAAATGTAAGACTCATTTAGGAGGTCTGCAGGGACATTGCATACTGCTATAAAACATCAAAAACACAAGAAAGAAAGGTAAGATGCAGAAAGTGTAAGCTATATACAAGGACAGAAAAGTACAAATACACAAAAAGCCCAGGACACATTCTTTCAATGGGTGGCTGTAACAAAAACTACTAAAATTAAATCTGATACTCACTGTTGATCAAATAAACCCTCAGGGCTGTTTGTTGCAACTCCCTTCACTACATTGCAGACTCACATCTTTTTACCTCTCTCGTACACACTCACTCCACTGCAGGAGTTTAAAGCCATTGTTTTAAGAAGTAGCGTGTAATGAGCCGAGTCCTTGTCTCAGGAATATTAAGTCAACAGTGGAAGTATTGACAAAAGCAATGACTCGGCTGAATGTAATTATCAGGGCTTGTTGTAACATAAAAAAGCACAGAGGAATAACTGACAAGACTGTCTCTTTGGAAGATCACTTGTCAATGTCATTGGAGGCTTTTCATGAAGTTATTAAAATTAAAAAAGGAACGCAGACCCTAATATACCATAATGCCTTTAAAGACGATGCAGATCCAGTGAATTAACAACTAGTTCAGAGTCAGCAAATAGATGGCAGCAGATCCTAGCAAGATTTAAGACATGAATGCTATGGATGAACATGCCAGCCAAGATGAACCAGTGATGACTTCAAAGTAAAGATAAGAACTGCACAATTCCCCAACAGAGATTTAGGCTTCTACATTTTACTTGTTTTCCCTGACTCTTCCTTTCATTACATTAATTTGCACTCTGAGAGCCAAGGTCACTTTTTTGCTTAGAAATAAGAATTAAGAAAAATTCTGGTAATATATAATGATGTATTTTATTCAACACTTTTGAATAGATAAGAATATTACCCAGCAGAGTGGCTCAGGATAAATACAACCAACTTACACATTACTACAACCAAATATCAAATTTTATTTATGTGCATGTATTTGTTATTATCAGATATATATTAGCAGGGATGTGTCCCCACAGCACAGTAGTTTGAGCGATTCATTCATACAAGCTGCAAGCTGGGTTAAGTCAGTGGAACAAGACACATCTGTTCAGACAAAACAACTCAGCAGGAGCCTGGAACAGGGGACCCTGCTCTGAGCCCAATGACTGTCAGCCACATTTGGCAGAGACTCACTACATGCACAGTGCCGGTATGTGTGACAAAAAATGATGTCACACTGTGGACAGATCTCTGCTATATGTCTGGCCCCTCGACATCATTCTCCTCATTATTGTGACACAGCAAGAGTTTGTCTGGTCCACTTGGAGGTGGTCCAGCCCCTGATGGGAATACCACAGGCGACACTGATGTTCACAAGTTTTTTATTCAAACAAATAGAAATATCTAGTATTCTGACTGATAATAGGCATGCCCTCTGTGGGCTTTATCTGGACTGCAGCGTGTCCCCAGCACAATGGACCAAGGCTTTCCAACTCAAGCGGTATCTGATGAATGATGTAATACTAGACAACAACAGTTTATCTCATGTATGCTGTTGTCTGTGAAGGTTCTCAGTCATCTAGGTCATCTTAAAGAAAAAAAATTAAGCAGAGGCATCTGTACTTAGTTTTCAAGGTGAAGACATTTTATTCCTCATCCAAGGAACATTTTAAATTCTGAAGTTCAACTGTTCCGACATATCAAAGGCCATCTGACCCAGGCCTCTAAAGGGTGACTCATTTAAATGACACACTCGTACTTTACAGAATGAGCAGAATATTTTATTCATGCTTTGTGGCTGCCTCTGTCAGGTGTGGCGTTTGGCTAAGCTGCCTCAGTACCTGCTGTGATAAGCCAATAATCTTTATATTCACAAAGATATATGTAAATCCAACTTGTCCAAAGAGTATGCTTAACTCCAAGTGGTCATGACCTGACAATAATAAGTCTTAGCTGGCCGCTTCTTCTTCAGGTTTATGACCTGGGTGACAAGATAAAAGCTGATCGAATTCCTCTGAGGTCCCGGCTGCATTACAAGTCTTTTTAAACAATTCAGGACTTGACTTCTTGGCCTCAGCTGTTTCCTAGATAATTGGAATTAATTGGAAACAAATGGTAGTGTGGAAACAAGAAAGTACTTATTTGCAAATCCTTTGGACAACCTTTTCAACTCAAGAAATGTTCTACAATAGATGACAAGCACACATGATAAAGCAGCCACCTATACATTTTTCTTGCGAACGGTGGAAGGTCAATCAAACAGGCTGTAGTGTGGCACTGGCACGCAGCTATCGATCAGAGAACTAGCGTGTAGGCAGATTTACATATCTGTCACATACATAAAGGGCTATTGAGCAGTTGCTCTATGCTTTCAAATCCATTTATAGATCAGCCTGAACAATAATTGTATAAGCCATACAGGTTATTATATGCTAAATATTTTCATATCCGTCTATATTATTGCAAAGTCATGAGGTTTTGCACTGTAAACTAAACCGAAGCATAAAACAAACGTTTTAACAATAAACAGTAAACTAACGGGAAAACTAAGGGAAATAAATGCACCAACAGTTTAATTAAACACAACAGTCATTAAAAGTTTTTTCATTAAAAGAGACTTGAGTTAACTCAAAGAGATAAAATTGTTGTGAAGCCAGGATTAGACCAACTTTAAGGTGCAGAGAAAGCACAGAAAAGAGGAAAAGATAATAATGAATTGAAGGTATCTGAATATGTCACATCTAAGAAGCAAGACAATGTTTTTGGGTTTGTTTTAAATGCCTGCATTTAAAAAAAAAAAATCCTTGTATTTCCTTGATAAGGAGTATTTATTCAAGTGCAGTGACTCTGTAAAATGTGACCACCTTATTTACTATGAGGCTTTGCATTCAGCATTTCTTTCATTACTAACATTTCACCTGTAACAGCTACAGAGCAGCAAAACCAGCAAATCAGCAGCAGTCCGTGGGTATACTGCTGCCAGGCATTTGACAGCTCTCACAGCCTCCTGTAGCTACAGTGAGGCGTCCAAGGGCCATCAGTGGAAACTGTATTTGGGTCACTGTAACTATTCTGCTGTTAGTGTATAGAAATCTGATCTCAATTTCACAAAGCAAAGCAATACCTTCACATTGTACAGTCACTGTACCTTGTACCCAGACTAGCAATACTCTAAGGTCAAGATAAATGGGACATGATGACAGATTAGTCCTAGTGACTTTGGATCAATGTGTTTTCAGTTGATCTTTATACTGTGTGGTATTTAGAATTTGTTTGTGTTGATGTGAATTAACGTTGTGTTTAGACTTGTAGTCAGCATTAGAACAATGCCAAAAACAACAGTTAGCGCATGGTCCGCTTAGCATTCACAACGGCATTTTCAGCTCTGGACCAAATAACAAGTTAGATAGCGCTGTTAGAGGAGAGTGTGTGGATAAGGGCTCAGTCTGATTGGACTGATGTGCTTTAATCTTATTAATACTTTAGCATTAACATGAGCCTACTCCACACACCAATGAAGCATATTCCCTTCTCGTTGCTCCACATTTGCCCTCTGCTTGTTTTGTTTTCTTCTAACAAACTTCACTGTTTGCCCTTTTGGGAAGCTATTAAGTCACATGATATCTACTCTTGTCATGCTGTGTCAATTTTATTTATGTGAGGTTCACATTTCAATAGCACTGTAGTCGAATTTAGTGGAACCGTAGTGTGCACTACAGTCCACACGGCGGCAGTTTAATCCTTATGTTTTATAACACGGTTTATAACAGATTTGCAGGCAGTGAATAAACAATCATGAGGACTTCTGCTTTGTCCATGTGCTCTTTCATTGAGGTTATTGTTTTAGGTTTTCAGTAACATTAAATACTCTTGAGATAACTCACTTGAATGAACGGGAAGAAGAGGCCCACTGCAAAGTTGGACAGCCAGTTTACGGTGCCAGCGATCATGAAGGCAGCGGGTCGGAAGGACTGCTCAAACAGTTCCCCGGTGAGGATAAATGGGATCCCTCCTGAAGGACATCAGAGAAGAGACAGACAAGAGATTAAAGCAACTCTTTCACCTTCACGAACGGTACAAAGCCATTCGCAGCACTAGCACTACCGTCTCAAAGGATTCTCATGTTTTCAGAATAACACTGTCATTGAGATCTGAAGATTTTAAGACCAGAGCACACCTCCTCTGAGAGTTTATTCTAAATCACCTTCATAGGTCAAACTACAACACAGAGTTTAATACTGATAACCCTTTTCCAGTCTTTGAGAAAATAGGATGAATAACTTTTTCAGTCCTCTCTTATTGTAATTCCATTAATTTGTCTTTGCTTAATTGAACCTTTTGATTGTTGCTCTGCATTGTATGACTTGCTTTCATTCATTTATAGATTTAGTATATATATATATATATATATATATATATTGCAGATCACAGCTGGGCTTAAAGTTTTGTTAATGTTTTAAAGTTATAAACCATTGATTAATTTTGCATAGTCAGTCATCTAAAAGTTAAAACTGAAATTGAATGTGTGGGTGTAAGTTATTAATGATACTGCGCATAAAACAATGCCAAATAGTTATGCAATTGTGCACTTAAAAACTCTGTGTTGCCTTAGTTTTTTTTACAAAAGTACAACTTAAAATATAATAAATTTTTTGCCATTGAAAACACATTTTCTGTGGTGTCAAAATAAGATCAGAAAACACAAGACAAACGTGAAGAGGATTAATTCTGTTTTCTTCTTAGAGATGCATTAGGAATACCACTGCGCAAAAGGTAATGAACAGCAACATTTTCAAACATATTTCATCAGAGTGACCTTCGAGCTGTCACACATCCAGCATACAGCAAATATTTTTCCTCAAGTGATGCCTGAGGAGAAAGGAGACACACCAAGACCCAGGCAACAATGTGGACTTATGTGGACTTTCCACCGCTTTCCACTAAGCGGTGGAAAGCAGCCAAGAAAGAAATTTATGTTATGACTGACAAATATATCAAAGTTAAAGTACAAATGGGGCTGGGCACAAACAAGATAAAGAGATAGACAAACAAACCAACACATCAGTATTCACCGCCTACACTCCAAAGATAACATTATTGTAAGTTATGTCTTATCTGGACTATTTGTTATCAGACTTTTTTTGTATAAGCTGCAGTCTGACATCATCTTGAAAGATAGTGTTCATTTTGGGCCATGAAATGCTAAAAAATGGGGTACACAAGCTATTTCAGAAAGCAGGCCAACTACAACATGTTACCACAAGGTTTCTCAACACTTTGTTTTTCTCTAAAGAACAACAAACATTAGTTCTGTTTCATTATGCATGGCTTTACTTGAAATTACAGAATTGGACTCCGTATTTTATCTATAGATACCCTCAGAGCACAAACTCTTGTTGTCACATAATTGCCTTTCAGAAGCCAGTTAATGAGCTACAAACCACTGGAGCGTTTTCATTTAGACCAGAATAAAGGGAGCTGCGGCTCATATTACCCAACAAAATCCTACTGATGTAATTACTTTTGATAATAAAACCCGCCCAAGAACATCAACAGCCAGCAGTTTAAGACTGGGTTAAAGCATGGACATACACATATATATTAAACCCCAATCAACTGCCACAAATGATAATGATTATTAATTATTGCCTCTCTGGAGTGTGAGTGCTTGTCTGGGTCATTTCTAAAACATTGCTTCCTGCGTGTATCTGTTAAGGGATCAGTAATCTATATAGTAATAAAGTGCATTACTAATTATGAAAGATAGCATGCAACAGTAGACATGGGAAGGGAATTACTGTGGGTGTATCCACAACAGCCTGGGCCTCTACCAAGAATAAGCAAATCTGCTTCACACATTATGTTCCAGACAACATTTGTGTGTGCTCAGCCCATATTTGTCCTAAATTAATCCGCTGAACCGTTTTTAAACTGTTGTGCTGTGTGCTGAAAAATGTAACAGGCTGTATTTATTACATGAATGTTGACAGAATATCAAAATATAATAATAGTGCAATTCCACACTCATCACACTCATCCTTCCTGGAGCATATGAACAGCTATGGCTCCCTGCAGGGACATGCTGTTATCTATGAACAAACTCTGGAGATAAGTCTAATGATGATAATATTACTGCTGAAAAAGAAACGTGCTATTGTTCCAGCTGTGCTGTTTGTTCGCTCTATGCAGAAACAAAAAGTATTGCATTTCCCCAAAAGAGACAAATGAAAAATTGTAAAGGCTACCACTGATTTTGTTATTTTTTATCCTGTTATTTTGCCTTGACATATGTTGCACACCATTGTCAAATTGTATATCTTTATATTTAGTTTGACAGTTTAATAACCTAACAGCTTATTGTAAAAATAAAGGAAGCAGGTGTTGTTGCTGAGACTGGGACGACAAAAAGAGAATTGGGTAGTGGAGCTTTAGAGTAAAATTAGTTTTATTTGAGTACAGTTTCTGGCTTAAGATGGATAACTGGGTGCATTTGTTGCCACATCATGTTCCTTGTCAAAACAAATTTATCCTTGGAGCCTTTATGGCACTGAGCCTCAGAACGCAGAGCACTAATTAGGATATGTATATTATTTGATCTATAAAGTGCCTGAAGCAGAGCATTATGTGGGATTAAAGGCAGGCAGGTTTCTCTTACAGCCCAACACACGAGCTCACTGATGAGGCTAACTAACACACAGTCAAATGCTAATTAAACTAAATGTGTGCCCTGTTTCACCTTTAATCAAGGTTAATCAATAAAGTCCTATCTCATCTTATCTTAAACACATCCTCCAAATGCCACTATAGATCAAATTTAGAATTTGTAATAATTAATAAATAAACAGATGAACATGTCCTTTAATACGGCATGTGTTGTGAGTGACACATTTCGATTCCTCTGACAGACAAATAGATGATTAAAGGATACTATCGCTGAATAAAATGGTAAATGGTAAATGGCATGCATTTATATAGCGCTTTTTTGCACCCTTCTCGGGCACCCAAAGCGCTTTACATCGTGCTTCCACTCACTCCATTCACACACATTCACACCTGGGGCAGACAGAGAGGGGGGCTGCCATACACACGGCGCTCAACCTTCTCCGACCACCACCAAACACACCTCTACAGTCACACACATTCATACACCAGTGCTACGGACACTGGAGGCAAGGTGGGTTAAGTGTCTTGCCCAAGGACACAACGACAGTACAGGGCAGAGCGGGGAATCGAACTGCCAACCTTCCGGTTATAAGACGACTGCTCTACCACTGAGCCACTCCGTCCCATGAATAGTTTCCAATTTTCAAATACATAAAAAATCTGATCAAGCATTGCACAACTTCACTTCATTTATTACTAAGTCCTTGACTCCGTTTGGATATAAATAAAGCATGTGGTTCTTAAGTTGGCAGTTTTTGTATCAGTGTTCATCTTTTTCAATGCATACACTTGTTTTGAGAGGAAACTATTAGCTTCTTAATTCTTTTTTTTTTTTTTTCAAATCTAGCTTTGAGACTTTGGTTAATAACAGGACTATAGGTTGGTCATCTTCACAGACACTAGCCCAAAATCTCTAATTTTCAGTAAATGCTTGCTAATATGTAATACCAATATTAGTAAAGCATCCAGACTAAAAAGCCTAGTGTGTAGGCCGAGACTGAGGACTAGTGTGTGAAGGCATCTCCAGAGGCCACTGCTTTTTTTGCACTCTATAGCTTCTGACGTGAGAGAAAAGCGTTATTGAAATTCTAAAGACGTTATTTATTTCCACCAGTAATAATGAAATGGATTATTGATTAAATTTGGTGTGATCTGGTGACACTACCTTTGCCTTTCTTGGGTGTGCTATGGTTCACTGCTCAAAGACTCTGATCTAATCTAACAACAACAGACCATAAAGAAAATATAATTATACAACAGGATAATGAAGTCACACTAGCAGGAAGCCCTCCCACTCACATAGGCACACAGTGCATGCACAGACTGTAAGAGAAGAGACACATTCAGGCATGCTTTAGCTTGTTTATTTTAAATAGAGGCTTTCATTTTTGATCTACAGTGTTGCCCTGTGTCAAACGCTTCATTTGTGGCTTAAAATACTTTCTATGTCTGTGTTTTTTTAATCATTATTATTAAAACTGTGACTAAAAGTGTGTAATTGACACTTAAGGTCGAATCATGGATGTATTTTTAGAACAGTTGATCCCATCCAGTGTTATTGGTAAATGAGACTTGCTCATTTATGTGTGTAAATGCTGCAGGTGAGCTGAAGGTGACATATCAGCCCATCCTCTCTTTAATCCTGGCTTATTAAAGAGTAACTATCTAAAACACAATGGTGATTGCTTATTTTGTTGTGACAAAGTGTGATGAGCAAAATGTGCATCTGAAACACTTTACTCTGACAATAATAACAGCAGACCATTTCCATTTTGAAGATGTGTGTTGGCAGCTAAAGTTAGATATGAAAATAAGAGCTTAGTACTTTTGCTGACCTTGATTTTACTTGATACCAACCAACCAACAAGAAACCATATAACCATAAGGATATCGACTTTTGCTGAAGCAACCACAGAGTTAATGGGCAGTGATAAATACAGATTACATTTTTACAAATGAACAGAGCTCTATAAACATGTATTGGTTATTTGAAAACAAATTGAAACCCCACCACATTATACAAAATGAATTTCTCTCTTGGAATGTCATTAAAACTGCTATAAAATCATAAACAGGTTTGAGAAGCGAGAGAACCGCTTTTAACAGGCAGTTGGGAACAACTATTTTTACTGCACCCCTGGAAAAAGCAACAAAAGCTACGTTATTTTGTTAAGTTACACATAATACAATAATAGCCTAAGCTTAGAGCACAACAACCATGACTTTGACCAAATGATACCTACCTAAAATATGTATTATCTATTTAAATGTCTGTTTTACATTGCGTTTGAATGCATCCATATAATCCACATGACTTTAGTAAGCTACACTGGAAAGACTTACGTAACATCTTAGGCTAATATACAAACTTTGCTGTAGACTTGTTTAAGAGGTACAAAATCTAAAATACTTGTGTGGATGGTTAAAATTGTTATTCTCTAATAATGAGTTAAAATGAAAATAGTTTTTTATGGATGTACATAACCTTAGTGCGGGTTCTTGAAGGGAAAGCATTTTGTATGTACCTAGATGAGCATGACTCATCCTGATAATAATAAGAAAAATAAAAAAATAAAACCTTACTGCTTTTAACAGCCTTTTACAAATGAGTAGCAGTCGACCACAGGAATGTTGTGTTGAAAAAAAAAAAGCACTGACAGACTGACAGATAGAAAGAAACAAACTGGACAGTGGTCATTGGCTTGAACTATAGCTTTCACAAGAGACCACGGGGGAAAGCCGCTGCCCTATAGAAGGAACATGTTGCCCAGATTAGAAACAATATTACAGTGTGGCCAATGGAGATGAGGAATATGGCAATAAATCATGTTTCTACTACACATAACACGCTTTAGGTCCTTGTAAGAAACTACAAGATGATAGGAAGCAAGAAGGCCAAAGTTCAAATTGAGCAGCACCACCAGGGTCTTCTGGTTCAACTAAACTAAAAGATTAAGGTTCCTGGCAAAATGATGGCATCCTTGAGACAGTAAACTTTTTCTGAAGCAACTCAGACGTCGAGTCCGGTCTTAAAACCATTGCTCAAAAGTCTTGGGATTTAAAATCATTAAACCAAAACTACTTTGTTTTTTTGTCATGTCAATGTTTGAAAAAGTCAATAATTTATCTTCATTGGACTATCTTTAACTAATCTAATCTTTCTAATTATGCTTCCTAAACCAAACAGTAACCCTCCATGAGTTTGATCTAGGACTGGATTGTTTTGGACTGTTCCCTGGAATCTCTTTAAATGGATCATAAATGAGTCCTGGGCTATAGCTCTGTCTTAGTCTTAGTCTGATTACACTCTGGTCTGAGTCATGACTTGGTCTTGTTAATGTGGTCTTGACTACAACATTACTGCAGCCACACTTTATTTTGAAAAATTCAATACAATATATGGCTTAACTAATAAGTGTCCAAGATATATTTTATTCTAGAAAGAGATTCAAGTTGTGGTATAAAGCCCACAGGATTTGGGCAATTTAAGAAGCCATGAAGCCGGCTAAGACAACAGGTCTTTGTGTTTACACTACAAAACACACTGACACATGGTGGAATAAGTGCTCCTGACAAGAGGGAAATGGCTTTCACAGAACACAAGACTAAAATATTTCTCGGAGCCAGAAAACAGCAGGACGTCATAAAGCTTTAAAAACAAACACTCCTCTAAAGCGCAAGTGTTTAAAGTTTGAAGATGACAAGTGCTTCAGTGTCAGCACGTCTTCATTGACTACAAACATATCCTGCCCCTTTGGTGACACACAGAGAATGTGGTGCCAACATAAACTGCAGACTTTCATTCATTCATTTTCTACCACTTATTCAGTTACGTGTCATTCGGGGCCTGGGGTCTAGCACAGATAAGTATAATTACAGCGCTAACAGAGACATACAATGACAGACAACCATTGACTCTTACATTCATTCACTAGAGGGGATTTAGAGTCACCAATTTACCTGTACATTTATGTTGGTGGACGCTGGGAGGAAAACAAATTATCTGGAGAAAACAGGAAATTGGTAGAAGCTCAGTGTGGCTCAGTGGTATGTATGTTCAATCTGAAAAATAAAATACTCTCTTGTATTCCTCACCAGAACTAGAGAACTAGAGAACAACTTTTATTATTTTAACAGGTAAAATCAGCTCCAGGCTCCACACCACTAAGTGAGAACAATTAGGCATAAATGACAACAATCGCTGCCCTGCCAATCCGAAACGCTTTAGAGACATGTGGAGATCCAGTTTTTGATTTATGCTTTATCAGTAAATGCTACTGCGGTACGATGGGAATTAAAATCATCTTGCCTTGGTACTTACCATTCACAAATCAAAACAAATTTTTCTGCGTGCGTGCAGCAAAGCATGATGGGAATCTGAAACAGAAGTGGTGGCATATCTGTTGACTTCAAAGGTAAGATGAATAATATTACTCTAACCTAATCAGTTGGTAAACAGAACAATGATTAATGCCACCAAACACACAACAACTGAACAAATACATTCAGGTATGCAGGGTTTATCCCTCTCTCCACTGCATCTCTCCATCAGCCTTCACCCTCCTTTTATTTCTTCTGCTCTGATAATTAAATCTTGCTCTAATAATGGCCACCGCACATCATTACATTTCACCTTGGCTTGAGCCGACTCCGTGCAGTCTTTGTCCTTGCACAATTTACCGGTGGTTCCTGAAAAGCAGCAGATGCCTCTCTCACAAAGGCAAGAGTTCACGTCTTGTTTCTCTCATTACTTCTCACAATGGCACGTCTATCTCTCCGATATGTTTGACTTCGCATTTCCCAGGTGAAAGGTGATCTACCTTGTTCAGCACTCTAATGTTGTATCCCGTCCATCATCGTCCTGCAGTCACCTCTGGGTCATACTTCCTGCTGTGGTCGTTTCTGTACCCAGGGGAGCTGAGTGAAAGGACCACCAGCGAGGACGAGAACACAGAGTCGACTCATCTCTACTGTGAAAGACCAAAACTTTAATGCTACTGTATATCTTAAATGTACAAGGAGTGCTGAAAATAGCCACTACGACATTGACAGGGAGCATTGTGGTTAATCCCTTGAGCCAAAATGTGACTCTGTTTGAAGGACAGGGTTCTTAGTTGGCTGTTGAGTCAAGTCTCTTTTAGATTAAGTTGAATAGGGAACCAGTGTTTGCCAAGGTGCCTTTATTGGCTAAAACACATTTCTGCACATTTACGTCTGATTAACAACAACATAAAGATAGCTTTAGCAGTTATTGACAGGGGTAAAATATTTCTAAACAATGTGCATGTATAACTGCTGCAGCAGGCATTTTAAACTTCAAGAAAAAAAGAAAGTCATTTGAATTTATGGCCCAAACACCAGGTGGGCTTTTTGTTTTCAACTCGATTCTGACCAGATGCTTGGAAAACAAAACTGACTGTGAGACGATTTTGCCAATGACAAATTAACTTTTTGGCCAAAACAAACATAGACAAATGCAAGTTGTCCATGGTCAAGTTGTGTCTGTTGTGTTTCTATTGTTTCCTATTAGCTTTATGACTAACAGAAACAGACAATAGTGTAATTGTCTAAGAAAAGCAGATGAGAGCATATAGTGCAGAGAGGAAGGAGTCAACGGTGCAGGGTGTACTGTGTTTCTCTTTATGGAATGTCTGTCTCTCTAATCTTTTTCAAATCGAGTGGGGAATTCATAAAATGCATATTTATATATATATATATATATATATATATATATATATATATACACACACACACACACACACACACACACACATACACATATACACACAGTATATAAAAAGACTTGTCAAGTTAAAACCTGACTGAGAAAGACATTTCTATTTGTGTCAAAATTGAGGGGGGTTGTGAAAGAATAATAATAATGTAATATACTTATATACCGTACAACTGCAATGGACACAAGGGAAGCCACTGCTACTACCTCCAACTTTAAACAGAGAGATGCAGCGCTGTCAATCACACAGACAGACAGGGCTCTGGGAGAAACACAACAGTGAAGCTTACATTGCAACAATTTCAAGAAATACTTTTTTTGCCAATTAACTGATTATATTTGTATAAATGTAGGTCTAATCACTGAAGTTAAGCAATTTTATACAAATGGTTGGCTAACTTTCTATCATTCTGACAATTAACCCCTGTGATTGAAACTGTTCTTTGTCCTCGCTCTTCCAGACTGTATAATGTGGCTGGAACAGGAGAAAATGTATTCTCAAAGCAGATGGATGGACACACAGATCTTGCTGACCATTGATCCAGTGAAAACAGTATGGTATTTGTGTCATTGCAGAGATACCAGACATAAGTCCTTTCTGACAATGAAGTCAGAGCTAAAAGTAAGCTCTAAACTTCAGTTTGGTGTAATGTATTAGTATTTAGCAGAGTAAAAAAAAGTCTAGTCTAGTCCCTAGACAGCTGTAGAGGGTGTCAGGAGACAGGAACGGCAAAAAGAAAATCAGGGGGTACTACTTTTAGGTGCTGCTTATGTTGTAGGCTTTGTTACTGAATACAAATGCCCTTAAAAGGTAAGACTGCAGGATGCAATCAATTGAATAATAAATTAAGACTATTTATGGGAACTCTAGAAGTACCACGGATGACTTTTATTTCCTCTCCTTATCAGTTTTTTTGTAAATATCAGCAAAGTTGCTACACTACATTTACAATGCTGCCCTCGGGGAGGATGCGACATATATTATTAAGAATAGATAAAAAACGTTTGCTCTAATAAAACAGATCACACAAAACCACGATCACATTGCACACACTAAAAGGCCAAGTTAATTTCTAATTCTAACTATTGCTTTTTTCAACTGCTACTGCAGCTGCTATGAATGTTGTCCCCTTTAAAAGCACTTTATTAGCACTTGCCATCTCTGGGATCTGCACAGCTCATCTTTTCAAAGTTGGGGTAGCTGTAGGCAGCTGTAATTTTCAGCCTCCATTTGATCCCTGCCCTTATCCTTTAGCTGAAAAGCAGATGGCAGATTTCTGTACCAAGATCAGTGACTGCATCATAAAGGTAAAGGCATAAAGGTAAAGATTACATAAAGGTAAAGGCATGAGAGATGAGCTTGCACACACTGTGCACAAAAACAGAAGAGAACAAAGCCTTTGGGGATGCTATCATTGACATTAGTAGAGGAAACAGTGGTCAACCTTAAGGAAAAAAGGAAATAAAATGCAGATTTACTGGAGACATATATTGTCTCCTTGGCAACCATGTAAGCTCTGACTTACGTAATGAGAACGTCAACAAAATGAATTATGTACAATGAGCATGGACAATTTCATAGTATGCTCAAACTGTAGCATAATGAATGAAGAGCTCTGTGTCCAATGCTTATAGCTTCATCATCTAGACAGACAAAAACTAACACACCGGTTCTCACGGGTGACATGGAGTGTTTGAATCTCTAAAGCTGCATGTCTTAAGAGAGAAAGATTAGCTGTGGAGGGATGACACCGCACTGCAAGTGCAATTTATCAAGAGCAGAAAGCATTTGGTGTATGCCACATACAACAACAAGCCACACTGTGAAAAGTCATTCCGATTATACTAATGACGTACTAATGATGAATTTTAAAAACAAGCAATGATGACCTTAGTTGCCAGATAGTGACCGTCACTAAAATGTTATCTTCACAATTAACCATCATCAAGTGCAGGCCATTCATCCATTTGTCTAATGTATATTAAGATTTTATCAGTTTATGACCTTATTACAAATTATAAAGCACTCAGCAATAATCAAACTAGAATTTACAATCTGTGTAAAAATATTTTAAGATGCCACAAATTTGTAAAATCTCAGGACCAAAAATCCCAAAGTGGGAATAACACTGAATACAAATTACACTGTAGATATTCATTACGGCACACAATAGTGGCTGGATTTTAAAATGATTTGGCACAACATGTGCAAGAAAACCCAGTGTGATACAGCAGGAGTGAGCAGCTGGTCCCACACTGACAAACACAACACAGCTTATTTGGGGAAGTGTCGGTCTGTGCTGTCCCAAATGGGGCCACCGCATCAAAGCTAGAAAGACAGGTTAGGAGAAAGAGTCGTCACAAATCTAGCTAAAGCTGAAAAGATGAAGTATGATTTTAACTTCTCCCTGTCAGTGTTATCTCCCAAACTGGATACTGACAGCTGACCTGCAGTGAAACGCACTTATCAAAATGCTCACCGTCAACCTTTTCTCCATCTCCAATGCAGAAGTCTCTGTAATGCCATGCAGGTGTATGTATCCCCTCTTGTTATTTCTTGTATATAGGCAGGGAAGTCAAGAAGGTTGTAAAAAAATAAATATAAAGGGGTTGTTTTTCTCTGGTTTGACAAGGTGACAAGACCTGGCACACAACAAGAAAATAAGCAAGACTAAATCAGCTATTTTCAGTTAATAAGACGACAATGTCACTCAGGAGAAAAATATATTTGAGGTACACCCATTATAACCAGCTTTGCAAAGAAACATTACATTTTTATGATTGCCTATAATAATATCATGACCAACATCTATTTTTTAAATTTGCATAATGTTTTTCAACACTGGCATCAAATAAATGACCAGTTTCTAGACGTGCTGCAGTCAGTCCCACTTTCAGCCTCCAACAGTGAAAGAAATCTACAATGGGCCCTTGTCACTGCTCTTATGTTCGGCAGAAGAATTGATGATCTGCAGAAGCACTTCCACTTTACAATCATCACATCTCTAAATCTGTCAACGTGAAAAAATAAAAATAATTAAATAAACAAGACAGCTCCACATTTCTCACCTTGCGCTCCAGCAGCTGCCTCTTATTAAAAGTCATGTGTTAGCTGCTTGTCAAAAGAAGAGCCAGGCAGGAGAAGAGGAGCTGATGTAGTTACATAAAATAATGGAATCCTTGGACATTTATGTTCTTTAAAATTAAAGCAAACCACACTAAAACCTAACCCAATTTCCTTTTCCCCTCATGACTTTAACCTTATTAGCATAAAACATACACAGGTGTAAAATAACTGATGGTGGTGTCTTTGCTGATGCACTCTACTGATTTTTGTATCTGAATTCAATCACAAGCTCAATGAAGCCTATAAAAGAAAGAAGAGGGAACTTTTTTTTTAAAGAAATAACTCTGAAGAATTTGAAGAATCTTAACTTTGGCTGCCAACTTTCATGTGATCTTGGTTGAACAAAATAAGAGTTAAATATCTCTAGGTGGGTGTCCCAGTAATTTGCCACTGACAGAATAAATAATCTTGAATCCTGTCTCCCTTTTCCCAGACAAGGCTTCAAACACACCGAGAAAAAAAATGTCAGTCTCTGCGTTTACAGGGCTTCAAACAATGGTGGTACATAATCAAGCAAAATGTGCAAGGTTTATGGCAAATAAACCCTGAACTAAACAGTTCAATAAAACATAGTTTTGATGCTTTCCAAGAACACGTTTATCACGTGAATAAGCTTTATCTTTAGGCCACAAACAATATTTGTCATGTTCTTACTATGACAAATACTCATTTGCCCTAATATAGATCAAAACTTTTATGAGCAAGGTAAGGCAATACCTGACAAAACCTAAAGAATTTGTATTTCAGATTCAAAGGCATAATATGTTGTTTATAAGTGTTATCTTTCTATTGAAGTCAGATGATGAAACAACTTCCCTGGTAAACAGCAGAACCCTGAAAAACAAGAAGACGTGTCCTTTCATACCAATGAAAAGATGTTATAACAAGCCCCATCACAAAGAAAATCCTCCATCTGCATTGGACTGGGGGGTGCATAGCATGCCTCTTCCAAGAGAGGAAGAGTCTTTAAAGGAATCTCTGTTTCAACGCAGGGCATTCTTTGTATATACACATTGATAATAGTACAGACAGACGCAAGACTTCTGGGTTTATGTTTTGTGTCTTCTACTGAAAGAACCCAGCCACATTAAAGGTTTGGTTCAGATTCAGCAGGTGTGACAGCTTTCACTTTTACCCTCAGGTGCACAGACCTTCCACAGAGCTCATAATGCCACAGGGATTTTCTACAGATCTCTTCTCATAGCATTTGATTCTGACCATAAATTAAATATTGCATGCTGTTAAAACAAGAATAATGACGGATTCACAGCTGTGTGCTCATAATATTCACAAAAACGCCTGTGAATGAATGATAAAAGTGCATAGTGCTATGGGGGAAGGTGTTTCTTTATGTTTCATCACATCACAACTGTAAGGAGGGATAAGGGTCACAGATGTGGCATGCAACATTCCAACATTTATATGGATTTCAAATGGATTATGTAATATCACATCCTATAATAAGGTCGAAGTGTGCTCCACAAATTGAAAAATATCTTCTGGGGAAAAACCATCTAATCCCCCAGTGCTACTATGTGCTCATCAAACTGAGAGTTTGGCGAAACTGGCAATAGAAGGAGAGTTGATGGGGATGAAACTTACTAACCACTTTGCCACTGTGCTGCCCACAACAAATCAAAAGCAACATTAAATTACAGTTAAGTCTAGCAGCTCCTTCTTTATGCACTGAGCAAATAGTGCAGAGCAATTTGCAGTATCTAAGGCAGAAAGAAACCCGACACAATGTTAACAGCCTCTGATATGCTCCTTGAATTTGTTTCAATAAAAGGACATATACAGCTATAGTTAGTTAGTTTAAGCAGATACTATAGTAGTCATATGTCCTTGAGGGAGTGCTGAGTGGATAATAATAATAATAATACAGAAAAACCCAGAAATATGCCTATATAGAGAAGGCCAAGAACCTCTCAATGAGACCTTTGCTGTTTTGTTTCATCAGACTTCTCACTGTACTGCATCCTCACTTACTGTATGTGCCAGCACTAACACCTGTATTTATACATTTCTTTGCCTTTCCTACACCTACAGAATATAAAGCAGGCAAAAGCATATTGAAAATAGGATTTTCAAAACAACAGCACCCATCTTATTAGGACACTTGACTCCATTACAAGTGCAAAGCTGTTTTGTGGAAACAGATGAAAATAGAGGCTTTATATTTATAAATGTTCAGAGCACAGTGCTGTGAATTCAGCAGTAAAAAAATCCTGCTTTATTTGTCAAAATACATAAAACGTATTTGAAATATTTAAAATAGATATGGCTATTTAGCTGCCACACTGTTATAATCACTGTTAAAATCCAGTTATTTACTCAAATTTAATAACCACTGTGACACTGTGTTTTCTTTGACTAAAAAAACACAGTGACTTGGTGGTAGAGCGGTTGTCCTGTAACCGGAAGAACAGCGGTTCGATTCCCGCTCTCCCAAGTTGCCTCCAGTGTCTGTGGCACTGG
This sequence comes from Perccottus glenii, assembly GCA_024416835.2. Classification (NCBI taxonomy): domain Eukaryota; kingdom Metazoa; phylum Chordata; class Actinopteri; order Gobiiformes; family Odontobutidae; genus Perccottus; species Perccottus glenii. Next base: position 39,868,774 of record CM044546.2, read on the forward strand.
TGTATGAATGTGTGAGTGTGTTAGGTAGTGGTTGGAGAGGCAGTCAGTCTGTCCCAGAGCAGCTGTGGCTACAGATGTAGCTTACCACCAGTGTATGACTGTGGATTTAATTAATAATGTGAGCGCTTTGAGTCTCTGGAAAAAAAGCGTAATACAAATGAAATGCATTATTATTATTATTAAAAACTATTTATCACCTAATTTCATTTTTGATAAAGACATGCAAGGGTGCTACATGTTGTAAAAGTGAGGGATGGGAGGGTAATGGTGGGTGATTTCAGGTACTGCAGCTTTAAATGTATAAGTGTAAAAGTCACAAGTTTTGTTTTCCATGTGCAGTTTATCCATTTGTTAGTTAAAGGTTACCTGAAGGACAGAGATATGATTGGTATTATTCAGGAGGTTGAAACTAAAAAGGGTCAGAACCCATGTGCAACAGGTCATGAGACAGATTACACCCTACACTGCAGGTAATACACCACAGCCACAACATAAATCTAAGCATAACAGCTTCCCTGTAAGGTGCAAAGATAAAGAGGCAGCTGCAGAGGCAAGGAGCTGATTTACACTAACAATCATTTCTTAGCAACAAGGCGCAAAGCAGACTCGAGCGGTATAGAGCTCAGATGTATGACAGTGTTGTGCTGTGTAATGATTCTTCTTCCGATCATTCATTTAACAAATGGGTGAACTACTGCATAAAGTCTCAAGATGATGTGAACAAAATGACTGTAACATTAAGTTTCCTTCAGCAGTACAAACTTTGTGTTGTGATTTAATGTGGAGCAATGCATCATGGTTTTTAAACTGACTAACAAAGATATTTAAGAAAAACAACCACTGCTGTTGTCCGACATCCAAATGATGGTTATAGGATCGAACAAATTGCAAAAGCCTCATTTACGCTGCAATTGCTCATCTCAGGGAACGGTTATTTCTGCTCAATAAAAAGTGTCTCGTAATAATGGATGTTTTAGAAAACAAATTTCTAAGTAATGAGCATATGAGCAAAAAAACCTTTAGCCAACACATTTTAGACTTAATGGGTGCATCTCTCCTGATTGCTAATATTGATTTTCTACCACTAAGTCCGGTTAAGGGTCACGGGTGACTGGAGCCTATCCCAGCAGCTTTGGGCCTGAGGCGGGGTGCACACTGGACAATGGCCAGTTAGTCGCAGGGCTGACAATTAGAGACAGATAGTGGCAGACAACCATTCACTCTCACATTCATTCACAAGTGATACTTTAGATTTGCCACATGACCTAAACATTCATGTCTTTGGACGGTGGGAGGAAGCCAGAGTACCCGAAGAGAACCACTGTAACACTGGGAAGACGTGCAGACTCCTCACAGAAAGTCCGGAGTTGGTCGAGGATGTTCGAGTCGGCCAGGGATTGAATTTAAAACCTTCTTTCTGTGAGGCAGGAGCGCTAACCACTCGTGCAACCCCTGATTGTTGCCATACAACTCTGAGAAGAGGGTCAATGTCTCAAATTCAGATTATTTTATTTGCTCCACTAGGTCATAAATAATCTCTGTGAGGAGCATGTACGTGGCTCTCTTCCCTTGAGAGCTTCAAGAGCACCTGAGCAAGGAACTGGGCAATCAAGTCCTACAGAGGGTAATATAGACTGGAGTTGTATGGGATGATGTATCTTTTCTCTTTATAATAGAAAGAAATTGGTATAGAAATTGTTTCTCCAGTGTCCACCTATGTCCCACTAAAGCTGTTCTTTGTCCCGGGGGAATTTAATATTCAGAGGATATACATTTTATGATAGCGATGGCGTCACCTTGAAACTCAATGTCAGCTCATTCCAAAGCCCTGCTGTGATAGCTTCCCCTTGTGTATTGTGTATACAATGTGCGCTATGGTTACTGTTTAGTATGCTAATAATCTTCCATTGTGATTCTAATTACTGGCACCCCAGTAGACTGATACTTTAGGCTAAAAGCACTCAAAATTGAGCGCCATGTCATTTTGCTATATTTAAAAGTAAGGGCACGGTCACCAACATTTACGCAGACATCAATAAATAATGCAGTTTAATCAAATTGGTTGGGTTTTAAATTTTAAAATACAACCTTAATTGATGTGAGCCATAAGAAACAGACTTGTTAATGAGAGAATTTATTCATTGATGTGCAGTGTGTAGTTTTACCTGGCCCAGAACAAAAAGATGCAATCACTGCCAGGATGCAGACATAGCTGAGGTAGGGCATCCATGACACACTGTCCTAAAATAACACAGATCAGATTTCAGAGAACATAATCTTTTTGTGGACAGAGCCAAAATGTGGAGAACCTCCCAATGAAAACAGTTAGAAAATGGACAATAATCAGTAATGTTTCAGGATGCCACTTTTTAGGGTTACACAACATTATGACAACATTATACACATTATACAACTTTGAATATAAGGGCATGGTACAAGACAATGGCTCAGTTCAGTGTTAACAGGGATGTTCTTAGTTGGTGTCTCCTAATAAATACTTTAAATAAATTGAATAAAAACAATTAAATAAACACAACAAACATGCCCTCTGTGAGAAATTGAAAATTGTCTGAGCAATGTGATCAATGCTACTTTAAGCAAATATCCATCATATTAAAGTGAGTTTTAATTGTAGGAGCCAGAGCAATCTTTTCCCCAAGTGAAATATGATAACTTTTTTTGTGCAGCATCAGAATCCTGATAGCAATTTGTTCACACTGTAATTGGGTCGTAGGACGGAGCATCAGTATGCATCATGACAGCCTTTCAGTTACAGTTTGTACAAAATGAGGTCAGTGGGAAAAGTGGCTCACCTGGAATTTGAGAAACACGGTAAGTAGGCTGAAGAACACGGCCATAGCTGAGAAACCGAATATGATAAGCGGCTTCCTCCCGATCCGCTCAATCACTAAGCCCTGCAAACAAAAGCCAATTAAAAGTTTTTAGGGTTTTGAATTGAAAAAATACAGTACTTAAGTGTTATTATCTTTTGGCTTTGGTTTTAGCCAAACGTACTGCACATGCAAAACTACAACATTTATTGCAGTTCAGATTTTTGTGACTTTTATCCTCAGTTTTACTTTATACAATTGTGCTCATAAGTTTCCATATACTGGCACAATTTGTGAATTTTGAGGCCAAGCTATATATATATATATATATATATATATATATATATATATATATATATATTATATATATATATATATATAATATATATATTATATATATATATATATATAATATATATATATAGGGGGAGAGCAGGATGTTATGATTTTTTGGGATGTTTCGAGGGGGGATCGGACTGCCCACCCGCCGGTCGAAGGATGCCCCAATAATTAGTGGTTGGGTGAAGCCATTAATTGTCAAACAATTGTGTTTAAAATCATAATGACACCAGAAACTACCCAAATTATTCTGATCAAAAGTTTACATAACCCAGTTCTAACTTTCGTGTATTGCCACGTTTAACATCAACGACAGCTTAAAGTATTTGTGGTAGTTGTGGATGAGGCTCTTTATTTTCTCAGATTGTAAAGCTGCCCATGCTTCTTGGCAAAAAGCCTCCAGTTCCTGTAAATTCTTGTGCTGTCTTGCATGAACAGCATGTTGTCTTATGCATCTTGAAACAATCACACCACTTTTTTTCAGTGTTTTAGCACACACGCACGAACGCGCACAGGTTAGTTAATAACTAAACTCTGTCTTATCTTTTGTCTGTCCATTTCTTTCTTCTTCATTACAATGTGTTTACAATATCAGTTTTTAAATCTCGACTATGCACAAGTTGTCCCTCTGTCCCACTCTCCTCTGGATGAAGGGACACTGTTGCAGATGTCCGGCCCGCAGTTAGATGTCCCAGTCACCTGAACCTTATCTGAACCTTATCTGTCCCCATCTGTGCTCCTGACCCGACCCACCCTGGTCCCAGCTCCTCTCACTCAGATGGATAATCTAATGTTTCTCATTCTTTTTTTTTTTTCACAGATTATGCTTCTTTTCAGACACTAATATTGGTTTTGAGTTTGACTAAACATATTTTTATGTTTTGTATTCTTGTTGTTCTGAAGTAATTTGAGGTTATTTAAGCACGGACGATCATTAGTTTTGAACCTAAAGATATCTTGAAACTCCAGCGGGACATTTCCGCCTGCTGAGGAAGTTACAGACTTTTGAAGGAAAATGGTCCTATTGGGCTATAGGACCTTTACATGACCAAAAAGGAAGTTGATGTACTACAGCAAGCAGAAAAGGTATCATAGGTTACATTTACATCTGTTGCAATTATTTTCTTATTTGTAGCTACATCCCAGCAACAACATACTGTAGTGGCTTAAATAAGGAATTCCTCCAAAAGCCTTATACTTTATAGCCTGTGTGGCTGTCTGCACAGACTATTGTAGCCCCCCAGGGTATCGGATGTTTCTCTCCTGAGCAATTGGGGCACAGACACACGTTCTCTGGGAGCACCAGCGCAGCTCATTATGCTCTGTGAAGGAGTAACAGGGAGAATATGTATGAGGGGGTATGATAAAGAGCAGGAAGAGAAGTGTCTGCCACTTAGGCGAGGTGGATGTTATGCACATCACAGATAACAAATATGTGTGCATAAGTGCATTTTCATACAGGTCTTCAATGTACACACAAATGGATTCTTTACATCTTCTATAACTTCCACATGATGGGTATGATCACCCACCTTTTCAAACAAAAATACAAATATATGCATTTTCTTTTGTATATAATTATTATTATTATTATTACACAATGTTGAAATGAAGATGTTGCACTTAGGTCTTTATTTATAGGCCACTTTGAACATGTGTTTAAGGGATAACTATTGTAAAATATATCACATTGTAAGCAATATCCCTTTGCTAACAGAGGTCAAAATGGTGATTTCAGCCCTCATGGTTGGCTGGACTAAAATGTGCAGTCGTTATTCATCACATCAAGGAGCAGATGAGCCATTAAAGACAGCCTTGCCTTGGCTTGAGGCGTCAGTGGCCCTTCATATGCTCTGTTGTCTCCAAATCCTTAAGGGAGCCACATGAAAAGCCATGAACAAAGAAGTCTTTCACATCACCTTACACTGACATACACTATGTGCTCTGAATGTTTTAACACTAATTACCTTGTTGGACAAAGACAGAGGAAATGCAGAAGTCTCAGCTCTCCTTTACAGCATTCAGGCACATTTTTGACATTTCATAAGCTTACAGGAAGATGGCAAGGTTTTTTTGGTTTTCAGAGAAAGTCATTTGTAAATAATAGTATTTGTACAGCAGAAAATAACAACTTCCTCAGACTTAAAAAAGAACTACTCAAGCCATAAAAGCCAATGCAATAAACAAAAAGCGCTGATGTATTTTGTGAATCCATTTCGGTCCGCTAAACTTGACACATCATTTTAAAGAACACAATAGCACTGACTGGTAAGTACCAATATTAGTAAGTTGATTTGTTTTTCTTTTTAACCAAAGGTCGGGAGGTTTTTCATAATAATGTGTTTGTGACATCAATTTGCTCAAAGGCTGTAGAGCGTGACGATATGGCTGGAAATATGACTTAATGTGAGGTGTCACATTTTCCCCAGTTCTGCGCATTAGCAGGTCGTATAGTGACAAGTGTGCCACGCTGAAGAAGCTCTGAACCAGTAGGGCACAGGAAAAGGGTGCTGCAGGTCAGCGGCTTGCATTTTGATTTAAGTAATCATATATATTACGGGTTTTTTTTTTACCTTCCATGAGCTATTGCAAATGTCTTAAGCTCAGAAGATACTGCTTCACAATGAAGTGTATAAATTACTTAACAACGCTGATTAAATAAGTGCAGTTTTGCATAATAGTGAATTGGAACACATTATTAAGTATCAAAGGCTGCTTTCAGTGTAACATGAACTGATGGAACCAGATAAGACCTCTTCTAGTGAGCCGTGGTAAATTTTAAAGCATCTCAAAGTAGAACGTCACTGTGACCTTGATTTTCTATATGGTACTACATTAGACATAATAAAACCCCAAAGCAAATTATGTAAATAAATATGCAAATCCAGAAATGACATTTAATGAGCAATCCCACATGTGTACAAGTTATCACCTTTGACAAGTGTGCCATGTGAAAGGGTTGAGGATTTTTTTTCCTATGAGTTTAAAATGTTTTAAATCTTCACCAAAGATGTGACATGGAGGTTGCCAGGAGACGTAAAGGGAGAAATTGGCTTAAAAAAAAGTACCTCAAGTAGCTATAAATACATTGGCTACTATTTATAGAAAAATAGTAGCCAATGTATAGCCTGGATTATGACGTCTTATAGCCTTATAGTCTTATATTGTGACAGGAAATGAGGAATGTAATCAGTGACCTTTCTCCGTCAGTGTGTATCAACTCTGCAGAAAGTAATTGTAGCGTAATTCAGCAAAAAGGTTGGACTGACTCAACCCGTGTTCTTATATTTCCAGAGCCATCATTTTTTCTGGTGTGGCTCAGTGCAATTTCAGGGGCAGCGATAGAGAGTAAGATCAGGTAACTGCAGGTGTGATTAATAGATTTAGTTTCAGCTCGATACCCAGTTTGGGGCTGGGAACTTGTGAACAAATGCCATTCTTTCTAATAAAAACCTAGAAAATATATTAAATAGAAATCAAACTTGCATAAATTTTTATAAAACATATAAAAATTTCATTAGTAGAGCATTAATCCATGTGGCGTAATAACAATAGCAGCTGTGGCACAGTTGGTGGCAGCAATCAGGAGGGATACATCATCAGTCAAGAGGCTGATTTGCACCGACTCGTGTAACCTGCTGTTTTTCTTTGTGTGCACTTTACGCTGAAGGGTTTTACTAATGAAGAGAAGTGACGTTGTTCCACCTTACAGAAGTCCTTGAGTGGGGCATAACGGCCATAAGCATTTAAGAGATTCCTTTAATAATCTGCTGGAAACTGAAGGTGTTAGTTTGGCTTGGGACCATGTAACATGTTTGGTTGCTCTGCGGAGGGCTTGATGCATTTTGAAGTCACCTAATGAGACGTGTTTTGAATACTTGTTAATGCCTTGATTCACATCATAACAACTTTCTTTCTTAAATAAATAATTAGTCACAAATCCAGCTGCAAGCTCCAAGTGCAGGAGTAATGTTGTTCTCAGCACTAGACTACATATTTTGAGGTTTTTTTTTTTTTTTTTGTCAGTTTTGGACAGTAAAAGACCACAGCTGATTTAAATGTTAGTATCACTGTTGGTGATCAAAAAACATGGCACAAAAGGCACAACTCTCTTAGTCTCGTCTTTGCCACATTATACTGTGGTCTCAGTTATGACATATTCCAGACTGAAAATCTTGTAAAGATTACAGCTAGATAACTTACTAATGTGTACAAACAAGACAGTTTTTCATCTTATAGACACTTATAGGCACTTTTCAGTTATGCTGAATAAAAGATTTTAAATCATCCTGGGGTGTTTTGTTTTGGACAGTTTTTTTGTTCTAAGAATAAACTTTGTAAAGTCACAAAACTTTCAGAATGCAAATAAACTGTTTACATTCCTATAACTCAATACTACACACAGAATTATGCCTGGCTCCTTGTTCAACTGCCACATTATTTTACCCCCAAATAATTACATACATTACATACCCAACTATCCCTTTATGACTGTACTGAATGGAGTAAAAATGTATATATTTCAATAATTTCTTTACTCAAAGTAAACCATTCAGTTAAGACTGAAAAATCCATATTTTTTTTATGTTACCTGATCCCAAAGCAACAATTATTTGTGTGACACCTCACCTGACGCCTGAGTGGTCCTAAAACTCATTTAGAATAAAAACCTGAAAATAGTGAATAATCTCCCATGTAAGTTTTAGGGTAAGAGGCAGATTTTACAGATGGCTTACCCTGACATTTGTGTGGTTTTCTTGGGTGATTTTAGCTTTTATATGATATAAGAAATGCCTATTATAGCACTGGCAGCTCGCTAAAGCAGTACTAATAGATTAATGTTACAGCTTGAACCAAAGGCTTCTCACAGTGCATTCACCGTGTGATAATAAGACACACACACATTATACAGGATTAAGAGATTAAACCTTGCCTTTGAAATGTTTGCCTCCAAAATGAAAGGTTTCGCTTTTTTAAACTTTGATTTTAACGTCATAAATCTTTAAAGCTGGTGATAGCTCGGATCAAATTAGTGCCGCTCCTCTGATGTCAAAGTGTCCCCTGTCCCGAGCATGAGACTCATACAAATGTTTGATGGGAACATAATATTGATAGATTCCATGAGCTGAGTATAAAGAAAATGCTGTCTTTTATGTGTTTAAACTCTGTACAGAATGCATTACTATAAGGGCTTGGGATTTACCAAAGCAAAGTTTATTACATCTACTGCTGAATTAAAACATTATAGTAGATGTGAAAAATGTCTATTATTGTCTTGCTTATTCTTCAAATAAGATGGTGAGCTGCTGTGTGTTGCTGAGGGCAAGCAGTAGGAGTACCCCAAAAACATATTCTTAGGGCCACATGCTTGTGTTTGAAGTAGGAACAAGCAGCTAAAACTCTCAGTGAGGTCTGCTCACAGCGACAGATCAAAGATCAGCTTTAATGCACTCAAGCTGAGAGTAATCAAAAACTGGAAAGCAGCCTAAACAAACTAATTAAATGAAGAGAGTCCATTTCCCACTGTCAACTTCTGATATGAGCTGTTTGTAAAAAATACATAGCACTTGAAGCACAAATTAATTCTAGTGCATCAAAGTGTTAAAATTATATAAATATCTAGAAAGCTAACAGAAAACTTTTATAAATAAGAGTGCAAAGGTAAAAACTGAAGTTAACTTTGATTGTATTTTTCACTCTTTTCACTCTGTGCACTCCATCTTCTCATAAGGACTCCCAAGTCTCATTCAGTGCACAAGGACAATTGCATGCAGCAAATTGAACGTGTGTCGAAAATCACTGACAATGACACAGGCTCGGGCACCTGGCTCCAGAGCAGAGACCATGAGAATTGCCAATCATTATCTGTAGCAGTGCACATTAAATTTATTTGCATAAGAAATAGGGTTATTGGCTCATTTTCTTTCCCCTTTCACTGAATTATTCAGACGAGATGTTAAATCACCTGAACACTGCAGTTTGCATCAGATGGTTCTAGCAGAAAACAAAAGGCCACAGAGCAAAGGTACTAGAATATTTTGAATAGAAAGATCTATAAACTACAGTATGGAACCTTTTTAATAATACATGGAACATGTAATGGCTCAATGAAGAGGACTCAACATGTTAATATAGGTTAATAAACAGCAGGAATACTCACAGAAGCAATAGCAGCTAAAGTCTCAATGGCCCCAGTGCTCAGCGTAATGTACGGGAGGATGCTCTCTGCAAAGCCAGCTTCTCGAAGTATCCCATTTGTGTAATACCAGATCTGTGAAAACACTGCAATTAGACATTTATATTTTGTATTTAAGGCATTGGTAGGAGTAATAATTTCAGCCTTATTTACCGCAGATGATTTTATGAGTTCCTAAAATAAATCCTTCTCATTTATATATACATTATATATAATCCATCTCCTCTCAGACAGTAAACGTGAAGACATAGAGGCTGATGGTGAAGTTAACGCATGTAAATAATACTCATGTAAAAACACAACTAGGGGTTTGCAGCACAAGTTATTAACTCCCATCTTCTATAGGTTGACACTTCAGATGGACCCATGCCCAAAATTATTAAATTTAAAGCTGGATTAGTTTTATGCGAGATGCAGCTAGTTGGGACACCTGGTACACACAAGGCTTTTACATCTGGTTCAAATATATGTTCACTCGAGGAAAACGTGACAAATATTTGACTTTTTTACTATACTGCATTTTAAAATCATGGTACAGATCTCAACTGATAACGGTCCAATGACTTGTCGCAAAGTGCTGCATATTGTTAATCATGTTTAGTCTTTTTAATGCAAAGATACAATGAAACTCCTGGACTGAAAGTGCACTTGCAAACACATCATCAGGACTCTGAGGTGTGCCTCTCAAACATAATCTTAGAGTGTTTGAAACTACCCCCAGAGACACTGTTTCCCATAACTGTGATGGTAATGTCATAGTGAATATTATATGAAAACCAAACGATGCAAATAAAGCACTGCACAGTGAAAAGAATCACATTACTCAAATCCAAGACAGTATGTAAATTAAGTCACGTTCTCATTAACAATTTAAATAAGCTCAGGGCAATCAACCTGTCCCCCATGTGAAATATGAAAAGTGAGCATAAATATTATTTTCTACAATTTCATTATGCATATAAATTGAAAATAACCAAAGCATCTATTGACATGTAGTCATCAGCCACATGACGTGAGACATGTGGCTGATGTGAGACACGTAGAGTATTTGAGATTTTTTTTTCAGGAGTATTATTATATAGCATATGCTACTCAGTGTCTTCTTTAACCCCAATAGTAAAGCTACAGTGTGGAAGGCTCGCACCCACAAAGCATTAACTTTTAGCTCCGTGTAAAATACAACTTAAGTAGGTTTAGTTATACTTTTTGTTAGACTTTTAAGAACTCTGTGAGAAATATTAGTCTAAAATGTGACTAACATCATTAGAATGGTAGTCTCTCAGTTTGCGGGGCTTTCTTGACTCTAAAATCAACATTGAATGAGACTGGCTTGATTGTTGGACAACTGAGTGCACTTCTACACATTCCATGGAGGATAGCTGAATATTGCTTCTTCACAGGCTGAAGTGACTTCTCTGTACCCACGCTTCCTGAAACAAGATGCTAGCGCTTCTCTAATTAAAAACAGAAAACAGATGAAAAAGGACTTTGTGCACAAATATGTTTTATATACACCAAATTAAAGACTTAGAAGACCACCGAGACACATATGGTCACAACACTGAATGAACAAACCTGTGGGGACACCGTTTGTAATGTGCAGCCACATCTGGTCCAGGCAGTACCGTGGCAGTATTGATTTTTTATCTCCTAGTAAGGCTGTGATAGGACAGCACTGTGGCAGTTATACTGCTGCCGAGACCTTAACCTTTTGACACAACATTATTAAAGCAAAGAATGGGAAAAGTTTTTGCACAAAGCTTTACCAAAATTCAGGGCCAGTGTTGAAATGGAGGGTGATTAATAAGATAAGGGAATGACAAATTTGATATAACTTTCAGCCATTTCTGTTATTAAGTATTAAGTAGCTTATTAGGTTGCGGCAATATAGCTACCCCCAGTTCAATAAGTTCTTTGGTTTCTTAGTCATGGTTTTTGGTATATCTAGAATTTCTATGCAATGTTTCCGCATTTAACCTGAAAGGGCTTAAGTGTGAAAATAACTGATTTCCCAGAAAAAATTATCTGGAAATTTTACAGATCAAGACTTAGTAACAGCTCAGGAATTCTACAGGTAAGTATGTGTTGTAACAATTATATTACCACCACATTCACTGAATGTACAGCCAGCTTTAATCTAACTTTGTGCTGGTAATTTGCAGTTAAAAGGCTTTAGTCGTATCACTGCCCCCTGCAGGTCACCAGCCTCATGTTCTTCTAGCATCAAGTGTCAAGTGTAAACTGGACTGATGGGAATTTTCCTCCTTACACAACAACACAGAAAAAACTTTGAAGAGCATAGTGTTGTTGTTTTTTTTGTCTTTTACTTACTGCATTCAGCCCACAGAGCTGATAGCAGGCCATGGTGATAACGATAGTGATGAGCTGCCAGCGCACAGTGGGGTTCTTCAGCAGCTGTATTACAGTTACGGTGTGGAGGTTAACCTGAGTCCGCGCCTCGGAATGGACCTCCTCCAACTCCTTCGATACATCCTTTTTCCCCAGGAACCTCTGAAACGCTAACACACACACACTGATTAAAGAAATTATTTATATACCATGATGTGTTTGAAGCTCTTGATCATGCTGAGATCAAAGGTTGAAAGAGATTTATTCAGTCACAATAAGAAAAGTTTTGATCCTTAATCCAAAGCATAAATACCTTCTGTATAATAAATTCAGAATCTGTTTTGGTGAACATGGAACTTTTCCTAAGACTGAGTTACTTTCCTGTTGCCTTTTCCATGGGCTTTGGACAGACTTAAATAAGAGCTTCTAGGCAGGCAGAAAGTAGAAGGTTAAATTATTATTATAATTTATTTAATTATTTTGTTAGAAAATAATGTCAGCTTTGCGTTGTGAAACATCCAACTGTGGCTGTTATACATCACCTCTGACAAATTACTGTTATTATTTGCACATTTTCTATAAAAAGGCCTTTACACCTGAGCCACACTTTTATTTTCTAATTAATTGCAGAGATGAAATAAGAGTGAACCAGTTCTGATGGTCATTTGCTGCATGACCCTCCCAAAGGTTGTTTGAAACTTGTTCTTCTTCAATGTGATGGACTAAAGGGAATACGTTTCTGTAAAACATGGGTTGGTCAGTTAAATTTTTCCAGTAATGGTTCCCTGGGGTTAAACAAGCTCAAGGTAGATACACGTCAAGGACACAACCCAGAAAAGCAAACCTTTATGCAATGACAGTGACTAAATGTGGGTCATGGGGATGTGTAAGCTGGATGCCACCCAGAATGGATGCTGACCCCACAGGAGACAAGGACAGGTCCCCAGGGCAACACACACATACATGGTGAGCATGACCCAGTCAGTGCGAGGGGGGGGTGAAGGTTTTTGACACTGATAATCACTCAAAAGAATATCTGTAAAGGTGCGCTACAAAGGATTCACATGATTTTCACAAACTTAAAGATGCCAGTCACAATAGTAACCTAATCCAGTTCTCATAATAATTAAAATTCAATTGGCTTTCCCTGCTGACATAAAACCTGGAAACCCATTATAATTTGGACTCATACGGTGAATGAACATGATGCGACATCGATGTTTATATGATGGGGATGGGATGGGTTGAGGGGCAATGAAAGCGTCTCTGAGGAGGCAGCCTATTTTATTCTCGCTCTAGGAAGACAGAGGTGTTCCACCGCCGCTCCACAGCTGAGACACAGAGCTCACGAGTCACAGTGGAGCTTAGAGAAGGCTTTAAAAAGTCCCAAGCCTAATACTGTTTAAAGCAAATAAAACAGACCGAAACCTGTGAAAATCAGACCAGAAATCTTACTTCTCACCAAACATGAAAACTAGCTACATACAAAACAATCAACAGTGATCTGTAGCTTCTGACATAAAACTGCCTTAAAAATTAGAAAGAATATTTGAATGAACCATAGAGACATGGAGGAAACAGAACAGTTTCATTGTTAAAATCACAAGTGTAACATTCAACAGTTGTGCTCATAAACCTGAGTCATTTTTCAGAGAATATAAATGATAACACAAAAACCTTTTTTTCCACTCTTAGTTAGTGGTTGGGTGAAGCCATTTATTATCAAACAATTGTTTACTTGTTTAAATTACTCTTTTTAAAAGTTTACATATCCCAGTTCTTACCATGTATATGTACGTGTATTGCCACCTTTAACATCAATGACGACTTCTTTTGTGGTAGTTGTGGATGAGGATCTTTATTTTCTCAGATGGTAAATGATATTGAGGACAGGAGACTGAGATGGCCTGTCCAGAGCCTTCACTTTATGCTGCTGTAGCCAATGACAGGTCGACTTGCCCTTGTGCTTTGGATTGCTGTCATGTTGGAACGTCCAAGTACGTCCCGTGCGCAGGTCTCATCACACCAAATGACCAAACAGATCACAGGTGAGAATGGTTACCTTTAGTAGCCATTTAAAACCCATTTGTGTCAACTTGTGTGCATGTTATTAGGCCAAAATCACCAGGCTTTTGATCAGGGTCATTTGGGTAGTTTCTGTTGTCATTTATTTAAAAAGAGTAAACACATTTGTTTTAGAATAAATAGCTTTACCCAACCACTAACTAATGAGTGAAAGAAAAGTGTTTGTGTTATCATTCATATTCTCTGAAAATTGGCCAAATAAATCACAATTTCTGCCAGGGTCTGTAAACTTATAAGCACATCTGTAGATATTTCCTGTTTTCCCTCACACATTACAATAGATAGTGGCTCATTAAGTATTGCACCAAGGTCAAAAATTAAAACGCTTACATAGAGTCCTATCTGTTCAATCACTGCTTACGTCTGTTTGCAGATAACAACTTTGTGGCCTGAACTTATTATCTTTTGGAGTCTAATGGCCTACTTTTATTATCTGTAGACTTTGAATTGTCAATACTGTGTTTATAGCTGGCTGTCTGCTGGGGTGTATTAATGTTAATACCCTAAGAAATCCAGAGGCACCAGCAATCAGAATTTCTCCAACATTTCTAATGAATTAATCTGCAATTATTAAATCAAGGTCTCTGCAGGTTACATTTCACAACTTATTTATGATCAGCAACCTCCAAAGGAATAGCATTTAAACCAGAATTTATATTTTGGGTTAAAAGTTATGCAGTGGTCCTTTAAAATCAAGCCTTTATTTCGCAAATGCTTATGGTTTTAACAAAAGTAGGAGTTAAAGAAAAAGCACAGTCAGTTATCATATTTTAAATGCATGAGTATCACAATTTTTATATTCAATCCCATGTCTGATGCAAGAGACAAGTGACCTGGCATATTCTCCACAGCCAACAGTAAACAAAACGCATGAACAAAATGGAAACGAGAACATAATACAATGATTGGATTACGGTGTCGAGAGTGTGGCTGTCATGCCAAAACTTCAAGCCCTGGCAAATTAAAGGCACATCTGAGATCAGGTTAGTGGCAATCCTAGACCTGCAAAAGGGTAAACGAGAGAGGCTGAATACACAGAGACAAATAGGCTGTTTTGAAATCCCACTGCCAGTCCTTGGTACTCATAACATTCCATGGTCAACCTTTAAATGGGGGGCATGATAAATAACAGAGATTAAATATAAAAACAAAGAACATGCTGTTCCTGTCTCAGACTGTATGATGATAAAAGGACAGTACAGGACCACCCCTCGAGATCCGATGTGCCAACAACAATTTATCTGAATGCTAGGCTGTAAACGAAGCTCACAACAAGTATCTGCTGCCCTGTGAGGTCTCTGATAGTAAACGCGCTAAAAGACTGAGTGTCATTTTACCGGCCACTCATCTTTTCCATTAGATGGCATCAAGGCAATAGGCAATTTTATTTATATAGCACAATTCATACACTGGGTAACTCAAAGTGCTTTACAGGAATAAAAGACAATTTACAAGATTTAGATTAAGAAACATAAGAAAAATTTATGACATTTTAGAAAGAAGAGTGCAGATAAAAACACTTTAAGTTGTAGTGTAGGCGGAGCTAAAGAGGAAGGTTTTTAACCTCCCCTTGAACATTGTTAAAGTTGAGGCTTGTTTTAATTCATCTGGGAGGCTGTTCCAGGTTTTTGCTGCATGAAACTTAAACGCTGCTTCACCTTGTTTAGTTCTAAATCTGGGCACGAGCAGAAGGCCTGTCCCAGATGTTCTCAGAGTCCGAGGAGGTTCATAAGCAACTAGCATGTCAGAGATATATTCTGGTGCTAAACCATTAAGAGACTTGTAAACCAGCAGTGCTGTTTTAAAGTCTATTCTCTGAGCAACAGGAAGCCAGTGCAGAGATTTTAAAACTGGCGTAATGTGGTTGTACTTCCTGGTTTTGGTGAGAACCCGAGCAGCCGCGTTCTGAATAAGCTGCAGCTGTCTTAACCCTTGTTTTGAGAAACCAGTGAGCAGGCCGTTACAGTAATCTAACCTGCTGGAGATAAAAGCATGGATAAGTTTCTCTAAGTCTGGTTGAGACATCATCCCTTTGACTCTGGAAATGTTTTTAAGGTGATAAAATGCAGATGATGTAATTGACTTTATGTGACTGTGGAAATTCAAGTCTGAGTCCACGATGACCCCTAGATTTCTAACCTGATTTTTAGATTTTAGAGAAAGAGACACGAGGTGACTGCTGACACTTTCTCTTTGTTTCTGTGGCCCAAAGATGATTAGTTTAGTCTTGTTTCTGTTCAGTTGGAGGAAATTATTTTGCATCCACATGTCAATCTATTCAATGCAGTGACACAGTGAATGGATTGGTCCATTTTCACCTGCTGTGAAATGTAAATCTGAGCGTCATCTGCATAATTATGGTAGGATACGTCACAGCTGCGTATTAACTGGCCTAAAGGAAGCATGAAAAGATTGAATAATAGAGGTCCCAAGATAGACCTCTGTGGAACCCCACATGTCAGGGCCATTTGGTCTGATACACAGTTACCAACCGAAAACAAAGTACTTCCTGTCTTCAATATAGGACTGAAACCATTTAAGGGCAGTGCCAGAGATGCCTATCCATTCCTCTAATCTTTGTGACAGGATTCCATGGTTCACTGTATCAAACGCAGCACTCAAGTTCAACAGAACTAAGACAGAGACTTTGCCCTTGTCAGTGTTCAGAGGGATGTCATTTGTGACTTTGATAAGTGCAGTCTCAGTGCTGTGTTGGGGCCTAAATCCTGACTGAAAAGGATCAAAGCAGTTGTTAAGTAATAGAAAGTCATTAAGTTGCTGATATACAACTTTTTCAATGACTTTTCCTAAAAATGGCAGGTTTGATATGGGCCAATAGTTGTTGAGCACTGTAGCATCAACACTGCTCTTCTTTAGGAGAGGCTTGATGACAGCAGTTTTTAAGGCCCTTGGAAATGTTCCAGACTGTAAGGAATTATTAACTATTTCAGTGAGTTGTGGTAACAAACTGCTTAGTACTGATTTTAGAAATCTAGTGGGTAAAACATCGAGCAGCTGGATGGACTCAGGCTGGAGACAGTTTTTTCAATTGTTCTGTCATTAATGGGTGTAAAATGTGTTAACCCAGCCAAGTGTCTCCTAGGTGGCTGCAGTGTTGTTTATGCCCTTCGGATTGTATTGCATGTTTAATGCCTTGTACCTTGTCGTTGAAAAACAATGCAAACTCATTGCATTTAGTGGTGAAAACTAATTCTGGAGGAAATTAAGATGGAGGGTTTGTTAATCTGTTCACTTTAGCAAACAGGATACGCGAGTTGTTACTGCTGTTGTTGATGATCTCTGAGAACAATACTTCTCTTGCTTTTTGCAAAGTTTGATTAAAAACATGCAAATTTTCTTTGTATACCTCATAGTGAATTAAGAGTTTCAATTTACGCCATTTTCTTTCAGCTTTTCTGTGCCCATACAGAATTAGCATTGCTTCATGAAGCCTTCTGCCTCTTTCTGATCACTTTAACCTTAACAGGAGCAATGGTGTCCATAACATTTAAAACACCTGAAGTATAACAATTCAACAAATCATCAACTTGACCTGATGAGGCATTTCAAACCTGATTGCCTCCATAAACTGTGTCCTGGTGTTATCGTTAATGTGTCGCTTTTTTACAACTGAAGGTCCAACAGCAACTTTTGGAATAATGGACAGATGGAAAAAGACTCATGAATGATCAGATAGAGCAACATTAATCACAGTGACATCTGAAATATGAACACCTTTAGTAATGACTAGGTCCAGAGTGTGACCTCTGTTATGGGTCGGCTCATTAACATGCTGACAAAGACCAAAAGTATCAAGAATAGTAGAAAGTTCTTTGGCATTTCTGTCACAAACATTATCCACATGCACATTAAAATCACCTGATATGACTATTTGTTCAAATTCTGTGCAGATAACTGAAAGCATTTCAGTAAACTCATCAATAAAATCATGACATTGTTGGGGTGGTTTGTAATGAACTAGATATAGAATGGATGGAGAAAACCTCAACTCCATTTTGAATGACACATACTCAAATGATGAAAACTCTCCAAGTGATAGCTTCTGGATAAGAATATATATAAGAATATATCTCTAAAAAAGGCACATACACCACCACCCTTTTTGTTTTCCCGCATTTTGGATAAAAATGTTAAATTCGATGGAGTGGATTCAATAAGGACCGCATTTCCAGTCCTGCTGTCTAACAAAGTTTCTGTTAAAAACATAATATGAGTCAAGTTGTGAGCACAGTGGCACAAACCCTTCGCTAATGCACATTTTACTAAAGCAGAACACTTAAGCTTTTGAATAATATCAAAGCTCAGCACAACTTTAGGAGTAATAAGATCAGTTTGCAATCTGAACTATCACCTCCTTAAAGAGTCAATGGCACCTTTGTTATGTTTCTCTAGGCAGAACTGGCGTGATGGAGGAAGGAAAATCTATACTTGTCACATCAAATCCTTCTTGCCTGTTATAGGAAGAAATTTCAATTTACTGAGCATACTCAAGATAGGAATTATTTATTTGGCTGGGGCAGCCAAACATAAAGATAGATGGAAAAAGAGAATGAGAGCTAAAAATAAAAGTGCTTCATCATGAGCACAGGTCTTAAAGTCTGACAATATAAAGGTTTGGAGATTAACTGCATAGCACAAAGTTTGCATGGTATTTTAAAACAGCGACAATACAACAACTTTACAAAGAAGTTTGAAAACATATAGTTGGATAACCTAAACAATCATGTCTAGGGCTGGTGCTGTGGTCCATTAGGTTTGCAGTAAAACCTTTGAAAGCTTACGCTGACAGTAGAGCTTAAGAAGCAATAAATAACAAACATGAGTATTCATTATTTTGTTTGTTATTTATTGCTTCTCAAGCTCTACTGTCAGCATCATGAGTATTTACACTATTGCACTACTGGACTCTGCCCACTGCCACTGCTTAATGTCAAATAACTTTTTGAGCAAAAGGGTTATAGTATATAGTATAGTGTAGTTCACTGGAACCAAGATCTTGTTTCATGTTATGTGAGAAAAGATCTCTGGAAAGTTTTGATTAATAGTGTACAGTATGTCCATAGACATCTGAGTGCCCCACCACCCCAAAGATAAAACTGATCTAAGTGGCCTCTGACATCCCATTTTATCCAAGCTCCACAAACACACACAGAATGAGCTTCTTTTCAGCCACATGTGGGTCCTTTTTTGTTGCAGGATTTGAAATTCTAACAAGAGGACAACTTAATAAATGTGCCATGTAATCACTACAGGATAAGTTGGCTGGGAAAGAGGGTTTACAGTTGCTACCAAAGTAAATTCTTCATTCATTCATTCATTTTCTACCGCTTAGTCCCGTTAGGGGTCGCGGGTGACTGGAGCCTATCCCAGCAGCTTTGGGCCTGAGGCGGGGTACACCCTGGACAGTGGCCAGTTAGTCGCAGGGCTGACATTTAGACATAGACAGTGACATACAACCATTCACTCTCACATTCATTCACTAGGGACACTTTAGATTTGCCAATTAACCTGTACATGCATGTCTTTGGACGGTGGGAGGAAGCCGGAGTACCCGGAGAGAACCCACGGTAACACGTGGAGGACATGCAGACTCCTCACAGAAAGACCGGAGTCGGCCAAGAATGTTTGAGTCGGCCGGGTTTTGAACTCACAATCTTCTTGATGTGAGGCAGGAGTGCTAACCACTCTGCCACGTGCACCCTAAAGAAAAAATTCTCAAAAGGCAGAAAATAAATAAAACATGGGTTTTGAGGATTGGTTGTGTTTATAAATCCTATAGTCTAAACATTCAGATTTGCTGCCTTTATTGTTTACATTTTTAGAGAAAATGTGCCTTAGAAATATTTTGGTGTTTTTCACACATAGACCTTTTTTTAATGTACAAGCCAACAATAGTGTTGGCAAATAATTAGATTAATCCCCTGCAACTCTATGGTTATTTGTTCAGGACCATCACTTGATTGTAAACTTATTCCATTCTACTTCTATCCATTATACAGACCTAACTGAGTGAGTGTATTTGTGTAATTGTGTGCAATACCTTTTTCTGCAGCAGCTTCATCCCGCCTCTCCATCAGCAGAAAGCGAGGGCTCTCAGGAAAGAAGGGCAGCGCACACAGCTGCAGCAAAGCAGGGAATGCCAGGAAAGAAAAAAGGTAGGTCCATCTGGATTCCTGAGAAAAAATATTTACAAAAGACTCCATAAAAAAAATTCAGGCTTCATAACTCACTTCATACCAAGAATTAACAAGGAACAGCTGGTGCACAACCCTCTACTCCACACAGTGCTGTTTAACACACACCCATAACACCACTCACTTCCATCTCCTTTTGTTTATTGCACAGTGTGACATGAATAAAAAAATTGTTTTGGCTCTTCCCCTTCTTTCTTTCTGCAATAAATATAATTAAACAACAAAAGTGTGTGTTGAACAGTATCAAATTGTGACCCCTAAGCCTATTTTTAAATCGTAGAGCACATCTGTTTCGCCACCTAGCTCATACTACATGTATGTAAACCTTTTATTAAAGTATTATTATCTATTATTCAACAATGTGGAGGAATGTTGTTAAAGATGTAATTAAAACCCTCAACATTTTCCTTCATATGGATTTATTATTTTATTATGATTTTTAAGTGTATCTTTGAGATTTTTGGAAGAGCTGATATCAGATATGAGACACATCCACGCTTCAAACCTAGATTTGTTATTTTATTAAATCCCAACTAAATTTTAATGCTGACAGTATAATACCAACATCTTACTTAATTTATTGACAAAAACTTAAGACCACTTTTTTTAGACATACAACAATAGCCAGCAGTCTCTTGTTGGTCTGTCAACACCGGGAGTCTCAAAGCAAATAGCAACACTCCAAATCCAATAATCTCCATGGTAACCTTTCCTCCTGGCCTCACCATAGTACTGACCTGACACTGTCCAGGATCTTAAATATTCAAGACATTAAATATTTCTTTTATATCCATGACAATACCTCCCTCTGTTCAGTCTTTTCATGTGCCACAGAAACAACCTGCTGTGACAATGATAACAGTCAGAGCAGCTAAACATTTCCTCTTACAAATAAAATGACATGATTTGAAATGAAAATAATACATGGATGTTCAATGTGTCGCCTTAGAAACCAGCAGCAATTAAATCAGATACATATCTAATGCCATGAATATACAAGGTTGCATACAAGGTCATAGAAACCATTACCTTTTCTCTATTAATCGGTCGATTTAATCCTTAATTAAGCATATGCACTGCACTGCACCCTCTCTTTAGCAAGATAAACATATGACGTTTTTTTTAATGGCCCTATCAGACGTATGTAATAATAATTGTGCGTGCTATTTAGCCTTTCTATACATATTGTCACTTGTGTAAATTAACAGCACATACAGACACTGCAGATGCTCTGGAGGGAGTACCCTTTGGACAGAAAATGTCAGCTGTGAGCTCATAAAAAGTCTTCTGGGGAACCACTCGCCTATAACCTTTCGTGAGGGAAAAAAATGGTCTAGCTGTTAACTTTTATATGAATAATATGATAATGTAATTAGCATTTATGCACCAAAATGTCATGACCCTTTAACCATAATAATGTGTGCAATCTTGTACAAAGGATGTTTGTGAGGTAAGAACTAACAAGAAGAGACTGTAGGTGGTTATAAATGAGTTGATAAAGAGTTTGCATATCTGGAGGAGTACACGAGCAACAGAAACAATAGTGTCATTCTAATTTAGTTAAATATTCATATTCTGCAACATAAACTTTTAACTTTAGAATATATTTTACCTATAAGCAAAAGTATAAGAACAATGATTGATTGTTTTTTGAAAATGAAGCCAAAAAGCCTAAACACCAGTTTAGAAGGAATAAAAAAATGTAAAAAGATGTTGAACAAGATGGGACATAGTGGAATATTTGTCAAGCACAGTGTTGTACTAGAGTTGTTGCAGTCCCATTCCAATTACCCTCATCTCTGTACATACTTGCAAAAATAATTATAAGACTTAGACTAACCTTTATAAAATAAGTACTTCTTTGTAACACAAACCTGTTACTGCAGTGTTAGTTATACCACTTCAGCTGGATATGAGCACACACCACCTCCTGAACCTAATGTGTACAATTAAGTATTGAATTCTGCCATTAATTGGACATATATCTTAAGGCGACATGTCTTCTCAATACAAAATGAATAACCTGATGACACATTTATTGCAGAGGACAGGCTTCGGCTGCTAAATAACAATTAAGGTAGATTATCTTTTAAACCAGTGTAATCTTACAGTTAATCAAATGACCACTGCTATGACCTGGCTTTGAACAGACATTATTTTACTTTAATCTCCTGGAGTCATGCACCTACCTCATTCCAGTTCAGTAAAGTCAGCAGCAGCCATTTTATATGGTTTCATAACACATACTTAATTAGCTGTCCATCAATCTCTGCAAAAAATTTAAATGTGATAGCCTTTGTGCTGCAGATTTGATATTTACACATTTTCTTCAATGCCCTGCAGCTTCTTTTTCATTGTTGTTTTTTCTTTGTTTCTTTTGTTATTATTGTTCATTCTTGACAAATTTTCAATGTTCTTTGAAAAAAAAAGAAATAATAATAATAATAATAACAATAATAATGATGATAATAATAATAATAATAATAATAATAATAATAATAATAATAATAATAATAATAATAATAATAGGCAAAGATTTATAATGGATGTCACCTTCCACATAAAGCTCTTTTACACAAGCTCAGAGAGGAAAACATATTGACAGCTGGTCCTTGCAAGTGTAGATTGTCTTCATAGTTTATACTGAGAGCTAATATAAAGCCTTAGCTTTTGTAAAGGATAGGTGACCACATAGTTTTTGAATAATGAGATTTAGGTCACGTGGTAGACAGAATTAATGTAAGGCCTTTGCAGTAGTATTATATCTCATAGATGGAGGTACATACATATTGATAAGCAAATTAACGCAAAGACCTTGGAGAATAACAACTGTATCTTGTGAAATAACTTGCATAACCATTCATACATTAACCATAACACCTAATCTCGTTCTACAACTCGAAAAAGCCCAAGATGTGGGAGATTACAGATATGTATGGATAGTCTTTGAATAAAACCTCACTGATGCAGTACGCATTGTGATGAGTTCAGTGTCTCTGGAGAGTTCAATGACAGGTGGGCTAAAGCCTGCTCCTGTCGTAATGCTGCAATAAACATGTTTCCCTACTGGCAGAAGGTCAGTGACTGAGCATGAATGTTAGAGTAATTATCATTTGTCAAAGCTTATTACAATTTTGCACCTCCACATCTGACATCTTAGAATGGCTCCTATTAACAGAAGCCTCTGTTGAGAAGAACCCTGTTTGAGTGTTATAACCAAAGGCCAGCAAAGACCTTGTTGGCATTTTCAACAGATGTCACATATGTCTGTGATGCTCCTGTCAAATTACAAGCAAAGTGTCACTGAGAGGGTCCATGAATACATAATGATGGCTGTGTGAAGATGCACATTGTGATATTATATTTATAAAGGTTGTCAGCAGATTGAAATGATGGATTGGACAGCCACCCTTATAAATAAGAAATGAACGTCTGCTTTGCTTGAAGCTTGGCCACAAGAGCCAAGTGTAAATATCAGTGAAAAGACAATTGAAGGAAATAGGCGAGGGAACTGAAATTCTCCATAGGACATATTTATAAACAAAAAAGCTTTCTTTACTGACAACAATTTGATTTGGGACAAGATACAAATGAGCGCTAAGCAGTTGGTATACATATATTTCAGAAATCACGAAATTAATGGCTAACAATAATTAATTTCCTCCATAAAGTCTTTCAAAAAAGTGTTATGCCATTGCTCAAGAACATGACGATTCCTGGTCAATAAAAATTACAGCCTGACCAATATATTGGTCGGCCGATATCATCAGCCAATATTAGACCTTAAATTGCTATCGGCTATCGGCGAAAATTACGCCGATATACAGCAATATTATCATTCTATTTTTGACATAATAGTCTTGGAAACGAGCACTGTGCTTATTTGTTAATGTGCTATTTGTCCAGCAGAGGGCTGCAGGCTGTTATTATGTGGCAATTTATACGACAGGCCATGCTATATTATTTTTCGCAGAGCCGAGGAAGAACCAGGCCTCTCTCTTAAACGGTCCTCGAGTAAGGGCGCCGCCATACGGCGATATACAGTGATATACCGCCGTCCACCAGAGGGCAGGCTCCAAAAGCGGAAATATAAGGAGAAACCCAATGGCGACTTTACAAGTGTAAAAATCATGTTTACAGCCTGGTAGAAAAGATGGCTCTGGTCTCTAGAGCTACGTTTTTACTACGTGACAACTCTGGGGGTGAATTTTTATTAATATGCCTGTTTATGCTATCTGAAAACTATTGTTATACTATGCAGTAAAAGCCGGAAAAAACAGATGTAACCGCCATTTTATTGCCCTTTCATAATGACAATATCAGTGAATAGGTGACCAATGGGCGGATTGCATCCATTTTATATACAATCTATGGAAAGAATGTGTAGAGCAGCTAAGCACTGTGAAGAGTTTGCCGAGTGTTTTTCAAATTTGGCTTTCAAAGCAAATGAACCTGAAGCTGTTTCCAGTCTTGAAAGATAACCTGATCGTCTACATGAATATTCCAGTGAAATGATAGAGATTACATATAAAACAGCCCAAATGTATGACAGATACAAACACACAAATATGCAATAGTTTTACAGTATAATTCCTGCAATAATTAACATGTTCCAGCTGGCAGATTATTAAACTGATGCAGGGAGTAGCTTAAAAAGGCATGTAAAAAATGCTATCCCATCCCATTACTATGAGCCGAAATAAATGCTGCTACATTGACTATGCTTATTCATCACACTAATTACTTGATTTTTACCAGGTTGTGTATCTAAAATTTTGTTTTTCACTACGTAGCTTTGCTACTGATTATTTTCCTATAGGATTATGAACCATTTACAACAGAAAAACACCAGTGATGAATAGGTCACATAGTTTACAGCTTTACACCAAGCTAAATGTATTGTCCCAGATATGACCATGTGTGGTGCTCCTCTGACCACACCTGACTCTACACACTCCTGGTTGATGGAGCAGAGGTGTTTGTACTCAGGGACAGCCTGCTGTAAAAATCATATACTGAAAATACAAAAATCCTTTCATAGCTTTAGAGAAACGGCCTCCTCAAACATTGTCATTCAATTAAAAGCAATTCTTTATCTCCTTACAGTGTGCTGTCCTCAACACTGACCTGCCCCAACAGCTCTGGGAGTCCCAGCACCTGCCCTGTAAAGACTCCTAAGCAGATGAGGATGGAGTTGAACTGGCCGATAAACCCCCTGATGTGTTTTGGGGAGATTTCTCCCAGATACATAGGAAGGGCACTCAAGGCTATACCTGTCAAGAAGAAAAGAAAGTTTTGTGTTATTCACTGTACACTGCCATCAAGGATTTTAAAGTAATTTGTATCTCCAATAACTGTTATTATCTTAGCATAAATCAATATAAACTATTGCTTTGCATCTAATGTTTGTGTCTGGGCATTGATGCTAATCACAAAAAGGCACACTTTATTTGACATCAATTTTAATATCAAAGCTGAGATATAGTTAATCTTTGATCACCTAACTTTAATACTTCATCATAGATTAGATTAGATTAGATTCAACTTTATTGTCATTACACAAGTACAGGTACAAGGCAACGAAATGCAGTTAGGAAATTGTTAAAGATACAGTGATCAACAGCTTTTTGAAAAAGATGTTAATGTTAAATAATTACAGATGTTTGCTGGCAAGGCCTGCTCCTTATGATGCTAGCAACTAACCAAAGTATTTATGATAATATCCAGTACCAATGGCAATGTACATTTTTTTCAAGCTTAATAAATAATTAAAACACATGGAATATGAGTTACAATTTGCATTCATAAAGCACTAGATTTAAACACAAGAAGAGAGAAATTGCTGGTCTGGAAATATAACAACCAGCAGTCCACTGGGCATGATTACAGTGTATAAGCAGAGTGGAAAAAAAATAACATGTAATGATAAGTTCAACCAACTGTCTGTAATCACTCACTATTTAACAGTGATGTCTGAATGTACAGCTGAACAACTATACAACCCTATGGAACATCTCAAAAGCACAGTGAAAATGAGCTTTTACAATTCTTTCTTCTACAATCAGCTCACCTGTTGTACATTCCACATTTTAAGAGCTTATATACATATGTGATGCTGCTTTGTGCTTGGGGTAAGTGCATCGGCTCAAATATTGACATTTAGTTCCCACTCTTTTGTGAGTTAAAATTAAACAATAGCTGCAGATTTAGAGCAGCTGTAACGGAAGACTTAATATAATGAATACATACCTATCCATTTTAAATTAGATTTCTTTACTGTTAAAAATCTTTTGTTTTTCTTTTTTACTGAAAACTGTAATACAATCCAATTCTACATGTACCTGTACACAACTTTAAGTTGGACCCCCATGCTCTGGCCCTCATTTATCATATTGTAAAAACGGGTGCAGCTCTGTGCGTAAAAGCGGTCATACAAAAAAGCGCACGTAGGATTTATGAAACTGTGCGTACCAGGCCAATCCTGGTGTGCGCACAACCAACCAGCTGTTGATAAATCCAGAAGACTGAAACTGGCATGTTTTGAATGAAACGCCTCTAAATATTCACTGCTCAGCTGGACTCGCCTTTGAAGTTTACGGCAACAATAAACACAGCAAAACGAGACACTTCCATAAAGGTGGAAATGACAAATAAATACACCAAGATGAAAGATTATATAGATTTTCGTATGAAACGTGACAAATGTTTTTTTGCTGACAACCGTACAACATTTGAGGCTTAAATATTTGAAATTGTAACTCTGTCATAATTTCTATCCAAGGATAAAATAATAATTATATAACATTAAACAATAAGCATGTTAAAAAGCACCGGAGAAAAAAAGCCAGACCGGAGCCCTCAATTGTCCCAAGACCGACTTCCAGACCGAGCCCCAGAGTACCTGGTCGCTACATGGACCGCTGTCTATTATTTGTCTATAATGTGTTTGAGCAAACGTTGGATCGGGACATTTTTCACAGCGCACAGACCGACACACCTTTAAATACTGTAGATGAAGGAGTGTGGACCACGGCTCTCGGTACAGAAGTGCCAATGCGTTGTTAGTTCTAAATAATGGTTTTGCTGCTTGGCTCAGTGCTGACATTAAACTTGTGTAGCCTATGTTTACACCAGCCCCTTAACCTGGCGTGAGATTTGAGCTTACATGCGCCCACGTTCAGATTGATAGATTCCAAAGATTGCATGGAAACCAACAATTGGCCTCAAAAAGGTGAACACTTTAAGTTTAAGACAGGTCTGACTGTGTTATAAAGTAACAACTTTTGGCTCAGAGATGGTTCAGACTCAGTACGACACCAGCCTCTGTTTAAAGTTTAGCCTTTGCTAACACACGTTACTGCTCACATTCTCTCTGTTCTCCACTGGTGACGGGACATTTAGGCTACGTACTTGTTGTCTGTTTTGAAGAGAGTAAAGCGCAGCCTCAAACAGACTTTTTTTGTTGCGCTTGTTAGCTTCGCTTGTTAAGTCCATAGCCCAGCAGGTCTATGCAGCAAGTGAGACACAGACAGTGAGCGAGAGAACACTTTTGTGTAAAGAGAATGTAGGCCGGATGTGCCGCCATTTGATGATCACTGCTGTATTGTATTGCTGGTACACGCTGAACATTGTCATCTTTTAAAATTCTTCATAATAAAGGCTGGATGATGTTTTAAGGTCCCTGATGATTCGTATTACATAATGCTTTTAGATGATTAAACACTTTTCCTCAAATACAAGAAAGAAATTGCTGTACATTTGAAAGAAAATAGTAATTTGAGTTTTAATGTAATATTGTAATTCAGTGATCTGATGTTGAGTGTTGCCAAGAGTGGACAGGCAAAGAATTTGATTGAATGACTTTTGCTTACAGAGTGTGCTTTTTATAATATTGCCCAAATCATATTAGTATGATTTGTGTGTAAAATAATGCAGCTGTCAAACTTACCAGAGTCTACTCCGATTATGAAACGTCCAATTATAAGCATCTCAAAAGACCTCGATTTTTCGCCAAAGGACAGCAGCCCAGCAGCTATTAGAGCAAAGCAGTTGTTAAACAGCAGGGTTCCCTTTCTGAAACACAGGGATTTGGAGAAACAAAAATAGTAGGAATAAGGCAATAGAAATTTACAAAGGAACAATTGTTCCATAAATTAATGTGGTTTTGATACTTTGGATAGGAAATTTAATTCCAAACAGTAACAGAGAAGCAGGCAGGAGCAATGTCACGACAACCAAACAATGTTCTGCAAATTTTCCAAAATGATAAAGTGATTTGACTCACAAGGAACAAACTAACCATTTTCCATTTTACACCTAATATTTCACAGTTGACAGATTTATCTGAGGGTATACATGACGGTCGTTTTCATATCTGGATTTCACATATTTACATAAGCAATGTGTTTGGTCTATACTTTACATATTACCTTTGATACCACTGACCTATGAGAATACCTAATGCATGCATTTGTTTTGCCATAAAGAGTCATACAATACATTTTCAAATGCTTCTGTGTTGAACAGTATTTGAGTCACACTTTCAGAAAGTTTGAAATAATACTATATACACTTTAGTTTTTCTCAGTGTCCTCATTTGCCTATTTAGCTTTTCACCATCATCACATCAGAATTTAAACCTTCAAGGGACAAAACAACCAGAAAATGATGAGAGAATGAATAATACATTTCAGGCTGAACACAGTCAAGAGAGTCTTGAGAGCATCTTAATTCCATCGAATGACGTTGTAAAAAGGTTCTTGTCATCCTGCACTCTGACAGTGACATCTATATAATTAGTGGATAATATATTCCTTTTGAACTTCAGAGGATTCAGACTGTATTATTAACGCTGAGGTGCAAGACATTGTACCTACAGTTCCAACACAGTGAAAATAACTCTTGATTGGATTTCACAATTTGAACGTCAAACTGAAGTAACTTAGTAAAAAAAATTTTTATCTGACAAAAACAGGATATCGAAGTATTGAAATATTAATAATCCTGTCACTCGTTAAAAAGAACCTCAAATGATGGATGTGTTATGTGGTAATTATAACACAATGAGCTATATCTCTACTTCATTAGAACTGGTAAATTAGAGGCAGCTTTCTCATTCACACATTTGTGGGTTGAAGAGGTGGGAGGGGAAATCTTGTTTGGATACTGTAATAATCTGATGTTATTCCAACAATTTCTATGGTTCTATTTTAATTTCTATGGTATGTGCCTTCTCAGATACTTCTGCTCTACGTAGACTTTAAGTCATGACAGGTGCGCTTTTTTAGCAGCACAAATTAAACAACACACCAGTGTAGACCATGGTTCACTGTGAATGTCGGGAATAAACTTCATCAATCAATCTTCTTCACTTCTGTTTAGTTGTCTGTTAAATTGTGTACTGCGATTTTGAGACATGTATAATGCTTATTACTCAAAAAGCAGCTTTTTTACAGAATGCCCGGATGCTGCATAAAAGGGGAAAGGGTAGGGAAATGTATGTCATTGGTTGAGCACAAATGGGACACAAGTCTGATTGAGACTGAAAATTGATGTAAAAATATTCAGAGCATAAAGGGGCTTGTGAGCCAGTGGATTGTAGACGTGAAAAGCAAAGCACTTGGCAGATGATGCACTCATTTTTAAGGCGTGTCCATTGCTGGATATGGCATAAATGGGCAGTATTTATTTTTTTTTTTAGATTGACAAGTCAAGTTGCATATGCAGAGGTGGGACAGTCTGTATTTGGTAATTTTAGATGTTTTAATGGCTAAATTTACCTGTGAACTTAAGGGTCTTGTGTTTACAAGATGACAAATATATTTCACAAATAGCAGTAGTTATTAGTATATGTTATTTTACACGAGTCATTGATGTGTGTCATGTCTGAACATGAACAAAATGAATGCACATTAAATAGAATATACAGTAAATGGCAATAGAGAACTTACTGCAATAAATGAAGAACAATAGCGGTGTATAGGAGTAAAACAGGGCATAACCTGACACGGGAAGCCGCATGTGGATGGATGAATAGAAAATAAATTATAGGACATACGAACAAAACCTTGCAGCATTCAATCATGTATCTTTTGCAGGAAGCGTTCTAGGCACGGAGCAGGTGCGTAAATTTGAATAAAGCCGAGCAGCAGAGTTAGTGACACAGACGGGACTCACTGGAGTCTGGACTGTCTACGTCTAAACACTCATTGAGTTTTTGCTTCTCTTTATTTAATATCTACAATGAGCCTTTTGTTCTTTGCTTATTACAGTCTATAGACCATAACATAAGCATATTACTGAGTAAAGTCTCACATAACTGATACTGTCAGAAGCAGAGGCTGTAGCCTCATACTGTTGCTCTCATTTAGTGCTTCTCTGATGGAACACAGGGTTTAATAGATGAGCCTTATGCACTTTTATTTATGTTTAAAGAACACTAAATATATAGCTTGATATTGTATTTTACTTTTTGATACAAACTGATACAAAAAGTATAGATTTGTAAATTTTAGCTTTTAGATGTTAGTGAAACTAAAGTTTATAGTTATTTTTGATAATTGTCATTTTGAGGTGAGCTCTCAATGATTTCAGTTGCGACCAGAGGGATAGGCTTCAGTTTCACTAAATATTCAGGCTTTAACAGAAATGTGATCTTTTTAAATAAAAATGAGCAGTTTATCTCAGAATTGTCCGGAACAGTACAGTGTTCTTGGCCAAAGCAAGGACACAGTTTCACGTCAAATATTTTAGTTCTTTTTGTTTTGTATGTTATAAATGAGCTTCAGCTCTGGGCCTAAAGGACATGTTCTGTTGTTGTAATCTGCTGCTGCTAGTCTTCTGTGACAAGAGCTCTACTTATGTAGGGAACTGCTGTTTCTATAAATCCAGGGTGAAGCAGTGCCCCAAGAACCTATCCCGCTTAGGGCCCCCAGATGAACAGGATTGCTCTCATGAGTCGCATTAGCTCAATAAATTTTAATGTATAATGGAATTATGTATTAAATATACATTTAGTAAAATTAATTATCAATACATTTTAGATACATTATATTAATGTATCTATATTATAATTGTTTTATTTTTAAATCTCAACTAACGCTCCTTCGATACATTTAAATATACAAGTGTTATCAGGCCTCAATCCGTCTTGCACCAGAATCCCGCCTCAGAATTCCCACAGCGCTGCATGGTGGCTCGTCCACACCTGAGTCAGGTGTTAGATGTGTCACTGACTATGAGCCTTTCGCCACCGTAAGATCAGGCCCTCTGTCTTTGTTTATGTGTTATCATTTGCGCATAATCTTTCTAAGTTAAATTGATGTATTTGCATTGGCATTTGCGTTTTAATCTATTATTCTGTACCGCTAGAGTAAGAATTAAAAAAGCCTGCAGGTCTTGGCATAGAGCAGCAGAAAAAGATATAAGAAAAAGTATCCAGTGACATATCCATAAAGTAAATCCATGGGGGTTACATTGTTAACCCAGATGGAATAAGGAAATGACCTCTGGTATTTGTGCTGCCTAATAGCAAGTGTCTGGAGTGGCTGATCTTATGGGACTGTGGTATGGCACAAATGAATGCAAGGAGGAACACCATATAGCACACAGGAGGGAAATGAGAATATACTGTGGAAATCTCTTGTGTTGGAAAGTCTAGATTTAACTCACATCTGACTGGCTACTTACGACATACTATACTTCTATCATACAAGGCTCGGCTTTACAATGATTATAATGCAAAAACACTCACCTTCCAAGGACTTTGATGATTAAGGAGACAGACAGCGCTCCCACAAGACCCCCAATGGAAAATATAGACACGGTGATGGACCATAGAAGTGTAAGAGACTCTGCTCCAATAGGATCCCCATATCTCTCAATCCATGTCTTATTGTAGAAGTCTTTAATGTACTACAATAGAGGAGAAAGGGGACAATGTCACCATGCAATGACACAGTCTGAAGGCACATGGTGGTCTTCCTTTGAATAGGCTATTATGGATTGTTAAACATATTAAAAACTTCAGTTAAAGTCTAATTTATAAGATATGAATGTATATGGATGTGGACAGGATGTACAACTAATTAACTGTGAGGCCTCCGTTTAAACAATGTAGGAAGAAAATGGGACAGCAGAACAAGTCCTGTAAAAAATAAAAGCTTTGAAACAAACAGTAAATTATAGCCTTCTCTTGTAAAAAAAAAATAAAAATAAATGTATTATACATTATAAATATTTAACTACTGTGTATTGGTCTGTCTTTTTTTTTAAACATTCATCAATTCTTTATGTTTGTTTATGTTTTTAAGTAGAGTCTGTAAAAAACATTCACACATTACAGGTAAAAAAAAATAACTAGCCAATCAGTGCTTTAAATCAAAAAGTGGTGCAAAAACGTATTAGAGAAACCAATGAGAACAGTGGAAGTTAGAGCCTTTGTTTCTAGATATATTTGAACTTTTTCTCTGCCAAAATAATGCAATTCATACTGTTACAAATGTCAATCCCATTAGTGTATATTTTCTGTTCTCCTAATATTGTAAAGCCCTAATCAATATATTAGTAAACTTGCAGGCAAAGTTCAAACAAACATCCAACAGGAGAAGCAGCTGGCTAATCCATTTTGTATGAATTATTTTGGAATAGCAGGCGCAAAAGTGAACCCCTACAGTGGTGGAGAGGAGCCAGTAGGCTTCTGAAATAACTTGTGTTTGTGTTCATTGCAGATAAAACAACATAAAATATGAGGCCCAAATTACACATGATTTTGAAAAAAGGCTGCATCTGCAAAAAGAAATCTTAATTGGGCTGATCAGTATTGAATTTAAGAGATAACCGCCTGATAAACTGTCATTAAACCAGCACTTATAAAAGATCTGCACGTAATTTATGTTCTGATTAAAGATCATAATTGTTTTCAGAGCTCATTATATAAAAAGGACTCTAAGTGTAATAACTAGCTTGTACTTTTTCATATGATTTGGGCAAGTTATTTCTTTGTAGTGATGGAGTATTCACTTAAGAGCATAAGTCATAGTAAGAACAAAGAGTTCTGAATTAACAATGAGACTCACTGCACTTCATTTTAAAGTCATGGCCAGGAGGGTGGTGCTCTTATTAAAAGAACAGCCCCAGTCTTCTGCCACTGGAGTGTTTACACAATGTTCAGGTAGAGCAATTGTAATGCTTTTCTGAAAACCCTTTGAATGAGCAAAAAGAAGTACCGTATTTTTCGGACCATAAGACGCACCTGGTTTTTAGAGGAGAAAAATAGGAAAAAAAATATTCTGAACCAAATAGTGTAATAAAATATTTAATAAAGTATAACGGAATAATATTTGAATTATATGACTGGAGTGAAGGGCATGCGCACTGCTGTGTACTGTAACACCGCCTACTACATGCTATCCTCCAATAGCATACGGTGACACAGTACAGCAGCATTGCGCCTTCCTGCACACATCGGCTTCCGTAAGGAAGGTGAGGGAGGACTCGCTGCCGCTCTACCACTACGGTAAGGCAAGGCGACACCGCCAACTTTCCGGTTTTAGGACGACCGCTCTACCACTGCGCCCCATTTAGACACACCTTCATTCACTCAATCCATTACAAAACCTCTACTTTCGCTGCCACTCTGCCAGTATCTCAGTGGACTACTGAGAAGCCTGGACACGGGGCGGGGGAGGGATGATGCAGTTTCCAGGGACACGGAAGGTCCCGGAGGACCCGCTGCCGCTCCGCAACTCGGACCATGAGTCGAGTTGCAGAGCGGCAGCAGCGGGTGAGGGAATAAGATATGGTCCGAATACCGTAATATATGGTATTCTGACCATAAGACGCAGGCACTTTTCCTCCCACTATTTGGTGAAAAAAAAGTGCGTCTTATGGTGCGAAAAATACGGTATTTCAAAAAAATATTATTTTTCCATTGTTGCTTGAACCCTTAATCAAAGCTCTTGTACCAACTGCAAATTTTTATTCACAAGTGACATCTACAAACACATCTTCAATGTACTGACTTACAGGACCTTTAATTATTTCTAGACAAGCAGATGGCCAGGTTTAAAAGCATGGGTTCCCCTTGCATTGGTGTCCAACTAAAACACAATAAAGACTCAAAAGTAAGGGTTTACGAGGCCACTTCTAAGAAAGCTTAAAGCAACAACAGTTTACCAAGAAAATGAAAATTCAACATTTCAGTCCCTCGTTGTCTGTTCAATCATTCCATTATACTTTCTGTGAAAGGAGCATGGACTTGATTTCTTGTAAAGGTTATTGATACATGTAACACAGTCTGATGTGGATTTTATGAGAGCTTATTTTAGAAAACTTTAAGCATGAGAATGAAAGTAAAAAATGGATGGATAGCAATAGACTCTTGTTAACATTGAAACTATTTTGGTGTAATAACCTAATTACCTAATTATGTATTTATTATATATTATATGAATAACTATATTATGTGTTTGGTGTCAAGATTGACTTTAAGGAAGCAACTACACATAGTGTGTTACGTTCATTAATGAGACGAGGATGGGATGACACAAGTTCTTTTTCCCCACTCCTTTTTGAGCAGATAGTGTCTGTATGGTTTATAAAAATTTTTTTAAATAAAACATTTCATGAAATCTGATAAAATGAAGTGAGTATGCAGTACGTATGTTATCACAAGAAAATGTTTATGTTGTTGGATACATGCCGATTTCTTTCATTAATATATTTTTCACTTGCTCAAAATAAATAAATAAATCACAAAAAATTACAAATAATAAAGTCAATTATCACCTTGATCTGAAGGGTTGCCTGAAAGAATGTTTATGATTTTTAAGACTGTTAACAGATGAAAAAAAAAATTATGTTAAATTAAGTTTGTGTTCCACAAAAGGCATTGTGAGGCACTCAGTGTTTAACTTACCACAGCAGGAGCGTTGACCACAGAGAGGTTGTAACCATAAAGAAAGGATGACCCCAGAGCACCGAAAAAGGCCGCGCTCAACAGGCAGGTTGTGACTGGCTGCTAATAAGAGAACACAGCACAAAGACTGATGTTAGGCATACAAATACACAGAGGAACCCTTCTTAGACAGACTCATTGTTGCCTTCAAGAACAGACTACGCAAAAGGAATCTCACTTAAGAAATGTGTGGGATGTAAAAGTAACATTAATCCGATGAATTTCATTATATACACCTCTGGAAAGAATTAAGAGACCACTTCAAAATTATCAGTTTCTCTGGTTTTACTATTTATAGGTATGTGTTTGGGTACATTTTACATTTTTGTTTTATTCTATAAACTACTGACAACATTTTTCCATTTTCATTTTTCAAGAGGATAGTGATGACCACAGAAGTGTTTTTTTTATACTTTTCCTTATTAAATAAGATTTGGTTCAGCACCTCAGTAGAATGAGATGTGCCTGTGTTGGGATTCAACAGACATTGGAATGGTTTCCATACTTGTACAGATGCTGATTGCTAGCAAAGATTGCAGTGGTCTCTTAAATTTTTCCAGAGATGTATATTATATTAATCTCCATATAGAGCTACAGTCCTGCGTACAACTTTATAGACACAACATTTTTTCACAAACTGAACAGAAAAATGTTAATAAGCTTTCACTATGGCCTTAAAGATACCATTAAAATGTGCTACATAAGGAAGCACAAATCTAAACCCTGTGGAAAATATCTAAAAACGTGATGCATGATCAAAATGTTTTTAAATTCTTACTTAAACTTAATGATTTCAAAAGCTATAAATTATAGCTATAAAAGCTAAATTTGTACTGTAAAAGTTTTTTTTTTTGTAAAAAGATGATTTTCCTATTTATTCCAATAATAAAATTTAACCTTCTTTATGTATTATGAAAGTATGTGGAGCTTTTGAGTGCAACTTCACCAACTTTAAATGCCAGGAGGCATAATTCTGTCCTGTACATAATGATAAGGCACAGCAGTTGGTGAAATGAAGGTGAGGAGGTTAGAGGGATGGGTTAGGCCCCAAAGCAGAAAGAGAAAATGAAGGCAAAAATGGACTTTTCTGAGCTTTTACCATGTTCTAATGTTGTTTCTACCTCAACACATACCCAAAGTTGTGTTTTGTTTCATTTGCACAGGTTTGAGTAATTAATAATGTTGAGCTATAGTCCTCTTCACGAGCCATACTGAGTAATGAT
Organism: Perccottus glenii; assembly: GCA_024416835.2. Taxonomy (NCBI): domain Eukaryota; kingdom Metazoa; phylum Chordata; class Actinopteri; order Gobiiformes; family Odontobutidae; genus Perccottus; species Perccottus glenii. Next base: position 39,904,968 of record CM044546.2, read on the forward strand.
CTTAAAAATAGGGCAAACCGTCCCTCTAGAAGCCGGTTTAGGTTTAGATCCAAGTAAGTTCAAGTTTAGTTTGAGCAAACTCTTGAGTTTTCCATCTCCAAAAAGTGGTTTGGTTTTGCCATGGTAACTTACACCACACGGCTATCCTGCTCTGGAACAGGTTTAGTTGTGTTTTAGAGTCCGCAAAACCAATGTCGCCCATCAGATGAGAGCAAAGTCACATAAATCTGACGCTGCACCAACTTCAACCCTATTGTTCTTGGACTTTTTTTCTTTTTGTTCAGAGAAAATAGGCAACTTTGTTAAACTCTGCACATACAGGACATCGGTTACACTGAAAGATTTTTTTGTATTTAATTTTGTTTCCACAAATTTGGGGCACACCCAAGTTTTATTACAAAAAGTGTAAATTGTTTTTGATTCATCATTTTCATAGTTTTGGTTAATCTTTTCTATGGTTCAACATGTTTTAATGTCAAAAATATTTACTGTGTGAAACATTATAAAATGTGATGTTAATAGGTTGAATACTATTGGGTGTTCACTGCACAGACATGCCCACTAATAATTGGTTTAGGGTTTAAACCTGAGTTGAGAGATAAAGTTGATATCCAGTGTCATGCAACAGATAAACCCAAAGTTACCCAGTTTGGATTTGTTTGGTTTTATCAACTCAGAACTTACTCTGCAACTCTTCTAGCAACAGCCCTCTGGAAGTGCTCCTTCCTGCTCCTCGTGTTTACTCCAGTAAGTTTGCAACGTGTTTAACTATGCAGTAAAAGCCGAAAAGCACGCCATTTTATTGCCCTTTCATAATGACAATATCGGTGAATAGGGGACCAATGGGCGGATGACATTACAATCTATGGTGGCCGAGAACATAAGATTTAGTTGTGATGTGTCAGATTAATGTGACTCACATCTGATAATGCAGTTTGGGTTTGTCTCTAAATAAGCCATGAGCCATTGTGGGCATCTGACGCATTTGCTCCTTGAGCTGCCGAGCATTTTATTTAATTAAACAAAGCCCCAACATTATTTTGGCTTCCATTTAGGTAAAGTAGTAAATCCAATTTCCTATCTAACTCATGGTTAGACATCTACAGATAAAGATATCACTGTCAGAGTGGAGTACTGCCATTTGAACTAAAGAAAGTGATATTTTCAAAAAGTACAAACATGGGAACAAGCCAAAGAACAAGCAAGAGCAAGACAAAGACTCACCATTGGGTGGAAGATAATGTTGAGCAGAAACTAGCCTAATACTAAAGCACATGATATGCTTGGTTGCCTCAGTCTGTTTCCTTTTAGAGTTACAGCTAGGATTTGCCAATATACAGCGGTAAAATGAACCTCAGTCTCAGCAGTTCCTCTTCCTCATGTTTTTACATTACAATTGAATTCTTACAGACCTTGCAGAGCTAAAAAAATGAAAAGGAAAATGTCATATTATTTTAAGTCACTAGCCTTAAAAGTGTATTGTAGTAGAAAGTAAAAAATACTGATTATTGATTAAGTTGGGAGTAGATGGTCAGGTGTAGAATATACCAAATGTCCAAGCTGAAAACAGCACAATTGTTATAATAGTAATGTGTGTAAGGTATTGCACTGAAGATTTTCATCTTTTTGGCGATAATTAAACAACTCAAAAATAGTTTAGAGAACCAGATTTAGGCCGCTATTTTTTATAAAAAAAAAAAAAAAATTATATTTTTATTTAACCTTTATTTAGGTCCAACTGAGATTACAAATCTCTTTTTCAGAGGAGTCCTGGGAAACCTGAGCACCCGGAGAAAACCGGAGCAGACACGGGGAGGACATGCAAACTCCACACAGGACCTTCTTGCCTCAAGACAGGAGTGTTAACCACTCTGCCACTGTGCCGCACTTAAATGTAGCCTCAGTCTAGTAAAGACAATGAAAAATGGTCTGAATGAAAGAAAGGACATTTGCTAAAGGCTGTGCTTTAATACCACAATGAATGACGTTATGTCATTGTTCTTTGAGAGCACTTCACATTAGTTTTGTTGTTTTGGGATTTAGAGTTATGATACATGCATAATGTTAAGACAATAATCTGATCAGAAATGGCCCACTTTGCTTGTGCTGTGTAGAAATAGCCGAAAGACTTAGAAAAGGTATACGGTACCATAGCACTCATTAACTCATCCAACTCCAGCTTAAGGCACACAATGTGTTGGTTATGTGAGAGTTTGCCTTCTGTTATTTTTTCAAAATGGAAAGCCAATATAACATTAGCTACTTCCCTTGTATCTAGCATGTTTTTAGGTGTGTTAATTGGACATATGATTTTGTGAAACTATAAAAAAGAGGTTTTGTGAGTTTAACATTGAGAACGTTGAATGAAGGTACAAATCAAATTTAATATAACTGGTATTTGATAGCTGTCACTAAAAAGCCAGTATGGCAACATTATACTTTGGAAGAAAGAAAACTTTCTTTCTTCTTATATTAAAGCTGTAGTTTAGTGATCCTAATGCTTGTCAAAGAAATTGGCAGAGCCATCAAATAGTATTTGACAAATATACATAAACTACTTTGAGATTTGAGAATGTATCAACAACTGTTACACCTAAAACACTATTTCTATTTTCAAAGCCCTAGCTGAAAGTTGTCTTTAACACAATTTCAGATGCATAACATTGTCAAGATATTCAGATATTGGGACATGAGATGCAGAGTTTCCCAAAAGTCACTAATGCTACTGACACAAAAACAAAATGCATTAAAACATTTAAGCTGTTGTTGAAGAAGATTAACTAACCTTCTTGGCAGGGTCACTCATGTTTTGCTCAGCTGAGATATCCTTCTGCAGTTTGTCCATCTTAAAGTTTTAACACCCTTTAAAGAAAAGGTCATATTTTTAGCTTTTACAGAATACCAATGAGTAACAACACATTTCACAACAAACGGCAGGAAGTAGAGTGACTATTGTGTACTGGTGAACAGGAATAAAGATACTTTTCCAACAAAACAGCTAACAACTGAATACAGACACTCTAGGATTATTGATCGGAATGTGGTCACAAGTTCAGGATTTACAAACTTTTTAGCAATAGGGGCCTTTATACATTTTCATTTTTTCTCTGAGTCAGTAACCCTCATTTGTACTGCAGTATATTGATGACAAGAGAAGAGTGTAAGTCTGCCACCTAGTGGTGATGAAAACAGCAGCATTTGGCCAAACACATTTTAGTTAAAGATTAGTCTTTTTAGAATAACACACAAATAGACTATTTTATTATATTATATATTTATTTTTCAGGCTGTTGACGGACGTTTTGTATTGTTAGGCTGAACAACCAAGCAGACTCACAAAAACATATTTCATCACATATTTGGTGAAAAAAAACTTTTCAGAAAAAACTTTTGTTAATATGGGCCCTAATTTTAATAAATAAGTAACTTTATGTCTCATAGAGCTCACGTAGTTAACAAAAGCTGTTATTGCAGATAAGCACTTCCTTTATGTTAACAAACAAAACAGGAACTGAAATGTTTTAAAAAAGGATGATGTTGTGTCCGTTTTAGACACAGCCCAAAATATTGACTTTACTCTTATTGATGTAATGAGAGCACAATTAGAGAACAGATGACTGCTTCTGCCAACAGGGCAAGTACAGGGGAATGAACTTGCCCCTGTAAAATCATGATCATGATTGTTACTTAAACTAAAATTTTTATTTTGCTTCGTTTTTAGATGTATAAACCCTCAGATATCAGAATGGCCGCATAAACCAAAGTCATCTTTATGTCTGTGAAGGTTCTCAGTCATCCAGGTCATCTTGAAGAAGATAGAAGGACAACAAACACCTGAATGGAACATTTGCAAAACTCACATGAGCCTTAACAAAACTCCCATCAGGAGTCACACTGCCCTATCATAGCTAACAACTATGAGAACAGAACAGCCTGGTCCAATCAGAGTTAGTTTAACCAACCCCTCCCTCTAGAAATAAAAAAGCACAGCTCTCTTACCAGTTCAACTCAGAGTTGAAAAGGTCTCTTGGGAGACAAAACATCTTCACCTTGAAAACCTAGTCCAGATGCCTTTGCTTTAATCTTTTCTTCAAGTCATCTATATTCAATCATAGCTGCAAAAATTATGAAAGTGGGACCAACCCAACAACAGATGTTAGGAATTGTTCAAAATGTATCTATGGGGCTATGTAAGTGTGGTTTTAAAGTAGGGCTGCAACAATTAGTTGACACAATCAACGATGTCGATTATAAAAAAATCGTTGACACTGATTTTCTGTTGTCGACGCGTTGCCTAGGTTCATGTATTTCCCTAAGTTTAATTCCCCTTTATAACTGCAATGCGCTACAGGAGATGCAGGGGGCAGTGTGGGCTCAGGGGGTGCACGTCTAATGAAGAAAAGGTCAGTGTAGCAAACGGCTGTGTCCGAACGCACTCCCTAGTCCCTAAACTCTCAACCCCTCAGTGTATAGTGAAGCACAATAGAGGACTATATATAGTGGACTCAATTAGTGAATGGTTTCGGACACTCTGCTTGTTTTCTGCCACCATTAGTCACGTGACTCTAATGCGTTGTGGAAAAAATTTGGCTGCACTACATTTCAGACATTCGGTCACCACTACAAAATGGCGTAATCACTAGATGGTTGATTATTTTTCGACTATTCAGATCCTTCAAGCTACTATTTTTTTTAAACGACTAGCGACAAATCTAGTGACTTTTTCTGATGTTATTGGATACTCGTTTTAACTTTTTTCAACAAGTGGCGGGTGCTCATTAGAGATGTGACGTTCGCGAACGAACCGATTCTTTTGAACGGCTCACAAACATGAACGATGGGAGGCTGCAGTCAGAGCAGGAGACGTTCACCTCTCCGCGTCTAGAGCATGGATGTTCATTACTGTTGGTTAACATAAGCTAAACATCTAGCTGGCTAGTGTCTCAGTCACAGATGCACACAAATGAGCTCCTCCGCGAGACAGAACAGTTATAGGGAGAGCACAGCGCAGGCTGACCCTTTCTAGCGTGATGATATTAGTTATTAGTTGTGTATTACAAAGTTTACAGTAGTAATAGTATGTAGACATTTCCATTTTATTTATTTATTAAAGCTGTTTTGCACAGAAATTCATTGCAGATGGCTTTGTTTTTGAAGTTTATTTGTGAGTAGGTATTGTATGAATAACATAAGTCAACGTAGCTTTACACACACACACACACACACACACACACACACACTTTGTACTAAATGTAAATCCAAAATAGTGATGTCACTGTCTAAGCAGAGGGATTTGTGCAACCCTATGGAATATATAGATGAGGTAATAATCAATATTTCAGAAGAATTCAAACTCAGATATTGGTGTGTGATATCTGAGTTTAAATTATTTGACTACAAATCTCACCCCATCATTCATCTCAGTGATTATTTCCAGGATAAACTGAGATGCCCCCAAGCTGGCTTCTTAAAACTGACTAAATATTTAAAAAGAGCCAAAGAGCCGTTCTTTTGAACGGCTCTTTGAAAGGAACGGATCGCGAAGATCCGGATCCCCTCAAAGAGCCATAAATCCCATCACTAGTGCTCATAGATTGCCGTGGGCCCCTCCCCGTCCCGAAGCGCTCACAGACGGCCCAATCAGCACGGAGCATTACCTCCCAGCTGCAGTCAGAGCAGGAGACGTTCACCTCTCCGCGTCTAGAGCATGGATGTATCATTACGTTGGATTAACATAAGCTAAACATCTAGCTGGCTAGCTCATCAGTCTCAGTCTAAACTGTACAAACAAAAATCAAACCCTGAAACGGTTGGTTTGTTGGAGAGGACAGCTTGTAAAGCTGATTTCTGTTTCAAACTTAGTGATGTAAAAAAAAAAAAAAAAAAACACATAGCAACTCAAAGTCATACTCAAAAGGCAAAGTCAGTTCCACTCAAGCTTCCATTATGGTTTATTTATGGTGTCCTACAGCGTTTATTACAATTACATGCACATGGCACATTATGCAAATTAGGCAATGATGTCATTTAGCTACTTCTAGCGACTTTTAGGACAGCCAATAGCTAATTTCTTTACCGAGGCGTTGGTAACACAAGAAGAGCACAAAGAACAGAGCATACTGAAGCAGCTGTACCTGCAGCAGCTACAGCTGAACACAGACTTTAAAAACACAGAGCCCACAGAAATGCTGTTTACTGTGGACTCACATGTTTTAAGAGTTAAGAACTTGTACATTTGTGTTAGCTTACGTTACTAAACAAACGTCTATCACTTCTACAAACTTAGTGACAGAAGTGTCAAAGTTTATGAATTTAATGTCAAAAGCATTTTAATAAGACAAATTATGAACTTTCAGCACAATAATTTTCTATCTAGATTTACTTTTCTAAAACTTCCACCCATTGCAATTAATATCACTAATATGCACTGACAACTAAACTGTATCCACTTATACATACAGTAGATAAGTAAGCCTAACATTGTAACATTGGAGCAAAATGGAAAAAAAATATTTTTCAAAACTTCTGCTTATAAAATTATTTGTTCACACACTTGCTCAACAATATCCTACAGTCAGATACAACTATGAGCTCACTTACCAATGCAGTAGCTGTGGATCCTATGCTCATTGAAAATTCACTGTGCTTTCAGTATCTCAGCATGCTGGTAATACACAGGGATGAGTAACTTGTCTCCTCCCCCTGTGCGTGTGCCTTTATGGAACCCGGGAATTTACAACAACAAAAGAGTATTATTAAATAAATTTATTTTGGCAGTCTATAGACTACAATTAGCCAAAATATTATCAAGCCATTAATCTAACCACAATGCTACTATGAGTGAAACAATGAACGAAAGCTAGCATTAAGATGATTATGGCAATGTCTTCAACTGGCCAAACATCCAACTAACATTAAACTGAACAATGATAGCAATGTGCAAAGTGCAGGAAAGGTACTAGATGCACACTAGGTTACTCTGAATGGATCATTATTTTAAATGGTTCAGGGACTCACTGGCCATAAAAAATATTAATACCAACTGATATGCAAGACATGATATAACAAATAAACCCAGCCCATACAAACCTAAAACACTAATACTTTTAACTATCTAGTTACATTACAACAGTATAAATATTCAATTATCATATACGAGATGCCAAGAGCTAATGGTAAAACCCAATTTACTGCAGTATTTTTTTCCTACCGTACATCCAGTCATGTGTGTCTCTCTGACTTGTCCCTGCTGCATTTTTAAGCGGCATTCCTTCACCTTCTGAGAACACACCTTTTATCTTTAGCATCTGGCTAAAGTTCAAAACAATTGTATGGTCTACATTAACACAGCTCTGTTAGACCGGCTGCCCATGTAAACTAGTCAATCCACACGATCGCCTTGTGGTAAATTTCAAAATTATCATTGCTAGAAAAGGAGAAAACTTGCTACTGTCGAAAGACTAGCTTCAAGAGCTTGGTCTTTCGGTCCCAAAAGATTTTCCTCGGGCATTCCCTTCAAGGATCAATAGCTGCTTTATTCTCTCATGGCTTCACGTTATTCAGACTGTCCAAACTACTGTCTGTCAGCAGGAAAAGAAACTGTATTAAAAAGAGGCCAAAACATAAGAGTTTTAGTGCAACGTGTGGCCAAACATTTTGCTAACTTGAGAAATAGTGTGCTGTGTAAACACTGGAGTCCTGGGGCTGCCATGAACAAAAGATATGGCCAAGTAATGAGACACGGGCTAGTAAGATGAACACCCCTACTAGGACAACCCCAGAGACTAGGTAACAGGGATGTTTGCTTTCTCAAGATGTGAAAAGAGCTCTCAAAGGGCAGCATAAAACATTTTTAAAAGGTCAACCACACAATTAGCTATATACAGTATAAAAGCTAATGTTTTATAAAAGCACAATGGTGTCTATGATAACAGGGATACATCAAATGTGATCTGTCCAAAATGAATGTCAGCAGCTGTGTTAAACATTGACACACAACCTTCCTACCATGTACAATAGATTATATAATCTCCCAAAAAGACTAGGTTTATACAATCTTCACAATGTTTATTTATAAATAACTTTACTATGTACTAAAAGAACAGAAAAGAAAACTTACTTACGACACAAACTCTGTAATTTTGATGTCCGACAAGGAAAACATGGCAACCGTCAAGAACAAAATTAAAGAATACCATTATCACATGAGTCCAATAAACTAACTTAATTTACTGGGACACTGGTTATCCGAGAGATGTTCGAGACCACTCTAAACAGCAGAAAATGAGGCCAATATTCTTTGTGTGGAGTTAATAATAAACTACAGGTGAGACAGTGTACATTGAGTGGGGGAGTGCACATCAAAGGGTCATTTTATCATGTCCTGGTGTACTTTTCAAGTATTTATTCAAGCTTTACTGACTTAAAAATAAGTAAAAATATAGAATTGGGATCCCTTTAATGATCGCCAGCACTTACTCTGCAACACCACAATACTCCAAGCTGTGATATTTCTGTCCTAAATGTCCTAAATGACAAACAAACCAAACAGCATTGTGTTGAGCACCATTTTTCGAATTTCTTTTGTTTGTTTTTTATTTATTGATTTGTTTACAAACATGACTGTAGGTGTAATTATATTTGCCGAACAGTTCATCCTAAATGTTAACTATAAGTCCTCATAAGTTTACTTCCTGTAGAAACTTCAGAGGAAGAAATAAGCTAACTACTAGCCTAGAATAACGGATTAGCAAAGGGCTACTGCTTTAAGACACAGGTGCGTTCATTGGGGACTATTACCGTAAATTACCTCTAACTATATTTAATCAATAATCTCTAGCGAACACTTACAAACACAAATGTTTGTTAGACTCACAAATAAATACTTACATAACACCGTAAAGCCGAGTTTTTTTGTTCAGGAAACATGGTTTTGACTCGCAGTCCGGTAAGTCCAGTCTGCAAAGCATGAGCTACGCATCATGAGTCACATTTGACAGCAATCGTGTCGGCAAAATACAACAGTGTGAGCAAAAAGTACTTCAGTTTGTGACTGTTTCCCATCATGCATAGTGCTACTAAACTGCGCTTGTATAAAGCACGTTTCAACTTTTAGTCACAAGGAATAACATGAAGGAGAGTCTGTTGCAAAAAGTTGCATTATTTTTTTTGTTAATATAGCACACCTTTATATTTATACCTTTATTCTGCCTGTGGTTGCTGTTGAGACTTCTTTCAGTCTTGAAGTTACAGGTAATTTCATTGCAAAAAGGTGTGACACTTTTTCACCTTAGCCCTACCCCTTGGGTCTCTAAAGTATGGGGTACGGAGTAGGCTACCCCAATAATTGGGACACCACACCTGTAGGGGCATAGATGTATATTAGATAATAAATAAATAAGTATATAACATAACATTTTTAGGCTATAAGTCTTTATAATATAGGCTATATACTGTATAAACTCATACAGCCTAGTTTATAATTGATATTTTAATACACAACATAATATTACGGTCTAAGAATACATCCGTCATTGTTATACAGCCTATGAACAGTTGTGATTATTTTGACTTTAGTCTTGCTCTGAACAGTATCAGCTGCTGTTTCCACACTGTTACAGCCTTAAGACACTGAAGGATGTTACTTCGACCACGAAAACCAAAAGGACTGTTTGTAGACGTTATATCAACTTATATCATAGGAAAAACAGATAGCGATGTAAATTAAAAGTTGCAAAGCTTCTGTAAATACGAGACTGTGACCTGTTTATGTTAGGCTAACATTAGCAAAAAGTGAGGTCAAGATTAAAGGAACATAAAACAGGACAATTGTAAGTTTAAATCTTTTTTTGCCCAAATTAGTTACATTTTGCACCTCTCTTGCACCTGAGGAGCTGGTAAACACAGTGCATTATGGAAAATTAGCACTTTGTTTCAAGTGTGGTCCTCCAAAATCTCAGTTTGGCCCTTCCCCTTGATCCAAGTAAGTATTGGGCATTGTGACATGACACCACTTCTTTTCTAGTGAACGCGCAAACCGAGGGCTAAGGGGTAGAATTGGGATTGTCTTCAGGATGTTTTGGTGTCACTTTATTTTACACTACACTTGATACATTGTATCTACCTCCTTGTATAACAAACTGTAATACCATGTAACTACATTGTTGTTAGAAAAATTATATATTTCCTATTGTTATTAATTACTGATTGCTCTTAGTCCTGCTCATGTCATGTCAGTCCTGCTCATATCATGTCCTTCATGCTAATCTAAACATAGACATAGACATAACTAGCCACTAACTACATTCTGCACCTGGGAACTTCTCATGGGAAGGCGTGGACGAGATATGCCTCCTACCACTGTATGTATGGCATGATAATCTTATGTATTGTTTATCTTTGTAAGCAAATCGCCTCTACCATTGTCTACATGTGTCTGATTTTTTTTCATTCTTGCAAGAATTATAACCTGACCATTCATTCCAAATCATACTGCAATCTTCATTGTCTCTCTCATTGATCTGAACTAAAATTTATTTTAACAATTGTACATACATAATGGAATTACATGTTTACATGTTGTAGGTAGGGTTAGGATATAGATGTAGTATGTAGTTACATGTCATTACAGGTTGTTACACAGTATGTTACATTGTATTTAATGGGGTAGATACAATGTATCAAGTGTAGTGTAAAAAGTGTTATCAGTATGCAATGGTAATCCACATTAAGATGATCATAATCCAGCCAACTTGACCGGCATGTTTTGAGCTTTTCTAGATAATGGCTGAGCAACAATTCTTGGAAAAAAGTTATTAGCAGGGAGTGGTATCTCATTTTTGGGTGGAACTCCAAATGCATGACATAGCCTATTGTGAATGCTACGCCCACTGTATGAATTCAGTTGTCAATTTTATGTGTTACACGTCTGTTTTTGTATTCAAGGTAAAAAGCCGATACCTAGAAAGCCTCTGTTACCTAATAACAAGGAAATGTCAGTTTGTTGTGTATAGCCCAATTCCTTGAATTCCAGATGTCGCAACCAGTTACAGAGGGTTTTGTACATTTTACTTTGTTCTTTTAAACTATTAACATTTGTTCATTGAATAATAACTACTATAGTCCTACAGTTAGTCAACTAAAAGACAGACGAAAGTAGAGTGAGGGATCTTTGTAATTTACCATGTTGAGCCTATCTAGTTTCTAATTGGCCCATGTTTAAATTTTGGCCAACAAACGTGTTTTATTCTTGTAAATGCAAATGTTGGATACATGTGTGTGAATTTTTGTTTTTACTTAGAACTAGAATTTTTTTGGTACAAGTTCACAAATTGTTGGCTATTCTGCAAGTCTACACATGCAGACTACAAGCTGCAACATACCTTCAGAAAGTGATACTAACAGAGCCTATGCCTAAAGCACGTTTCATTTTAATCACGAGGTAAGTTATTTTTAACCTCTTGATGGGAAGAAAATATTCAGGCATATTTCAGTTTACAAAGTGAAACTTATAAGATTTATTTTACTCGTTGACTTATAGGATACAATAAAGTAGACACTAGGTGCATTGCTCATAGATTTTATGGCTTGTGCAACAGAAATTAAATGGGCTACAATTAGGCAAATTACTATAATGTCAGTGTTAACTTTTTGTTTCACAAGGCCCTCCCTTGAAGAGTTACCATGCTGTCCTTACTAATATAATTTACATTAGTGAGGTTTTCAAAGACCCATTGCTACTTTTTGGTTTATTCCCTTTTTTAATTTCAAAACTGTCAAGTTACAGACCATAAAATTGGTTAGTGACCCTGTTTTAAGAAGCAGGTATAGTCCAGACTTCAAGTATGTTAACCCTGGAAAAAAGGGAAACTCTGGGTTTTCAGTTTCACAGGAGTTAATCTGAACTTGACAGTAACTAAGGAAATTTGCTCTGTGAACTTAACCTCGTCTGTGGCAGGTGTTATTTCTCCAACCCAGAGTCTCCTCCTTTGCTGCGCCCAAAGAAACTCTCTGATTGGATGATCCATTTCCTCATTCACAACAATACTGAAAATATACACTTTAAACACATTGACAATAGGCCAAACAGTGAATTATTTCCCTTTTATTACTTTTATATATGTATAGTCTTTATTAAGAAATTCCCTTCATAACATCTGAACTAATAATCCTGATCCTTGCATTAGTAGACAATAATCATTCTATAAAATATGATTAAGTTAAATTACTGCAGAACTTTAGCACGTTTTAATGTCTGGTTATTAAAAATTCAGCTGAGTTACACTGTTACTGAAGTAGGCTATTAAATTTACCGAGATCTTCCCAAAAATGCAAGATCAAGGGAGTGCAGTCACATTCATAAAATGTAATAAAAAGTGTATAAAATTAGTCTGTTTAATATTCAATGATTTGTATTGTAACAAATATCCTTTAAGCTTTAGCCTGTGAAGCTATTAATATATGCACCTTTAAAAATATATATTTTAAAGCTTAATATAGTCTTTCCAAAAATATCACATGACTTTACTCTCTAACATGGTAGCCTATATTTGATTACCGTTGCTATGGTGAATTCTCTTTTCTTGGATCCATTGATAGACTTGTTTCCTCAGCTAAACCTTAAACCCTGAACTAACTCTAAACCAGTCTAAAACAGGAAACGCTGAGATGATTCAACCTCCTTTGTGAAACATGACCAGTGTCTTCCTTTTAATTTGGACACAACCCCAAAATGCATTGTTGGTATGTCTGAAATACAGTTGAGAGTGCACATAAAACAGGACAAATAAAAGTGATTTTATTTTAATTATTTGCTTCCAGCTTGGAAGTAATGCATAAAGACATGAAAACAAATATGTGAGAAGGATAGTGGGCCCAAACAAATACACAGCAAGATCAAGTCACCCACATCCACTAAATAGACAGTATCTTGATTGCATACACACTTGATCCTCCAATCTATCAGTAAGTACTGTAAACCACACAATGTTTAAAACAGTACAAAGCAAAAAAGAAACATCCATCTTTTAATTAAAATGGACAAAAATGACAGATAACTGTAGAGTACTTAGGAATGTAACCAAAAGAATGAATTTCTTTCACACAACTTACTTTTGGTTCATCCTTTCACTGAGGATGTTTTAGCTGGATCTTACTGAAGGCTATTACCTATGGAATGTTGAGCTTTCAATAAGTATTAAAAAAAAAAAAAAAAAGGTTCATTGAAGCTCAAAACAGTGTAACACCACCAATGAATAACATTTTATTGTGTGATAGCCACCTTTGTATTAGTCAAGATTATACAGACAAGACAAACTGGGCAGTTTCTGTTCTGAGAGAGCGTTTTCTGGCATTAACCATTTACATTTTTTTTATTTTTACACAGAGGAACCCCCCCCATATTTAGAAAAACAAAAAGACTGAAGTCTGCAGTAGTCCTTGTTCTAGAGATACAAATGCAATGCCTGCTTACAGCTCAGTATGTAATAGTCCATTGCTTGACATTGGCGTCGGGAGAGGTTGTGACTAGGGTGTTCTGGTCAATCCAGGCGAGGCTACTTACATGGTGCAGCCGATGAGTGTCTGGGAAAAAAAATATATATATTTTTTGTAATATTTGTTTATTTTGATGCACACTTCTACCTATATTTTGCGTTTATTTTAAATGTTTGAAGTGGTGTCTATACCTCTGCTCTGTGTATAAAAATTATAGAAAAATGCATACCTGGAAGTTTAATCCTTTTGTCAGGATCACAAATATCCCAGACAAACACCAGCATGTCCATTCCACTGGTGGCAATGTGCTCATTATCAGGTGCCCAAGCCAAGGTGACTGGCCTTGCATGGTGTCCATAAAAATTGTTTTTGACCTACAGATACAGAAGCAACTAAATGACAAACTGAAACTGCCATATTGAGGAGTAACTGTTGTATTGAGGAGTGTCAAATACTTACAGAGTAGCCATCTGCCACAGTAAAGACAGTGAGAACCTTTGCGCCGTCAAGCACAGCGAGGTAGGCTCCATCATGAGAGAAGGCCATGTCTATGATCCCACCTTGAGCCTCTAAAACCTGGTTATCAGCTTTCAGAGTACTTCCCTGAACTGAGTACATATGGATTTTCCCCTCCTAATAAAGAAAACAAAAAGATCAGTTTGTTTAAACAGTGTCTTTTCAGGGTACAGTTTCTTCTCCTGTTTTTATGCCATCAGGTAATGCTGATGCTCTGCCAAATGTTTCCCAATCCCAGCAATATAATCCGTTGCAAAATGCTGACTTACAGAGTCGCCCACTACAGCAGTGGAGCCCCCGGGGTGAATACTTCCAACTTCAGGTTCATAGCCAAGATTGTCTAATGTGAAGACTTTTTTTTTATCCTTCAGCAGGACAACCTGAGGATATCAAATACAAAATAGATTTAGTATGAAAACACAATACTTAAATACTGTCAGATAAAAAAAAAAAAAAAAGTATTGTAATATATTAATGCAAATAGAGGCAAACTTAAAAACCTGGCCAATGCACACAGCAAGTGCCAGCCCTCCTTTTGCCACAGATACACTTTTAGGCTGTACATCCATCTTCACCACATCAGTACCACTAAAATACACACATGATTACAGTAGAAATTAGCAACACAGCTGTACTTTTATGAGCCAACATACTATCGCAGCAGTTTGTATTACCTACCTGTACTCTTTCTTGTCGATGTTACTGAAGCGCAGTGTATCATCCATGCTGCACGTCACCAGCTCATTGGCCTCATTTACCATCATTTTGCTAACCTGGTTGGTGTGGCCTTTTCCTGAGAAGCAGTCATTCTGCCCAGTTTCTGAATCCCAATAAGGTAAAGCAGGGGTTAAGAAAAACATGAAATGCATGCTGAATATCAAAAAAAAAAAACTTTTGTTTATAAAACATTGTAAATTCTAAAAAAAATGTGTTTTGTGTTCTATTGACAAACATATTTTTGGGGTGTGCAGCCCTATCAAAATACCAATAGAAATCCAGCATGTAATATATCACTAATCAATCAATATTAAGAACCATTTCTTTACCAAAAGAGCAGTTGACATACTTTTGCATCAGCACCGGTGCTTGCATTATCAATTTAAACTTCTTTAACACTTGCTCTCTAGTAGTCCAGTTTAGGAAGACACCATTTTTATTTGTTTAAATTTAATATGTCTTTTCACTAACAGTTTGAGTAATAAAAAGGATATTGATGTGACCATCGTGACTCCCAGAGTAGATGCATTTCTGATTTTCATTTTTGTGAACCGTCACACTCTGGATAGATTTGCTGTGACCCTGTAAAATGTCAACATTTGGCTTTAGTATTTAGAAGTATACAAAAAAAAGGTATATTATAGCTTTTAGTGTTCAACCTTGACAATGCGAAGAGGGCGATCAGGGTTGTTCTTGTCCAAGTAGTTAATGTTTCCTGACAGAGAAATGCTGAGAAGGTGGTCCTTCTGCCACAGGCAGCCCAGCTGCTGGTCTGTCACATCACTACCCAAGTTGAATGTAGTGACGGCCGTACCAGTACCAACATCCCAGAGCTTCACGGTCTTGTCCCCTGAGGCAGAGATCAGTTGGGAACTGTCAGCGCTCCAGCTGAGCTAAAAAAAAAAAAAAAAAAAAAGGAGGCCAGCAGGAAAAACAGTTACTAAAACAAAATTTGAATATTGCAGACTTCACCACAAGAAAATGTCAAGAACAGAAAAAAAAATCTAATCATAAATTGAAGCCACAGCATTCATATTTGAATAAAAACAGGGCATCACCACCCCTAAACTAAACTGTACAGCATTGGTAGTAGCCAATTTTATAGTAATTAATAGTATTTTACTTCTAAGAAAAATTATATTAAACCAAAGACAAATAAAATAAAACCATTGGGTACAGACATTATAGCCCGCCTAAATACAACATGTGTTTTATTGGTTATTGACAAAGGACAAAAATCCTTACAGCATAGATTCCTCCTTTGTGGGCCTTCTCTCCACCTAGAGAACGTACAAGCTCGCCTTTTTGTCCATCATAGAGGAAAATCTGCAAAAGATGTTTAGTTTAGATGTTTAGTTTGTTAATATACATTTTCCACACAGCACCTCCTTATTTATTGCATTACATACTTGACCATCAGCCCCAGCAGTGGCAAAATGACTTCCATCTGGAGAAAACCGCACACAGTTGACAAACTGGTTGTGGTCCTTTAGCAGCAGTGAGACACACACAAGAACAAAAGATTGTGGATATTTAAAAGAAAGTATAAACAACTGGTACTAGGTTCTCTTGATCAATGATAGGTACACCTTTTGTACTCCAGTGTACTAAGATATGCATTTTAAGAATAAACCTTTCAGTTTGTAGGTATTTGGGGTTTTTCTACACCAAAATATAAGCAAAGGAAACTGGTCTTTGTAAAAGTGCAGTCAGCATTAACTAATTTAAAAAGGAGACATTCAAAGCAAAAAACACTTTCACATCCATTGTGCATTTGAGGTCTCTACTAACTCAAAGTGTGAAAAGGCCAGTAGCCAAAACAGACTGTTGAGTGTTTTCCAGGTCTCCTGTATAACCTCAAACATTTTGATTGAAACATACACTTTACTGGGAGCACTAGAACTACGTTTTAATTGAAAGGGCATTGAATGTCTCCTTTAATCATTATTTGTGGGTTTAGAAATGTTTACGCAATATCCAAAGACATTTAAAATGGTTATAAAATTGCTACAACTTACACGTAGTGTAAACTTGAACTTAAAAGGAGGGCCTTCAAAAAAAGAAGCGGTGGTATCATCACTGGCAGTGGCAATGCGGTACGGGCGCTTCTGTCTGATGTCTACACTGTTGATCAGTTTGGAATGACCAGAAAGGTCACCCACTGAGGAGCCAGAGTCCCAAAGAAAGACGGCTCCAAACCTACAACAACAACAACAAGCAGATAATTTTAGAATTTGCTTACAAATATTATTTACTAAATCAATATGTAAATAAAAACTTTTTTTTTTTACATTTTTGTAATTATTATTTTTTGCATTATTAGGCCCGAGCCGGTGATGGCCGGGAGGGCCTATTGTTTTTCTCGGATTTTTTTTTTTTTTTTTTTTTTTTTTTTTTTTATTTTCTTCCGACCCAATGATCCTAAATTTGACCCAGTGAACATGCACAAAAGTCACTTTATTGGTCCCAGACTTCAAGCTCGTGAAAAATTTATGTATTTGAAGTCGCGAAAAAAATACGAAAAATGACTCAGTGGCGACCCCTACAAAATCAAAATACATTGGGCCTATGGAAAGTGAAAGTAACTTTTTCCAACGAGAAAAATGAAACTTGGTATATCCATAGGACACCTCAGGGCAAACAGAAAAGTCAATGACAGTCACACCCTAAACTTAACAGGAAGTCCCGCCATGTGGGTGAAATGCGCCACTAAAATCGCACTTATGCGCAGAAAGATGCAAATCATTGTGTTTTAATCTAAATGGCCCCAAATTTGGTGAGTATCATCTAGACACGTGTGCCAACCAAAGTTGTGACTTTGTTTTTGATATCTTATCGGGTATGGGTGTGGCAAGCCTGTAACGAGGTGGCCATTTTTGTGAAAATAAACGTCCCTTAACTCTCAAACGCCTTCTCGGATCGAGTTGGACCCAAAAAGGCGTTTGTGCACATTCATGACCTGAACAAAAAATATGTAAATAAAGGGTTATCTTTAGAAATGGCTCTCCAGCGCCCCTACAAACTTATAATGGACCCAAGAATTTAGTTTGTCATAGAGACATAAAATTTTGTACACACATCTCTTATGTCATGATGAGCATAAAAGCCAATGACAACCACCTATCTATAAATGTGTTGCCTTAGCAACGCGTCCCAAAAATGTGAAAAAGTCAATGGGAAGTGAAATTTTTAGTTTGTTGTAGGCAAATAAAACTTGGTACACACATCCACCATGGGCTTATGAACAAAAAGCCAATGGGGACCACACTATCACACACAGGAAGGCGGCCATTTTGAATTGAAAATGTGAACCGACTTAAAATACACCTCTTTTTAAAAGTACACAGAAAAAAGCTGCTTCATTCCACAGACACCAAACTTGGGCAAAATGAGCTAAACACATGTATGTAAAAGAGACAAGTGTTTTTCTAGACTTTTTGCTCGAGTTATATTTTTTATTATAAATCGGTATATATTTTTATTATAATTTTTCTGCAAAATGATCCTCAATTTAACCCAGTAAACGAACAACTAAAAGTCATTTTTATTGGTCCCAGACTTCAAGCCCGCAAAATGTATGTATTTGAAGTCCAAAAAAATCGAAAAATGACTCAGTGGCGACCCTACAAAATCAAAATACATTGGGCCTATGGAAAGTGAAAGTAACTTTTTCCAACGTAGAAAAATGAAACTTGGTACATCCATAGGACACCTCAGGGCAAACAGAAAAGTCAATGACAGTCACACCTAAACTTAACAGGAAGTCCGCCATGTGGGGTGAAAGGCGCGGCCACTAAATTCGCACCCCTTGCGCAGAAAGATGCAAATCATTGTGTTTTAATCTAAATGGCCCCAAATTTGGTGAGTATCATCTAGACATGTGCCAACCAAAGTTATAACTTTGTTGTAGATATCTTATCGGGTATGGTGTGGCAAGCCTGTAACGAGGTGGCCATTTTTGTGAAAATAAAATGTCTCTTAACTCTAAAACGCCTTCTCGGATCAAGTCGGACCCAAAAGGCGTTTGTGCACATTCATGACCTGAACACAAAAATATGTAAATAAAAGGGTTATCTTTAGAAATGGCTCTCCAGCGCCCCCTACAAACTTATAATGGGAGCTTAGAATTTAGTTTGTCATAGAGACTTCAAATTTGATACACACATCTCTTATGTCATGACGAACATAAAAGCCAATGACAACCACCCCCTATCTATAAATGTGTTGCCATAGCAGCGCCCCAAATATGTGGACAAAGTCAATGGGAAGTGAAAATTTTAGTTTATCATAAGCAAATGAAACTTGGTACACACATCCGGTATGGGCTTATGAACAAAAGCCAATGGTGACCACACCTATCTATAAATGTGTTGCCATATGCAACGCCCCAAATATGTGGACAAAGTCAATAGGAAGTGAAAATTTTAGTTTGTAATGTCGTAAGCAAATGAAACTTGGTACACACATCCGGTATGGGCTTATGAACAAAAAGCCAATTGTGACCACACCTATCATACACGGAAGGCGGCCATTTTGAATTGAATGTGAGAATCTTCTTAGAATACACCTTTCTTTTAAAAAAACAGTACTTTGTTTTTCTCGCCTTAGCCCAAGCATAATCTATTATTTTCAAAGGTTCAGACAGCTCCCAGGAAAACCAGGGATTGTGGAGACCTTTAACTCTAAATTACAAGGTGGTGTAGCAGGCCCCAGCAGTAGCACAGGCCCGAGTGTGAACGGCCAGAAGAAGATTCAAGCAGTAGCACAGGCCTGGTTATTTGACATTACTGTGAAGTTTACGCTGTAAAGCACGAAATGCAATCCTCTGAGTACATGATTCCCCGCGGTCTCAAGAGAGGCGAGGGCCTTTATCGCCGCTTGCGGCTTTAATTGCATTTATTATTGTTAGGTTTATAAGGCCCCCAAATCCCTTTTTGGGAAAAAGCAAACCAAATCTTTATTTGATAGGGACAGTGCATGTTGATGAACATACATTAGACACAGCCACATGCATGTAAACATGCCAGATTGTAGCCTTAGGCTAATTTCCATTTGTTGTACCAACATTCTCACACATTCATACACCAATGCTATACTCTGGGTTTGTTCATTTCTGTCATTCAAGGAACGATTCCATAAAATACACTACTATATACTGTAGTATACTATACTACAATACTCACTTTTCTCGGCCCTCTCCAACAACAGCAATCCTTTTGCTGTCCTCAGTCCATGCAATGTCTCGAATCTTGCCCGATATAGGGGTGTACTCATACTTTAATAGGTGCTCCTTCTGTGTGGTGTCCCAGATACGGATCTTTCCGGATGCATCTGGAAGATAAAAAATAAAAATAAAAAGTTGTTATATCATTATAACAGACCAGTTATAATAATGTTTAGAGGTTTATGCCGTTTACCTCCAGATGCAATGTAAAATCCACTGGGGGCATACTTGGCCACATTAACAGGATGGGCATGCTCAGTGTAAACATCTGCTATTGCCGGATTCTGTAGCAGATAAACCACATATTTAGAATTAAATAAGTAAACAGTTTGTTTTTCAAGTGAATAACATGTATAAAACACTTTTTTAGTGGGTGATAACATAGTAATAGAAGAAATAGTTGTAGAACGAATGTTGGAATTACATCAATGTTCCTGATGATGACACATTTGCCATTGGTGTAGAGGAAATTGTTGCCTTTGGGGTCCCCACCAATGACCTTTGCAACTCCCCTCTCCATCTGTGGGAGACTGGCAAAAATGTGTTCTGAAGCAGACAAAGGAGAAAAAAAATGTATATTAGAAATATGCTTATTACTACATATGCTAAGGAACAAGTCAATCATACTGTTTATCGAAAAAAAAAAAAGTTTGAAAATGTCAAATGCTTGTGATTTATTTTAGTAATCTTTTAAATACTATGAACTAGTGTTGTCATAAATATCGATATTTTGATAAATATCGATACTGAAATATCTCAAACGATACGATACCAATTTCCCGAAGTATCGATACCGAGTATTGATACCGAATATCGAGTTTTTATTACTTGCACTATTGGTTTCTGAATGCCTTTGAACAAGTGCACTACCTCAGAAGTCTTCAAAAGGCGGACCGCGATCTGGACCGCAAGACATTTTTCATAATTACGAGCGCAT
This sequence comes from Perccottus glenii, assembly GCA_024416835.2. NCBI lineage: Eukaryota > Metazoa > Chordata > Actinopteri > Gobiiformes > Odontobutidae > Perccottus > Perccottus glenii. Next base: position 39,925,856 of record CM044546.2, read on the forward strand.
TGTGTAAAACATTTTTGAACCGTTACTATGGTTACGGACAGAGCAGCGGAAATTTCAACATGTTTAGCGTAGCCTGATAATGAAAAGTTGAGCTTTGGCAAAACATAAAGATTCACTGACGTTATGGACGGAGAGGGAACATTTATTTTAATCAGAAAATACAGCTCCTCAGCTCTGTGTCAGTGTCAAAGCTGAACAACAGCCCTTTATCCTCTAGTCCCGACTGCTTTGATAATCAGAGAATGAATTCAGAACTGAACTAGGACTGGACAGTTTTCATGTCGGGATTAAAAAGACTCTAGCTCGGAGGGAAGTGAGGACGTCTAATGTGGTGAGTTGTACATTTGTCTGTCAACTTCTTTATTCTGTTGTAAGTTAGCCACTTGACTCGTTTGTCGCATATTTGACCTCATTTACAAACAACGTGAGTAATTAGCTTACGCAATTTGCGTTCATTTGAACCCAACATATGTTCATTTGGGTGATTAAAAACAGAAAAGGTGTGAAAGGAGGGTTTGGAGATGACAGTTTCTGTGTGAATCTTAAATCCTGTTACAGAACTAATCATATTTTCCCCACATGGGGAAAATACAGGAAATAAATATTTTCTTTGAAAATGTTTAAAGATGAACCTGCTAATTAAACAATAAAAGTTAATTATTGGCAACAGCTAATGCTAAAGAAATACTCAGTGCATTTTCCCTTGTTCCTGTTGTTTTCAGAGGAATGACAATAGGAAGAGATCAATTATGACAGGCATCTTTGTCATATTTGTTTAACAAATATGTTTTGACATGAATTGATGATTTTGTATTTAAAATGTTTTCACACATGTATGAAGGAGTATTAGGCATTATATGCAAGATTTCAGGCTGTTGTCAATAAACCACCAGGTCCTGAGCTTTAGCTTTAGCCTCTTTTGATTTTGTAGTATTTTTTCTTTTGTCTTTGACAAACATCCTTCTCATGTAAACAAAAGGATAAAATACAGAAAACAGTGGATTATCAACATTCATCTCCATATTGTTTAAGAGGCTGTACTTGTGGAATAAATGAGACTTTACTTTAAAGAATTATATTCAAACACATATCCTTTTATTTAAAAAAAACTTTCCTGACCCCTCACGGTGAGGAAAGTTAACTAAGGTCCAAGCGGAGCTTGGCTGATTTTAATTGAAGACCCCTGCACTACCTCAAGACATTTTTGGTAATGTAAAATATACATCATTGTCATGTTCTATCTAGACATGTTATATTTATCTTTAAATTAAAAAAATAATAATAATAATATTGTGACAGTCGTTTTCCCTTTGGTATCGAAAATGGTATCGAATATCGATATTTTGAAGGTATCGTATCGAAGTTAGAAATTCCAGTATCGTGACAATACTACTATGAACACTGCAGCTCACTCTTTGTAATAGTTTGGCTATATATATGGTTGTGTATACACTCAAGGATTTTAAAGTGGGTTTTATTAACCAATTGCTTAATCAAAATGAAAAGAGTTGAGCAAAAGATCCTGGACTCAGTTTTTAAAAAGGTGAAGATCCAAGTCCAGAAGCTTTTGCTTTAACCTTTTCTTCAGGAAGACCTGGATGACTGAGAACCTTCACAGACAGCTTGATCTGAAGGACAAAAATCCATTTCAATCGAAAACGCTGAATTTGCGAAAGGCATAAGTAATCCAGGTGCAATCACAGTTTTGGGGAGTAACTTCCTCAGTTTGCAACTCTGAGCAGCCCGTGCCTGAACATGCCATAACAATGCTAAATGAGCACAAATATTCCTTGTATGTAGCCATTACGAAGAGACAGTAGCTCGGACGGCTAACGAAAGCATATAAACGCCCTATGAGAGCTTCAACTTAAGTCATGATATAGACATATACACAACTAAAAAGGACCACACAGCTACTTTATCGGGTTTGGCAAATGTATTTTTGTCTGTCCTACGTAGATTATTCTAACAATACAACTATGGGCGAGGCTAGCTAGCAGCTGGCTAACCCCCACTTTCAAAAGATCACTAAAATTACGAGGTTTCTTTGTTTTTTTCATTCAGCTGCTGGTATTATAGTCGGAGACACTTACTCAATTCATAAGGCATTTTCCTTTCCTTGTCTGGCCTACGTTACTCTTCCAGATGAATGAAATAGTGGACAGTACGGCTCCCCGGTAGAGCACTCCCTAGTCACACAAACACGGAAGAGACAGCAGCTCTCGCTCGGCCTGGCTTTGCCCATATATAGTAAACTCAACTAATACGCAGCGACTGTCAGCCACTGGCTAGACGCTACTGTATTTGGGTGGGTTTTACCCTGGGAGTCATTTCTCAGACTCCGTTATATGTTATATCAACACATCCATTAAGCACATACGTCATTTGTTTTTTGTAGTATGATTATATTGTGTTAAAATATTTCAATATACACTGCTTATTGTTTTCTAATAGTTTTTCTAATAAAGCGTCTATATCCTGAAAGGACGTACTCAGGGCACAATATCCTAAAACGTCTTCCTCATAAAATAATTAATTCCAGCCAAAATCATTCACCAATTTAAATTCCTAAAAAGGTATTATTACTAAGCCATACTGCTGACCATGTTTGTCACCCAATGGCAGCCTGTGCATCACAAGGCATTTATTTCACTTACCTGGAATAGGACCAACCGGGAATCCCCTGACTTGCTTTACTTGTGAGAACGAACAGTATATGTATTGTTGTGGTTTTTATCATTAATAGAATATACGTTTTGTTACTTTGTATTTTAATATTTTCTTCTAATAGATGGACGACATAAGGGAAATATGAGGCAGAGAAGCAAAGAAGAATACTTTTGGTGCAATTTATTTATTTATTAGTTTAGTATTAGTTTTTGACCAACATAAGCTTACATAGGGTTTTGTTTTGTCATATTATAGATCATGTACAAATAGTTACTCATATTTTTCCACGCTAACACCATTGCATAAACTCTGAAAATGGATCTGTGAATCATGCGGTAAGACAGCCTCCGGTCCGGTAGTGGTAGTGAGGACCATTCACAGTGGCGACCATAAAGCGTAAAAAATTGCAGTCACCATTTTTTAAAACTGAAAACTGTTTTCATTAAAGACACTTGGGGGCGTAGTTTCCATACTGACAAGCAGAATCAACCGTACACTGCGGCGCGCCAGAAGAAGTACTGCCAGGCCCTTAGCTGCGTGGTTTATAAGGATGGCGACCGCTTTGAGAGCAAGCATAGTAACATTGGTCAAGGTGAGAACGCGATTGGTAATTGTTTTTATAATCTGGCCAAAAATTATATCGTTGTAAACGTTCTGTAATGTTTCCCAAGTGTGCGATAGTAACCTTTTGTGACATCACTTGTTAATGAAGCTAGCCAACGTTAATGTTAGTGTTATTTTCTGTATAGCTAACTGACATAACGCTACCTGCCATAAATAAATGGCACATTATAAACTAAATCTCACACGTTTATTGGGGCTAAATCTAAACAACAGACCGATAGCTATATAGACCAAGGGATTTGATCTTTTTTTTCCTAATAATTGATGTCCTCTCCCCCTTTGACCTGCTTTCCCAGTGTGCTTATTTTATTTATAATTTATATAGTGCTTTTCTACATAGTAGGCACTCAAAACGCTTTACCAGTGTTATAGCTGACCATTGGAGGCAAGGTGGTTTAAGTGTCTTGTCCAAGGACACAATGACAGTATGAACTGTAATGTTATGATGTTTTGGGATGTTTCGAGCGGGGATCAATGAATGACGGCCGCTCTACCACTGAGCTACTGCCGCCCCATTTTTGTCACCCGCATTATTTTCTTACAATGTTGGTAGGTTTTGAGGAAACGGAATGTTCATAATATATTGACCACCAGTGACAGGTTGTTGTTTTTATGTGTATGCTTGGAGTTAAACATGCATACTTATACTGTATACCATATGACATATACAAAGTTTGAATGTTGAATAATTAAATATTATCTGCCTGAAAACCTACAGGGCCTGAGTGGTCCACGATGGCAGCAGTTGGCCTCTCGATCCCTCAGTGTGACTGCAGGGCTCTGTGGCACAGAAAATCCACCGGCTCGAGCAGATGCAACCTTCAAAGTCACAATGCTGCCAGGAGACGGAGTGGGACCAGAACTAATGACTGCTGTCAAAGATGTTTTTAAGGTAGGTTTTTAAAATCATAAAATAGCAGTTGCTTGATTTAAAGACACAATACACCTCTCCAGTGATGCTCACCGTCAAGTTAAAGCCTAATACAGGCTTCCTCTCAACGTAAGCTGCTTGTTTAGATTTGGATACCATATTGATTGCTGACATACAGTCATAACCCAGTGTAAGCTTAGTCAGAGCAGAAATGTATTTTTTGATTGTTTGAATATCCCATATACACACAAATATCATATTGGTTATTACTATGGTTTTTGTTCTACTTAGACTTGAACAGAAGAGTCTTTAATCCTGTTTCTTTAGGCTGGTGATATTCCTGTTGAATTCGAGGAGTTTCATTTGAGTGAGGTACAGAATATGGCCAGTGAGGAGAAACTGGAAGAAGTGTTGACATCTATGAAGAACAACAGGGTGGCAATCAAAGGTATTTTTATTTTTCCTGTAACTGTTTTCACAGTGAAGTTTTCACTGTTTTTTTTATTTTATTAGTGCTATAATAGCCTTTGTGAAGCTTTTACTGTTACTGGTGTAAATACAATTAAACATTATGGATTTATTAGAAAGGATATGTTTTAATGAAATAAGCAAATAAATAAAACCAAGGTAATGTTCAGCTAAAAGCAATGTTTTACATACCACATGTGTGCCTTTTTTGTTATACAGTTAGATTAGCTATGATGCAAAAAGAATCTGGGTTAAAGGCAGGTTAAGTTCATAGTTTGGACTCAAATCAGCTATAAAAGCAATTAAAACGTCCTTTTGGAGGGGATGGGAACCAGTGCATTATGTTTACCGTGGGAACACATACAGTTGGCAAAGCAGAAAGTTAGAAAAGGACGCAAGCTACAATGCTGTTAACCAGACTATAACTTACATATAGTAGTATATTAAGTTATTCTCTCTATGATAAAAAGAAGAATATGAATCTTATCAGATAGTGAGGAACAAAGCTGGGATTAAAGGTTAAAGTTATCTAAAATGTATATATATATGGTTATGTGGTTTGTCATCCAGGAAAGATTCACACACCCATGGAGTTCAAAGGGGAGCTGGCGTCATATGAGATGAGACTGAGGTAAGATCTATATTTTTGTGAACATTTTATAGTATAAATGTTTCTTTTGTTGCTCAAATAAACCCCATTTCCTCCCCAGACGTAAACTGGACCTGTTTGCAAATGTGGTACATGTGAACAGCCTGCCAGGCTACAATACTCGCCACAACAACTTGGACCTTGTCATAATTCGTGAACAAACTGAAGGAGAGTACAGCTCCCTGGAGCATGAGGTAAATGTTGCGTGTTGCTTTCAGTGGTCCAACAGAGGGATCAACAGTGGTTTTCAACCCACATAAAAACGTATCTTTAGTTTCCGCTACGCTTATTGGCTTTTGGGAAAAACCCTAACAAAAACAAGTTGGTTCAAGCTCTTGAGTTGAGTTGTGTTTATCTGTGTCTTTGCTTTAGGCTAGCTTCTTGCAAGATTTAGTCATGTGCTGCTCAAAACAAAAAGACATTTGAAAAATGCTCCCTCTGATACCTTTTTTCTTTTTTAGAGTGTTTCAGGGGTGATTGAATGTCTGAAAATCATCACCAGAGAGAAATCACGCCGCATTGCAAGTTTGCCTTTGATTATGCCACAAAAAAGGGCCGAAATAAGGTCACTGCTGTTCACAAGGCTAACATTATGTAAGTACAGCAAAGCACTACTTTTATGAGGCTTCTCTCTACACCTTCGTGTATTTATTTATTTATTTTATTTATTGTCTGTCACAAAATGTGTAACAATGAAATTTTGTTCAGAGCATTCATTCACTGCATTGCAAATTATGTTGATCATGTTATTACAGGAAGCTAGGCGATGGCCTGTTTCTGCAATGCTGTGCAGAGGTGGCACAGCTGTATCCCAAAATCAAATATGAGACCATAATCATTGATAACTGTTGCATGCAGGTAGCACTCAAACATAATATCAAGTTTCATGTTTAGACTACTTCATTTTTTAAAATTTCCGTTATTTATTTTATGCAGCTTGTCCAAAACCCTTATCAGTTTGACGTCTTGGTGATGCCAAACCTTTATGGTAATATTATTGATAACCTGGCAGCAGGGCTTGTTGGTGGTGCAGGTGTTGTTCCTGGGGAAAGTTATAGTGCAGACTATGCCGTCTTTGAGACTGTAAGTGTACACACATCTTACAGCATTTTGGTTTGTTTTTTGTCATTTTTAATGACTTCTGTCTCTTTAAGGGTGCTCGCCATCCTTTTGCTCAAGCTGTAGGAAGGAACATTGCCAACCCCACTGCCATGCTGCTTAGTGCTGCTAACATGCTCAGGCACTTAAAGTAAGCGCACCATTGTAAAGTAGCACATTGAATACATTTGTCCTGCTCTGACTCAGTGGCGTTGATGGCACAGGTGCATCTTTGTCTGAATGTAGAAATGTGGAAGATGGTTTCTGATTGTTCTTTTGTCACGTTGTAGCCTGGAATACCACTCTCAAATGGTGTCAGATGCTGTCAAGAGGGTCATCAAACAAGGAAAGGTAAGTGTGTTTCCAGTGTGTTTGCATTTTTAAGCAAATATGCATTTTATTCTGCCTGGTTATGCAACAACAACTATGATAACAGAACTAAAAGTTATGATATAATGATACCTGCTGATTGTACTAAATGGCTTCGGGCTAATGCACATGAATAACTCTGCTACCTTGTGCTTCTAAATGAATGTGTTGCTCACCTGCGTAAATAGGTTAGTAACAACGCGTAACAAAGTTCAAAATGCTACAGGCACTTTGAAAGAGGAAAATATATTAAATGAGCAGCTTCATTTACTGCACACTGATCTGAGCATGGAACCAAAAATCTATTTTGCATTTAACATCAGATCTAATCTCCCAAAAAGCCTTCATCTAATAATCTTTAATGTATAATTAGAAATATTTGAGAGCTTTCCAACCTTTGGGTCTAACCAGTCATTGCTCACTTTCTCCTTTTCATGCATATTGGATGCTTTTTCAAGCATTCGTTTAGACTAGATCTATTTGTCCCTTGAAATGGCTTTAAAATCTGTCAATTTACCTCAAATATGATCATAATGTGATGGATTTTAAAGCGCATTTGATGGAGAAATATGACTGCTTGTTGTCAGAGCCCTTCCTCTCCCTCTTCCCTCCATTTAATTTCACCCTCTCCTTGTTCCCCATTGTCCTTTGTCTGTGTGTGTACTGTCTGCGTGCACCTCCCAGGTACGGACACGAGACCTCGGGGGGTACTCTACGACAGGCGACCTTGTGCGTGCTGTGGTGGAAAACCTGCGTCAACATCCTGTTTAATAAGATGTTCCCTGCTCATCACTGACATTAGCTTGTATCAGACATTTTCTTAACATGAGCTGAATACATGTTAAGACTAAATTTCCTTCCCTTTTAATGCTCTTTACATTTGTGCTACATAGTTTGAAAAATAAAGTAACTGGTGGATAATATTTATATCTAATACATCATACTGAAACAGTGCTGTCCTTTGTTTGGGTTTCCTCTTAATGAATCATAACCTTGCTGATCTTCATTTCTTTTCAGTGTTTTGTGTTTTGAGTTTTTTTTTTTAACTCCATACCTGGACACTGGCTAAAACCGAATGCCTACTGAATTTGTTTCTCTACTGTTTTGTTTTCTTGACCATACAGACTACCTCTGTTTTCTTACAAAAATAAACTTAAAGGTCCTTTTTGTATTGCCAAAGACTCAATGTCTAACATCATCAATTAATAGCCACAATTTATCTTCTATTAAAGTGCCTTCTAAGAATATCATATCACAAAGTTGTGATAAAACTATTTAACAGTGTAAAGTGCTAAACAGTAGCAGAACTGATTATACTGTAAGAGAAGATCAATACCACCACATACTTGATTCTAGACAAAAATCTTTGTACTGTAATTCAGTAGAGATCACACTCTTTATTAGTCTTCCTATGGTACAAAATGGTTCAATAATATTATGCTGGTAAGACACGGTAAAGTGGCATAATGTAAAAAAACAAAATTAAAACCAAAACTGCTGTTCAAATGTGCCTATTATATGTATTGCCACTTTGTATAATGGCTGATATTGTGAAAGTGTGATTTTATGTACATTTTGATATAAAGTAATGTGGCTTTTTTGTTGAGGTAAATTAAAATATACTAGGTAATATTTGTTCAAATACTAATAATTTTCTGTTGAGTGCCCTTTATTGTGGGATTAACATGTCTTCTTTGTAACATCATTGTGGCAATGTCTTGTCTAAATCCTGAATGGTAGAGAATGAGAACAGCTAACCTTTCTGTGGAAGCTTTAAACTTTCATTTATTTAACTGCCTTTAATAGTAAAAATAATTTAATATGAATTTTTTTTTTTTTAAGCCAAAGGGACCCAACACAAACCTTAACATGCATCAATGGACTGTTTAAAAGGCTCTCTAACATGCTGTCCAGTCTACTGTATGGTGAACATGTGTTGTAGCAGCTGTGCATATAGTAACGCACACACTGTGCTTATGTTTGCAACAGGTGCGCACTGGGGACCTGGGCGGCTATGCCTCGAGTGACGAGTTCACCCGGGCTGTCGTTGCAAACCTGTCTGTTTGAGTAGCCTACTGTATTTGCAAATCTGTCAGCTGCTAAGACGCACACACATAGCCTTTTCATTTCCTCCCTGTTTTATTGTCTTCTAGGTTCTCCATTAATTAGGAATGTGAAGTGCATCATTACGTTGGGCTTTGTCAGACACAGAAATGTCAGATCTTATTGATAATTTCATTTATTTCCTCATGGACCAGAAAGGGTTTCTGTACATATGCTTTTATGTTTATTAAGTAAAAGCGTGAACTGTACTGCTCCTTCATTTAAGATGTATAATAAAAAATATATATATCCTTGTTTCTGTTGCTGTATGATGTGTGAGCATTGTGTGTATTATTGTAGGATTAATACAGAGTAAAACTTTGAACTTTGACTTAAGGGAAGTAATTAAAATAAATGACTTAATTTACTTTCCTGGACCAGAAGGGGCACAGGTCTGGGGAAGGGTATTCCTGCACAACTGAAAGCTGACAGTTTCAGGACCGCAGTTCTGATGAAAGCCAAATTTGCCACATAACCAGACCCTGACCCTAACCTCAACCATTAGTGTTTACTACCCTAACCTTAACCATACACAGGGGGCATGCAAATCGTGGGCGCGGTCACCAAACTAGTGAAAGTAGTAAAAGTAAAAACTAGGGTCCAAGAACTGCGGTCCTGAAACTGCAGCCTCCGGTTGTGCAGGAACATACTATTTCAGGTCTGGGCTGTATCTTCATCTAAATTATTGCAGTGTGGTTCAAAGACAGTGTAATTCTCAATATCCATGGTTTGAATGTGTAAAACAGTTTGCCAGTAGGTGTCGCTACGTACTATGGATAAACTGGAGAAGCGTCGAGGCCTGAACTGGGAATTTGCTCCCTTCCCATTCTTCCTCTGCAGACAGACACACAACATGGCGGACTAGAAGAGTCGGTCGACGCGCCCGGATACAACGGATAAACCGTGGGATTTACCACCCAGAAAGGCCAAGCAAGTCACCCTTCTAACACGAGAGGTTATGGGCATTTAAGCATTTTTTCGGGGTGCCGACCCTGTGTGGATTTAGCAGATAAAGCCTGCGAAGTGAAGTGCTAGCCTTGTGTCCCAGCTCCTCGCCTATCACCCACGGCCCCCTCCCCGCTCACACTCTCGATTCCTGGGGTGTGGAGACAAGGGCCGGTAGAGAAAGAAACCACATCTTCCTTCTGGTCTCAAACATCCCCACAAGTTTTTCCCGGACGGTGAGGGAGTCGTGGTGAGTTTTCTTGTTTTGTAGCGCATTGACAGACTACCACTTGTTACAGGGTCGCTGTACTTCTCTCGCTGTAACACTGTGTCACCCACAAACAAGCATTTGTCCCCCTCAGTCGGTTTTACACAGTTTGTTACATGAAAGCTACGCCGCAAAGAAATCCCTTTCTTGAGCGCAGGATTCATTGTAATAGCAACCCCTTTGTATGGCTTTCAGAAGTAGCTCCGAGGCAAGGAGGGAGGCTTGGGCAAAAGGGGGCTCTCGAGAAAAGGGGGCTTAAACGTAAGTGCGACAGCATTGGAGAAGTCCAATGTTTAGGAGGTTAGGAGCCTGAACTCGACTCGTGCCAACACTGATGCTGCTTTGTTGGCATTGGAACAAAGAGAGGTGCTGCCTCACTCGAAAAGTACCCTTTATTGTTCAATGCTTCGTTATTACACGTTCACATATGGTGAAAACGACTTTGGCTGTCTGCTGGGTGGGTGGAGGAGCATGGGGGATGGATCACCTCCAGGAGCTAGTTTCTTTTTATCACATAGCCTTGTTATTTGTTGTATTCTGCTCCCGTGTGAGTCCTGTCTCTTTACATCCCTCAAAGTTCTCTTTTTGTGTGTGTGTGTGATTAATATTGTGTGTGTTATTGAGTGTTGGGTGTAACCAAACATGCCATTTCAATGTTTTTGGAGCAGAGTTTTACTTTATTTATTTTATTTATTTATTTCTCTATGGTTGTTACTTATCTGGAACTAAGTAGAAGGCACAGTATGTTATCACTGGGCCCCCTACATTTTACTATGAGAAATAGTGCAGGTTTTATTAAAAGAGGCCTGAATATTAAGCAATATCAGTCGGTTTTAATATTTTATTTGTTTTCAGTTTTGTGATTTTTGGAAAGACAATTCTTAATATGGACACAGCAGATGTTTGAACGGTGGAAGCTAAATCTAACTATATGCTTTTTTGGACAAATCTTAAACTGACAAAATGTACAATAATATTTATTTAAGACAGAGTATTTACCCTGTGAATTTTTCTTTGCAAATTTTTAGCTGAGCATCAGATTAAGAAGCTGCCGCAAAGCTAGGTCTGTCATATCTGTGAGAGCTCCTGCCTTGTCTTTATGAATCTTGAGTCATCGCATCTGGAGTCGCTCTGCACATAGCCAGGCTCTCTTACGGCTCTTTTCCTCAACACTATACACTGAGCGAGGTCATTATGTCACAAGTACAAAACTACTTGTCTGTCTTCTTCCAGTGAGACGGCTTCTGCCCGCAGGCTTACTTACAGGAAAATAAAATGACTGGCAGTATCTTTTAAAAAACACAGCGCTTTTATCATCGTCTCTAACCTATTTTTAAGCAAAAGGTTATTTCTGACATGGTTTTGAGCCTAGGAGCAACAATAAATTGCACTCCAGAAATTTCAAAGTAGGCCCTGAAAACACTCGAGTCAGAGTTTTGAAGGCTGCATTTTTAAAACTATTTCTCTGTTGTAAAATTTCACAATTCCAGGGCTGTGCCACTTTGGGTGGGGTCCGGCTGTTCAAGGTATATTTATGTTTCCACCTGTGTGCCTACACACAGTGTTTGACTGTGGAAGAGCAGTGTAATTCTGCCTCACGGGATAAACAGCCTCATTTAGAGGATTATGAGGCTTGATTTCAGCCACATGTTATTCAGCTTTATTATTTCTGTTGTTGTTGGGACTTGTTGTAAATAAGTATGTGGGTTGGGGTGTGAAGGTCAGTGGCTGTAGATAAACTTTGGGTCACCACAAAACTTGGAATACTTAAAGTGAAATCAAAAAGCAGCTTGGGAAAAGTGTTAACATGTCCAAGAGCAACACAATTTTACAAAATAAATAAACAAATCACTTGAAGAAATGTTAGTGGATGGATGAAGTCGGGTCATGATTCAGTTGGCTTTTTTTTACCAGACGTAAGTTTGAAAATAAGTCTTTTTCCTAATACATTTGTGTTCGTATAGCTCTGTTCAATTGTTTATGGTCTATTCCTATTTTAAATGTTTTCTGTTTTCTATTTTATTCAAATACAGTTTGTCTTCCACATTGAGATAGGGTTTTTGTATTTTAACAATAGGCCCTCACAGTCGAGGTCAAATTTAGGTCCAAGGAGCCGAGAGCTGTAGTTATAAATATTTAAATTAGCCCTGGCTTGCGCTAAAGTGATCTTTCTTGCTTTGTTGTGAAAAATAACCAGTGAATACATCAAAAAGATTGAACCATTTTTTTCTTTTTATGAGTGACAGAAGAAAAAGTTGACTGTGGAGAAGCTGTGCTGCAGGGAAGTGGTACGTCATGACACTAGTGGAGTTAAGGCTTGCGTGATGGCCTATTGTCCCAAAATCTAAATACTCCAAGACAAACTGCATTGTGGCAGGCCGTTTGCAGTCTGTAAACCTTAGATTTATTAGAGTTACATTAATCCTGATATGCTAAAGGACAATGGCTTTTTTAATGTGGAATGCATTTTCTTGTAAGTATAAAATGTATTTACTGTACAAATATATACTTGCATATATTTAATTTGGGTATCAATCTGGTAGTTATTTCATTTGTCCAAAAACAAAACAAAAAATTATGCCAAACTCATTTCTTGGCTCTGTAAATACCAGTTTACAAACTTGCAGAGAAACTAGTTAGCTGCCTAGATTCAAATGGCATACGGATTTCAGTTTTGTTTAGGTTGTTTAGAGCCTTACAGCTGTCCTTTTGGCCTAACTCCACACTTCCAGGTCAAAGTGGCTAATGTGGGAAGGACAGGCTTTGCGCCTCCACATCCTCCGTGTGTGCAATGAGGAGGAGATGAGAGGCCCCTGGCATGGTCCGTGAGAATCCCCACAGTAAAGCGGAACTTCACTGAGCTTAACCATCTCCCCACATTCACTCATTGAAACCTTTTCCTTCAAGCCTAATTGAAGCGGGTAATCAGTACAGGCTTAATAACAGACACAGTGGTCACTCCTGCCCATATGAGTGGCCAGAATAGTAATCCACAGCTTCTCTTTTCATTAGGTCCCCAGCCTCTGAATGAATCCAACAGGAACACAAACCGCACGGCAGGGAGTAGTATCCCGTCAGTAAAGGAAGTCCAGAGGATTGTGGCTGTTGTATGTGGCATAGGGGACATATAATCTGTGGTCTGTTTCAGTGCAAAGCTTCTCGTGGCCCTGGTTTAGGCCCGCTACAAGCCTCTGGTAAAAGGGAAGCATTCACAGTATTACATTTACATTTAGTCATTTAGCAAACACTTTTATGGTTCCATTCACCAGTGTCACAGCTGGAACACCACTGGTGGCAAGGTGGGTTAAGTGTCTTGCCCAAGGACACAACGACAGTATGAACTGTGGGCAGAGCGGGATTCGAACCTCCTACCTTCCGGTTGAAGGACGACCGCTCTACCACTGAGCCACTGCCGCCCCCTTATTCCCCGTATTCCTGCTGGCCCAGACCCCCTCCCCTCCAACCGGAGACATAGAAACAGTATTAATATGCCATGAATGAAAACAGACAGATGAGCATTATCAGGCGCAGCAGCCACTAGTGCAACAGAATGCCTTGCAGAAAGACAGAGGGAAATATTTCTTTACATGAATGGTAAAGTTCCCGTAATTGCTGCTACTAGTGTCATGTCATTCAGGCCTTCAGGCTTTGTGACTAACTACATATCCGGTTTACTCCCTCTCATTTCTTTTCTCTGGAAACGTGAATTGAGTAAGCATATCAATAAATCAAAAAGGAACACAATGTCTAGTTGGCTTGGCCTAGGTCATGAGTAAAACCTAAAGCTTCAGTGAAATACCCGTCTTGTATGGGAACTCTCCATATTAACAGACTACCTTGCATTGATCAACTCCTTGGACTTGCGGTCGGCATGGTGATGTAATTGGACTTCTTTTATATTCCGCCTTTAAGTGTTTCTTTCACTGTGTGAATGAAATGGCATTCACAACTGTTTGATTGCACTTGGATGAGGTTGAATTTGGCCACAAGCAAAGGGAGAGTGGTGTCATTAGTGGGCTCAGCTCAAAACCTTAATGAAGCGGCACGTTCTATAGAACTCAGTAAATGGGCTTATCCTTACTATCTATCTACCTATCTATCTATCTATCTATATAAACATTTTTACATTCATTTTTCCACATTTTAAAACAATGTAGCAAAATAAGTAATTGTATAGTAGCTTTGTAGTTTAATATTTCTTTTTCATTTTGACTGTAATTCTGCTGTAAACATCAGCTGCCACAGGCATCAAAAATAACTTTTAAGCCACGCACAGTATAATAACATTAGTTCAATCTTTGCCAGCAGAGCCCTTTTTTAGTTTTTTCCTCGCTATTATTTCCCTTATTTGGTTCTGCTTCATTAAAGATAGTTTGCTGCTTTTCCCTTTTTAGGGTCAGAGGGGGCTGTTCTAGGACAATCATGTTTATTTATTTAATATGGAACAGTGCACATTAGTCAACATGTGTTTGTTAGACCAGCATGTAAATGTGCCAGAGATAGCCATGCGAGCTCATTTTCATCTATAGTCCTATTGGCAGGTTGATGGTAAACAAAGAGGACATAACATGACAAAGACAAACATCCAGACACATGAAATTAAGTCAGTGAAATGCTGTATCAAGAAGATTTAATAAGAAATCTTATCAAACACACAGTTAATAAAAACAATTATTGATATATTAGTCCAGGTTATATCATACCACAAAACCTTTGGAAAACCATTTATAATCTTTCTATTTAGACTCCTCAGTGATCAATCAGCCCAGTTGTGCCCCAGAGTAAGCCTACACTTCCATGAGACGGAACCTGGGACCTAACTTCTGTGAACTTAAACGGCATGAGTCCCAATACTGAGAAACTGTGCCACTATGTAATGCATAGTGGTTAAGCAGCATTACAGTTGGTGCTAGTATTTAAGATAGTCATCTCACTGTCATTTAAACCAGTTCTCATGTAAGATAGACTTATAATTACACTGTTAGGAAACATAGGTTGTGCAATGAAAAGAGAAGAAGAAAACATTTTCTTCAATAACTGAGACTGTCCTGTAACATTTCTGTGTTGCTTGTCCTATTTGCCACAGTCAAACCAATGATTTTTAATGTTGGCTCGACTTATGGTGCTACTCATGGTCTTATGAAGGCTGTGGCCGTTTTTTTTTTTTTTTGCCACAAGGCAGTTCATCCTGGCTGTGGCTGCTGTAAAGGCCTTTCTCTAAGTGCTTTGCTTTGTCAAAAAAATATATATTCACATGGTTGCACAGTACAAGCCCAAGTCAGGAGAGTGGCACAACTACCTTTTATGAGACATTTAGTAAAAGATGGGCAGGGATGTTTTTTCTATAGGCAATCGCACAATGAAACCGGTTGTCTTCTCTTTATTAAAGAAAAGAAAATATTTATAATGGGCCTCTTGTAAATAATTTCAACGTGTGATTCATTTAAACCAGACTTTACAAAGTGTCAACTAACAGTGAAATTGGAAACTCATTCACTGGGAGGACATTATATTTATATTTATATTTGGATTACCTACACTGTCATACAATGTTACACATTGACAAAGACAGTGTAATAGAATAGTAATAATTTCTAGCCTCTCGTGTGTGTGCCTTACTGGAGAATGAATTTTATAATCATCCAACATATTTCTAGCAAAGAGCGCCACTGGCACAAAATCACAAAAGAAATATAAACTGCAACATTTGCCTAGTGCCTCTTAAATGAATGAAAACCAAAACATGTCTATAGAAAAAAGATTCTCAACCATTTATATCCACAGTAAAAGCTGCTGCACTCCAAGTGAATTCATGTGCTCAAAGTCACAAGATAAAAAAAAAATCCCTGTGCTACAGCTTCATGTGTGGATTAAAAGTTCATATCCAGACCGGTCTCTATCACTTACATTCTTCATAGAACCTCCCATAACACCTCACTGAGTCATGCTTCATTCAGGTCACTAAAATAACAAAATGCCCTGTATCGGCCAAAACATTCCTTTTAATCAGCAGAATATGGTTTTAGTTTGTGTGTGTATGTAAAGTTTATATATTTATATATATATATATATATATATATATATATATATATATATATATATATTTTTTTTCTTTCTCTCTTTTTTCTTTTTTGTTCTTAAATTGTTAGGCTTTACTTGATCAACCCCATACTCTGAGTTACTTTGAGTTGCATTACTGTTCCTAACTCTATTCCCCCTTTCCTGTTATCCCTGCCCTTGTTAAACTGAGGAAATAAAATGCCTGTGAACATTTTAATGACATACTATCTGCTTTACTACAAGGAATCACACCATTAATGTTAACATAATTTTATGATAGCTCACATTAGATTTGGTTGTTTACTTTGCTTTACTTAGAAAACATTTAGCTCTATGTATAAATGTAGAAGTGTCACAAAGAAAGAAACTACTGGAATTTGAGGTTCATGGCATCCTCGTTGACCAGACTGCAGAGCAGATTTTCAGACAGTAGTGAGAGGTAAGCTATGTTAAATGTAGGACTAAGTACTGATATGAATGAGCTCAGCTCGATTTACCAGACGATTGGCAACTGGCACTATTAGTGCTTTTTGCGCCCAATTTATCCTCTGCCCACTGATGCAATAATCCCTGATGTAGAGCATCAGTGTTTGTGTGGTGGCTCAGTGGAGTGATGAAGTCTATCTGTAAGCACAGCCAGATGAGCTGGATTATTCCAGGGTCAGGACCATGGGTTTAGGTTGACGGATTATCACAGCTCAGTCAAGGAGACAACAGCCTTGTTGGCCTTTGGGATAAGAGTAAAGAGTGACAGTGAGCTTGACCATCAGCCCATCTTGGTTACTTCTAGTCTGTCTCCTCAGGCTTCATTCATTTATCCTAGTATCACTAAGTGTAACAGCTGGATTAAAGTAAGAGTTATTCTGTGTAGTCCACGTGAGAGACCATGGCTGTTCAATAATAATGTAATAATATAACCAGTTGGTTGGGCAAAAAAAATCTTGAATTGTAAGAGCACAGAATTGTATAAAGCAATAGTTGTGATTTGTACATTTATCCAAATGACTGACATTTTACAGCAGAGAACTCTTGACAGTAATGACATTAACACAAAGAATTCTTTGTTTGCTCTTTAGGACGACGCTGTGCGAATGAGTGATTGATACCAACTTGGCTCCTTCAGGTAAATGGCATTTACAGAAATGTCTTTTTAAAGCATAACCTTCCAAAAGGGATCCTTAGAAATAAATTATTTTATTTTTTATTGTTTTCAGAGACGTGTGGTTGTTTTTAACTTAAACCATGATGTGTGTTTTCTTCATATAGGGCAGAATGGGTGTGTGTCCCCTGCTCCTGCTGCTTGTCCTAGTCCTCGGGGCCTCAGCTGATGATCATGTCCCTGTCACAAGTACGAACCACAGTCTCTAAAATGTACTTTTTACCTTCATGTTCAAACTTTTGGGATTTACCTTTTTGTATTTGCCATTTTTAGGTCCTTCAAATTCCTCCACTGCCAGACCCACAGACCCACAGACGGCTCAATTGCTCAATGTTTCTGTCGGGGACACACATGCCATCACGACCCCTCATACCACAACACTCACAGTGACAACTACCATCATGCCCACAAGGGGAGCAGCTGATGAGGGCGTTCAACCGGCTGGTCCTAATGGCACGACGCATTTCATTCCTATCCCACCTCCAGAGCCAAAGGATGCCCCTCAGATGCCCAGCCCTGCCTCGCCCCAGCTGGTCACTCCTGCCTCGGAAGGGAATGGAACCACCACCTTGGCCCCAGACACCACAACTCCAGTAGATACTGACCAAATGACCACCACAGAACTGGCAATGGAGGTTACGTCAGACTCCAGCCCGCACGGTGAGTGTCATTCAGAGTGAGAGGTCACAGCAGATTATTTTGTTCACTGCACTATACTCAACTTTTTTATAAATACAAAAGCATGTTTGTCATTACCTTACCACAATTAGATAGTCCAGTATTTTGTATGTAAAATATTTTTTAGAGTGGGTAACTATACACCACCATTTTAACAAAATCATTGTATGAAAATATAATTTTATAAAGACTATCATGCCTTCCAAAACCCCCAAAAACTACTGTCACCCATCATATGACTGTGACTTTTATTCTGTTCCTCATTTAAACAACCAAGGATTCATTTGTACAAGCACTTTCAAGCAGCTATGTAAAGAAAATCTCTTAGCAACATATGTCTTCTATGGACTACAGATTTAAATAGGCACTGAAGTAGTTCATTGCTTATTAGGAAACTGTGCTGACAAGGAGTAAATAACCTATCCAAAATGATCTACTAAAACCAGATTTATAAAATGGGGAAAAAACAAAATGAGGAAAAAAGGCTAAAGTTTAATCATCATTTTCAACACCCAAATACACTTCATCAGTGTTTTAATATAATGTATACTGATTTATTAATTTTTTTTTCATTCCTGGCTGTATTTAGAGCCAGATATTTATCACAAGACACACCACACACATGTTGAATCTGTCTGATGTAAACAAAAGTAAAGAGTAGTGTGTACTGAGAACAACACATTATGAGACAACAGGCTTAATTTAAAACGTTTTTTGCATTGTATGTAGGATTTTTGGATGAGGCACCCAGAACAACCAGAAAGTGAAAAGCAAGTTTTGAGTGGACATTTATATTTTAGATGGTTTGACATTTCTTTGCTTTTAGGCGCCATTATAAGAGCCCTGGAAATATCTCTGTGTGGCACACTTGCATTTGACCAGTCATCCATAAGAAACACAACTTTAAAGCTATTTTAATGCAAAAGTCAACAGTGTTCCAAGTTCGGAGTGTGGCAAGATATGTTGTCAAAAAGCTCTTGTTTTGTTAACTTTTGTAATATTTATAGATTTATTTTAATTGTCATTCAGAAAGGAGTTTGGGGCAAAAAATGTAACATTTCAAAGAACTCCTGTCTCCAGATGTGTACTGTATAGTGTAGGTGTATGTGTTACATAACATAAGCACTTTAAATTCATAGGTGTTTTGTAATTGCCATTGTCTGCACATTAAGAGTCCTGACTATGTCTATATGGTTTTCGAGGCTGTATCACCTCCACATGGTTCCCACCATCTGTGGCAATCTTGTGCTCTTAAATGTACACATTGTCCAAAGAAGAACACTAAAAGTCTTCGTGGGAATTGTCTTCGTAAAGGCAACATATTTGGGCATCATTCCTTGTGGCTACGTAGTGTGAAGTTAAATGGCCCATTCTCTTGAAATGAGCAGCATATTTTAATGCAATAGAGCTTTCTTGAATATTGAGTCAAGCCAGGGAACAGCTTTTGTCTTTGTCACCGGTGCTGTGTAGTCTTCCGGAGAATTCTATTCTTTTGTTGTGCCCTAACGTGTCTTACAGACCAGTCACAATCACACAAAATGCCTGCCAGTCTGTTTTTAACACCAAGTCCTGTTGTTGTTCAAATCTCATATCTTTTGTGTTAACTGTTTCAGTGAGAAGTCACCAGTAAGACAATATGTATTGTCTTCAACCAGTAACTCGTGGGCATGCTGAAAACACACAAATTAGTCAACCATTGTAATCCACAGGACGTCTCACACTCTCACTGAATGCTTAACTTGTTCTGTTTACTGGCTAATACCTTGACCGTGTGTGTGTGTGTGTGTGTGTGTGTGTGTGTGTGTGTGTGTGTGTGTGTGTGTGTGTGTGTGTGTGTGTGTGTGTGTGTGTGTGTGAGAAATATTATTTTTTTCTGTTTACTAACAAATATACACCGGAAATTGAAACCTATAAAAATAGAACAGACTGGCACTCGGACACAAAAACATTGTCCATCAAGGCTAGATATTTTTTACAGATGAATGTTTTCTGCTACACATTATTAACAGGGAATTTGTGTTTCTCTTTTAGACGACGAGACATCAGATGACATGCCGATCATAGCTGTGATGGTGGCTCTGTCCTTTCTGCTGGTCATCATATTCATCATTATCATCCTCTACATGCTCAGGTCAGCGAGATGCAGCCAATGTGTTTTATTCACAATAGACAGAGGGGCTAAGGCACTGCGGTTACCATGGCAATGTCTGGGTGACTGTGAGCTAAAAATATTATGTACATGTTATGTATCTTTGGTTTGTGATTGACAGGTTTAAAAAGTACAAGCAGGCGGGAAGCCATTCCAACTCCTTCAGACTGGCCAATGGATCAGAGGATGCAGGTATGAGAATGACAATGAATGCCTGATTTCTGAGCTGAGTTTGTTTTCGTTGAATTATCAAATATAGTTAGCCAGCTAGACCAAACTTGTTAGTTGTGTTTTTTCTGATAAGACTCAATTGATCTTCCCCCTTCCCCCACTCACCTACAGATAACATTTTTCTGTTCGACTGTTGGCTGTGATTACCTAACACACAGGGCTGCCGTTAAATCACATCGCCCTCTGGTGGTTTTTAGTAGAAAAGACAATAAATGACTTGTCATTTTTTGCTGACTGTTTTATGCAAGATAAGTCCTGTTATTCTCATGTTTTTTTATCTCCACCTGTGCCACACTCTCATTCCTTTTCCCATCTCCTCACCCCTGCCTTCTCCCTTTCCGTCTGTCACAGAATTTCAGACTGTGCCACTATTGGCCCGTAAGCCAAGCACAAACAGGAAGTACCCGCCTCTTCCTGTTGACAAGCTGGAGGAAGAAATGAACCGCCGCATGGCTGATGACAACAAACTTTTCAGGGAGGAGTTTAATGTACGGCACACATCCTGCAATAACACATGCAGTGTTTCTTTTTCTGCTGTATGTACTAAATGGTAAATCTGTAGTAGTCACCAGTTCCTGAGCTAGGCTGTATTTTGTTTGCTTAGGCACTACCAGTCTGCCCTATCCAGGCATCATGTGATGCTGCTTCCAAAGAGGAAAATAAAGAAAAGAATAGATATGTCAACATCCTGCCATGTAAGTACCAACTCATAAAGGTGTTACACTGATAATACATGTCCTGGAGCAGTGCATCCTTATATCCTCTTTGTTGTTGTTTTTGTGTTTTCTCAGATGACCACTCCAGAGTTCACCTCTCATTGCTGGAGGGAGTCCCTGACTCGGACTTTATCAATGCCTCCTTTATAAATGTAAATATGGACATTTTTCTGTGCATTACCAATAACAACCACTAACAAAAAAATACTAATAATAATAATAATATTTACCTTTTTACCCAGGGCTACCAAGAAAAGAATAAGTTTATTGCAGCTCAAGGTAATGTTTGTTCATCAGTGTATTCTTTTTTCTGGCCAACAAACTGAAAACATTCTTGTATTTTGTATTTTTTGTATTCATGTATTTGTCTTGGTTACTCAGGGCCAAAGGAGGAAACTGTGAATGACTTCTGGCGAATGATCTGGGAGCAGGACACTGCCACAATTGTCATGGTAACCAACCTCAAAGAGAGAAAAGAGGTGAGAGACCTTAGAGTACTAATACTATTTATCTTTATGCTTGGGCTTTATGGGTTATGCATGTACAGTTTAGTGTGCTACTAATCTTTGAGTTAATAGTTGACACTACAATTCCTTTGTGTTTTAGTGCAAGTGTGCCCAGTACTGGCCGGACCAGGGCTGTTGGACTTACGGCAACATCCGTGTGTCTGTAGAAGATACAACCGTTTTAGTGGACTACACTGTTCGCAAGTTTTGTATCCAGCAGGTACCCAAATTTGTAATATTAATGGCTATCAGGCCAAAAATGAAAGGTATCATGACATTGACCCTTGTTTTAGGTCGGAGATGTGTCTGGGAAAAAGCCTCAGAGACTTGTCATCCAGTTTCACTTCACAAGCTGGCCAGACTTTGGGGTGCCCTTTACACCTATTGGCATGCTTAAGTTCCTCAAGAAAGTAAAAAATTACAATCCAACATTTGCTGGATCGATTGTGGTTCACTGCAGGTCAGAGGACTACACGTCACACTGTCTCTCATCATGTCATTGACTTTTGTTGTGCAAGCTCATGAGTCAACTTTGTGTCTGTCAGTGCGGGCGTAGGACGAACAGGAACCTTTATTGTCATTGACGCCATGTTAGACATGATGTATAATGAGAAGAAGGTAGACGTATTTGGCTTTGTTACCCGGATCAGAGCTCAGCGGTGTCAAATGGTGCAAACGGATGTAAGTCCAATGTTTAAACAGTAGTTAACCCACAAGGTGGATGTTTTCTGTCTCACATTAAGGTTATTTAAAGAGACATGTTTTGTGAATGGTTTTCTCTTACTTTTTCCAACAGATGCAGTATGTGTTCATCTTCCAGGCCTTATTGGAGCACTACCTTTATGGAGACACTGAGCTGGAGGTGACCTCTCTGGAGTCCCATTTAGCAAAACTTTATGCTCCTTCACCTGGAGCAGGCTGCAGTGGCCTGGAAGCTGAGTTCAAGGTCTTGTGTGTGCATTCATGACAGTGTTGTATGTTTTCTACTAGGATTCTATTTCAAAGTTTTTGTTTTTTTTATGCCGTTTGTTTTATAGAAACTGACATCTATCAAAATCCAGAATGACAAGATGAGAACGGGGAATCTGCCCGCCAACATGAAGAAGAACAGGGTCCTCCAGATCATTCCGTGTAAGTGATTCATCTAGTGTAATTTAGAAATCCCATGACACAAAATGCCTTTTAATTGACTTTTGCATTTGATTTTGTTTTTTGCATTTTGTTCTGTTTCCACCAGATGAGTTCAACAGAGTAATAATTTCAGTGAAGCGAGGAGAAGAGAGCACAGACTATGTCAATGCCTCATTTATTGATGTGAGTGTAAAGCTTCTCAATAAGATTGGATCGTTTCATTTGGTCAATGCAGTCATTTAATAAGGCCTCCTATCCTATGTACCACAATCTAATTTTAGCATATACTTCTCTCTTGTTTTGCTTAACATCACTTCCATGTTACAGGGTTATCGACAGAAAGACTCTTACATGGCCAGCCAGGGTCCACTGCAGCATACCATAGAAGACTTCTGGAGAATGATCTGGGAGTGGAGGAGCTGCTCTATAGTCATGCTCACTGAGCTGGAGGAGAGAGGCCAGGTGTGTGGAGCAGCGCATGCACAACAGTATTAGATATCAACTCAATAACGGGCTGAAATTATTTAATTTTATAAAATTTTATAAATTTGCATATCACCAGTGTTTTGTGATATACAATACACACACACACTGTTTAAAAGTCTCTCCATAATCAAACTTAGGCCATTGACAAATGTAGGTTTCTGTAATCTATTTTAATGCTTTGAATATGGCTCCTACAGGAAAAGTGTGCTCAGTATTGGCCCAGTGATGGCATGATGGTTCATGGTGACATCTCTATTGAGTTGAAAAGGGAGGAGGAGAGCGAGAGCTACACTGTGCGTGACCTCCTGGTCACCAACAACAGGGTGAGGAGAAGCAACTCAATGAAGTAACACAAAACAGTTTCAAACTTTTAAATAGTTAAAAGTCCTGTTGGGAAAAAATAAGTCTGAAATTAGTTTTGTGTGTTTTTGCCAGGAGAACAAGGCTCGTGCAGTGCGCCAGTTCCATTTTCACGGCTGGCCAGAGGTGGGAATCCCGACAGATGGTAAAGGCATGATCAACATCATTGCTGCAGTACAGAAACAACAACAGCAGTCAGGCAACCACCCTATCACCGTTCACTGCAGGTAGGATGTGCATCAACACACTATGTCCATAAACACTTTCTTTACTTGTTATGTGGTAAATTGTGAGAATATTATCTAGACAAAAAAGTTAAGTTTTATTATGAGTGTTTGGTGCAGTGCATGGGATGTCTGAATTGATATTTATACTTCAGTACCAATAACTGTTTTAAACATTAGGCCTCTTTGTCTTTGTGTACGCAGTGCTGGCGCTGGGCGGACAGGGACATTTTGTGCACTGAGTACAGTCCTAGAGAGGGTAAAAGCAGAGGGCATCTTGGATGTCTTCCAGACAGTCAAGAGCCTCAGGCTGCAAAGACCACACATGGTGCAGACACTGGTAAGAGCCAATCATGTCCTCATCAAAATATTCAAGACTGTATTATTACAACAAATTGTAAATTATACTAAACGATTATAGATTAGTAACAACATGCAGAGCTTACTTGTTTAACCTTTCTTTTTTTATAGCATTGTCGCGTATTACCAAATAAGTACACAACTAGATATACAAAAATATATATACACACAACCAAGTCACATAAACAAACATCCTACACATGCAGCCAAATATTTATCAGTGTTGACTGTACTGGGACAGGTCTATTGAAAGGGTCAAATCTGACCCCTTTGCTCATTGCCCTACGAATAATTGAACATCTCTTTGTTTAAATGACACACCATAATAACACCAAAACAAATGAACCAATATTAACATGGTGCACAAATACTTTCATAGACGGCTGTGCTTGAAGTTAGAAGTTACATTGGAGCATTGCAAAAGACAGGGCTATCAGCAAAGTTTATTTTTGTCACTTAAAATAAGGGCGCATAAAAATGCTTCCTCAAAATGTGTGCCGTATTCGGCATTGGTTTTATAAAGCGCTTTTCCAACTACTGGGCATTCAAAGCGGTGCTTTGTGTTGCAGTATTTACAAAACTTCCACTGCTTTGACTTTTATTTACTCTTTTAAGGAAAACCTATACCTTTTTATTTAAACGCCATTAACAAAAACTGCACTTTACTGCACTTTAAAGTAATGTTCACTACTTTGTCATACATTATATTTTTATAATCCATTTTATGGTTTTACCTGAGACTGGGTTTTCTGACTCTCCATTTCTTCAGGAGCAGTATGAGTTCTGCTACAAAGTCGTACAGGAATACATTGATGCCTTCTCCGACTACGCCAACTTCAAATAGGGACCTGTCAAGAATGGACATCCTGCCACTCTTGAAACAAGCTTAAGCACCTACAGGAACACATTACCAAGTATAAAGCTGTGTATTCCCATCTGATGGACTTTTTTTTTTAAACTGCTCAAATCTTGTTCTGTGGATGGGATGAACAGCCAGATGGAAAAGGGAACAGAGGTCGCAGTCCAGAGAAATGGGCAGCACAGTCGGACAGAGAAAAATGGAGATGCCTTCTTATTTTGTAATATTGGTCTG
Organism: Perccottus glenii; assembly: GCA_024416835.2. Lineage (NCBI taxonomy): Eukaryota > Metazoa > Chordata > Actinopteri > Gobiiformes > Odontobutidae > Perccottus > Perccottus glenii. The sequence continues at coordinate 39,951,074 of CM044546.2, forward strand.
GTCTTGGCTCTTTACCCTAATTTTGTTCCCCTTTCTTCTACTCATAATGTATATAAGCCTACTGTGTTGCATCTTATTACCTTGGTTTCAGACACAGTTTTGAGTTTGGCTGCATTTTTGGGTGGCACCTGTTATGTATTTTATTGGTATATATATATATAAATATATATGAATATTAATTAAATGCTTTAGAGGATAAGGTAAAAATCTAGAGCCAAGTTTTGGATTTATTTTGGGGGGGGTTATTTTTAGAGACTGAGACTTAAATAATTGTGGCTTTGTCAAGCCACACTGTAGCAACTTGTGTGACCACAGAACACAGTATCTACAATATTAGACAAAAAGCTAGTATATTTTTTAATCCCATACATTTATAAATATTTATAGAGTACTACAAACAGAGCTCTGCGACTAACTGGCCAGGGTGTACCCCGCCTTAGGCCCAAAGTTGCTGGGATAGGTTGCAGTCACCCATGACCCCTAATGGGACTAAGCAGAAGAAAATGAATGATACAAACAGAGCCATGTTTCTGTATACAGTATCTACCCTTCTTGTTTTAGGGATTACGGGTCAATCGTGACTAAAGAGCAGGACGTAGCCATCTGACACAGCTCCTAGTCTAGTTTGACAGAAAGTTGAAATACTTTTAGGGTAATCTGTGTGTGTGTGCACTTGCATAAGTTGTCAAAGAGGACTGCTCATCACTGGCTTCTGTTTGCAAAGTGCCAAAGTCTATCTGCAGCTCAGACACTCCATGTTTTAAGCATAAAAACATAAAAAAAATGTTTCTGTCCACCAATCTTTACCAAACACATTCCTAAAATGAGACAGAAAATTGGGTAAAATGTCAAATGTATTTTTTAACCAAGGAATATTTTGTTTTTGAGTTCTGTTACAGAACAAACACCAAAAATGACGTCTGCAACTTCTATCAGAGATGTTATGTACTGAGCATATTTCATTTTGTTTACAGACACATTCAGTATTTAATGTAGATTGTATTTGTTTCTGTACAAGTTTCATTTGAGTATTTTATCAACACACAGCACTATGTAGTACTGTCACACTTATAAAAATAATGCCCTAGTATTTCCACCTCTAACACTGATGCAGATGAATGTTATTTTTTTTTATTCTGATGCTGTTGCTATCTTGCTCATGTATTCATTGTTACGTTTTAGTGAAAGTGTGCCATGCATTGTTTGCTCCAATTTTTAAATGGCTGTCCTAAATAAGAGAGACGTAAGACAGAATCGTAAAATCAGAAGGGATTTTTAAATGAGGTCACACATTGTGGCCGTGCCCTTTATGATTGTAATGAAAGATAAATGATGTCAGTAAACTGCATGGCTGGAGGTCAGTCCTAATGTCAGTTCAGTCAGCTCAGGAAATGACTGAAGACAGGATTGTTTAAATTTCACAAATTGAAGAAATTTGTGTGGTTTTGAATATAGATGCGTAAGAGGATTATGGGCCTCACAGCTGAGCACAGTTTCTGTGAAACAAATAGGAATGGTTAATGACTCACAGTTATTGAGGTATTGATGTCAAGCAATTTTTAATAGATTTTAACTCCTCTCAGTGAAAATTCAGTGTAATTCTTTCATTTTCTTTGAGTATTTTTTTTATTTTTATTATAGATATTACAGAAGCTCCAAATCTGTTAAAATGTGACACCGACAACCGGCAAGTGTATCTAGTCTCTTAGGAGTGCAATCATGATGGATGAAAGCAATGGTGGGCTATGACTGGTTTGGTTACATCAGATTGGTGGCCACTTGTGAACTATTTGCACAAAAAGGAAAGCCCTAAATGTAACAAATCCAAAAAAGTACTTTAGCACAAGAATAGGGGGAGACTATAATTATAATTATGTAGTTCTTCCAGGTCTCAACCGTGTGTTAGGCCTTCTACTATAAACAGCTTTCATGTCATGTAGCATAAAGCCTATTCCCACTGACCAGTCACTGTAGTCATTGGCATTTCGTTGTCATTTCAGGTCATCTCATATTTCCCAAAGCATCACAAGTGCCCATTGCTGTATGTCAGGTGCCATTTTGTTTTTGTGTAGACCTTTGTCAGGCCTTTGACTAAAAGATAAACCATTTTCTGAGATGATCTGTGGAATTGGTTTATTGTGTTCATGTGATCATTTTAACATTTGACAGCAAAAACAACACTGTGCCAACTCGTGAGACACCGTAACATGTAACAAACTAAAAGTGCCTCAAAGATAGGACAAAATATTGTCATTTAACTAACTTGCAGTCGTGAACCAATGACAAACCCTAAATATGCAGAATTATGAAGGGGATCAAAACTGGACCAATCACTCTTCCATTTACAATCCCCTGGTCATATTCTGTAAACACTTCAGTCTTTCACAGAATTAACTTCCTAATTTAATTTTCTTTTTCATACTGTTATTGTGTCCATTTAGAGACCTACATCCTTTGAGACTAATCATTAAGGGAAACTAGGTATCTGAATTTCCAAGTTTTGCTTCAGCTTAACTTTAAAATGCTCTGGGCTGAAATAAACAGGACATTTATTTCCAGCTACAATTTTACTTATTTCAACCACGTACCCCCAGTGGTCACTGCCCATTCCCTTTTGTATATAATATAAGGTTATTTATATTTCATTCTTGTCTGCTGCCTTGCTTATTTCCTGGGTTCCCCCATTGATTAAAATAAAGATGACTCTGAAACTGTCGGGACCATTTTGAAATGTATATTCTGTTTCAGCCATTTTTTTTTTTTATTTGCTATAACTGTCTATGCCTATGTTTTTAGTGTTTTGTTATTCAACATTCAAATATTTGTATATATAATTATATATATGATCAAATTATATATAATTATATATTTCTTTTTGAAAGGCTTTTTGAAGCAAGATTCTGTTCAAACTCAATAAAGTGCTTGAGATTTTAGTTTGTTTGCTTGTGTTTTGAGACTTACATATTATCTTCTGAGCTTTCATTCAAAGTAAGAAATAGTGACCCTCATTACTCTTCACTTTTCAATGGAGACTAATAGTTACCAGTTGTTCATGGGCCTTATAGTCAGAGTTTAACCTCTGAAGTTGATCAAATAATAATGCACCGACATGCCAATCATGGTTTTGTCATTGATGGTGACACAAGCTAGAATCAATAGAACACCAACTTCACAAAATCATAACTTTGTGTGTATTTACACTTGCTAACATTACACCTGTGTCAAATCAATGTCTATTCAATAATCCAGTTTCCTTTAAATACAGTCCAAATTTAAACCAAATCAAATGCATGCTCTCTCTATTTTTTTTATTTTTTTCCCATTAGCATCTAATCATGTGTTATTTGTGAGCCACACCATTGATAAAAGTGATCAAACCGGCATCAGAAGAATATAATAAATAACAGCTTGTCACATATAAAAAAAAACGAGGTATTAATATTTCACAAGATAATCGTGAGTCGTAAAAAAGCATTGCGTACAGCTATTTATGGACCTTTGGTTTATAGCAATTAAGTACGTAATCTAAAATTTGCAAACAAGTAACTTTTTGAATTATGTGAGATCACTTTAACCTTTTGTGTTTTCTATACCTGATAAAAAAGACTCATTTTGAGGTCCAGTGTCAGCGTGTCTGATGACTAGTGATGCATGAGCAGAGGAGCACACCATTCCTGACACTAGTGTTTGCAGGTGATAATTGCAAATGACCAGGTCTGGTGCTCCTCTTGTCCCTTAGGGAGCAGTGACTTCACCTGGAGGAACAATGGGCCAGGGGTCAGGAATGAGCAGGCTGCTTTGGGAAGGGTAATGGAAAAGTGACAGGAGGGGGCTCTTCTGACTGGGACGTATATATATTAAGCACTAGCACTGGCCCCAAGGAAGAATTGAATCTTTGGAGCAAAACACCAAGAAAACTGAAGAAGTAAGAGACTGATTGGTACGTAGTCAGTCTGTGGAGAAGCCTCAGAAGGAAGCTGTGCCACTAATTTACAAATACGGTAAGAGCTCTATTCTCTATCATTTGTAAATAGCCAATATTGTGAATGTCTTAAGCCTGCCATTTGGGCTCAGTTTAACTGTGATTAAAAATGCTGTACTGTATGTATACTTTACATATCTTATCAGTTAAACAACATTATTTTTTATAGCACTTTTAGAAACAAGAGTTACAAAGTGCATTACAAGAAATACAACACAAATGCAGATATTTAATATAATATGCGTAACATGTGACCTTTCCTTTAAGATACGAAGCCTGAAAGTAATAAAATTAAGAAAAGCACATCTATAAAAATAAAAGCTTTCTAAACTCGAGCACTGACTCGGCTGGCTGATCTGACATCCAAGGAAAGACTGTTCCACAATATGGGCACTAGAACACAGAAAGCATGATCTCCTTTTGTTTTTAACTAAGCCTCTAATAGAAACTGAGTGGCGGATCTGAGCAGTCTGTGGACAGTGTATGGTTTCAGGAGTTCTGAGATTCATAGTGAAGCCACACCATAAAAGGATTTAGAGGTAATTAGTAAAATCTTGAAATGGATTCTGTAATTGATTGGAAGCCAGTATAACTGAGCCAGGTGAGAGTGATCCTAGTGATGTGTTCAGTGCAGAAAGTGTTTGTAAGAAGTCGTGCAGCTGCGTTTTGGACCAGTTGTAGACGCAAAATTACAGAATTACTCAAACAGGTAAACAGAGAGTTGCAGTAGTCTAAGCGAGAAAAAACAAGTGAACGTATAAGCTGTTCAGTATTGTTTTTGGGGAGTGTTGATTTGACTTGTGCAATATTGCATATTTGTAAAAAACAGGATTGAATTACATTATGTGTTGCTTAAAAGTCCTTTTAATTCTATGTTGCCAATTTAAACACACACCTGTTTTTCTAATTTTATCACCTATTTGTAACCCCAGGTGAAATTACCATGTGCCATTCTCGGCTGGTGTTGCTCCTGGGGCTGCTCCTCTGTGTGGGGGCCCTGTTGTCCAATGCACAGCACTGGTCCCATGGCTGGTACCCGGGAGGCAAGAGGGAGCTGGACAGTTTTACAGCATCAGAGGTTAGGACTTGTCGGTTTGGTTGTTATGAATTTCTGTGTGTCTCTTGCATTTTTCTGAAGCAATTTGGCGCAACTTGTTGTTTTTAAATGTTTTTAGTTTTACCTATTGAGATTTTGCTGATTGTGGATCGGGTGTAATGTTTACAATCCTTTTTATGTTTTTTCAGATTTCAGGTGAAATTAAATTGTGCGAAGCAGGAGAATGCAGCTACTTGAGACCACAGCGAAGGAGCGTCCTCAGAAACATATTTGTAAGTAAACTAAGCTTGACATGGAGCCGGAAACAAATATATTGTTTTCACAGTTGGATGCTATTGCCAGGGAGCTTCAGAAGAAAAAGTGACCAACACCCTCTTCTTTAATGTATATCCATAATGTTTTTCTACCTCTCTGCCCTCTCCAGAGTGTTTTTGCTTAGACTTGTAACAACTTCCTGTAGCCCCCAGATTTGTTCTAATGTAGCATAGCAAACTGACTTTATTTACTTAATATATGAGTTTATTTTCTTGTATTCATGTAAATGTTAAAATATTAAACTATAATGTTCCACAATCACAATAAACTATCTATTTTGATATGAGTTTTTTGGTCCAAGTTATTGATTTACATCTTTGATTTTTAGTCTCCTGGGTCCTTACAGTTACGTGCAAACTAAAGATGGACGCTAGGGTTGTCTGTACTCCGCTGTTCGCGGATCCAGACTCTGAAACTGACACTACTAGTGCACATAACGCGGCTTTTGTCCCAGAAACTAAAAAAATAAACACTCAAATAGATAGTACCCAGGTTAAAGGTGAGTTTTGCCTAAAAACGTTAAAATTCAGTGGTGGTGCGTCATCCTTTTGGAGAGCTAACGTTAGCATTTAGCTAAAAGATAGCTTCTCGACAGTTGACTAGCCAAGCTAGCTCTTTAGCCAAACATGCTAACGTTAACCGTCCAACATTTACCTAACTGTACTTACGTGTGCCTATTTCTGCTCCTACACAAACCACAAACCCATTATGATATATGATTTAAAACAAATGTTGAAGTTTTTTGGGCCCTTTCCCATGTAATGTTTTATTTCCCTATTGGCTAATCTAAAACACTGCATTCAAAGTTATTGAGAGGTAAAGTTAACAGCGAGCGTTACCTCTTTTTAAAAGTCACATTCTGAAATGAGTATCTTCTGGCAATACATTTAATTAAGAGAGACAATTAAACCTCTACTATTGAGGTTTGACGGCTCGGTATGGGCAATATACAAGGAATGGGTTCTCGCAATATTGGGCACTTTTATTTTACTTGCAAAATTAAACAATGAAATTAGTCAATAATTTTCTACACACTTTTGTCACTTTTTAACTGTTTCTGAGAAATTAAGGCGATACTATCATTGGATTATAGACATATTAAATTATACAAAGCAAGTATTAACATTCAAAGGAAAAATACTTTTTTTTCCACTGTTATACAGTTTAGGACAAATTTAGTATGCCTACTGTTGATCTTTGAAATACTAAACTTCCTACAAATCTTTTGGTACAGCTAGCAAAATATGTTATTTGACACTTGCAACCATTCATAAATTTCTCTCATGGGATCCAACAAAATGTAGACTTATCCTCCAGCTTGTACATTTACATAGAGTAATAGATATTTCTCTTATTTCTTAACACATTTCTGTATATCTATTTCAGTAAATGCTCAGTAGAAGTACATACATGGAGAATGATGAAGCATTCTCATTAGCCACAAGCCAACATTATGTTATTTGAGGTTATTACAATTTAAAGAATCTGAGGCTGAGCTCAAAAACTGTATATGTTTGTGTTATCTAGCAATCCATTTAAATGTCTTATGGTTGTAGATAGACTAAATGTTGTTTTGTGTGCAGACAATTTGCCAATTACAAATACACCACTTATGTGTACGTATCATTTGGCCCACAGGAAGCAAGGAGGAAGCGGAGCTATTGAAGGGCCTCCTCACTGAAAACTACTGCCATGTGTGTGAGGCCATCTTGGCTCATGTATCTCAGCGTTTGTCCCATTATGAGGTGTGTTTTGTGTCCTAAATTCAACATAAAATCAAAATGAATACTTTTGCATTTATTTATTACACTTTTACTTGAATTCAGGGAAAGAAACATGCTCAGAAAGTTAGAGCATACCTGCAAACCAAGAGAGGCGATAAAACGTCAAAAGAAAGTGTAGTACCTCAGGTTAGTGGTTTTATATAACTGGTATAATTTAAATTCATATTTATTAATCCCCAAGGGGAAATTTGGTTGTTAGGTTTCTTTAATTAATTCAGACGTCATCTTTCGTCTTAATTAATTTAAAGAGACCTAACAACCAAATTTCTTTTTAAATAATATATTGAGACTTTTTGTTTTTCTTTTCACTTTATGCACACATTTACTTTGTGCATGTTTTTCAGCAGCCCATGATTGCTGACAAGGATCATTTTTGTGAGCTGTGTAACATGTTGTTTAGTTCTCCAGTGGTGGCAAAATCCCACTACGAAGGAAAAGTCCACAGCTGTGTTACTCAGCGGCTTCCCCTGGTCACCCACAAGGCAAGTGGCATGAACTTTTATTTGCTGGAAACGTTGTGTTTATTATGGTTAAACTAGACAATAACCTGTCATTTTTGTTACACAGCAATACAGACTTTGCACCAAATCTCTGCCTCTGAGGATGCAACAGACAAACCATTAGAAGGAAAAGTTACCACAATGAACCCTCTCTTGGAGGTTGATCTCAAGGATCCCAACAAATACTGCTCTCTGTGTGCGGCCTCTTTCAACAACTCACAAATGGCTCTGCAGCACTACAATGGACGCAAACACCAGAGGAACCGTTCCAAACAAGAACTGCTCAAAGAGCTTGGGGACAAGGATGAGCAAGGTAACACATCCACTGGAGTAAAATCAGTTGAGCCACAAATATAAGGATAGGATAAGATGCACAACACAATGGCACTTGATGATAAGCTAATGTTAATGTAATTTTTCTTCTTTGTCTGCAGATAGCATTCTGAAGTGTCACATTTGCAGTGCAGAGTTCAACTCTGTGGAGATGTACCAGTCCCACATTCAAGGAAACAAGCACCAGATGAAGTGCGACAAGTTTTAATTTTCAGTATTTGCTCTGTAGCCTACAAACTAATTTCAGATTAAATCCACTGTTTTTGATTAAATGTGCTAAAGGCACAGGAGAGGGTTATTTAGACAAAGTCCTTAAAGGTCTGCACATACATTTAATGACATAGAAAACCAGCCACTTTCTGCTTCAATATTTTCAGTTATAGATTTTGCATGACTTATTTAAGATGGTTTTAATATGATCATCTCCATATTACAGTATCTAAAATTGTTTTATGCTAGAGCTATTATAAAATTTAATTATGCTGGTGCTTTAATATACTATCATGTAACTGTAAGAGAATATTTGAGTTGCCCTTAGAGCTGTGAGGAGTCTCATAAGAGAAAAAGACAGCCTTTAGATATTTTGGATGTCTTATGCAGGAGAAGTTTATTGACCATCAATACGGGACCTGGAGACAGGACACTTAACACAGTGTAGATTTAATAACCAGTGTGCCATGCTTCCAAAATACAAAAGACTATATAGCCTCTTAGGTCAAGGTTCACATCATGCCATTAGTGTCTAGACTAAACAGGCTACAGCCTTGGTGCCGAACAAAGGCTTGGTCACACTTTATTTTACACTTGATACATTGTATCCACCTCATTAAGTACATTGTAACACAATGTATAACAAACTGTAATAACATGTAACTACATGGTACATACATAATGGAATTATGTGTACTTACATATTGTAGTTAGTGTAGGGTTAGGATATAAATGTACTATGTAGGTACATGTTATTATAGTTGGTTACACAGTGTGTTACATTGTACTTAATTAGGTAGATACAATGTTTTAAGTATAGTGTAAAATAAAGTGTTACTGAAGCCTTCTACTATCTCTCACAGAATGTGCTGACCTAAATGAATAGACAGGCCCAATTGAGGCTAAGGACATATTGTTAAAGATATTCAATCTAAATTTTAGTAGTGATAGATAAACTCTTATTGTTTGTGCCAGGAAGAAGAAGGTGATGGACCTGTGCAAATCCCAGCAGAAAGTTTACAGCACATTTGCAGATGAACTTGAAGACTACATCAAGGTACAGAAGGCTCGAGGCATCTCCACTAAGACTGGGGCTGCTGCTACTCAGATGGAAACACACAAAGAGCAAGAAGGATTCAAATGTAGAAACCCAAGCCTTCCTCTTGCTCCGGATGCTCCTCACTACAGTCATCCAGGTGGGTACTACCCTGTCCAAGAGTGGCATGCTCCCTTACCTTCTCAGGGTTGGGACTTCAGCCGACCTCCACTAGTCCCGCAGTTCACAGGTCGTCCCACAAAGAGAAGGCGAAACAGAAAGCGGTCGAGCTCCTCTTCATATTCCTCGTCATCCTCTTACTCCTCTTCACAATCGTCATCATCATCATCCAGCGGTAGTTCTAGTGACAGTGACAACAGTGAAGATCTTCACAGAGAAAGGAGACACAGGAGGAGATCTAGGAAGGAAAGAGAAAAGACCAAAAAAGACACAGACCAGGAGCAAAGGCACAGGAAACATAGACGGGAAAGAAATAATGATTCAGACAAGAAGAGCAAACTCGGACTGGTCGGTAAAGAGAAAAGAAGGAAAAAACAAAAACATACAAATATGGAAAATATATCTCGAGAGGAAGCTGTAAAGAAGGAAAAACTGGAAGAGGACATTTGGAAATCACAGGATTCAATGGACAAAAGAAAGGAGGTGCATGTTGAGGATGTTACAAATTGCGCCACAATCTTCGTAGCTGTGGGAGTACGACGTCAGCCCAGACAAGCACAAGTTCAGGAAAGAGAAAAAGAAACCAAAGGAGAAAGTGGACACCAGGACAGAGGAGGAGAAGCTGTGGGACGACTCAATTCTGGGCTGTTAATTTTTTTCAAATGAGATGAACTTAACTTTGAACTAACAATTGCTGCTAACATTGAAGAGTTTCTAATTTACTCATTTAAATTTTAAATGTGTGTTTAGAAATCAGAATATTGTTTGTTTTCTCTGTAGTTGTGCTAGCTGGCTAGCCATGTTTAGTCAGAACCGTATTTATTGATGCACAATGTATTCATGTCTTTGTTCTTCTTATACCTCCTATTTTTCTTTTAGCATGTTTTCGATCATGGCACAGTAACCTCTTTAAGTTCATTAATTTGCACAATATTATAAGATTTGAAATAGTTTTCTGCCTAAAAAGCTTTCTTTTAATTTGTTGCCTGTGTAGTTGCCTGTAGGTGGTGTTGTTGAGCTTTAATCAGAGGAAGCCAAACAAAGTCTGACACCATGAGCTCATTAATGTAAACTCAAAACTGTAGATTTTAGATATAATGCAAATTATAATAATGACTCCAGCCTAAACCATAGGAAAAGCTTTTTAATGAACATGTAGCCAATAAACTGTGTGCTGATACAGGGATAGTGTGTGTGGTAGGGTTAAATCTGCTCATGTGAACTGCACGTGTCTGGGTCAGACAGGTGTTCAAAAAAGAACAAAACAGCATAAAAAACCTTGAAGCTGTCAGTGAGAAAGCAATGAAAGTAACTAAATGAATTATTCCAGAAGAAATTATGACTTTGTTTTAAAAGTACTCAGTAGGACTACAGTCTCACACACTTCTAATTTTAATTTAACATTTCCTTTATGTCATAAACTGGGGAAGAGTGGGGCAGGGGTCAACAAAACAAAGAACAACTTTTTGGCTGTACACTCACTAAAGAAATCAAATTCTACAAATATTCAATGTATTATTAACATCTGTATTTAAGTTGTAATGTATATTTATATTAGTGATTCAGGTGAGATATTTGTTCTCACAGGATGTTCATGTGCCTCGTCTCTTAAAAAGTAAAGTATCAGTCAAACCTGGTGCAGTTGGTCTTTAAAAAGCAGTTTTCTCCATGTTTTATGTCAGACAGCTATCATAATATAATAAACCCCAGGCTTTCTTCACATCTTGTGCAGAGTACTTTAACACTAAAGAACAGTTTATTGTCTGTGAGAATCTGAGAATTTACTCAAATTACCTTGCAACTGACTGATAGGAACTCATTGTAATAATAATAATTTATGGGTAAACTATCCATCTGTATGTTATTTTTTTAGTTGAGTGTAAGTTTCCTATTGCTTCCCTGCCAAAATAATTTGTATAAATTTATAAATAGCCTTTTGTGTTTTCAGTTCACAGCGGGTAGCTTTCTGGAAGTTTAATATGATAAAATCTTGAAGAATACAAACTACAAAATTAAGTTTGAGCAAAAACACTAGCATTGTGACTAAACGGGATTATAAAACGGAGTAAGAATTAAAAAAAAATACTGTATGCCACTTGTTTCATCTCAGACCCGGGACTGACAAAGGCTTCAGAGCTGAGCGGAGCAGTAAGAACCGCTCTGAAGCCCCCTGAGATCTCCTGTTTTCAAAGAAGCTGTGGTCTGGTTCCCTCTCGCGCACGACTCTTCGACCCCCGTAAAGCTATAAGGTTCCCCACATCCTCTGAAGACCCTCCACCACACTGCTCTACACACCCAGCATTAAAACACACCTCTGATGAAGCTTGGTAAACTTACAGGTTGTATTGGATAATTGTTCTTAAAACTATAAATCCAGCTACCTGACAGGTGTGCTTTTCTGTTCAATTTTGTTTGTCGTGGTGTTATACCTGTTGTTATTGTAAGGCAAATTCTCTGCATAAGTCCAAATACAAACAATACAGTGTCGTAATGCACAGGTGTAGCTTAGACTGCTCTTATTTTGCCGCTCTAAAGTTCATTCATTTGTGCTGCAAAGAAATTCTACATTTTTGCCAATGAGCATAAAACAGTGATATGTTTGTATTTAGTTGAGTATATAATGAGGTGGAAAGAGAATGGTAGGATGAAACTTGAGTTTTTGTCATTGTGCTTAAATAATGGATACTATAGTTACTTTTGTTGTGTACCTGCAATACTTAATGATGTGAATGTTCTCAGTGATGTCTGTAAACAAAAGTAAAAATCAAACACAGATAGTGGTTCAGACAGTTATTAGCTTGAGGTGTTCAGAGTCTTGCTGCTGTCTCTTTCTGTCGCTAAAGGCTGTTTAAAGACAACCTTAAGATGATCTCTATATTTGGAAATATCTGGACACCAGTTTATATATTTATTTCACATTTGTTTGTTTTTTTAATCTACACACAAACAGTTTTTCTTCATAATTCTCGTTCCATTGCGCAGCTGTAGTTCAGTGTTGGTTCAGACTAGACCCGTGTCTACATACAGTATTTTACACTGGATAGCATGTCATATCAATCATTTGTTTTTCAAGTCCCAAAAACTGCTTGATTTTAATCTCTGCAGGTTTGTAGTGAATTCTGTTTGGTCAAAGGCACTCATTTTTTACCAAAAGTCTGTCTAAAGAGTCTGAAGTAGGATTCATTAATAATATGAAGTCAGTTTTCCAAGTGCTTTGCATAAATTTGTGATTAAAAACAGTAAAGGCCTCAGACTTAATTGAATATTGAACTTGTCAACATGTTAACGTGACTAAAAGTATTCCTTCAGTTCACTTTATGTCTTAGATAAAAGCGTTTGTTAATTCTGCTGCACGCTCTTTACTGACACAGGAGGCTGTAAAAGTGGGACTCTGCTAAGCTGAGGTCATGCACCTGGCCAGACCCACAATGCAAACTGAGTGACACTTTTATATGGTTTGATATGGTTTGAAATGTGGCACATGTCTGCTCTGAGCAAAGACCCACATTTTTCATCCAGATGTGTAGTTTTATATTTAGACTTCATCAAATCTATTTTCAATAATACCTTCATATTTATTATTATAGCAGATTGATTGCCTCTCTTGAGTGTGTACTTCTGTGTTAGGTCTCTCCTTCAGTGATTGGCTGTGTTTGTGTCACAGTGGGGTGTAACCTGACGACTTAGGACAGTCAGCTCAGTTCCTCCCATCACCTCTGTCAGACTCAGAGATGGAAGACAACCATCAGCAGCGGCCCTCAGCTGTGAAACGAGTATGTTAAAATGTTTGCACTGGCTTTGGCCTGGACCCTGCTGACCACCATTTTGGGGAAAACAGGTAGGAACAAATCAGTTTTAGCTGCTTTAAAAAAAAAAAAAGACAATTCAACTTAATCAAAAGACTAGATGAGGGATGTTTCCTAGGCGTCTCTGCGTACATTAACATTTTCAAACATCCCAAACAACACACCCACTCACGGCCCATTCATTCTGAAATCTTAGGGATAGTCTGTGTTAAAGATGAATGTTGTATAAAATACCATTATGGTGAATATTGTTATTACACATGTATTGTCTGAAATTATTTATTATTAAACTTATTATACAAAGCAGCTCTTCTTGTGCTACGGAAAACATTTTTTACTTTACCTCTAAAAATATACATAACCATGATGCCATTATTTGGCTTTTTTTGTATTTTACCAAAAACACATTATGCAACAGACTTTTTATGTATTGAGACAGGGCTCACTATTGTGTATTTCCCAACACTTCTGGGGGAAACATTCATAAAAGCGTAAATTGAGATAAAGTAGCTTTGTTTTAGATGTACAAACAGTGTATTGCAGTTTTAAAATGTCAAATGTTCACAGGGAGATTTATTTTCCATTGTCGTGTTGTCTGTAACCGTTCATTTCTTTACAACACCACCTAAATCTCCTGACATTTTCTGTTTACTTGTGATTTTGGCACAACGTCTGAGCTTAGCTGAGCGGGGTGCACGTCGAGTTTCAACAACAAAGTCAAGTCAAAGTCCTCTACCCGCAGCTTTCGGGCAGTGAGACTATAGACTGTGAATGCAGACAGTCCTGTGATCAGGTGTACTGGTTCCGCACTCTTTTGCACAATGGCATAGTCGAGTTCATAGGAAAAGGCAACCAAGCTGACCGCATTACATACGGCGAGGGCTTCACTGAACAACGCTTCAAAATCAGTAAGAGGGGCAGTAGCACCTTATGTACTTACTTTGCGGTCTTCGGCGGTGGGCCTGTAATTGAAACAAAAGACAAATGAGATGTGGAGGGCCGGTGTCCTTCTTCTGCCCAGAGGTTTGTATCTTAAGGCCATCACACAAATCGTTACGAACTGCACTATAGCACAGGCTGAAAAGGTTTATTTTGACTAGTTTACTTAAAATTTGTCAAACTTACTTTGTTTTTAAAAAAATCTAAATCAATTTGTTAAAGCTTGATGTAATAAACTGATAAAATATAATTATAAAGTGTGTTCCATTGAGAGGAAATCTGCCCATGTCTAAGACTTTGAGATGCGACTCAGTTTTAAAATATATTGTGATACTGTCATTGTTGCACTAATCTCAGATTTTGTTTAAAGTGATATTTTTTTCTTTTATCACAGTGAAGATGATCCCTCCGACGCAGCCTCCGAAGACCACACCACCAGCCAAATCCCGCTGCCCCTGCAACAAACAGAAGTGGGGCAGACAAGGTTATTATTTTGATTAGAATATTACAATAATAATGATTTTGGGTCTCGATTCATATTGTATTTCAGCGAAATGTAACTTCTATTTGCAGTGTTAGCTTGTGAATGACATGTCAAATATATCAAACTAAAACACTATTTGACAGTTCTTAGTCTTGAACCTGTTTGTTCGCTGCAGATAAATGTGGACACTTGGTTTTGTGGCCGTTGGTCGGACTCCTTGGAGGTCTGTCTCTAGCTCTCATCTGCACTCTGTTCTACTTCAGCCGTAAGTTGTTTGATGTAGGATAAAAGCACTTCAAGAAAAACAGCAGCAATCACATACGACGGTGATATAATGATCGTATAGTTCAGTCAGGACCACTTGAGTCAAAAATACCATAGACAATTCTTTAGCCAATTTTTATAACTTTTATTTGCATGATGTTAAAGTTACATTTGGCGGTATGGCTCTGTTCTGTTACCCATACTTTCATGAGCTCCATGAAAGCTTGTCAGGTAACAGCAGCAGCTCTGGGGACAATCTCCCATTTAAAACTGGGAGAGCAAATAAAATCCCCGTTGAGAACAGAGCATGCATCAATGAAAACAGTATGACATTGATTAAGTTAAACAAAGTTAAGGAGGCGATACGGAGGAGGTGGGTTGCAAGCAATGCAGTGGAAGCAGACTGCACTTAAATAGGCTCACGCCTGTTTGAAGACCAATTGAGTGCTATAGCAATCAGCAGCTGACCTCAGCTACACCACTTTGTGAAGTGAGTGAACTTGTTTAAGAGAATTTCTTCATCATCTGTTTGTATCTGTTTTTAACTAATCATTTATTTTCTTTATTTAGGAAGAAGCTGACCACCTAAATCGTCAAATGTGTGCCTTCATAAGAACTAATGTAAGTATTTGCTCATATGTAAAATGATAAGACGGTTCAAGTGTGGATAATGCAATGTGTTTCTTGTTTGCTTTCTTACCAGTGGTTCAGAGGAAGTTTATGTGTTGCTGCAGAGTCTCAAGTCCACGACTGAAGCAGATCTTTAGAAAATGTGTTACTCGTCATTAAGGGTCAACTCAAAGCCGACATGCTTCTTTGAGCAGCACTGATGGACAGTATTGTATTGTGACATGATGAGAGCCCGATGTTGTATATGATATATGTTGTAATGTTGTTATATAGTTGTTTATTGTACTTTTTAATGTTTGTTGTAGAGACGCTGTGATTTTGTTGCTGCTTCATCTGTTGACAGCATGTTTTTCTTTTTAAATGTATGTTTTACTTCAACAATACACTGGTAATATATCCAAATATTTCAGATTTACTACAAAATATCAATATTCATTTTGTATTTTTACAGGTCGACTGGTTTTAAGATGATCTTTTTAATCAGAATAAATACAAAGATGCAAAGCCAGTGTGTTTCATAAAATGGTCACCAACATTTTATTTTATTTTGTTGATGTTTATTGACAATTACAATAAAGAATTGTATAACTTTACTTAGTGTTTAGATACATTTAATGCAATAAATGCATGGCATACACACATGAGATAGCAATGCTTTTGTAACAGAGGTTAAAATCTGTTGGTATAATTTGTATATATTTGATGTATATATTGGGGCGCAGTGGCTCAGGTGGTACAGCTATATAACTATAACCTATAACTGTAAGGTTGGTGGGTTTGATACTTGATACTCATTGTTGTGTCCTTGGGCAAGACACTTAACCCACCTTTCCTCCAGTGCCACAGCTCTGGTGTATGAATGTGTGACTGTGTGACTGTGGAGGTGAGTTTGGTGGTAGTTGGAGAAGGCTGCGAGCGCTGTGTGTATGGCAGCCCCCCTCTCTGTCTGCCCCACGTGTGAATGTGTGTGAATGGAAGCATTATGTAAAGCGCTTTGGGTGCCCAACAAGGGTACAAAAAAGCACTAAACAAATGCACACCATTTACCATGTACAGCAGAGCTTGACTACGTGGCCTGCCTGAACTGACGCTGAAACGCTATATTTTGATTCAAAACTGTGTGTGTTTACCGGAGCAGCTATAGGGGGACAGGCAGAAGACCTCACTGTCGGGGCAACAGCAGAGCCAACAAAGTCTCCGGACAAAGCCCCAAAGCAGCGTCTGCTGGAGTCTGAGGGACAAACGTCAGAGTGAGAAAAGATGGATGAATAAAGGCTAAATAGGTCTATATCCAAAGAGACATGGCTGATACATTCGTAAATGGCATTTATATTAATTAATCAATCAAGATTAATCAATTGTACCCGTAACATGGGTGTCCAAGTTCCTCTGCTTGCTTCTTTTCTAGTATCCCACTTCACCAATTTAAGAATGATAAAGTATACTCTAAGTCTCCTGTAGATGTTTGTTAGCTCAGTAGGTTAGGATTATTGTTTTATATCAGTGTATTTTTGTTTGTTTGATCTTGCTTGATGGTCAAGAGAACTCCATTACCCCATTGGCAAACTTTTTTTTTTAAAGTTTTTAATTTGTCAGTGTTGCCAGTTATTGAAACCTAAAAAAAAAGCTTTTCATTGTGTATTGTGTGTCTCTTCACATTCACACACAGCTCATGCACACCTGGTTGTCATGTTTCCATGTTTTAATGTAAAATACAGGCACACCCTGTTGTGTTCCTGTGTGCTCTGTGAGGAGACAGAGCAGTGTTCAGTCAGATGCTATCACCTCTCATTGTGCTTTGAGCTCCTCGATGAGTCTCTGAAACAAAACGACCACAGTGAGCCCACAGAGCCGACCACAAACTCAGGCTCACGGCAAAAGACTCAACAGTGGAGCACCGGCAAAAAGACTTAAACCTAAAAAAACAACAAAAAAAAAGGATCCAGCCTTGTTATGGAAGGATTTTATTTCATAGAAGTTGTCTGCAGCATTTCAAGAGTTATTACTGCAACACTGTAACTTACTGTTAAACTGTATTACCTTCTTAGCTGCACAATGAACAAGCATAAAGGCAGCTATATGTTTGATTTTAAATTCACTTGTTCTCTTCAAATGAATTGATTTGTACTTCATCTGCCTTAGACTCATTGATCGTACAGTCCGTCCTGCAGCTCACTGATCTCAGACATCCTCTGGCAGCTCGCTGTTGGTCAAAAGCATAAAGCAGGGGATGGTCCATGTTTTTCAGTAAAGCATCCATCGTATTGTGTGGTTGTTGGTCCAATGCTTCAACCTAGAGTCTCCAAACTAATACTTAAAATATCCAACAGAATTCAGGATATGAAATATAAATTAATTTACTTTCGTTCACAAAACCAGAACACATTAATTTTAAAACACACTCAAGGAAAACATGTTCATTATGAAGGAGCCTGGGCAGGATCCTGCAGGACGGGAATTGAGGACAGACTGCTAAATTCTCCAGACAAAATGTCCAGCGCCTCAGCCGTGTCCAGACTGGGCTGTGGGACAAAAGACAGATAATGTTATTGTTAAGTTGTTGTTCATAACTACAACTACAGGCTTAAATGTACCGTGAGGGTTAAAGATTATCACAGAGTGACTGGGCTTTAATTAAGTGTTTCTACCTCAGGTTTCAGGACAGACGGTGTCTTCTGTTCCTTCTTAAACCTGTATTCAGGAGGAATTCTCTGTTCAATGTGTCCTCCTGAAAATGTATCCTGTTTTATGCCCGCACCTTGACAATGTGATAATCCAACAAGGAAAAGACATTGAGAAAGACACTTTGATAAGACGATGAACATAATATAAGATACATCCCACGGACTCACACAAACACAAAATGTGAAAGTGACATTGTCCTGAAAACTTTTGATATCATTTATATATATTTATTTCATGTATATGTTTTTTCATTTAATTAGAAATGTATATGCTTGTAGTATTCTCCTTCTTAAATACTACCCTTACTTTAAACAAACCAAAACAATCACATATTTAAAGAAGCTGAGTTTAGGCGATTCTGGTTTTGGTTCTGGTCCGGCCAATGTGCCACCAAGAGCACTGAGGGCGTCCAGAGACATTGAGTCATCCTGAAAGTAAAAGCGGTAAATTTAATCCTCAAATCAATCAAGCAATTTACAAAAAAATTGAATTATTGTGAAATGAAAACTTTATTATAGACAAAACAATAACCCAGTCTCTCGTGAAATGGTTGTCTTTTTCAAGTGAAAACTCCAGAAAAAACATCTGTGCTAACAATAAACAATGAATACAAAATCAATTTTAAGTTCAAGACATAAATAAAGGGACATAAATACAGTCATCCATGCAGCAGTTTGTTTTTACAGTTCTGTTTTTAAATTCCCTGTAAAGTATGTTTATATTTTACAGTATCATACAAATGTGTGTTACATCCTTTACAATTAATAACAAACTTTTAAAATGAACCCAGTAACAAAAAAGCATTTGTTCAATAGTTTTTTGTGGGAGCTGGACAAATGCTAAAATAAAACTGTTTTGACAGCTTCTTCCTCAAACACAATGCTTTTATGTTTTTCTCAGATCTCTGTTGATACTAAAAGCTCTTGGTCAACTTTATGAGTTATGGAACACACAACATAAATCTATTTAATCATCACTGAAAAGTAACGGTCCCAGTTGAGTTTTAGCACCGGGGTCTGGGTCGAAGGCGGGCAGATGCCCTGAGAAGAGTTTCAGGTACTTAGGTACAAATAAAGAATATGTTGCTTTTCAAAGTTACATTTTATGTCATTACAAATAATCAATACCAACAATTACAAATTAAAAAATACAACAAAAATAACACTGAAACCAAAATTCATCATGTAAATATGAGTTATTGCCTAGTTGTCCATTTTGTACTTACATCTCGAGATGCTCTGGTTTAACCTTTGACACTTCATATGCCATATTTGACCGTTACATGAAGCAGTTCACCTTTTTTTACATTCATTACCTTTACCAGACTGTATTTCTTGATGCGTTTGAACCATCCTCACATCCGTGTTTGTGGGTCCGCACCTTGACAATGCCACTGCTCGGGCTTCCCTGTCTGACTCACACAGAGGGTCTCTGTCCTAAAACTGCAATTTGAAAAAAGTGTGAAAAACAGAGTGAGTCAAACTCAACCAGTGGAAATGTGCAAGTGGTACAAATGACTGAGTCTCCCCTTTCGAGCTGATCGTATCAAAACAATCCCCTGCAGCAGCGTCTGAAACCTGCTCACCTTCCAACACAAATGTCAAAATTGAACTTGTGTTCTGTGCATTTCATACAGTTTCCCATGCTTTGTTTGCCTTTTTCTTTGCTCCCATCAATGCAACTGATGAACACCCACAACACTGTCAAATGTCACCATTTCTTCACCAGGGTCTTTTTTTTTTTCCATCAGTTAACAGGAAATACAACAAGATGGTTCTGGTGCGCCAACGTGCCACCAAGAGCACTCAGGGCGCCCAGAGACATTTTGAGATGAGACGGCTTATGGAAGATAGACCAATCTGGACCTACTTTTTACACTGATTATGTTGATGTTATTCAACTATTTCTCTCAAATCTGTGCAATTTTTTTAGTCATTGGTATCAAAATTGTTTATTAGTATAAGTACTGTAAAGGAATTAAAGGCTCAGGATGATGTCAGCATATTATAACACCTGCAATATTAGCTCTTGTATATTTTGAGATATTTATAAGATGTAACCCACATTCAGCAGATGGACAGGAACAAGAGGCTGAGGTTAGAAACCACTTGGTCTTGGTCTGAGGGGCTCAGGGCTGTCTACACACAAACTTAAACACACAAAAGTGTACCAAAAAAAGATAAAACTGTTAATAGATGTTGCTGTCACTTTGATTTCGAGGCAAAATCAGTGAAATGCTTTAACATGATTTTTTTTTATATATATCAGATACCTTGCTTTTTGTATTTGACTAAAGTCTAAGAACAA
The DNA here is from genome assembly GCA_024416835.2 of Perccottus glenii. Lineage (NCBI taxonomy): Eukaryota > Metazoa > Chordata > Actinopteri > Gobiiformes > Odontobutidae > Perccottus > Perccottus glenii. The sequence continues at coordinate 39,971,586 of CM044546.2, forward strand.
TCTACTTCTGAACAGAGAGCCTTAAGAGCTTCTTTAACCCCACTGACATATACCTGTATTACACCTGAACCTATGACAGATAAAAGGGACAGAAAGAGCTTTTAATATGAATCAGATTTTCCCTTAGGATCAAAATCTTTATGTAATTTAAAGAGTATAATAGTACCACACTGACTTCCACAGCAGTAAACTAAACATAAATAGTTGCTTTTTAACATTCTAATTTGCAACGTAATACAAACAATAAGATAAAAAAAAGGAAAAGGACAGACAATAATGTTTCATACATTTCTAATTTTAGTCCAACTGACATTAATGGTGTGTTTTGGATTTAGTTTTTTGAGGCCCTGTGGCCTTGAGTGTGAACCTGAAAACTGATGCAGGACTGACACGTCTTAGTCTGAACCGTTTTAATTAAATCTGCCTTTATATATGAGAAAGTTAGCACATGGTCTTGTAGATGACTCCATTTGTGCTTCAAATTTCATTCTTTACACACTTTGTTCACAGCCGACAACGCCGCTCCCCTCTGTGTGTTGTCCTGGATAAACCCACTGAAGCTGCTGAAGGGGTGCACTCGGGTAGGCCCCTGTTCACAAACAGTGCAGACCACGACTGCTGCAGGAGCTGTGTGTGCACCACTCTGCTGCAATGATGCCATTCGCCGAGAAAAAGCAGGTTACAGCTGGGCGTGGTTTGATATCACAGACTGTATCAAACTACAGCAAAGTCGACAAAGACGCATCTATCTTTACGGACCATTTAAAGATCAAAAAATGGACTCAAATTGGATCATAACCCTGATTGTTCTGCTGTTTCATGCAAGTAAGTTCACGTCACAATTTAACCTTTTTTGACTGGAATTTTTCTGTACTAATTACAGTATTATTTATTTCAGAAAAATAATGTTAGAAAATTTGATGTTTTCAAAATTTCCTATAGATCTGATCTAGAGTTGTATCTTTTTGAGTGATCCGCTGTAAACTGCTTTATAAAAATGATAAAGAAAATGGATTACATTTACTTAAGAAGGGTGTAGCTTTTCAGAAGATTCATCTGAAAAAAAATCGAGTCTTCATTATCTGTCATCGTTACATCTCTTTGTGTTAGACCTCACTCAGGTTCAGTTTGTGGCAAGGAAGACTCTTTGTTTTCACCACTAACTTACATAAAGTAAAAATATGCCACAGTGGTCCAAGTGAGTTGTGTTTGTAGCCCACAGACATGTCGACTGTGTGTAAACGTTTGAGACTTAGGCATTAATAACCTCCGAGTTTGACTATCATCCTGGTCTTTTAATGACCTTTTAATCTAAAGAAATATTAATACAAACCAGTCTTTGATTAATAAAAAGGAAGTAAAAAACAGATTTGAAGAATACCACTACTATTTCCAGTTTGATAATCAGAAGCATTACTAGTTAAAGCAACACTATGTAGCCTTTTAAAATATAGCCTCAGATAATCATTGTTTCAATTTGATGGTGAAGAAGAATAACACCTCTTTCCTTAACAAAACTATAATGTGTGTCACATAAATCATTTCCCCACACGTCTCATTTATAAAGACATGACTGCTCCATGTGTGTTTGCAGTACTAACGTTTGAGTCCATTAGAAACACCTAAAAAAAGTTACATTAAGTTGTTTAGACTTCCTCAAACAGTGCTAACATTATTATTATTTGTTCCGTTCAGGTTTGACTTCTGCTAATGTAAAGATGGTAAATGAAGGAGAAAAAGTGGAAATCACATGCCGTTCTAGAGACTCATCGAGACCTATGGGCTCGGCAATCATTTGGTTTCGAGTTTTGGACGATTCCGGTGTGGACTTCATTGCATCTTTTGGCTCAGTAAACTATGAGTCAAAGGCAAATGGCTCATCATACTCATCCTTCAGTGCCTCAAAGATAAAGAGTAATGTCCTAACGCTGAATTCCTTCAAGAAAAGTGACAGTGGCATTTACAGCTGTGGGAGTCTCTACAGAAGCAACGAGCTGCGTTTTGGAGACGTCACAAGGATCAGTGCAAGTGGGTTTTGTTTTACACTTGAAATCATATTTGTAGTTAAAAAAAATATCTGACACAATATTCATTTTGTTTTTAGAAGAAACCACCATCCAAAAACCACCCCCGTTGCCCACCATATCTGAACCTGAGCCTGTGTCCAAACAATCGACCACGCCTTGTGACTGTCATGGTGGGATGTTGGATGGTTCTCTTTTTGTAGCAATGAACAGGTCGTGCTCTCTTGTGATTCTGGCTCCTCTGGTCGCCGGCTGTGGCCTTCTTCTGCTGCTCCTCATCTTCACTGTGCTCTACTGCAACAGTAAGACCTCTCAGATTGTCTACAAACATAAGATGAACTGTTTCTCCTGTATTTGTAGTAGTATTGAATTATTCGGACATCAGTTTTTCTCAGTAGAATGACGGGGTAGAGCCGGACGACTCTACTATGAGTTTTGACACATAATTTAATGTTTTTATTTCTGCAGAAATTAGGACTCGTAGATGTCCGCATCATTACAAAAGAAAGTGAGTCTTGTTTTTGCCATTTTCTTTCTTAAACATAAATGTCCATAAAAACTGTGTGGAATAATTGTGCTTTATAATTATTTTTATTGATTTCTTTTGTAACAGGCCTCGGATGATGGCTCCTGGAAAACAGATGATGATGATGAATAGTTAAATCTAATCCACCACATTGACAAAGATCTTGAGCTGTTTCCTGATTTCATTTTATTTTATGTGCTCATTCCTCACATTACTGTCGAGTGTAGTGTCATGGTGTAATCCATAATGTCTCTGATAATGGCTAAGAAGAAATACTGATTATAATGATGTAAAACTGTAAATAGATTTTTTTAGTTTGTACTTGTGCTCATGTTAAATCAAATTTTATATTATTTCACGCTCCACAAGTTAAAGTCTTAATTGGATCTAAACTGAAAAAAAAACCATTCCTAGATTTTATATTTCATGAGATTAAATAAATAATTATTGCACTGTCCCCAAAGCAGAGACATTTTGGCTTGTTTTTTATTTCTGCTCTCTATAATACACTTTCTATATTTCAGTTTTTTTAACCAAGAACGATGGATTAGTTTTGTGATGTTTTATAGTAATAAAAAAAAAAAAATGGAAAATCCTCATGAAAGCGTGTCTTTGATTCAAATGTAATCAATAAAAAGACTTATCTTGCATTACCTTTTGTTGCACAAAAATATAAAGTACACTCGATGTAGAAATAGGTTTTGCTTTAAGCCCCCCCGAGTCAAAAGGAAGTGGGCTGTCGCTGTGTGGGAACAAAACTAGTCGGCAAAGACTATCACTATCTACTTTTTGAACTCTTTGGAGGAGTCGTTATTAGCATATATTGCATTATATTCTGCATATTTCCCTGTTACAACATTTCTTACATAAATAACACACACAACACGAGCAGCGGCTGCAGCATTTTTACAGACTTTATTTCATTAGTTCTCCTTTTCTCTTTTCTCACACCCACACAAACCTCAAACTTGGAAAAGACATGGAAAAAAAATATAGTGATTGGGACTTTACACTTGAGCAGTAGTCCATAGAAATTGTAAATTATACAGTGTTATACATTGAGCTTAAACCTCCTTTATACACAACACAAAGTTTACACAATTACCATGGTTTACTGGTAAATGGCCTTTTTGTGGCAGATTGGCGAAAAGAGTAAAAGAACCTCTTGGAAAACCTCCATGCAATATTTCAATGTAAACGTCCTCAGAAAACTCCGCTGTACACTAGTGTCTTTAAGGCGTATGAGTGAGGATACGTGACAGTAATTGGTTCTGGTGCGCCAACGTGTCACCAAGAGCACTGCAGAGATAACAGTACGACGCACTAACACAGCCAAATATCTGACACACAGCGAGGGACCATTTTGAATTAGTGTATCTCTAAAAACTCAAACGAGATGCACTTTAAGAGACTGGCAAGCAGCGCCTTCCTTCTCAGGCTTCTCTTAAAATATCCATCTTCACACTCGACTTCATCTAAACTCCATCTAAAACACTTTCATTTCACCAAAGACTGAAACCAAAAGCTCTTTATCTTTTTCAAACAGAGAAGAAAGGCGTTGCCGCATATCTGTGTGTGAATGTGTGTAAGGCATACATCTACATCAAATATACACAAGGCAAATTAGAAAAATAAATTTAGGATCAAGAGAGCAGCTCCCTCAGCGACGTCTCTCCTTTACAGCTGATGACCTGCAGAAATAACACATCAGGTTCATACACAAGACACAGACATTCAGGTCAAATTACACAGAAGTGAAAATTCAGCCATACCAAGTGGTCTAGCTCTTTCCTCCCTTCTTTGTGGTTTCCATCACAAACGGCTTCATTTACAGTGGCATGGGGCTCATCTGTGGGTGGTTTCTGCAACATAGTCGGTTTATTAGAAATGACATGCTTTTACAGAAAAACACCCTGATTCAGCCAGAGAGGGCACTACATGCATCTGTGAGCAGACTGCAGGACAACATTGATGAAGACACGGGACTTTGACTTTAACTACAAGCACATAGATATGAGCTCATGGTTATTATTGCACATTTCCAGCCTGAGCCACTTGGTCATGCAGCAGGCGTTTTGCTTACTTTAGACCTTGACTTTGACTTGCTCTTGCCCTGTAACAGAGTCGACACCTGGGTTCAGTTTAACTACCCCGTAGAGCTCACTGAGGGGGGTTCACTTCCACCAGGGGGCGCCACATCATATTAAAACCTTGAAAGGTAGCCCAGAGATCCTTACAAGTAACTAATGTAGTCCTTGCAGTAGATAATACACCCAGTTTGGAGACACAGACAGGAGCAGTGCCAAACAGACTAAAAATGTATAACTGTAATTTACATTAAAAACTTGTTTTCAACTCTAAACTATTTGAATGTGTCGACTATAAATGCTATTTCCACAATATATGCTGCTGATAAATGGCCCATATTTATGTTCAGGCACAAAAAGCAGACATGTAATTAAAGATGTATGTAAATACATTCTCTGAAATAGGAAGTGAATATTTGTAAGCATTATTAGTTACTTATAAAAAATGTGTTTACACTTGTCCCATTAGCAGTGCTTAGTTTGTAAAGCTGGAGGTGGGGAACACAGAGAGAATATTTAGGGGAGTACTCCCCCAGCATCGAGAAGGAAGAAAAGCTAAAGGAACATATGTTGTTTTGAAGACTGCATTATAGCTTTATAAAATAATAACCATTTTAACAAACTTTTAAACTGTTTAAAAGCAGACCATATTACCTTTTACTTTAAGAAACGTCTCCTGAACACTGGTCCTGATTTAGGAGGTGATCCCCTACAAATTAAGCACTGCCCAACAATACATAACACAAAGCCTGCTCCTGTCTGCTTCTCCAAACCAGAAGGGTGCTCATAGATCTCCTTTAACTAAATACTGGATTATGTGTCATTGTACGATACTGCAATTGAACTACTCAAGAGAAAGTCGTATATCTGTTTGGGTGGGTTGTATTTCATTACCTTTGCCTTGTCTGTCTTAGATTTGAACTCAGGTTTGTCTGGTAACAGAGTCCCAGAGAGTGAGTCCAGCACGGGTCCTGGCATTGGCTGAAAACAAAAAGTAATCAAATTAAATATACTACAACAATAAAGTGAGATAACATCGAAGCTGATTTTGAAGCTGAAATAAGTGCTACCTTCAGTGGCGCTGTGTCCAGGACGGGGGCTTTCGTTGTGGTCGTGCTTGATGCAGGAGGTGTGGGAGCATTAGAGAAGTCTCCTGACAGCAGATCCAACGCTGTTTTATCATCCATGGGCTTCTGTAAAGCACAGTAAACATAAGTGTCTCAGTCTCTGTCTCTTTTTGTTTAATGACCATATCCTGCAACAGGACTCACTTCTTTGGGCGATTCAGGCACTTTGCTCTTTGCTTCTTCCATTTTCTTCAAATGAAATAGATATGGAAAGACAGTATTAAACTCCTGCATGCATCTTGAATAAGCATCTGCAGAAAATAAAATCTTTCATGACCCACGTTTGGTTGGTTCTGGTGGCAGCGTGTCGTCCCTCTCTCCCATCTTATTGATCCTCTCTTCCTCAACTGTCTTCTCCTGGAACAACAACCACCAAATACAGATTTAAGTTGTGTTCATTGTGTCAGTTGTTAATTTCAATGTGTTAGTGACCTGCGTTGTTACCTTCACAATGTTTTTAGGAAGAGGGGGTTCAGGTTGAGGGGTGGGCGCTATGTCCTTCAGAGTGTCTGACAGAGCGTCCATAGCATTGTCTGGAACTGTGTCCAGCTGATCCCACTTACACTACAAAGTAAAAAGACCAACTGATTTTAAACATTCATTCATGAAGGCAACAATTAAACCACACAAAGACAGAAAAAGAAGAATGAAGAACAAAACACAAAACATATTTACTTGGGCTAGCATTGGCAATATGATAAAAGTACTATTCAAACTCCTTACAACCCAAGTGGCAAAGAAGATATAAATATAGTTGAAGAAATGTAATTGAATGCACTCGGTAACTAACCATGGCGCCCAATGACTTGAACCAGGAAACGACTGTCACTCTTCCTTGTAACGTCACAAACATGAGTAGACCAGAGAACACCAGCATCCAACTCCAACTCCGCCAAGATGGGACACATTATAAACCTTTACTACAATCATAAAGACTTACTGAATAAAAATTGCTTGCCTACGCAAAAACATTTCCTCAGGTCTTTTAAGGAGCCGAGCAAAAGAGCCCATAAAAATATAACATAATATATAAATGAAGTGCGTAACGTATGTAAACTCCCGTGTGTTATCGATCACCCAAAAGCATTTATGAAGTGAACGCGTTGGGCCGGGGCAGCAGGGGCGCGTTCGGTTTGACATGCGAGTATCGCGGTTCGAACTGTCTACTTCATAATTATGTACTTTATGATGAGAGTTGGTATCGCGGTTTTTCGGTTCGGTTCCAATTTGAAGCTTTAATTAAATATTTTTGATACACACATTCAGAATTATACAGAGCCTTGCTGACTCCATTAGGGAAACCCATCTGTTACACACTGTTAACATCCTATCTGATAATATTAGAGTAAAAAACATCACATCATGACACAGGGTCTTCGTTTTACCTCTGACAGCTCGCAGCTCCGTTACACGGCTTGTCTCTCTGGACTCCTCCTGTTTTCTTTGGAGCCACAAAATCTCCAGAGAGAACATCCAGGGCTGACAAGTCCTCCACCTTCGCCTGGGAAAGACACACAGCAGCCATTAGTGAAAAGGGTCAGTACAGAAGAGGCAGATAAAAGTTCAAATCAAAGTAGAAGAGAGTATATACCTGTGAGGAAGGGGCTAAGCAGAAGGACGGGCTGCTTAAGTCTCCTGACAAAAAGTCCAGCGCCTCAGCCGTGTCCAGACTGGGCTGTGGGAGAACAAGGACGACAATAACACATACATAAGATTGTGTTCATAATATTAATTTAAAACAGTCAAAAGGATGTCCTTTGGTCTCACCTCAGGTTTCGGAGCAGGCAGTTTCTTCAGCTCCTCTTTCTTAAATCTGTATTCAGGAGGAATAGAGTCCTCCCTCTCTCCCACAAAGACACCCTTCTCTTTCTTTAGTGTGTCCTCCTGGAAAACAGCAAAGAGCAGGAAATTAAACATCTAGTCTTCCTGGACTGATTCAAAATGTCAAAATCTTTCTTTGTATTTTTCTTTCCTGCTTGTCGTGTACAACCAGCGTGACAAGGTTGCACACCCTGACGAAGCCTCATTAGCCGCAACAACTATCCTCAGGTCTAAGTTTAGGGGATTCTGGTTTAGGGCCAAGAAGCAGGGGTGGAGAGAGGGAGTCACCCTGAATGATGGAAAATATTTTATAACTGCAATCGTGATAGTCTTCTAAAATGCAAGTCTCTGGTGTGTTTCTGACCTGGGTGCTTTTGGGCTTGGCGTCTGTGGTGTGTTTTGCTGCAGCAGGTTTCTTGTATAGAGGGTTTAACGAGTATTTGTGCTTCTACAACATAAAACAAACTAGACTCAACAAAACCATCCATATACTATTCATATTTCTGAGAGCCTATAGTAAGACAAAGTTTGTAGAAAGACTTTAGTGGTTGATTAAAGACTGTACCTGAGCAGTGGCTGGACAAAGTCCTGCCTCGAGAGAGAAATCACCTGCTGCAACCTCCATCTGGGCCTTTTTATCAACAGGAAGAGCAGGAGACTTGACCACAGAAGCTTTCTACAACACACAGTCGGACCAAAAAGGTTGAAGACGTTTCATCCGTTGTCCAAGAGACCATTCAACTGATACGAGAGCTGAGCTTATATCTCTAGAGGGAGGGGTTTGACCTGAAACTAACTGTGACTGGACCATGTTGTTGTTTAGACTTGAATGGGCTTTCTGAAGCCCATTCAAGTCTAAACTTGAATGGGCTTGAATGGGCCATTCAAGTCTGTGAATCCTGTAAATGTGCACTTTGTGCACTACACACAGTATGTAAACTACATGATATACCATTAGCATAACAGCTCCCTTAGACAAGAATGAAGCGTCTTCACCTTGAACCCTATGTCCAGGTGCCTTTACTTTCACAAAGTCCTGGATGATTGAGAACCTCCACAGACAACACAGTGGGGGCAGCATTTAATAGACCTAGCTTATGATATTTGTGAATTAACCTGTGTGGAGGCAGCTGACGAGGTGACCACAGGAGCCTGTACGAGGGGAGCTGAGGACGGGCTACCAAAGTCTCCAGACAGAATGTCCAGCGCCTCAGCAGTGTCCAGACTGGGCTGTGGGACAAGAATACATAATGTTAGATAGTTTTGATATTACTTTTAAACAATTGGATGTCCTTCTGTCTCACCTCAGGTTTCAGAGCAGGCAGTTTCTTCAGCTCCTCTTTCTTAAACCTGTATTCAGGAGGAATAGAGTCCTCCCTCTCTCCCACAAAGACACCCTTCTCTTTCTTTACTTTGTCCTCCTGGAAAATTGGAAATATTCGAAATGAACATCTGCACAAACAGAAGGCTCATCATAAAAAATATATTGTCAGAGTTTGTACCGGGACAATGTCCTCAGGTCTAAGTTTAGGGGATTCTGGTTTACACACCCTTTTCAGATTGCTCCACTGAACACATTATCACACAGGGCGTCCAGAGACATGGAGTCACCCTGAGAAAGATAAATTCACCAACTGAGTAAATGGTTAATGACAAAAGAATAAACAACTGAGGGAGAAAAAATATACCATTTCAGTCTTGGGTTTGGTGTCTTGTGCTTTTTTGTCAAGTCCAGTGTCCATCTTAAGTTTTTTATCCACAGGAGGAGCGGGACACACAGCCACAGCTGGAGTTTTCTGCTATGACACATTCATTCTTTTATTCACCTTTATTTCTATAATTTCGTGGTCGTGCAGGGTTTGGGACCATCTTTGGGTACAATCAGCCAAGGGACGGGTTAGCACTGAGGAGAGAGGGCGGAGGTGGGACCTGCCCCCAAACAAGACTTATCCAATCCAAACACTGCCTGAACACAGTCTGTCTCTTTGTTTTAATAAAGATACTTACTGTGGGGACTCCAGCTTTGAGAGAGACACTGTCAGAGGTTGTCTCCATTTTGGCTTTCTTATCAGCGGGAGGGGCAGACGTTTCTGCTTTCTACAACACAATAACCACATTTATAGTAGCTTCTTATGACATAATGCAACTACAACGACAACATAGAAGCTTAAAATTTAACTTTACCTTTCCTGGGGCAGCGGGGGGTGCTGCAAAGTTGGAAGGAGCAGTAGACGGGGCACTGATACTTTCAACATGATCCCTTTTCTAAATTTAAAACAAGACACAATGGAGGACAGAAGATATTCATTACATTACTTGACAAGAAGCTGGGCTAACAGGTCAAGGCTAAATGCGTAGGTGTGGTGTTGCCTTTAAAGAAACTGACCTCTTGCTTCTTGGGTGCAGGGGCAGCAGTGGAGGTCGTGAACCCAGATGAGAGGCTGTCCAGTGCGTCGTCTGTGCTCAGTGGCTTCTAAAGACATACAGACATAGTGTAAAACCTCCACTAGAGGGCAGATACGTACAAGTCAAAGACAAACAAAAGAGCTATATAATGCAAACCAAACTGAATGTACCAGCAGCACAGGAAAAGACAGACACACCCTTCACATTCCAACACAAACTCTCAAAAGAGGCAAAAGACCAACCAAAGATTTATTGGGCATGTGCTACAAATAAACAACTAAACTGTTTACTTGACACTGAAGGACATTTTCTGATTTAAAAAAAAAGTGATTAAGAATACAGGACCACGGATGGACTTTGAGAGACACAAGTCCAAAGTGGGTGTGTGGTATGATGTAAAGTGGGTGTGAGTCAGTAAGCTCCATCTGGGTGCGTATCAAAGAGTTTACAGTGCGGTGTGTCTCGATTTGTGATGTGTGTTTTAAGGTTTGGCAGAACAAAAGGCCAACAAGCTTGAACAGACGTTTCAGCCAAAGAGCTTCTTCTGTTCCAATAAATACACGTCCAGATGCCTTTAGTGTAGCACGGACACAAAGTCTGTACTTTTCTCAGCTATGGTCTTCATTTGAAGATTCTATGAAATTCCTAAAAGTGGAGTCTGAATAAATAAAGTGGATTTGATTTTTACTGATTGTTTGTAAGACTTTACCAGGAAATCCTGCATGATACTCCTTTAAAGTGTCTTATAAAAACACCTGACTGACCATGACATAAACCCTCGGCTGATACTTGAAGTCGTACTACTTTCCAGACTCTGACCAATCAATTCTGGCTCCATTACCTTCATATGACATTACAGTTTATTGATCTTGTATTCTTTCTACTCTACTACTCTACTCTGTTTGCTAAGACAACAACGGGTGTGGTCATGAGATTGTATTTATAGGAAATAGTCACAAAGGTTGAATGTCAACTGGATTGTGTTGTGTGTTAAAAAGGTTTCACTCACAGGAACATCTTTGGGTTTAGTATCTGCAGGAACTGGAGCCTAGAAAACAGAGACTCCTTTTAGACACAAAGTTAAAGTGAAATAAATCACTAATAATTCAGGAAGTAAGCACATCTCAGTGCATCCAGATCCACAAATCACTATAGTTTGTCTGGTTCATGTTTACGTTAAAGTTTTGGTCTGATGTGTAGAAAATATTATATAAACTCTTAGTGGTGTAAAATGAACCAAGAAGAAGTAATCACTCTCCATCTCTTTGGACATTTAACCTAAAACAGACATATGATGATTCCTGGATATCTTTCCTATGTCTACCTGATTCAATATTAGCAGAAGCACAATCTTACACAACTCCAGCTGGACTAAATTAAAAGTAATATTCCAGTTCTGGAAGTTAAACAGAGAAAACAGAGTAAAACTATTCAAACACATTTTTTCCCAGAATGTTCTGATGTTCTGACTTGTGCAGCATGTGAAAGGGATTAGTAATGATTAAAAAGTGCTGACGAGGAGCCTAAGTGTTAAACTAACCATGTCTTTAAATCTGTATCCTGGAGGCAGCGTGTCGTCTCTCTCTCCAACCCTAACGCCTTTCTCTGACTTGATGCCAGGCTGTGACACATGCAACACACACAGTTAAACACACAAGGCTGGGGCTCAGTTACAAACACGGCCAGCGGGACATGTGTTAGTACCTCTTTGACCTCGGGCCCTGTGTATTTAGGTTCGGGCCGCGTTACAGAGGCTGAGGAGGGGAGCGAGCTGGCCAGGGCATCGAAGGGATCATCCGCAGCAGGAGCCTGTGCATGCAACAACTTCAGCAAACTGCGGCAAACACGTGCTTTAATATCATCCACAGTATCCACAGTGAGGCTTTACCTTTTGGCTGGATTTCACGTGCGTCGAAGGAACCTCCACCTGCACCTGAGACACACCACAACAGTATTGAAAGAAAAGATAAAATACAGCTTTTTTCAGAGAATATGCTGATTAAATCTCGGTTTGATTGGTGAGTTTAATGCAGATTTTCCCTGTCATGCTGCAATAATATGCACAATTTTCATTAAATATTAAATTAAATCTCAATCAAATTTAAAACTTTCAGTCCACACCTGTAGAACAGTGTCTCTGGTTAAACTTTTGTCATTTTTTTGATAGGTTTGGTCTTTTGTTTGTGTTTAAATTATTTTTGTTAGCATATTTTCCTAACTCCAATTTAATCCTATTTTCGTCCCTTACTTAATGGTTTATTGTTCTTTTGATGAAGCCAATGGACTACAATAGATTTTTTTTCAAAATTTTTGAACTGAATTTTTATAACCCTAAAATATGGAAAACAAAAAATGCTTGGGAACCACTGCTTTAGAATAGACATGGGCCGAGAACCGTTTTTAAGGTTTACAGATTTCAAAAACACCATTTAAGTAAACAAGACAGAGACAGAAAGAGAACAGAAAATGATTAGATTCCTGTTTTGGGGAGAGTTGTATCTTAATATACTATTGTACTACATTATATATTAAGTTGTATCCACAATACCGTAATATTTTTCCACAGAATCTCATATTGTCCCATGGCTACTTTAGAATAATGTGGTGTGCATTTATTATTTTACTTTTATGCAGTACTCAGCTGCAATATTAATTCAAAATTGACTTTTTGCAATAAAAATATATATAATTTATACACATGCACAGGCCTTTAGTGAAAATCCTGCATATTTTGTCCTGAACATCTTGTTAAGACTAGTGCTCTAACCACTGAGGCGCCCGTCAGTGATATATATTTTTTCAAATGTGGGAAAAACAACTGTAGTTAGATCTGGTATGAGTTCCCAAAGCACTTAATCAGTCAGCACAAAGAAGAAACTGTTTTAAGGTTTACAAAGAATAAAGCCCTACAATGAATCATACACAGATCATGTCCTTTAATCAAACAAACAGCCCGGGACAGTGAGAGCACCTCCACCCTGCTCTACCTTTGTCGACTCTGTGGCTTTGGCAGCAACTGTGGCCACTGCTGCTGGAGCTGGTTTTGATGTTTTAGCCGGATCAACTTTAGGCGCCTCAGGTTTGACTGTAGAGGCAGTGGCTGTCTAAAATACAATACAATTTAATCTAAAATCACTTTAAAGACGTGATTAATGAAACCATGACCAGAGAAAGTTCAGAAAAGCAGAAAACTGTATGTGATGCTTTTGAAGGTTGGCCCTTTGAGGGGGTACAAGGGAGGGCATTCCCAAAGTTGGAAAGTGAAGGCCGAACTCCAAGCTCAAAGTCAAAGTGAGTCCAAGGCAGATGTCAGAGTAATGTGGTAATGATATACCAAAAGACTGCAGAGAAGAAATGACCAAAGCCACACCTTTTAAAGATAAATGATAAAGTCACCGACAGATAAAAATGTTGTTGTCCACGGTATACCTTTGTTGTATCTTTTGGAAGCTCTTTGGGTTTGGTGACAGCAGCTGCAGGAGGAGCTTTAGCTGCGACTTTCACCTGAGAGGCAGGCGTGGTCTAAAAACACGCAGCCAAACATAAATTAAAACATGATGAAAGATGTTCACCCCGCACCACTACACACAGAAGTAGGTGAATTTTATTTTAAAAACTGCACAGGAACACCTCGACGAGACACATGAATGTACTGATCTGCGCTCAAACCTGACACTGTAGATCCACTTCAGCATTTACAAAAAACTATGATTATTCATATTCAGCACTGCCAGTATCTTTTTGTTTGTTTAAAATGAGGTTGAATAAGTTGGGCCTTTTCTTACTCACAGCCAGAACTAAACACCTACAACTTTGTCATATATCTTTTTTCAGTCGCCATGGGATTTTATCCAATGTGACCTTTTGATTTTTTCAAAGGCAACATGGTCATTCCATTAATTTCAAACTTTTGGAGACTAAGTTGAATTTGGTAAAGACTTTCTCTGGAAATGTCTTAATCTGCCTTGATAAAAGCAGAAAATGTTCTTTAAGGTTTAAGGTTGAAAATCTTTGAAACAGAACTGCTGTCACTTGATTTTTTTTTGCTGCTCAAAAAATGAGACAAAATAAAAACAAAAAAACGCAGTGCAACAATACTGACAAAAAGTAAAGTTACATATTGGCTACTGCCCAGAAGAAAGAACAGTGAGTAATACAAGTAGAGTTAAATATAAAAGAATATACTCAACCACAAGTGATCATTAGTAACATTAGCTGTGACTGAAGCATTACCTTTGACCAGCCTTTAGGAGAATAGAACGTCATGTCAACAACAGCAGGCCCAGTGGACGACATGTCAATAACAGTAGCACCTGCTGCCGTGGGGTTAGTCTACAAACAAGTGCAGGTGTTTTCGAGAAAGTCAAGAGAGTGTTACGTTATTGTGAAGTCAACGCTGCAGTTTACAGAGAGCATTAATCCAAGACCCAACCAGAAGAAAGCTCACAGGATGACACAGCCTACAATGAATGAGAAATAGAGAAATGCCAGGATGAGTGGATGGATGTGTTTGTGTTTTTCACCCAGAAAGAAGGGAAAAGGAAACAGTGAAGCCAGTTTAAACTGCCTCATGATGCAAGAGAGTTGAGAATAAAATATAGTATATAACTGCACCAAACAGACAGAAGCCATGCCCTTCTTTTTTTAATAAATATCAAAAGTCCCAGCTCTGTCTACCTCTGCTTTGGCTTTCCCTGTCGTCCCAACAGCATCACTTCCTCCTGCTGCGACACCACTTCCTGTTGTGGTTACTACCCCAGGCTTTGAAGCCATGGTGGATCCAGCGGATGCTTTCTGTAATGCACCAGGTTAAGAAACACTCGTAATCCAGCTCATAGCCATCACCAAGACGTTAATGCTAGACCAATGAACTCAGTCAACATTTTGATTAGTTTACTCAACTATCACTGATGCACTGGTGTAAACTCTGAACTGAACACATTGGTCCAAACTGTGTTGTCAGTCATTTATAATTGCCTCAAAATAACACTCTCCATTTCAAGGGAACTTCCTGTTTTTGCTCAGAAAGGACAAACTGCAGGGACACATTTTTGAACAATAATCAAAAAGAATTGAGTAGGCTCAGGACATTTATGAACCACACTGATACCGTCTCTTTATTTTTACACAAATTAATAATCTGAGAATGGTTTGTCCACAGTCTACACTAGATTCCTTCTCGCTGCACCTAAAGCTGGGTGTGTGCTATTTAAAACGTGTATGTTTGAAGAAAACACACAATGTAGGAGGAACTATTATGGAATATCTTGAGCAACAGTTTGAAGATAGAGTATATGAGCAATATGATTTGTTGATGACCGAGTTCACTCAGAGGGGAACCAGAGCCAGCTGCTTTTAAAATGAGATGGACTTAAAAGTTGTTGTTAACCTCTCCATTACCTCTCTAATATTAAAATGATAATAGATGCACAGCCCAGCTAGAACTTGTCATGGCCACTTTAAAAAGTGTGCTCATTGGAGGCCTCAAAAACAATGGCTAAGTCTGTTTAGACATTCTGTATAATGTCTTTAACAGAAAGAAGTGAAGCCACAAAAGGCCCTACAGGTAAAACATTTAAGAAATGAGTTTGCTTTAAGGCAGAAACTACTTGTGAAACCAAAGAGGTCGGAAGGGCCTTTACTATTTTACAGCAAAAGCAATCACTGCTGCTTTTAGTTGGAAAGTTACAAAACTGTCTCTCAGTCATTTTGTCTCCCTATAATTATCTGTAAAATATATAATTTTCTTAGAGTTTTCCAGGAAACGACTGTCACTCTTCCTTGTAACGTCACAAACATGTTAACCTATCGTCTAAAAGATTGACATTGTTCAAATCGTTTTCTTTTCTTTTTGTATTTGAAAGGAAGGAAAAGGAGGTTTTGGGTGCTATACATTGGTCCCCCCGCATTATTGCTTTTAAGAAATTAGCCCTCATTGTGCAGAAACAAGGAAGGAAGGAAGAGTACAAGACTTAGTGCTGATAATGACGTGGAGGGTCAGGTGGAAGAAATGAGAGGTTAAAGGTTAAAGGAGGAATGTTTGATACCTCGAACTGTGCAGGCTTCACAGTAGGGACCTCTGCTGCATGTTTAGGTGTGGCCTGGCTTGGGTGCGACTGGAGAGGCAGAAAAAAACAGAAAAAGAGAAGCAATTGGTAACAATTATGCATCGAAATATGAGTCAATCGTAACCAGGGGAACATCTGCTTTTACATACAAGCGTGTCGGTTTTCAAACACTTTTGTGTCTGCTTGAAATTAAATAAAACATTTAGCAGTGCTCTCTCTACTCTGCGTTTGGGTAAAACACATTCCAGCGGAAGGTGTGAGGTTGTATTCAGGTTGGAAGGATAGGCCCAGTATTATTGTTGTTTATGGTTGCCGAGGTAACAGCAGCCAGACTGAATGGTGACACGTAATAGTGCAAAATTAACACAGGAGTCAGTCTCATCCTTCTTTATAGCAACCAAGCGCCAGTCTTTGAGTTTGGGTTCTAATGATGAAGCGTGGTCATGTGTCATTAAACTGTGATGACACAGTTCCAATAACTTTTCTTCATATGATATGAAATCAGCTGCACATTTGAGCAATACACTGAGTATAGTGATAGATATGCCACGTCAGTAATACATAAGTCTGAATTACAGAACAATATAGACACTACCATAAGACAGGAGATGTTTTATAGATATTATTTATACCTCCCTATTCTCTAATCTTCAACTTTAATAAACTTTAACTTGATAAACATAAATCATCAAGGCATTAATCAGTTTAGTTCCTGTTAAATGCTAAAGTATATTAGGCCAAATGAAACATTTTGATCAAATAAGCCAATCATACAATGACCATAAACATATTATTGGAATGTTTTTTTCACATTGCTTTTTCTTCAATATTTCACAAGGATCAATAGAATCATATTTTTTTGACCTTTCACTTCTGCATATATCAAATACATGGAACTTTACTTTCTCAAACACTAAATAAACTTTTTTATAGCATTCAGTCATGCAGTTTAGGATTGTCTCTAGGTGTAGACCAGATAACACCAGCATCCAACTCCAACTCCGCCCCTCTGACATCAGGTCGGTAGAATATTTAACCCACAAAACCACAATCTGTTGTCTCAACTCTTTTGCTGACTAGTCACAAGGGATCACCTGTCACTGAGCTGAGCCCATTATATAAATAGAAAAGACAGTTTGTGACAGCTTGGCTTAACTGTGTCTCATCAAAGGAGAATCCTGTGACAAAGCTACCAAATATCATTATGCTATTGTCCCTATGATCCTCTAAGTGAGTTAACCTGTCACTTGGTCATGGGCTGGAGGAATTGTACTCTCTTTTCTCACCCAAAGTTGACTCCATGCTAGGGCTTTGTAATTGAATATAATTAAGCTTATAGAGATAAAATACAGAAAGAGATGAAGGATACAGACTTGTACTGAACTAATTACAATCTGAAACTTCAGATTTCATAATGATTTCAGCCGTGCTCTGACACTGATTGCTTCACAGATTAACTGCAGAGACACTGTGTTGACATCCAATACCAGCCCACTAGGGGCTGACACGATGAATACTTTTTGTTCTGCAATATATTGCACCAGAATTAATTGCGATAAACGATATAATTGCGATGTTAGAACCAATTTATGCTGCAGTGTTTCCACTGGGCATCTAACATACAGTATAGTCTACAATACTGCAGAGACTAAATGCATTCAAAATATTTTAAACTCTTATTATCTTTGCTTATAAGCTGAACTTAAACTAAACTGTGGACCTACAATATCAACAGAAGGACGAGGAATAATTCAAAATTCTATATTTATATATTATAGACTATACTATACTATATTCATGATTTGTTTGTGATGATTCCTTCACAGCTCTACCTTCATTTAACAAACCAGAGAATAGCCTAAGTGTTTAATTTTAATTAATAAAACTACAATAGTAATACAACAGCACTCATTAATAAAGCTTACCTAATATAGCTCATATTGGTGAGTAAAAGCACTTGTTGGGGTCTCAAAGTGAAGAAATCAGCGATAAGCGACAAAAAAGTTGCATCAGGCTGCATTTAAATAATATTTGTGAGCACAATGCTGAGTCCAGACTTTTATATAGCGCTTTTTCACCTACTGTACTCAATGCGCTTCAACATTCTCGCGTTCAATTGTTCTATTAAAAGTTTGATTAAAATGTTAAATAATAGGCTGGTAACTGTGCTTTTTCAATAAAAAAACATTTATAATAATAAGGTTTTTGTAAAAATACTGAATAAAAAATTGCTTGCCTACGCAAAAAACATTCACAATTGCTAAATTGGGGTAAAATAAAAGGCTGTGAGAGATTCAAACTTAAAAGCCATTTGGGAGCCATAAGAGTTCTTTTAAGGGAGCCGAGCAAAAAGAGCCAAATCTTTGAGAAGAGCTGGATTTCCCATCACTCCTGACTAGGGGTGTAACGATACACCAATGCCACGGTTCGGTTCAGATCACGGTTTTGGAGTCACGGTTCGGTTCGGTTCTGTTTGCTGTGGGGGCAGGGTTCAAACCAAAATGTGCCCACACAGGAGACGTAAATGTGACCGGTGGGTCTTCAATCTCAATATGCCGCGGAGTTGCCATCCTGAAGTGCGTAACGTATGTAAACTCCCGTGTGTTATCGATCACCCAAATCACGTGACATGCACTTTATTTAGTAAATAATATGAAAATAATATTTATTAAAACTACAGCTCTTATTAGTTGTTAAAAGTGTACTCATTAATTACTATTTAATCAAATGTCAAGGAAGAAAAAAAATAGTTTTGTGACAAAATGAAGTGAACGTTGGGCCGGGGCAGCAGGGGGCGGGGCGCGTTCGGTTTGACATGCGAGTATCGCGGTTCGAACTGTGGCTGTGGTATCGCGGTTTTTCGGTTCGGTTTGAATATCGTTACACCCTTACTCCTGACAGCTCGCAGCTCCGTTACACGGCTTGTCTCTGGGTGCGACCGGCTCCTGTCGGCTCGTCTCAGAGCAGAGAGGTCGATATATCAACTACTGCTACAGGCCTACAGCCCACTGTTTTATAAAAGGCAAATGACACACATGCAAACAGACAGTGTTAACTATATCTGCGCTCAGTCAAACATATTAATCTTCAGTACGAGTGTGAGACAAGAGGAAGTGCACAGAAGAAAGTGAGGTCACACAAGCACCAAAGGCATCCCCAATTACAGGGGAGGTGTTACAAATACTGATGACTGTCAACTGCTATTGTGACATTTCCCTTCAGGCACTTTAGAGATATTTAAAATGTGCCCTTACTTTGACTTGTGGCATCTGACCACATGGTAGAGGTGAGTAAGTCACACATGTGCAAGTCACAAGTCTTAACCTTCAAGTCCAAGTCAATTTTGTGAAAAGCAAGTCAAGTCGTAGCTTGGGTCAAGCAAGTCATACAAATGTTAGATGATTTAACTGAATTGGTATATTAAAATAAGTTAAAACTACAGTAATTACAGTAGTACTACGAATGTTTTATTTGCAACAAAAAAAATTGTATTGTGCATTTCTACTCAAAAAGGAGTCCACATACAGCTGAGCTGTCAATACAATAAAAACTAATAAAATGTAAAACTACATAGGCTAAAACTTAAATGTAACTGAAATTAGGCCAACATAAAAGTACAGGACAAGCAAGAGAGAGAAAAATAATAAATAACAATATAGATTTAAATCAAACAAAAATTAATAAGAATCAATATTAACAATCAGTAAAATCATGAATGAACAGAGATAAATTAAGATCCACATTTCCTGATTTGCAAATAATATTGGGTGAGATACATTCTCTTTGTATTTTTTCTTTCCTGCTTGTCGTGTACAACCAGCGTGACAAGGTTGCACACCCTGACGAAGCCTCATTAGCCGCAACAACTAAGTTAGGTTGCAGTGCGTTCAAAAACAGATATTTGTTTAACAAAAGACAAGTTATTTTGAGTCTTTTAGAACAAGTCCGAGTCAAGTCTCAAGTCATGAATGTCGAGTCAAAGTCAAGTCTTTTATTAATATTTGTCTATCAAGTCTCAAGTCCTAAAATTTGCGACTTAAGTCTGACTCGAGTCAAGTCATGTGACTCGAGTCCCCTCTGCCACATGGTTTACACTCAAGAGTCTTTCTCTTGCACGCTGCACATTATAAAAATCCCTCATCACAGACAAAAATAGAAGTAACTAAATTAGTTGTATAATAAATCACATTTTCATTTGTCAGCTAAAAATCACACAATGTAAGTCAGCCTGATCTTGTAGGTCGGCTTGATCTCCTTTGCCCTTTTGTCATGTGAGAGTAGGAACAAAAAACGAAACGAAAAAAACACAAGCCCTACAGGAATGTTGCTCAAACCTCCAGATCTTAATCCATTTGCCGTCACAGCAAGTGGACTAATCACAAAATTCATTGTCCAAAGCTCTACAATGTCATAAGCACACAAAATAGAAAATATTGTTGTTAAATCCTCCAAAGACAATTGAACTTTTTTGTAGTGTCTTTCTGCTTAGTACTCACTCAATCTGATTGGTCAAATGTATGATCATGCAAAGTATAAATGTCTACAACAGATACAAGAGCAAATAATCGACTTTAGATAGTTATGGACAGTGATTCTAATCATGACAATACATTTGAAAGCACCACAGCCAAAACTAATTTAAAATAAAAGGTCCTCGAGACAGAAAATACAATTACAAAGCAGTAATCTCTAAATATGTCTCACACTAAGGCAGGGGTAATATTACACATTGGGCCTATCCAACAGAACAGCAGATTTTTGTTGGATACCACTGAACACATACAGGTTAGGCTGGCCACAGTGAACCATCAAAACACTTTCCTGAAGGCCAAACAAACAGGCCGCTCATTCTTTACTAGTGTTTTAGGCAAAACTATGCATTCGACAGCTGCTGTTAATGACAAAACATTCTAAAACAAAATGGCTGAGGGAGTTAAACTGGTATTGTATTTAATATGCACAGTGCAGACTACAGCTGAGCACTGTGTTCACATGGGAGCCGCCCAAACCCTTTAAAACCCATTTGTGTTTTGTTGTCCACATGCAGCAGTACAGCATTCCTCCAGTCTGACTTTGAGAGTTCACTGACACGTCTGACTGATACACTAGCTGCTTAAAATAATGACCTGTTATTAGTGACCTTTAGACCCCTTCAGTGGCAGAAGATGATTAATCCTATTACTTTACACAACAAAGATTAAATTAACTTAATATATTTTACAGAATAGCATTGTTTCAGGAGATAAATTGGTGTGAAAGTCTGGCCAAACCCATGCATGCATAATGCATTGTTACAGGGCAATGTCATTTAAGAAGTATACATATCAATTATTAAGTCAAGTTATTTTAACACAAATCAGGGCTGATTATTAAAATAGTAGAAAGCTCTTTTGCAAAGTATTGTGGCATTAATGTCTGGCTACTCATGGCACCTGAACACACAAGCATATACACAAACAGCTCAAGTGCACTAGCTCTACATTTACAGAAGAAGCACAGGCCTTTATCTGTTGTGGAAGAGTCTGTTGAGGGCAACAGACCTTAGACTGAACACTGTGGTCATTTGGATAATCCATAAGTGCGCCCGAAATAGCCACAGGGTTTAGAGGTCGACTGTGAGGTAATCGTCACAGATCACTGCTTGTTCAAAGCTTTTCAAATTTTTTTTTAGATGGGTGTGATTCAGGCACAAAAAGAACATGTGACATAATCCTGCACTGGGCTGTGGCACAGCGTCATTCATGAACCAAACGTAATGCCTGTTCATTTACACTGTAGACATCTGTTAGAACAACAATGCAACCTATCCTACTTCCTCAGCCAACAAGAGAGCTTACAGCCCTGACTTTGGTCCTGTTAAAAAAACTGATGACTAATGCTGGGCTCCACCCGAACAATAACTAACACACACATGCCAATATTCCTGAGAACGACTTAGCAGGCTCCTGTTGGTAATGGAACTTTAAAATAGCTCTAACACGGTGTATGGGCAGTGGCAATGAGGTGAAGTTACCTCTGCTCAAAGCTGCAGACATGGTTCAGGAATGCAAGAATGTGGAGCAGATGTGTAAAGGCAGAAACAAGATGAAACCGTCTCTGATGCACATTGCAAATGAATAGTTCTTCAAGACAAGACACGACGCGAGACAGGAGTTGTGAGAACTGTAGCACTAAAGTCTTGTATGTGTCACTCTGCAGAGGACAGATATGTGTCATTACAGACAGAAGCTACAGTCGCATTTAGCAAGAAACAAACAACATGCAACAAAAAGTTTTAGTGTTAAGTAATGCTCAGAGTTGATCAACTCTTGAACAGACCGTCTCTGTAATCTCTTTTAGGTCACCTTGTTTATCTGAACCCCCCACTCGACTGTTTACTGCTTATTTTGATCTCTTTTACTTGGTTCCTAGGGCAACAACCACTTTGCATTCATAAAAAAAAAAAACTTGTCACCATGTAATTTTAACAGTGCCCTCAGCCAACCTTTTGTAACTTGACAAACAGTATCTTCACAAAACAAGCAACTGTTAAATGGTGAATTAAGCACAAGCGTCACTTTAAAACTGCAACAGCCATTAAAAAGATTCGACAGGTATCAGTCAAACAGGAAGCTATGCCACACAGACAGTAGGAGAGCAACTGTGAAGCTAAACTTCTCAAATACGTACCATAGGATCTGACTGTGAGTGTGAATCCTTTATATAAGTGGTTGTATTTGACGATAAGGTGCTCTCCTGAGACTGCTTCACCTTAGATTTCTGCAGTTGACAGTCTATACGTCAAACACACATGCATTCGCACAGACACATGTAAACACACGCAGAGACACACACCCAGAAGTGGCCCCTCCTCCTGAAAGTGCTAAACAAGCCTGCAACGTTAAGGCTACGCCCCCTCTGTCGCAGGCAGCTGAGCAGGCTCGTCACATTGGTTGGTCAAATACAAGAACCCGCCCATTGCCTGCCTCTGCCAGAAAGAAAAAAAAGAAAGAAAAACTTAGGGCTGGGTCATAAAAAAATGTTAAAATGGATCTTGCACGTTGATAAAAGCTTCTAGATGAAGAGTTATTGTGAATGCAGTCTTGAAGCATGGACTTGCATTGATTGAAAGGCAGGAGTGTATTAATTGTTGCAGTAGAAGTTGCGTCATTTGGCACAGTTAGGGTGTGCCTGGTACAGTCACTGCTTAGGAATCTAGTCTGCTAACAACAGACAGAGGAGTACAGTTAGAAAGAAGAGAGAAGAGCCGGGACAGTCTCGGAGTCGTATTAAAGCAAAAACACACCCTAAAGCAGGCACAGCACATCAAAATGTCTGTTTAATGAAATGTTTCTGCGGCAAACTATAAACAAGTCCAGACAGTAACCTCCTCAAGTAGCCCCTGAGCACAGGAAATAATAACGTCTGGATAATAGCCATAGATTATGTAAAACTGTTCAGAAACATAAACTTTACCTACTTTTTTACAAACACACCTAAAACTCACAACCTTAGTCAATCCTTTGAAAGAACTTCAAAAAACACCCCACTCTTCAAAACTAGGCAAATGTTCTTGTAGGAGGGTTTTGAAGAACTATGCCTTCTTGTGGTGATTCAATGCACATTGCACTTCTTAAATCAAACAATGGCACTGGAAACTATTTACTTGTACTGTGTTTCAGACTGTTGTTTCTGGAAAAGGACAACAAAGAGATTTAAGATTGTTCAGGCCTTTACTGTGGTTGTGTGATGTAATCTAAAAACAATATTGTGATTAATCTTATCTTGCTATGTTAGTGATGAGGTTTTGAGATTATCACTGTTAATCAAAATCTTATTTGATGAGATCATATTAAAGAGAGGTAAAGGGCCAAGAAGCAGGGGGTGGAGAGAGGGGTGGTGACCCACAAACAGACCCAGAGTTAAACCCAGGTCCCTCCTCTTATGTGGCTCACGCTCTACCAGGACAACGGACTCACTCTTGTATTTTGTATGTATCTAAATCTCAAAATTTTGGCTTTGGTTTTAAATTACTGATTATTTAATTTCACTTTATCTGTGTTTTTAAGATTGTAATAGAGCTGCTGTAACAAAGTCATTTCTCTTGTGGATTAATGAAGCCTTAGTAAGTTCAACTTTATTGATTCATTCTTTAAATGATTTAACCCATCACATGTGAGTGCTTTTCCTTCCCAGATCCTGAGACAGTATCTTGTTCATGGGTTCAAAGTTGAGAAGTGTATAGTTTTCAGTGTTCACAAGAAGAAGACACAAACCACAGGAACAGGAAGGCCCTGCCCTAACTGGGGATCAAACTCAGGTGCTTCTTGCTGTAAGCTGGCTCTGCTGGGTTCTAGTTTGTTGCTGAATACCTTTAAAAGGACAAGTCTCCAGATCACTGTGCATACTGTCCCACTCCTGGCATCTCTCTGCAACAACTATCTGTGTATCTCTTTCTTCAGCTTTACAAAATTAATCTTGCCTCACAACAGCCTCCAAATTTGTTTCTTTAACAACTTGGTAACTCTGGCAACATTTTGTAAATTGGCACCTCACCCTAACTATATGTGAAGCTGACCAATCAGAAGCCTGGAGATGGAAGTGGGAGAACCTTTGCTCCTGTTTCCATGAGTTAAGTCGGAAACTTGAGGAATCTTTAACAGACCCAGTGGAAAAAATACAAGACTAATGTACTATTCCTTTCCAGTCAGTGATTAGACAACACTAACACTATTTCACACTAGAAGCATTTAGGAAGAGATGGTGGACAGTGTTGTGACTGCTTTGAAAGCATTAAAGAGCTAAAGAAGATCCAGGTCCATTTATAAACAATAGGCTCAAAAGAGGAATCTGTGCTCTCAGTGTGAACCTGTTAGCAACAGCTTCTGACATTCATTCATTAAAAGTATTTGGGGTGGAACAACAGGACTGAGATTAGTGACCGGGTTATCTTGACAAACCAGACTTGTCCATTTAAAACTAGTTCAAATTATTATTATTATTAATATATGATTAATTATATTATAACTATAATAGGTAATAGTGAGTAGCACAGAGTTATGTTTTCAATTCCAAACACTATAACATGCAGATAATAGAAAGAAAATCCTTTAATACAATTGCAAAGCATTCATTACAATTTACTGAAAACGACATTGACAACTTAACTCAAGTGTCCATCTCATGAACAAAGTGACCAAAGTGTATGTTTTGATGCTGATGCAATAAATGTTCTCACTGTATTGACATAACTCCATTTACAAACATGCTGCCTTTGTGTCAACACCTACAGAGGGCTTTGCTAAGCCTGACTCCAACACAGCCACAAATATTGCATTGCTTAGTTTATCTCTGTTGTAAAAGTGGTTATTATTTTATTTTTAGAAAAGTGTAAACCTCACACTGAAATTTTTAACAAACTTCAGTTTGGTATAGAGGGTTTAACGAGTATTTGTGCAAGAAATATTGAAACTACACTCGGGTTTAAAGTTATTTAACATTGCAGGACATGACAAATGTATGTGTTCATAACAGCACAACAATCTCAGAGACATGTTACATAAACTCTGCAATGACTACGTCCAATTTAAAAGATAATGCATCATCATTTTCTTGTGTGTGTGAGATCAAAAGGCCTAGAACACATACCCTAGGATTTCCAAGCAAGATACATTACATTTCTAATGTAATATTTATAACTAAACCTACCTATTGTGAGTATTTGGTAAATCTTTTATCTGAAGGAGATTCACTTGTCTGAACTTGCTGGCATAGTAACAAGAACGGCATCTCAGATTTTGACTTGGCATTTTCAGAAGACGACCTCTGATTATTATTTTCTGTTTTAATTTCCAGTTAATGTGAGGCTGCGTTCCTTCCTGAGTGTTACTTGTCAGAACAAATTATCACATGGCTCATAGCATCTGCTTTTCCTCAGGTATTGGACATGTCAGCAGCAATACACAATTATAAAGGTTTCTCTAATGAACCCTGTTTGAGCACAATATTTAGGGAAACTCAAGGCTTTGACTGACTTAAAAAGATGCCTGCAATCACATTAAATCAGCAGAAACACTCAAAATGTCAAAAAGGGAAAGCGTGGGATTAACATACACACTATTTCCCAATGGGACAAACAGCATCTGAAATTAAAGTTAACGCCAAAGGATATGCATCTGTGTTTATGCTCACATGTACACACCATGCTTCCACTCTACTTCTGTCACAAACACTCTCAGTGCCTCAGAGTTTGTTACTGACTCACATAAAGTGTGTAAACTCACCAGCACAGAGTCTCTTTAACAAAAATTGTGTTTAATTTATGTGGACCTTTTGCAGCGTGTAATACAGTGCAACGTCTGTGGTTATAGTATCCAGACAGTGACTTAATACTGTCCCAAAGCTGCTGCTCTGTGGTGACTTACTGTGTGACACATGACGACATCAATAGCACCACTGATCAAAACATTGTACTGCATTTTTCAGGCTCTGCTGAGTTAACAACATCTTTTGTGCCTTTATCATAACCAAATAAGGACAAGACAAATTAATATGCCACTATACTCCCTTCAGCCTGAAGAGCATTTGAAAATAGTTAGACGGTAGAAGATGTCAATCCTGATTAACAAAGTTTCTTGGAAGTGCTATAAAATATTGTCTACGTCAAAACTATGACAAGATGCTCTTATGTTAAGTTAGTTGCTGTTTTAATCCAATAACAACCTGCTGCCAGAGCATTACACACAGATTATAACATTTAACATTTAACAGTCAGAAACAACATTATAGATATGATACATATTTGTGAAAATATAAATCTATATAAATGACTGGTGTATACCACTGTATAATAGGACAATATGACAACAAATGTGTTCATTCAGAGCTTGTCTCTAATGTGTCTGTCTGTCTGATGTTTGGCACAGGGGAAATAATTCATGCTATGTTTACCCTGTGGCCATTTCCTGTCATTTTAATCATTACTGCACCAGACAAATGTTGGAAGGAGGCAGGCCGAAGGCAAAGTAGCTCATATACCCATAAGTACAGCAGCCCAACTGTTACTGTGATGCTATCTGCCCAGAGTCCTCTTCCCTTTTTAACCTTTGACACATACAGTGACTCGGAGCAAACACAGCCAGCCTTGATAAAGTACTGACAGCTCAATCGCACAATGTTGACCTCTCACAAGCCAACCTCTAGACACCCTCTGTGCCAGGTCAGACGTTTAGAAATGTGCACTTTGTGCACTACACACACAGTATGTGAACTACATGCATGTTCACATCGTGCAAAGAAGAAGAAAAAAGTCACTAAGCTGTTTTCCAGCTACACACCCTTTTTCAGATTGCTCCACTGAACACATTATCACAGAGAATGCTATTTAGGCGAGACATGTTAAACTTTAAAGCCCCTGGACACAAACTAGGTCTTGTTCAAGCCTTTGTTAAATAGCTTTCTAGTTCTGCAAAATGCACACTGATTGTGAAAACACATTCCAGCAGATAGAGGGAGGTCAGACTTGGAGTGCAGCCAAGACACTTCTCCAACGTGTGGGTTTTCCTTTTAACTTCTGAGTCAAACATTCAGTGCAACCTTAAATCCAAAAACACAGCTGAACTATATTTTCTGACTGCCACGAGGAAAACAAACACACATGGGTACACAGTCAATGCACACACCTGCTCCTCCACAGCCACATCCTGAAGCGCCGGGGTGTCCCGTGGGCCCCGGATCCAACTTAGTAACTGGCCCATGTTGGCAGAAAGTTCCCCCGGTTTGTGTGTGAGTATGTCTGTCAGCCGCTGCCTTATCTGTCAGCTCTGAGCATGTTTCCAAAGCCAAGGGACGGGTTAGCACTGAGGAGAGAGGAGGTGGGAGGGGCCCAGGGAAGGAGGGGGGTGTGGTCCTAGAGCAGAGGAGCTTTGAGGAGATAGGAGGGGAGAGTGAGAAGACTCAAAAGAGGCTGGGCCATAACTCTGAGTGCGCTATAAAGAGAAGTAAGCTGACCAACCATCCAAGAGCCAAGAGGAAGCCACCCAATCCACTCTTAGGCAAAGACCTGTGAGGAAAACTATTTCTGTCTTTCTAAAAACACTCCAAGCTCTATCTGAAGCACTGTTTTTATCATGGAGCACATTGTGAAGATGTATAGGTCTAGAGCACACACAGGCAGACTTGACTTATGAACACACTCCCTTTATGTACAAGCTGTAATAAAAGGCTGCTTGTGCAACTACCACAGCGTCGGCCAAATGATTGCTCATGGGAATAAAAAGGAAGGGCCTGACTGAGTTTAATATTACAGCTTCCACGGAAAGAAAAGTCATTGCCTCGTGGACAGAAAAAGAATGCAACATCTGGTTAAGGCAGTTAAAGTGATTCATCTATATTCATTGACAAACAGATATAGTAATAGAAATGGCTTTCTGAACTTTCACCTACCTCTGCAATAAGAGTTTAAATGAAACTAAATCTGAACACATGGACCACAGTATTGAAAGAAAAAAGAAAATACAGCTTTATCAACAACTGCAGTATAAAAAGCCCATAAAAGGCCATGTTGTTAACCTCATTTATTTTATGTCAATCCAGGTGTAAAGTGAAATTCCAGTCATATCACTGAACTCCGCCCATGTGACCTGGGTGTATGTCTTGGGCAGGAACTATAGATAATACTATATACCTTTATGCAAGTCTGACGTGTCTGTGTCGCACACCTCAGTCAAGTATGTAAATAATGCACTGAGCTAAATAATCTTGTCACATATTAAAGTAATTTAACCAAAAACATGTCAAATACAAATGAGCTGCAGATTACAATTGTTGGGCTAGTTGATATTTAAGTAGCTCAGTTATTTTAGGTATCTTTCTGTCTGCAGCAGTTGCAGATGTCCATTAGTAAGATCGTTCCATAAAATCAAAGATAAGATCCAATAAACCAGAGCTACATCCAAATGGGTAAGTATAGTGTTAATACAGGTCACCTGCTTCCTAGTGTTTGCCTCTAAATAAAATAAAAGCAAATTTATTCTCTATTAATGTCAACCAGAGCAACACTTATGTGAATGATCTAAAACCATTTAAAGTAATCTTCGTTTGTACAAATCTTTTTTAAACCATTGTTTTACTGAAAATATGCCACTTACGTCTCCTTTAACAATTATTAAGAGGCATTATAATAACATTCAATTACATGAGTCTTACAAGCCCATACCTGTTTTGGAACACTCATTTTATTTTGTCTTATTAGTTACAGCAGTAGAATCAAGTCTGACATATCTAGATTTAAACCGTGTCCCATTGGAGCTACAGTGCACATAGTGACCGTTTAATTTACTGCCCTTTCTCACGACTTGTGTAAATGTTCATGTGCAATAAAATATTTGTGGTATGTCTGTCCACATCAGTCACAACATCACACACGCCCTTCGCTCACAGTCACGCCTGCAACAAAGAAAGTGCCAACTAACCCAGCCAACCCAGCTTGTAAAACGAGTAAAATATGGAAAACAAAAAAATGCTCATGAAGCAAGAGACACTGCTGAAAATTGTTTTTATTTTATCCATCTGCAGCTCAAGATTAAAGTGTTTCAGATTGGGCCGAGTGATAATTACATCTAACAGTGACCAAAGGATCAACTTTCACATAGCAACAATACTTTGGAGCACATGTGTCAAAATATCCTGTAGCAATGTTTTTTAATCCAACCCATTTTGTACCAGCTTATTTATTAATTAAGGTAAATGTTCTTACAGTAGAAAACTACCGGGACATAAAAACCTAATATATTTCTTTGAACTTAATTGATATATACAGATAGCTACATGTATGAATTTAAGGTCCCTCTTTTTATGGGTTATGCACTCTACTAACCACTGAGGCGCCCCGTCAGTGATATTTTTAAAACCATTCGAACCTTACCAGAAAGATTTTTTATACTTTGTTCTTTGGCGTCTAAACTGGAGATCACTGAGTATAAATCAATGAAGACATGCCAGTTGTCATTGTTATGTTGGTATGTGTACACATGCAGGAGCATAAAGCCTGTGCATGTGTAAGAGGACCCCCTCATCTTTATATTTAGACTCGTCATACTACAGTCCACTCTCTCTTTACCTCCACAAAGTGCTTTACACCTCTTCAGTTTTGGCAGCCCCACACACAGGGGTTACTTCGCTGAGAGAAAAGCACAACAACTGCACAGACTAATCATGACAGAAGAGATGGATATGGTTTCAATAACATACTACATGCAAACCTTTACCATGGACGAGTAAAAGAGCTGTGGTTCAAGTAAGAGTCACTCCTACATTACAGTTAGGTATTGAATTATAGGACTATTATTAATAAATGTGACTAGTAAATCTTCATTTGGAATGCATGTGAAAAGTAAAATGTCGTTTATGAAGGGCTGTCTGCTAATGACTGCTATGACTAAGGCTAGCTAAAGGAATAAGTGGAAACATTTATCTATTGACATAATCTTGCTGTGGCATTTCAAACTGTAATTATCTAAAGAAAGATATACACTTGCCCAGCCCCAATCTCACCATCTTAGATTTAGATTTGTTTTATGGGTGTGTAGCTCTCTGCCACACCTCACAGGGGACTATATCACATCAAAATGATAACTAAATAAATAAATAAATGCCTTTACTTTATAAACCGAGACTAAACTGGATTTTGGGTTAAGCTGCTGGTGAGGACTAAAGGGAGGACAGATTTGGTTTCAATCATTGCCCTTTAAATTCTGTATATTATATCACATAGAGCTGATTATAACAACACGTTTTGCAGAGAATACTTTGTCATATATCTTTTTTCAGTCGCCATGGGATTTTATCTGTCATAGTCACAGCCATTAAAGTGTTACTGGATATAATATAGTAGTATCATAAAGCACCTCCCTTTGTAGATTACATTTGCAAACAACTCCCTGACGCAGCATGTGCAGACTGACAGACACTCAGTAGAGGGAGACAAACACAAACATAAAGCACTTCCTTCCAAATCATTCATTGAGTGCAAGACAGACAGATAAGAAATCTTTTGCCACTTCCACGGTTCAAGATCAGGTGTGTCATTTTGACACATATTTTCTGTGTTTTTACATGCTGGCTATTGTTATCTTTTCTGATAAGGATGAGAAACCTTTGCTATTTGCTTTACCTTGTTAATAGAGGCACAGTCGTAAATGGCTTTTGCTTGAACCACACACGACAGGCACATACAGCAACAAAAGCAAGAAGAGTTTTCTGTTTGTTTAATTCCACAGACAGTACTTTAACGTAGCAGGAACCTGCACAGGGACGGACACACACATACATGCACATACAAGTTTATTATTCAAAGTCAGAAGGCTTTGAGGTCTGAATAACAGGATGCATGATTTTAACCTATTGTGTCTCAGGTTTATTAATTTAGCATCTGGCCAAGTTAAAAAATGCACTGTATTGTGTACTTTGTCAAACTAATAGCTAATAGGTTCATTAAAAAAGGAGTGTGTGTTGAAGCCTATCAGAGTTTAAACAGTCACACACCCACATAGACAACAATGTAATGTCTACAAGGATAAAGACACATCCCTGTGATAATTTATTTTAATTCAAGGGTTGTTGTGTTCAACAAAATCCAAGATTTACAGAGCAGAGATAGACTGCCCCAGACTAGTTACACTGGTTTACTGCATGCTGTGTCTATTCATGTTTTAAGCTTGAATAGAAAGTTAGTTTGCAGAATTAAAAACATGAGATTAAACTGTACTCACATATATCCAGTACGCTGCATACGCCATGAGGAACCAGGGGGCAAAAACGCAGCAAGGAGAAAAAGTTACACTGCCACTGCCTCCTGTCCTCAGTCCAAGATCTGTCTCATACCTCCCCAAACTATGTGCCACTCCCCACACACTTATTACCAAAGAAAACTGGCTGTGCTTGTGACTCAGTGATAAGACAGACAGCACAGCATTGTTCCCAGCACATCCCAGCCTCTTCTATAGAATTATCAATCTCTGGTCGAGCATGTACTCCCACCCCACACCCCACCCCACACGCACACACACGCACACTAATACACTCTGCTGCATCTCTGATATGTTCGTATATGGTTCAAATGTTGATACCCAATAATCAACAATATATATCACATTTGTGACTATGGCAACATAAGCACAAACCGCCCTAACCAATACAAAGTTGCCTCTCGTTTACAGACAGTACCATGAACGAGGGAAACGAGGTTAATCCATGCAAAGCCCCGCAGCAGAACATCTTTTTCCAACAACATCACAGTATCTGCAAAACCATCGTAAACATACGGTCCAACATTCCTATGGACGAGCATCGTTGCGTGAAAAATAGCTTAGCAACACACAGACATTTAAAGGCATTCGTATAGTATCCACCCCCTAAGATTTAAAGGCGAACACTTACCTCCTTTGGCTTTTTGTGATGGCCATGGTTTCTTTTCTTGTGAGGCATCTTTAAACGTGGCGGATAGGCTTTTGAGGAAAGTTGGCTAAATGCGCAATGAGTTCCCTGTTGGAAAGTATCAGTCACTCACAGCAACACAGAACTGCCCCTCTGAGCAAAATTTAGTGCCCCTCCCGCTCAGAAAACCTTTCTAGTTTGATGACTGATCCAGAACATTATACTAGTGCATTTGCATACGTGTTTTGTCTTTAGTGGGGCTCAGTTTAGTTTAGTATGAATTATGCGTAGTTTAAATTGACGTAGGCTACATTTATCCTACTCTTAGATTAGACGTATGTAGATGCAATCCTTATTAACATATGGGACAATCATTTTGTTGATAAAACTTAACGTATTTTCTTAATTGCATAAGTCGGAAAGTCTCTCAGTCTGGATGTTTGTTAGTGACACGCCCCATGGTTTGGGGAAGGGTTGACTCACCCTGACTGAGCTGCTGAAGTTGTTTGCTTTTTCCAAAAGCCGATAAAACCGCCTGGTTCCAGTTTGTGACGCAACTCTGCCCTCTAGTGGCTGAGACTGGTTTTAGTGTTTGTTCTCCGCGGGTGTGTCGGGGACGAGAGGCCCAACAGAGACCAGCTCATGGAGGAAACTGAAGCGATTGTTTGACTGGTGTTGGTTTTACAGCGCGATATGAATCTAAAAGCTCACGTTGAACCAAATAAGTTACACTGTGAGCGTCTAAAGCAGCGTCTGAGCAGCACAATCAGTGACACAGACTGGAGGGTTTAATGTCTACTCTACACTCTTGTTTTTGCTTCTCTTTAGTTAAAACCAGTGGTGGACAGTAACGAAGTAAATGTAATTCGTTACTGTACTTAAGTAGTTTTTTCCAGTATCTGTACTTTACTAAGTATTTCCATTAAGGGATACTTTTTACTTTAACTTCACTACATTTCAACGTCAAATATCTTACTTTTTACTCAAGTACATTTTGCAAAATTAGTCGTTCCTTGTGTTTCCGTTAAATATTTTTGTAGAAGAAGACCTCAAAGACGCGTCTCAGTGGGAGTGTCAGGACCGGCTCAATAGAAGCCTCATTCTCTACACGCGAGCTGATAAACATGAAAATGACAAATAAAAAATACACCTGTGATGAAATTTTGGTATTAGTAATGTCTGACTCTGATTCTGAGGGAGAACATCTACCTTTAGAGTCTTTTCAGCCGAGTGAAAGTGAGAATGAACGAGAGTGAGTGCGTGTGTAACTTGGACAGCGGCGCCGCTGCTCGTGCCTTTCTCAGCGTCTCTCATAAAGCACACGCTGTTTTTCCCACATTTTGCCAAACATCAGTGAAAGAAACGGGAGGAAACTAAAGCCGGGAAGCCGTGTGCGCGTAGCACCTGCAGCTTTACTTTTAGCACAGGTGATAGAGACAGACAGACAGACAGAGATAGAGAAGTTGTAGTTATTCTTTATTTCAGAAAAAAAAAAAAAAAAACTATTCTAATATGTTCATTAGTGTGTATGTACTGAAAAAAACATAACCGCCAATATATAATGTCATGGTATGCAAATTATATGCAAATTAGATGCTTAAAATTTATTTACTTAAATACTTTGGGTCATACCTGACATTTTTCTAGTTTAGAGTAGGACTCTATCTCGTATCATTTTCAAACCACAGCCTTTTGAAATTTGGATCTCAAAAATCTGTATTTTTTAAATAATTCCTGGCGCCTAAAGGGGGTAAGAGACTGACAAAAATTATAAGGGCATTATAGCCTAGTACTTGGATACTTAAGTACATTTGAAGGCAAATACTTTTGTGCTTTTACTCAAGTGAAAGTTAAAAGGGAGTACTTTTACTTTTACTGAAGTAATATTTTACCTAGTGTATCTGTACTTTAACTCAAGTACTTGGTTTGTGTACTTCGTCCACCACTGGTTAAAACTATTTACAATGTGCTATTTCCTTATTTTTACACAGCCTTATTTTTCTTTAGGCTTTGCCCTGGGGTCGCCACAGCGGACTAATCCGCACAGGGATGCTCTTCCTGCCGCAACCCTCTCCATTTAACTGGGCTTAGGACCAGCACAGATATACTGTGGCTGGAGTTCACCAGTGCCCCAGACACTGGAGGCAAGGTGGGTGAAGGACACAACAGTATGAACTGGAGAAAGCAGCAATCGAACCCCCAACCTGGTTATAGGACAACCGCTCTACCACCTGAGCCACCTGCCACAACCTATAACCTTTATATAAAGTTATATAGAAAAGTCTCATTTTAGCTGTAGTTTCTACAGCGCTGCATTACGCTTACTGAGAAATAAATAAACCTGTTTAAACACTTTTATGGGTAAAGTGTCACATTAACTGATACTGTCACTATCAGAGGCTGTAGCCTCATGCAGAGTGGAATATAGCTCTAGTTTAGTGCTTCTCAGATGGTAACATAAGAGCACACTGTTTATTATTTTATTATAAATTATATTCACAATTTAGGTTGAGTGCAGGTTATAAATGAGCCTCACCTCTCGGCCTAAAGGAAATGTACTGTTGTTGAAATCTGCTACTACTCGTCTTCTGTGACTGAGACTTGAAGAGTTGTACTGTATGTTTAAATTTATATTATACTATATTTATACATTTAGCAGACACTTTTATCCAAAGCGACTTACATTAAGCTTCTACAGTGCCTTGCGAAAGTATTCGCCCCCTTGAACTTTGCGACCTTTTGCCACATTTCAGGCTTCAAACATAAAGATATGAAACTGTAATTTTTTGTGAAGAATCAACAACAAGTGGGACACAATCATGAAGTGGAACAAAATTTATTGGATATTTCAAACTTTTTTAACAAATAAAAAACTGAAAAATTGGGCGTGCAAAATTATTCAGCCCCTTCACTTTCAGTGCAGCAAACTCTCTTCAGAAGTTCAGTGAGGATCTCTGAATGATCCAATGTTGACCTAAATGACTAATGATGATAAATGGAATCCACCTG
This sequence comes from Perccottus glenii, assembly GCA_024416835.2. NCBI lineage: Eukaryota > Metazoa > Chordata > Actinopteri > Gobiiformes > Odontobutidae > Perccottus > Perccottus glenii. Next base: position 40,007,067 of record CM044546.2, read on the forward strand.
TGTGTAATCAAGTCTCCGTATAAATGCACCTGCACTGTGATAGTCTCAGAGGTCCGTTTAAAGCTCAGAGAGCATCATGAAGAACAAGGAACACACCAGGCAGGTCCGAGATACTGTTGTGGAGAAGTTTAATCAGACCACTGCAAATCTACCAAGACCTGGCCGTCCCTCTAAAGTTTCAGCTCATACAAGGAGAAGACTGATCAGAGATGCAGCCAAGAGGCCCATGATCACTCTGGATGAACTGCAGAGATCTACAGCTGAGGTGGGAGACTCTGTCCATAGGACAACAATCAGTCGTATACTGCACAAATCTGGCCTTTATGGAAGAGTGGCAAGAAGAAAGCCATTTCTTAAAGATATCCATAAAAGTGTTGTTTAAAGTTTGCCACAAGCCACCTGGGAGACACACCAAACATGTGGAAGAAGGTGCTCTGGTCAGATGAAACCAAAATCAAACTTTTTGGCAACAATTAATACAAAACGTTATGTTTGGCGTAAAAGCAACACAGCTCATCACCCTGAACACACCATCCCCACTGTCAAACATGGTGGTGGCAGCATCATGGTTTGGGCCTGCTTTTCTTCAGCAGGGACATGGATGGAGCCAAATACAGGACCATTCTGGAAGAAAACCTGATGGAGTCTGCAAAAGACTTGAGACTGGGACGGAGATTTGTCTTCCAACAAGACAATGATCCAAAACATAAAGCAAAATCTACAATGGAATGGTTCACAAATAAACATATCCAGGTGTTAGAATGGCCAAGTCCAAGTCCAGACCTGAATCCAATCAAGAATCTGTGGAAAGAACTGAAAACTGCTGTTCACTAATGCTCTCCATCCAACCTCACTGAGCTCGAGCTGTTTTGCAGGAGGAATGGGCAAAAACTTCAGTCTCTCGATGTGTAAAACTGATAGAGACATACCCCAAGCGACTTACAGCTGTAATCGCAGCAAAAGGTGGCGCTACAAAGTATTAAGTGAAGGGGCTGAATAATTTTGCACGCCCAATTTTTCGTTTTTTTATTTGTTAAAAAAGTTTGAAATATCCAATAAATTTTGTTCCACTTCATGATTGTGTCCCACTTGTTGTTGATTCTTCACAAAAAATTACAGTTCCATATCTTTGTTTGAAGCCTGAAATGTGGCAAAAGGTCGCAAAGTTCAAGGGGCTGAATACTTTCGCAAGGCACTGTATTTACCACTGGAGGCAAGGAGGGGTTAAGTGTCTTGCCCAAGGACACAACGACAGTATTAACTGTGGGGAGAGTGGGAATCGAACCGCCTACCTTCTGGTTGAAGGACAACCGCTCTACCACTGAGCCACTGCGCCCAACTGGTGTAAACTGGTGTATGTTCCCCCAGATGAGCAGGGCCAGCCCTGCTAACCATCCTGTAACCTGCTCAGAGCGGCTTCGTCCTGTCATGACCCTGCCTGTTCCATCATGATGCTGGTTGCATCCATTTTTCCCATGGCTGATTTTTATTTTTATTGTATTTTATTTTTTCCTGAGGGTCTGACGGGGGTGCTGTCTTGCACAGTTTGTTTGTCTATTTGCTTGTTTATTTTTTCTATAAAGCTCTTTGAAGCAAATGCCGTTTAAGATGTTGGACTATACTATGTCTTGTTTATTTTGAAATGTGTGGGAAACCAACCAAGTAAATTTGTTGTTTGTTGTGTATGGCTTATAAATGAATTGCCAAGCATAGATTCACTAAAACTGGGAGAATGGCACAATACTTTGGACTGGAAGATGACAGAAAAATGACCTATTTAGGTTTGAAAGGGCTCATACACTCACCAGGTCGAGGGCAAAATACAAAATACCTTAAATTGGACACAAACTGTTAATAGTTTATTGTACATGTTTAGTTCTTTCTCCAGTTTATTTTTATATCTGAGAAAGCTAAACTTTGCCATGAGTGAGGTGCCCTCCTGCTCTGACGCACAGCTGTCATTTATCGCTGTTTCCACGATGGGCACCTACGAAGTCACTGATGCGGTGGATAAGGCACTGAGTCGTACAGCAGAGTCCACCTGACCTTAACACTTTCTGATAACAGGAGATAGAAAGTGAAAATAATTACAAGCCCATCTCACTGCTTCCTGTGGTCTATCAATCTAGCAGTCAGCGGAGTGACATTTTTACACCAATTTCTGATAACGCATGACATTTGCACATGGCAGCAGTGGTTATCATTTATAGATTAAGACGGGCTTTGATTTGGAAGTTAAAATCAGGACATGTGAATTTTGCATCACCTCAAATGTAAAGGGGAGTACCTGTTTTTCATTCTGTCTTGATAAACATTATGACTTTTAAACGCTTGTGTTACACATTTGGATATGATGGCCACAGTGACAATGGGGAAGACAAAAGGAGAGGTTGGCATGGCAACAGCATGTCCTTGTTGAGTGTTATGGGCAGAAGACTTCACAGGTTTGATGGGGACAAGCATGTTCAACAGGTTCACTGTGATTACAAGAATAACAGTAGTATGTGTTTTTTTTTTTTTTTTTTTTTATTGTGTCTGCTTTAAAATCCCAGATTAAAAACAACATGACATCAGTTTATAGTGAGCTTCAATTCTACCACATAAAAAGCAGTGGACCATATAGGCACCTAATTAACCTTGCTTCAATTACTCTGTGCTCAGCTCTTCACTGAGCCTGACGTGCGTCATCCAGCAGCTAAAAGCCAGGGTTTCTCTTCACCAGAACAGGAAAAATAATTAGCCACAAAACATGGCCCAACCTTTGACCTCGATGGATGCGTATGTTGGTAATATGCTCCATGTGTAAGTCCTCTCGGTGAAATAAGGAAGGCCACATCAGTGATCTGTGTCAGAATATTACAACACAGCACTTACAGTTTGTAGATCCGTCACACCAAGAGAATTTGTTTTAGGTGGACTGCTGCAAAACTATAGCATTTTCATATATAGCCTATATTCAAAATACCAATTAATTTCAACTCTATATCAAGCTATTGTTTAATGTCATTATCTCTTCAAGGCAACATCACATTGAGAAGTTAGACCTATGTGGCTCTGCAGCTGCGTGAGCCTTTGTGCATCTCATTTGAGTCCAGAGCAAACAGATGTTGCTAGGTAAAGGGGGACTTAAAGCCAACCTGCTGTGGACTTGTTTGCACATGTCCAGATGATCAAACGTATCAGTCATTAACACTTGGGACTAATTCACAGGGACTAACAAGCTCACTTTATTTCTGAACAGCCTTGTCCCTGGCATTGTCCTGTGTTTGTCTCTTTTAATACAGTGTTTAATGAACTGCGCCTCTTTTACACTGTTGTACCTTTCTCAGCTTGTACAATAAACAGCTTTGTTTAGTTGAATGAAGATATACTCCAAAAAAATTACATTCATCTATAACATCACATCTGCTAAGGATATAGTAGTGAGTTCAAAACCTATGTTTGTGTCGGCCGACACAAACATTCTCAGCCGACTCTGGTCTTTCTGTGAGGAGTCTGCATGTCCTCCACGTGTAACCGTGGGTTCTCTCCGGGTACTCCGGCTTCCTCCCACCGTCCAAAGACATGCATGTACAGGTTAATCTGCAACTCTAAAGTGTCCCTAGTGAATGAATGTGAGAGTGAATGGTTGTCTGTCAATGTCTGTCTCTAAATGTCAGTCCTGCGACTAACTGGTCATTGTCCAGAGCGTACCCCGCCTCAGGCCCAAAGCTGCTGGGATAGGCTCCAGTCACCCGCGACCCCTAACGGAACTAGGCAGGAGAAAATGAAAAAATGAATGAATGAATGATTTTGTGTTGTGTGCTGTGTGTTAAATTGTGTTAATTGCTTAAAAACTTTTATTTTCACCAGAAGATCTTCGTTTAGTTTAGTTTATTATTTATTTGACAGGGACCATGTGCAACACATTAATCTAACAAAAGAAAAGATGCTTTACACCAGATTTAGCTAAAGCTCATTTCCATCTGCAGTCCCTGGGCAGATAAAACATTAAGATACAATAAAATACATGCATCAAACATCAATAACTCTCAATAAACTGTTCATACAGGTATACGGATGTAGCCTATTATTAGACATTATCGTAATATTATGTTATGTATTAAACTATAAATTATAAATTCACCAGCTATTCAGCTTGTGCAGCAACCCTCCTCCCGCCATCACCTCCTTAGCTGGAAAGCAGCACAAGTAGATGCACTTCATCTCATCACCATCATCAGTGTCTGTGGCCCGGGGGAAAGACCTGCAAACATACTGCTCTTCTCCAATCATTCATCACATGACATCTCGACGTCTGCTGGGGTCTAAGCACCAAAGTTCTACAGTACTTCAGGCAACTTATACTTTCAATAAACCTCATCTCAATGCATATATTGTCTGTTTCTGTGTGAGTCTCTCCAGGTTCAAATGAGATTTTATAGACCTGTACCCTATATTATAAAGATGTGTATATAGGCTATATGTTATGTAAGATGATATATTTTATAAACGTTACATTGTCATAGATCTTATTATAGCCTACATATGCCCCTGCACATGTGGTGTCCAAATACTTAAGGGTAGGTTATAATCATAGCACTACCCCTTCCTTTGGAGGGCCAAGGTTTAAGGGCAAGTGGTAGAGCTAAACTAGAGAATTGGGATTGGGCACAAGAAAAATTAGGTATAAAATATTAAGACTGAGCTTCCCATGAGTTAAGTTAAAGAAAGTCTAGAGAATGGTTCCTGTTGGTGTTTATGGTTTCTAACAGTGACATAATTGACATTTTCAGTGTTGTAAATAAAAGTTAGAATAGACATAAAATTACATTTTAGGCAGATTATCTTACAGTACAGTTTTTTTGGTTCTGCAAACGGCTCTTGTGGCAAAAGAAAAATATTAAACATAGCCTATACCTTTTGTGAAACATTAATGGCTACAACTAAAGTACAATAGCTAAACCCATAAGCTACGTGTGATACTGGTCAGCTGCACAATTATATTCTAAATGGTGGGGTACTGTATAAAAGGTCCAGGCTGCCTTTAGTCGTCTTACTTCTGCTACGCCTGTGTAATAAACCGAACAATCGATTCCTTGGTCTTGCTGTCTCGCTGCAGCTCGTCGGGGATCACGTGACTCGCTCAGGTCTGAGTAGTGACGTGAAACCGCGCCGTGCATCAGGAGCTGTCCGCGGTGCTGAAGTCACTTTCCCGGTGACGCGCCCTGAGCCAGAGGGCCATAAGTAGACCAGAAGGACATGATCGTACATCTTTATCAATAAACCAAGAAAATCACTTCGGTACATTCGCCTTGAAAAGCAATGTCTGTCTTACAATAATCATCAGTGGTTGTTTTGTCTCCTCCAGCGAAAAGCGGCGGGATATTTTTAGCCCGGTGCCCCCCTCCCGCTCGGACTCGTTCCTTCAGGGAGTCAAACTCACATCTTATTGAAGCTAGACGCCAAATTGACGTCAGAGCACCCGTAATTTGACGTGCGACCGCCCCACATTGAGAGTAGAAGCGCTCACTCACACACCTAGGTCTATAGCCTGCTGAGCGCACGATCTTCCCGCCCGCACAGCACCAATCCTTCAGCGACAGACTGTCGTGCAGTTTTCTCTTCAGCCCAGACAGCTATTTTTGAAAAGAAAAACTGAAAAAAGGAAAGCTTTGTATTCAATTATATTTGAGAGTGGTGGTTTCTTTGAGGCGTCTTGGTTGTGTGTATCATTTTCTCATCGGGTGTAATCTTCTCTGAGATGGAAGTGAGATGTCGTCCAGCGGTGATGTGTTGTGTTCTCGCCGTGATCAGCTCCGTCGTTCCTTGCTCCGTGGCGCTTTCTTTCGGGGACAGACAGTACCTGAACGAGTGGGCTGTGGAGATTCCAGGCGGACTGGCCGTAGCCGAAGCCCTCGCCAAAGAGCTCGACTACGACTTGGTCCGACAGGTAGGCACTTTATCCAATAATAATAAAAACACTAACCAACAAGTATTGCTGAGCTGACACACATGTAAAATTGAATTAAAGAAACTTAAAAGGTAAATGATAATCAATTGTAAAATGATTTTTACCTTTAAGGAGCCCACATACATGCAATGGGATTTAGAATAAACTACACAGTCTTATAATAATTTCCTGCATGTTGTTTACAAAGGGAAAACGCCAAAGCAGATAGTGAGCTTTATTAAACCAGCAGAGCAGGTTACAGCTGGATCAATTACTCTGCATCCCTTGATGAGGCCATTAGACTGGAAACTCATTGCTTTTATGATAGCCCAAAAGCACACACTGAATTCATCAATCAAACTGTGCGTCACTGTTTACACACATCTAATAATACCCAGAACCCTGGCCTTGTTTGTTTCCAGTTTAGTCCAGTATGTTGTCTTACACTATGAAACCCTGTACATTCAAGGCCACTTTATCTCAAACCTGTGGCTCCCATCATCACCAGTCAATGATTTACAGATGGATACAGTCTTTAATAGGCAACTACAATGTGAAATTCCCTCTGCACGGTGTATAAATTATATTATTATATGTTATATTTTACACAATATATGTTTTTTATGTTGTTGACATAAAGCATACATCTTTAATTAGTTAAATGTAAAATAAGCATGTTATGACTAATCATCGGCCAAAGCATCTGCTGATTTTGTGTATTACTTATTATTAATTAATGTTAATAGTTAGCATCTGCAATTCATGCCTAACCTATTGTTTCAGCCCATGTCCATCTCAATGTATTATTGCCTAATAATAAGAAATCTTTGTGGACAGGTAGTAACATAGTACAATGGCCACATCTTGAGCAACATTTTGTAAACATGTCATAACCATATCATATTAGGTTTTGTTCCATGTATTGTCCATGAATATCTGCTTTGTGTTTGTTATTTTACCAAAACCCAGGAAGTGCTAATAATGCTTTAGTTGTGGCATGGCTTTAGTGTCCAGATGGTTGGTCTTATGTCACTTCCTATCAAATATTTAGGCCGTATCATGTCTCTACAGATTGGGGCCCTGGAAGACCATTTTTTGTTCAAACACCGCCGCCATCCTAGCAGAATGAAGCGCAGCGCCAGCCACGTCACCAAGCGGCTGTCAGAGGACGACCGGGTGAGTGGCCTATACTGCACTACATCTACGTCCGCTCTTGTTTTCATCTCTGCACTGCACTAATCTGGGCTCCGCCTGTTTGTCTTTAGGTGTTGTGGGCAGAGCAGCAGTATGAGAAGCGTCGTAATAAGCGAGCATCTTTGGGGCAGTGCAGAGAATGTCCCGTGAATAAATTATTTGATGACCCAATGTGGAACCAGCAGTGGTATCTGGTAAGTCTCTTAAAGCAACACAGTATACAAAGCTTATTTTTCTACTGGCTCGCTGTAGGAAACACCAACAAGTGGCATGGTCTATGGTACTGAGCAGATTTAGGTTGACCTCCAGCCTTGTGGTCATATGTTGCACCCTTTCTCTCTGATTGGACCTTCTGTTTGGATGGAGCCAGTCTGTTCTCCCCTGAGATAAAGTTCTGTTTGTTCCACTTGTTCTCATACAGCCACATGCTGCTTTCATAACTCATATTTCATTTTCATAACTTGTCACACACATCCAGAAAACATAGAAGAAGTAATGCTAAAATCTGAAGGCGAGTGTCTGACTGTATTTATGTAAATGTTAGCCCCACGTCATGACCTAAACCGATGGGACATTTAGATTCAGATTTATTCAAAAAGATTATGATGACAATTATAGCTTTTTATGATTACAAAAAAATAACTGCAAAATAACTGGCCACTTCTAAATAAACTGTTGTATTACACTATACTTGATGAGAATATGTTTTAATAATCATGATTTCAATATGAATGGAAAAAACTAATGACGTCCCACTTTATATGTATATGTACTGAAACCGTATATAACTCCACATAATCTTTGCATTTTCCATTTTGAAGCAAACCAGTTTTATTCTGTAAAATGTAGCTTCAATGATTTTTTAGAAGCTAACGTTTTTTTTTATTTAAGACCATTATCGTTCACTGTAAATACAATGTTTCTTAATCATGGTGGTGTTTATTCACCTTTCAAATCTGCCTACAATTTCTACAAGTTTTTGTTGAGCTGGCTTTGCATCCTTCAAAACAAAACCACAGAAACCGGCATCGCCTCTCCAAACAGTCACTTAAAGGGAATCCACAACAATTAAAGCAAAGTGTGGGCTTCCAAACAATTCAAGCCAAAAGAACCATTTGCCTAATTGGTAACACAGCGTTTATAAAAACAAGAGACTGTAATCCAGCAGGATGATGCAGAGTAGAGCGGTGTGTATTAAGTCCCAATTTAGTGTGAATGGCATGTTTTAGTCAAGTGAGGGAAGGAGGAGCAGTTGACTGTCACAGCTGTGCATCCCTCTCCACTTTACACACCACACAGACTATATCCTGTGACTGCTACATGACCCCAACATCATTATCTTAAAACAAACACTTTGTATACAGTAGCATATACTGTATATTTTAGTGACATAATGTATGCATGAATGAAAAACGTTTTTTGGTTTTGTTTTTTTATCAAACAAGCAACAAGATTCTTGTCTTCAAGACAATTAATGTAGCTTTCTTGCTAGACAAAGGAAGGGCAAGCAGCATATTCAAGCCGTTAAGCTCCAGGAAACAGACAAGATGTGACTATTATCCATCGTTGTCACTGGGATTAATGGGTTAATCGGTTCAGCTGGATCGACTAATAAATTGATCGCATTTGGTCGAGGAAAGACATCGAATTATCATTATGCCAGCCACCCCTAACTGGACGGCGGGTGTCCAAGTGTACCTAAGTATGTGTTGCATTAGTGTTCGTGTGCCCATTTACAAATCAGAGGTGGACATTTATATTGCCCTCACCCTCCTTCCCGCTCGGTGCACCTGCCTCTAACCAAACATGAGTCACTGGCTGTGGAGAATAAGAAAACAAATTGATATGAATCATTTTTACAGACGAGAGTTGATGACACTAATGGAATCGGCCGTAAAGTGCCGTTTAGTGTGTTTCCACATCTGCCCAAGTCTCTGCAAATGCCACGTTCCACATTGCCATTGTGATTCATTTATATTGTTCATTCTCACAGAGCATAAATATGTCATGAAAGGGACATAAAAACAGTTTTGATGTTATTGGATAATGTGTGATGAATTCAGAGAGGTGATCAATATATATACAATATAATGATACAGGCAGAGCTGGGCCAAGAACAGGCTGAGTATTCTTATCCAAGAGGAGTGGGTGACTGCTGATAACTTAATAAGGGGTGACTCATACTTGGAGCTTGAAATTCCTCCCGCCTGCTTGGCTCTGCGCGAGAGAGGGTATCCATGGCAGTGCTAATTGTGCATCCTGGGATCTCTGTGTGCTGGGGCATATGTGTCCACTCCGCTTTATGTTTTTTTCCGAGTGCGGATACGGCTCGGTACGCAACTGTGTTTGTTTGCTGTAAATGGTTCTCCTCTAATCTTCCACAAAATGATGCTGAGAGCCCCCCTCGGCGGCTACCAGCACCAACAAATGAGTCATCTGTTTTCACACCGAAAAAGCACTATGTAGATATGAGCTGCTCAAGCCTCTCCATTAAAGCACAATCTGTGACAGTATGACACCTGCTGCTAATTTACATTAAGATGGGAGCCCCAGTCTTGGTCAGTTTTATCCTCATACTGAAAGCAAGAAATCTTAAATCAAAGTTAAAAATACAGTGGAGCTAAAGGGAAGGAAAAGAGGCAGCACATCACAAGGATGACTCATGTCTTCGGCTGACGTTCTGCAGTATCTGTGCATAATGCGCAAAGCCAAAGAGCAATAAGAGGTCTTTTTTTAGTCTTTGGCTTGAATCATATTCTTTCCCAGACAAATAGGGTTCACTCTCTCTTAGTGATTTTTCGAGTCAGGCACTAAACTTGCTAAAGGCTTAGTAAAGGCTAAGAAACATATCAGGGGCATTGTGTTGGTACTATTAATGACCAAAGTTTTGGTGGCAATCAGTAGCTACCAGCCTGTATCTTCATGACAGTCTTTGTTCCCACAAGCAGCCACAGGGCTGGACTCAAGCTCTAACAAAAGATAAGCCAACTAATAAATTTCTGTAAAGGTCACAAGATAAAATGGTTGGCAGCTTAAACTAGAGTTGGCTGACCTTTTAATGAAATGTGATAAAGCTAAAAGTCTTTTGAAATGAAGTGATCCTCATCATCTCATTATAAAATAGAGTGTATTTGCAGATTTTACTGCTTAAAGATCCTTCACGGTCTACAGCACTAGTGTAACACACTGAACCGTAATAACACTGTTTGTGTCTTAACAGCAAGACACGCGGACGTCGTCCTCGCTGCCGAAGCTGGACCTGCACGTGATCCCGGTGTGGCAGAAGGGAATCACAGGGAAAGGAGTGGTCATCACTGTTCTGGATGATGGACTGGAGTGGAATCACACAGACATCTACTCCAACTACGTAAGACACTGTTGTCATGGAGACAGCTCAACCGTTTAGGGCTGCAGTTGTCTTAGCAACGCTGCTGGTGACACCTTACAAGGCTATACGTAAAGATAGTAATAAATATTTTATGTCAAAATGTCACCCAGAGAGCGTACAAACACAATGTGATGTTAAGTTCCTGGTGGCTTCAAAAGAACAAGGAAAGAGGTCTCTGCAATGTTTCTCCTTTTATTTAAACATCTGAAGACTGTAGGGACAAGGAGGGAAAACAAATCATTACAAGCTCAAGAGTCCGTGAGAGCTCAATGAGGCTTCATTTTGTCGCAGTTGAGAGAAGCCCTGAAAGACCCAGCTGTGGTTTGGTGTCAAACACTTGATAAAGGGAGGAGTGAGTGATATAATGCATGACAAAAGGGCTGAAAAAACAGCTCCCCCTTTAATTAAGTCACTGCTGATTAATCAAAGATAATTTTAACTGACACGCTCATCCTTAACAATACAGAGATATGAGAAGTGCACCATTACATAACACTATAAAAGTATTCACAGACACAGCCTCTCATTTCAAACAGTTTCAGATTCTGAAACATGAAATGAAACAAAGGGACAGTAGATCATTGTATTTCATTGAAGACGACAAAACTACATGAGTGCAGACATCTGTTCATCTGCAGATGTGTGTCTCCTCTGTAGAGTGTAGGCTGAGACAGTTTTGTGTGGAGTTTTACTGATTGCTATAACGGTTGATCATGTTCTTACTGTTATTGTCTGTTGTTTCAAGGATCCTGCGGCCAGTTACGATTTTAACGACAACGACCCAGACCCTTTTCCAAGATACGACTCCACCAATGAAAATAAGTAGGTCAACCTATTATAATGTATAATGTTTACATGTGTTAAATGTGTTTAGTGAAAGATGAATATATAATGTAGTCTTGTGTAAGTACTGTATAATCAGTCTATTCACTCAATAAATCCAGCTAAATACAAAAGCATATTCCTGTATCAGAATAAAAAAGACATTAATGTGATGTTTTGATATAGGCACGGGACTCGCTGCGCTGGGGAGATCGCAATGCAAGCAGACAACAACAAATGTGGAGTGGGAGTAGCATACAGCTCTAAGGTTGGAGGTAAGAAATAAAGCACTGATATCACCGGCTTCAGCAGATATGGACTTTTATAGCCAGGTTAACATAAGAAAAACATTTACTCTAAGGGGTTTGATCAAAATTATACATCAACAACAGTTTGCATATTTAGGCTCCAGTAAAGCCTTTTACTAAAACACATTTTATTTATGTTTCCCACTGTGTAGGTATCCGTATGCTGGATGGTATTGTGACTGATGCCATTGAGGCCAGCTCTATTGGGTTTAACCCGAACCATGTGGACATTTATAGCGCCAGCTGGGGACCCAACGACGACGGAAAGACAGTGGAGGGCCCTGGCCGCCTGGCTCAGAAGGCTTTTGAGTATGGCATCCAGAAGGTAATCCAGAAGAAGTAGTTTTCACACACAATACGCTGCTGATGAACAATGTAGACAGATAATTATTTGAATTTTGCTTCTCCTTGTGCATCTTAAAGGGCCGCGGGGGAAAAGGATCTATTTTTGTTTGGGCGTCGGGTAATGGTGGGCGCCAAGGAGACAACTGTGACTGTGATGGTTACACCGACAGTATCTACACTATCTCCATCAGCAGTGCGTCCCAACAGGGCTTGTCCCCATGGTACGCTGAAAAGTGCTCCTCCACTCTGGCTACAGCGTACAGCAGTGGCGACTACACAGACCAGAGGATTGTGAGTGCTGTTTATTACAATGGCTTATGTGTTGGTTTGTTGTGTTATGGTTATTTATATTCATTTTAATTTTTTGATTACAGACCAGTGCCGACCTTCACAATGAGTGCACACAGACACATACTGGGACCTCAGCATCCGCTCCTTTGGCTGCAGGAATATTTGCATTAGCTCTCGAACAAAAGTAATTAATCACTCCACAGTTCAACAATATTAATTGTTTCATTACAGTGTACTTAATAATTAATCCGTTTATCTTCTACAGTCCGGACCTCACCTGGAGAGACTTGCAACACATTGTGGTCTGGACCTCTGAGTACGATCCTTTGGCTAATAATCCAGGCTGGAAGAGGAATGGAGCAGGGCTAATGGTCAATAGTCGCTTTGGCTTTGGTCTGCTCAATGCCAAAGCTCTGGTGGACCTTGCTGACCCAGCCACCTGGAAACATGTGCCAGAAAAGAAACAGTGTGTTGTCAAAGACGACTCCTTTGAGCCCAGGTAAACGCAATGCCAAATACACCTAATACGATTGTACACCTCCTGTATATGCAACAGAAAAGAGTAACCATTATTCCCTCTTGGTGTCACCAGAACATAAAACTGTGTATCAGAGATTCAAACTTCCTCTGTGTCAAGTGCTTCTAACCATGAAAATAAATTAAAAGGTTTATGTAAATTTAGAAACATGTTGATTCATTTTGATAATGGCATTAAACATCTAATTACTTAAAACTGCCAGACATGCTTTGAAACACCAAAAAAGTATCTTTCGGAAGACGTTTGTTTCCATAAACTAAAACCTATCTACAACTTTTTGATTACGTCTGAAATTAATTTATTTTTAAAAAAGCTCCTTAAAGTGCAATTAAAAGGCTTAATGGCTCCAACACACTGTTTCCGCATTACGTTGCTAGATCCATGTTTAATCCAAAGGATTTGGCTCTACATGTCCATCAATGTGCCCCTACCCCTCCCCTATCTATTCCAGCTTGACCACTGAAATCCTTTCATTCATGTCTGGGAGAGTCAGGGATCAACTGTTTTTCTCAATGAATGACCAGAGAAAATCTGTGTATGTGTATCGTGTTTTTCATTTTTCATAGAGTAACCTGTTTGTTATTTGTCTCGATAAACTATAAAAAGAACATAGAAAATACAGGCTGTAAGAGTCTATATGTGGCAGACTAGTGCCACATATAGTATAGTAGTGATAGCTGTTTCAGTGTCTCATTCCTGTTTATTTTGATGGATCCCACAGGGAGCTGAAGGCAGCAGGGGAGATCACTGTAGAGATCCCAACCAAAGCCTGTGCAGGGCAGGAGAATAATGTCCGCTCTCTGGAGCATGTACAAGTGGAGGCCAGTATTGAATACACCAGAAGAGGAGACCTCCACATTACTCTCACCTCCCCAGCTGGTAAGACAAGTGTCTTCACTCACACTCACAGAAGACCAAAGCTATAAGGTTTATTTGTTAATGTGGATTTCTCTCAGGCACTAATACAGTACTGCTCGCTGAGCGTGAAAGAGACACATCCGCCAATGGTTTCAGAAATTGGTACTTCATGTCTGTCCACACCTGGGGCGAGGATCCTGCCGGGACATGGACTTTAAAGATCACAGATACTGTAAGTGTATTGATTTGTATGAAATTTGTAAACTACTGTAGTTTTTAATGTGAACAATGCTTCTACTTATTTTGTCTTGACCTTAGATGGTAATCTCCTGCTGTTATTTCAATTATCTTCTTGGCTTAATGTTTTAAATGGTAGAAATTTTAAATTGATGTGAATTGGGGATTTGAATCTAAAATAAAGATCAGCCTAGTAAAGATTTTTAACATTACACATTTTGTTCTAAAGCTTGATGCTAAAAGATTATTGTTTGAGTTTATTTTTATGCCAGCAGTGTCTTTCATCATATTACTATTAATCACTATTAATCTCTCTTAGTCGGGCCGGATGGAGAATAAGGGTCGGATTTTAAGCTGGAAGCTGATTCTCCACGGGATGTCAGAAAAACCAGAGCACATGAAGAAGCCTCGAGTTTACATTCCTTACAATGCTGTACAGAACGACAGACGTGGGGTCGAACACATGGACGACATGATGGAGGTACAGGCTACAGACAGAATATCAAACCACAGACAACGGCACTTTAGTTCACTTTGCAAAGTTAATCAGTAAAAGTTAGTAGAATTAGATAATAGATGGATTTTGGCTTCCAAAGTGTTAACTAACACAACTACAATATCGGATGCAAGTAGATAGGATTTCATAGTATGTAGTCTGTGTTTATTTTAAAGCAGATGCACCCATGTTACTGACTGAACACCCCATACAGATGCCGGTTTGGATGTAGAGCTATTTAAACATTGATTGAAAAAACAAACACATTTCCTTTAAAGAGCAGTTTATCTTTTGGCCAAACTGATACAACATTAGAGGATGTTGTCATAACATCAATGTATTTTCTTTGTGTCCAACAAAGGAACCCACACCGGCCCATTCTCCTCTAAAGACCCAGCCAGTTCAAACCGTCCCACCTCCTTCAAACCCAGAGGAAGAACCCAAGAAACAGTCCTCCTCCCCCTTCTCTCCATCCATTGCCCTGCTGCGTCTTCTGCAGACAGCGTTCAACAGACAGACCCCCTGTTGTGCAGAAGCCCCAGGACGTAGCCCGAGCATCTTCAGTTAAGAGAAAGCCACAGCCGGACGTTAACTTCTCCCCTCCTTCCACCAGAATCCCCCCTCACAAGCTCTACCAGGCTCTGGACATGGTCAACAAGTACAGAGCTGACGACAATGTCTTTAGCGATTACATTGATGGTTTCTACAGCACCAAACCGTACCGGCACAGAGACGACCGCCTGCTGCAAGCGCTGTTCGACATGATTGATGACGACCGCATGTGAAGGCTTGTGGGAAAGAAGAGGAGACAGACATGTTGGTTTATAAAAGGAGAGCAACAAGGTGGAGTGGAATATATAAGAAACAATTTCACTAAAATGTTATTTTCCCCAAATGCTGCATATTTGATTAACTTAATTTGCCAATTGTTATTTATTTCATCTATTTAGTAAGTTAAAAAAAATATGTGGTAACTTGTCAACACATGGCCTTGTTTAGAGTCAATCTGTAAAGTTATGTAGTAAAGTAAAACCTTTTAAATGATAAGGGAGACATACAGTATCTCTTCTTCACTGCCTGCTCTAGCATGCTGCTTATAGAGGATTTATAATAGTATCTATATATTGTCATTAAAGACAGTGATTGTAATATGGGGTGACACATTACATCTCAGATAATATCCTTCTTACAATAATCCCTGTTAGTAAATGTTGGTAACAGGATCCAACTAGAAGCCCAAAACTGCTATTTTAAAATAAGAATTATATTGATAATTTATTCTCAGGGTGTCAATAAAACTAAAGAGAGCAACAGAATAATGGTTTACAGAGCTCCACTTAGAAAAGTACAAAGAGTATGGTCCTGAAAGACAAAAAGGCCTCCACTGAGATCATGAACGACGGGCAGAATGAACGCTTAGCTCTATAATGACAAAAAAAACAACAACAGACTCTTGTGCAATTGATTTGATTTTATATAATTAAATGCTGCATTAGATATAATATTTTTCTAAGAACCCTCAGAGTATATAGTAATAATATACACAGTATCAACCCGTTTTCTGGTGGCTCACTTCACTCAGTAACTACGGTTGTCACGGTAACAGACGCACACTGCCGCTCTCTTTGTTTCTGTGTCATTTAATGATTGTGCAAACTGATTTGATTTATCATCTGTAATGTGAGCTACATAAACAGCTGGTATTATTTATTATTGAAGCTAATCACAATATATTATAGACTCTGCAATGAATCCTAAAGCACATTCATCTTGAGCGCCTTAATCTCTGATGTATTAGGAATTTGGAAAGGTTCAACATTATCTCCAGGTTGTAAAGGCTGGCCCATGCCTCGACTGGAAATGTGTAACAAAATGATGTATTTGGAGACTACACACATATGATCCATTATTGTAATTTATCACTCTTTACTGTAGCCCGTTACGTTAGATTACGACTGAAGCTTCAGTCCAAAAATATGTTTACATAAACCAATATTATGTTAATAAACTGCAAAGTGACTTACCGAGTCTGTGTCCGAGTTTGTCATAGTGGAAAACATTGTGATTAAAAGAAAAAGGGATTGCTTAAATTCAGTAGAAAGTGTTGACCAGAAAGTAAATACAGGTGTGTAACTTTCTATTTGTATATTTGCTTATTTCATTTAAAAGCATTCCAACCAGACCTATCTCAGTTTGTGGAAAACACTGTAGACTGCATATAAAAAATAAAATTTTACTTTCTACTAAAGTTACTCATAAAACACATAAAGGGTATATAGGCTTGATAACAGGGAATAAACATTTGTGTCACTTGTATAATTTGTTATTTCATTACAACATTCCACAGCGATCAATGTTTGATATACAGCTTGCAAAGATGTGTATGTTTGTGTCTTCAATATAAATCAAGAAAAATCTCAGGGGTTTATAGTTGAGCAGGTCTGACCTATTGTGTCTAAAAGATTCTGTCTTTAAAGAACAATGTGGGGCAGCATTTCTCTGTGAACACGCACCTTGGTTTACATTGAGCGTATGTAGTTCTCGGCCAATAACACCTCACAAACAAATATTAACCATATGACAAACAACTAAACTTTATTATAAAGTCAGACTGAACCTGGACATGTCTACTACTGAATGTTTGCAAACATTCACGTGGAAATCCTTCATATTGTCCATTTATTGAATGAATATCAGTTTAGTGCTGCCCTCTTGTGGAAAACAAAATTATAACTTTCTGTTGACGGTAGTAAAACAAACAAAGAACTATTTAAAGAGATTAAATATTTTCAGTAGCTAGCCACTCCTACATTGTTTAACCTAATCATATTGTAGACTGTATATCCCTTCACTGCCCATATTACTTCAACATGTAGAGGTTTTTTGTTTGTTTTTTACTCTCTGTGCTCAGCTCCTCCCATCTGTCCTGATTCCTCTCACATCTGGCTCCTTTGGTTTTGCTCCAAAACTGAAAACGGCAAAAGCCTAAAAGAGAAAACAAGGGAGTGGGGAATAATACGTGAACAACTGGGAGGGGAAAAGGAAAATATTTTACTGAAGAGAGAAAAAGCGAGACCATGTGAGATAATAACTTGCAGAAAGAAAAGTACAAGTTAAAGCAAGACAAGAAACTGTGGCCATAAAAGACACAGGAGGACACTCTCTGGAGTAAAAAACCTGTGACCTTGGGCAGGTTTGTGTTTTTACCCCACCAGAGGTCACACTATGGCGCTGTTCCCATTCTGCAAGTCGTCCACAGGTCAGTACAACCTTAACCATTGCTTTACCTCTCCAATCTTTGCCATATCTGCTTGTTTTTATTTTTGTGACTGATACTGTCTTCAAAACAAAGTTCATTAGAAAAATACAGATGGGATCAAAGAAAATGTGCAAACAGTAAATGTCATGTGTTTTACTCAGCTGCATCATGTAACTGTATGTTTATGTGCCATATAAACAGGACTTCACTTCAGAGTGAACAGATTACAGCTTCTCCTGTACTGCCTTGTCCTGTCTGTTATCATATGTAAGTGCCCTCATTATTTTGTTTTACTTCACAGACATAAAAAGATCTTAAAATGCCAATGCAACGTTCACAATAGTGTGAGCATGACACAGTGTAGCTGAAATGTACTGTCAATGCAATACTTGCACATGTACATATTGCAAAGACAGCATGAGCAGCAGTAAATGATATGGTTTTTGGTCATGTGCCACTGCCAGGCATTAACCCTTTGCATGTCAACATCTTCAGATGGAGTAAAAAGAAAGGCATTAATTAACATTGGAAAATTAAATATTGCAACTTGAAGAATTATTGCAATGGGTACTGATGTTACATTACACATACTGTATGTAATATTGCGCACATTTGGTGTAAATTGAATCAGATTATATTCAATGGCCTTCTTTCAGTATTCAAGATTCTTCCTGCTTAAATTATAAATTGTGTACATTCTTCTTCCTCAGACTTCTTTCATGGACGTAAAGCCACCGTCATTGCTCCACCACATCATATATTTTATGCCCAGGCCAGTGGACAAGAAATGACAAACGCACCACAAGCTCAGATTTCTCTGAAGACACCTTGGGGTGCCCCTATAGTATGGGGTGACACACAGACAGCAGCTGGGCGCAGAGCTAAATTTGCTCAAAGAGAGGTCCATACTGGTCTAGTAGCCCTTGTTGTAGGAACATATGCTCATTTTGTTGAGCGTTTCCTTTCTTCAGCAGAAACCCACTTCCTCCTGGGCCAAACAGTCACCTACTACATTTTGACCGATAACCCTCGAACTCTGGACCCTCCAACGAAGTTGAGGCCTAAGAGAGAGCTCAAGGTGGTTCCTATTGCGGAGTTGCCAGGGTGGAACAGACTACACCTTCGCCGCATGGCCTTGCTAGCAGATGTCATCAAGGACACAATTGGGAAAGAGGCTGATTATGTTTTCTGTGCAGACATAGACCAGGAGTTTGTGGCACCTGTGGGAGAGGAGATCTTTGGAGACCTGGTGGCAACATTACACCCTGAACTGTACGGACGGCCAAGACATGGTTTTCCTTATGAGGAGAGGGAAGACTCATCGGCCTGTGTGCAGGATGATGAAGGGGACTACTACTACACGTCCGAACTGTATGGAGGACTGGTGTCTGAGGTGTTCAAACTGACTCAAGCCTGTTCTATGCTTATTCTCAAGGACCAGGCCAACGGAGTAACAGCAAGAGCCCAGGAGGAGAGCTACTTAAACCGATACCTGATCAACCACAAGCCGACCTGTGTGCTTTCACCAGAGTACAACTGGTGGGACTCTGTACTGGCCGTTGAAGTCCCAGTGCAGAGGCTGATGTCAGTAGGCAGGCAATGTAAGGCTTTTGACTCACAACAGAGATTGCAAAACAGGTGCTGAAGTTATGTAGGGGATATCTAGAAAATGCATGAAAATAAATATATTTTGAAATTTTCTAATTGTATTGTTTACAGAAATGTGTGATGAATGAATGTCTGGAGTGTTAGAAAGAACTCGTCCTGTCCCTGTCCTGCCTGAGGTAAAAAAAAAAACAAGCTTCAGAGAAGACCAACTGCTTTCCACAAATTTTTATGGACATGCCTGCACTGTGAGTGTTAGTTGTAAGCCTTTAAAGAGGTAATTACATGAAGATGTTTTAAGACAAAGCTGTAAAAAAACAGATAGCTGTGTTTAAAGATTACAAAATAAATTGTTTTCACAAGCAGAAGTAAACTACAAGGCCTTGCTATCTAATGAGGAATGTATTTGTACCAGTAAAAAGCCATTTAAAATTATACACTTTACTGTTTTCATGAAGACCTATGACTCATTTTAGAGCATATTATGGACAACAGAGTTCATATTGGTCTTGTCTGGTTCTCTTGTAGACACCTAACTGAGCTAAATAAAAGAATTACAGTAGCTGTTGCAATTTAATACTACTGTGATAATTAGCATTTACAGTCAGTTTCATATCCTGCTTTATTGCCTAATAAAAGCTGCTTGCACTCACACAGCAGCAAACTGCACAATCTGTTGTTATTTAAAGAGCTGTGTGCGCGGGTGTCTGTGAACAGGGCCTTTCTGTGCACCCTATCTTCCAGAGCAGGCGAAAAAGAGGAAATTGACCTGTTTCTTTAAATGCCGTTCGGTCCTCTCCATTAATGTCAGCCTCAGACATACTACTCGAGTGGCTTTGTGGTCAGCTGTGATAAGAGTCAACAATGTAAGTGCACACTTTCCCCGCAGTGGCCAATCATTAACTGGAAGAGCTGCTGTTTCAAGGACTTTAAATACCAGGTGTGTGAAATGGGTACCAGATGCAGTTTCTCTCATAGGGTTTGGAGAGAGGCTTTTGTTGAAGTATAAAACATGACATGGTTGTAATCTTTTGTGGAAAAAGTAAACTTGCATGAGTTACTGGTTTTTGTGTGACTGTTCATACTCTTCATCTGATCTCTCTTCCTTGTGTTTTTAATGGGAGGGCTAAACAGCAGCAGATGGCTTTTTCTCATTGCCAACATATTCTGTCTTTGGCTCACATGCCAGATTGCCACGTGGAGTGCACTTGGAGGTGAGCTTCAGTTAACCCCACAAAACTATTACCAAGTGCTAAATATTTCTTGAATGCACCAAGGCTTATCTCCATAAGGCAAAATTAGCCTTTCATATGTATTAAAATGTAAATGCAACTTTCAGTTTCAAATGATGCAGGTGTCTCTCACTTTGTGGTCTTTTTACCTAAATCACAAACACAAATGTTTATTTAAACTGCTTGTACTGTGGTATGTATCTAATACTGTGGTATCTAAAGGGATACAGTATACTTATGCATATAATATATATTTATTATATGCATATATATATATATATATATTTGTGAATTATTGGGACTTTGCTCTTTTCCAACATAAATATGGCCTATAACAAGTTGTGTTTGTCTCCTTTACAGAGCAGTTTTAATTTAGGAATGTTGACAGTTTTCTGGGATTAAGGTCAGAACTTTGACTCAAGAACTTTTTCTCTCTCATAATCTTCTCTAGGATTTATGAGTTTTAGAGTTTCTGTCATGAATGACGTAAATGACGTCTCCTTGATTTAGGCTTATCAATAACGCTATGTTATCAGTAAAACAGACCCAGTCCTGTAACTTCATACAACACAAGTGACTGTATGGCATCTCCACAGTCCTATTTTAGTAACATTTTACAGGATTTGGTAATTGAAACACATCAGTTTAAGACAAGAGCTACATACAAACTATAACCTATAAATTATCTCCGATCAATGACATGGACATGAACAAACATCTGTGTTACACTTCAGAGTATTATGCAGAAGCTTGCCAACAGTGCTCTGTAATGACCCTTTACTAGTGACAGTTACAGGTAAGGTGTCATAAACTTTCAGACAACAGTGCTCTAACACAGTTATGCGCAGGTGTTAATTTTTTTAATGCTACAGTCACAATAACAACATGTCATGGATGTGCAAAGCAAGGCAGTGCTATGTCTGCTTTGGACAGAACATGAATGTATTTATAAACACTGAACAAAAATTTTAATGCAGTACTTTTGTTTTTGACCCCATTTTTCATGAGCTGAACTCAAAGATATAAGACTTTTTCTATGTACACAAAAGGCTATTTCTCTCAAATATTGTTCTCAAATCTGTCCAAATCTGTGTTAGTGAGCACAGCTGCCGATTACCGAGATGATCCATCCACCTCACAGGTGTGGCATATCAAGATGCTGCTTAAAGAGCATGATTATTGCACAGGTGTGCCTTAGGCTGGCCAAAATAAAAGGACACTCTAAAAATGTGTAGTTTTATCACACAGCACAATGCCACAGGTTTTGAGGGAGCGTGCAATTCGCATGCTGACTGCAGGAATGTCCAGCAGAGCTGTTGTCCGTGAATTGAATGTTCATTTCTCTACCATAAGCCGTCTCCAAAAGTGTTTTAGAGAATTTGGCAAAACATCCAACCGGCCTCACAACTGCAGACCACATGTAACCCCACCAGCCCAGGACGTCCAATTCCAGCATCTTCTCCTCCAAGATCCTCTGAGACCAGCCTCTCGGACAGCTGCTGCAACAATAGGTTTTCATAACCAAAGAATTTCTGCACAAACTGTCAGGAACCGTCTCATCTGCGCTCATTGTCCTCCTCAGGGTCTCGACCTGACTGCAGTTTGTCGTCGGAGTGGACCAACAACCTGATCAACTCTATGCAAAGGAGATGTGTGGCACTGCGTGAGGCAAATGGTGGGTCACACCAGATACTGACTGTTTTTTGGTGAAACTGCACATTTTAAAGTGGCCTTTTATTGTGGACCAGCCTAAGGCACACCTGTGCAATAATCATGCTCTCATCATCTTGATATGCCACACCTGTGAGGTGTATGGATTATCTCGGCAAAGGAGAACAACACAGATTTGGACAGATTTGTGAACAATATTTGAGAGAAATAGGTATTTTGTGTACATAGAAAA
Source organism: Perccottus glenii (assembly GCA_024416835.2). Lineage (NCBI taxonomy): Eukaryota > Metazoa > Chordata > Actinopteri > Gobiiformes > Odontobutidae > Perccottus > Perccottus glenii. The sequence goes on from CM044546.2 coordinate 40,029,475, forward strand.
AGTCTTAGATATTTGAGTTCAGCTCATGAAAAAAGGGTGCAAAAACAAAAGTGTTGCGTTAAAATTTTGTTCAGTATATTTTCTTAAACTGTTTGCATTAATTGTGCAATCTAAACAAAGACATGAACACAAAAGTCAGGAGTCATGTTCCCTAGTGCCTCTCAGTGACTACCTCTATAAATTCACAGACTAAAAGTAAATTTCACAGCATTTAAGCAATCAATAGTTTAGCCTTTAACAGCATAATTGTAATTTTTCACACTGTGGTCTTAGTCCTCCATCAGCTGACACCTTCAGGGCTACTGTAAACACAAAAGCTCTTGTGAGTCCACCCTAAAGCCCTTTTTAATTGTTTGCACAGCAGGCATTCTGTCAAACACACAGAGCCCCCTTTCTTAGAACTAAAATAAGTTGTCAGTTAGCATTATAAGAGTATTGGGGAGGACGGACACCTGAAATGCTCTGGAGCTTTAAACCTCAAGGGTTGTATTGTTGGCCACATGGAAAAGTTTAGATGTTATAGTATGCAGATAAAACCTACTGATAAGATGTCATATGTCAGTGCGTATTACAGAAGGAGACAGACAGAGGGCTGGGTGGAGTCAAAAAAACTATAGTAATCTGCTGGATTCAAACAGGCCTTTCCACACCCTGCCAGAGGCTACGCCACACCAACACTGATGCCCTAATCACCGGGTCAACAGGACTGACACCAACAGATAGTGGGGGTGCAGCTGACTCTGGGACAAGCCTGTGCCCTATGAACTTGTCATATTATCATCATCATTATAGGAACCAGGCCAGATTCTCAGGCCAAAAGGTTATTTCCCAAAACCAGGCAAATACTTGTGGTTATGTTTATTTTTGGTGCAGTAATGGTCTACAAAGGCTACCTTTTAACAGTTTCAGCTGGCTAAAATTAGTTTTACTGCGTCAGCAAAACAGAACAGGCAGAGGCAGTTTTGCTAAGAGGTAGCTATGTGAGTGAGAGGCTGTGAAAGAGATACTAGTTACAACTAGGAAACAAGTCTGCATTTTGCTATATGGTATTTACTGTATGAAATGCCTTTGTGTTGTCTGTTATGTTTTAGTTGTTTGTTCCTGAGTGAAAACAAGACTATAAACTACTGACCATACAAACATCAAAATAACACTCAATGATTTGACTTTTTTAATAAAAGATGTCGCCAGTGAAGTCACAACCTTTGGTTAAAACAGAGTGGTTATATTGTAGAGTGACCATATGTCCCCATTTGACAATATATGTCAAACAACTAAGCCTACACCCCAGTTTTGAAAAGTCCCTGTCCTGAGTGTCCCAATTTCAGCCAATAACTACAGTTCTGGCAAACTTTGACACAACTATAGACTTTTGTCACTCAACACAGAAGCCACAGTTTTAACCTAGAGAGTACACTAAATGCAACACTTCAGCAACATTCATGCCTAATGTAGGTAGACTGTTTAATGCATGAAAAAGTAAGATGAAATGGATCAGTGCAAATCATGTCTCGATAGATTTGAAAACTAGGATTTTCTTCTAAAACACTGTCAGTAAGTTTTTTGGAAAACAAGAGGCCCAGTTTAGGTTTTTATAAATATCCTATTTCAGTGAGTTAAAACAAACGTCCTCTTATGCATTTAATATAAGACTGATATTGGTGTGCTACAAAACCCACAAAAGCACCTTTTCAAGCCCAAGCCTCTGTGTTTCAGTCTTACCCATAGGTCTTCCCCTGTAGACAATTGCTGTAGTCCCTCCCCAGCCCGGAGAGCGCAGGTCCTGGGCTTGTGCTGCTAAATGCCCCGGCGTCAGAGGGACGATGGTGGAGGGCTGGTAAAGATGGCGGCGCTCTCAGAGGATGGGAGCTATGGATTAAATTGTGGCAAACACAGCGCAGATAGAGTCAGTGTATTGCACGTCAAATTGACCGAAACAGCCCTGAGAGCCATAGAAAGCTACCAAAGTTGTAAGGTGAGTGAGTTTGACCGTTTTTCGAAACTAAAATGAAGTTGGACTTCGCCTTGTTTCAGCTGAAAAGCCCCACTGCCACGCACAGCTAACGCTACGAAGTTAAGCTAGGCTGTAGACTGTCAGCTTTCGACTTGTTTTTTAAAAGTGAATTAATTATTTTCACTACAATAATTAACTTCAGATGAAAGACTGTTTAATAATTGTACTTTCTGGTTAAGTTTGATGTGATGACAAAGGATAATTTTATGTATAAAACTAGTTAGAAAAGTTGAACGCCGTGACTGGCTCAAATTAGCTTTGTGTGAGTTTGAAACTGTTCATTGCTTTCAGCTGAATACACTTTCTTTCAAATTAAAACAACTTTCCTTTACCAAATTCGAAGAAAAGTGACCATTGATTTTGAGGAATAAAACGCCAGACAATTTACTTTTCTTGTTTTACATATAACTTACCAAAAGACACGAAAAGGGTTCATAAACACCAGCTTGTTTCAACAAAACTAAGGCCAATTCAGATAGTTAAACTACTCAAATGCGATTTTACATATGTTGGTGGCAAATTATTTCATTATAAGTTCCCATAAGTATTGTCTTGAGTATTTGGAAAACCAAATCATGTATGTGGGCAGTACAGTCTTCAAGTTGTTTGGTCAAGTGGGAAAAAAACACATTTGCCGAAGACGGACGCCATAAAATGTAAAAAAAAAAAAAAAAAAAGCTGTATGCTTTGAAAAATGTCGCAAAGCTTTTTAAACATATGTGAAATTTGAAACTCGCTAACATCTACCGTTTTCACCACAGCTGTTGGTGTGGCTGAGTAAAATGCAATTTGTTTATCCTGTAGATCTTATCTTGAGTTTAAACCGTTTCTTAGAAACTATATGTCCATACAGGTAGGCTAAAAAAGCCTGTAAAGATTAAATATAACTTCTTAATCTCATATGGTGTAATCTTGTTGAGGTGCTACAAAGGTTAAATATTCTCGGAGACCTCTTCCAAAGCCTGAAGCCAAGTTACCTGACCTTATCTCTGCCAACAACACCAGCATTACATAACACAAGGCTTAGGTCTCCACTCAGAGATACTGTGTAAACTAGAGTCGGCCTCACAGTGTCTTGGTCATAAAGCTTGCCTGGCATGTGCATTTAACTTAAAAAACCCTACACTTTGACATTAACACAGTCATGGCAAAGGTCAGTTTTTTTTTTTTTTTTTGTTACAGCCTAACCCACAACTTTTTGGGATGTGGAAATGTTGGCGAGTATGCTGCATTGAACGGCAGCCTGCCATCTCTTGCTGACTGAGCAGCCAAAACTGCCTGCTTTTTGTTTGTCTCTCCCTCTCAGTAATGTGTGCTGTAGCTGAACCAGTCATCGCTCTATGGAAGCCAGCTATCTTTGTCTTTCTGTGGTGATGTGAAATGTGATCAGGAGTAACTCCTGCGTGGACTAGTTGGTGTGTGAGTCAGTAAATGGATAGTGGGGGGAGGGAGTCAGCTAGTCACTTGGCTTTCTAAAACATGGGCACGAGTCTCGCCAAAAAGAGAATTGTTAATTGTATGTATTTAGCTATGAAAGATTAATTAGCATTAGCGCATGAATTTAACATTGTACGAGTGACAAATTTTCAAATGTCTATGATCACTGTCAGTCAGCTGTGACTTTTATAACCTTTACAGTAGCAGGAGCCACTGCATATTTGTGGACATTCATTCTGTTTCAACGGGCCAACTCAAACCTATTCAAAATGGAGAAATCTCCTTTTCTAAATGACCACTGTATTTCCAATGCCTGTACCCAGAAACTCTTGGATGTTTACTTCATAACAAACCCAAAAAATTGCAGAGGAAGAAATGAATATTGCTTTATATTGTGGTGTAACTGAGTTTCTGCAGAAATGGTGATGGCAGTAGTATGTAACTATTGTCTGCACCTGGTCTGACTGAGCGTGAGAAGTTTCTTCTTGTGCAAACAAATGAAAGGAAAATTTATAGTTTTTTACAGAATTTAAAATATTTAGTTCTTTCTTTCTGAAGACTGGTTCAGTCAGTTTCTGTCAGAACTATTTAGTTTAATTAATCAAACAAATGTTTTTAATTGTCAGTTAAAGATGCTGTATGTTATGGCCAATTAGTTTGTCTTTGTGTCTAGCTTAAAACTTATTCTAACTTATTTTCTTTTATTTTTAGAATGGACCTTCTGTGCAGCCAACAATACAATTCAAGGGACTTCAGGGTGTAAGTAGTTACATTTAAGTAGGATTAATGTGGATTCATAATTGTGACTTAATTTTAGATTGTGTTTAGTTAATCCCATAACATAGCCTGACAATGACTTTGCATAAAAGTATGAATTACTAAACAAAGCTTTATGTAATTCTGTCTTTGTGTGAATTTTGCAGCGCATTAAAATTCCCAAGGCAGATTCACCCTCTGACGCCTTCCAGAGTTTTGAATTCTACCTTTCTAATGTGGGAAAGGACAACCCTCAGGGAAGCTTTGAGTGCATTCATCAGTATGTTTCAAGGTAATGGCTGTGACTAATCTCTAAATCGACTCCTAATGTTGTGCGACACTGAAAAATGTTATTTGTGTCTTCTTTTCTTTGTATTTAGCTCTGGGGCCTCTCACCTGGCGCTGCTGGCAACAGTGCAGAACAAGCTCACAGTGTGTGCCACTAATGACTCCTACCAGGTGACCCGGGAGCGCATGACCCAGGCTGTGGAGGACACACGAGAGCGAGGGACCAAAGTCATCAAGCCTGGGGGGCAGTACAGAGGTACAGCCCTCGTAGTACACTGTCCTACGTGTTAACAGCTGCAGTTAGGACCTGTTCAGACTTAAGATCTGTGTCTTTGTTTTTTGGTCACAACTGGCCAGCTTATGTTGCCTATATTGGCCTCTAAATTCTCAGTTGGAAAACTTAACTATCCTCCTTCAAGTGTCTGTGAAGGTTCTCAGTAGGCCATCTTGAAGAAAACATTAAACATTGCTTTAATCTTTTTTTTTTCTGTTACTAATTCTTTTTTCCTGAAAATAATTGTTGTAGCATCAAAAAATTGTTTCTCCTTTGACAAGCATTTTACAAAAAAATTACAATTTAAAGATTTTAATAGTTCTAGAAAAAAAATGTATTGGAACGTGAGAAATGGCACACACAAATCTAAACTTTGCATATACAGGCCTGTTGAGAAGAACCACATTTACTGAACTAGCAGCTGGGTTTCAGGTTTTGGTCTGTAACTTAACCCTTATTTGTATTTATATGAAAAAATATCAATGGTGATCTTATAACTTTTTTACCTCCAGAATTTAGTCTTGAGTGTTTACCTTGCAGCAGTCTGTCAATAACCAATCTCTTTTGTCAATACCCTGTCTCTTTTTGAGCACTTCCTTTCTTCTTCTTCTAATCCTAATCTCTTTCATACAAACTGAAGCTCTGACAAGGCTAAATGGAGCAGGAGTTTTATAATCTTTTATCTGTGCACTTGAACTGGGGTTAGTTCAGGGGCAGCTTTTATTTTTTTTCTGCATGACTTGGCAAATGCTGCGGCAAAAAGGCTAATAATCAATTCAGTAATGCAGCCTTTGACTCAGTGTGTGTCATTGTAGTCATAATGTAAAAATAAATTAAAACGTTTTTATTATTATTTGTGACTTTAGGAAAGCAAGTCCAGATTCGTAAGCCAGTACTATCAGCTGCAGATGTTGTCCCGGAGCGCAAGCGCTCCACACCCATCAACCCAGCCAACACTCTCCGTAAGTGCCTTTCCAACAATCCAGTATCCCAGCGGCCAGTCCGAGACCGCCTCATCCACTTGCTGGCACTGAGATCTTACAAAAAACTGGAAGTGCTTGCGCGTATGCAGCGGGATGGTATCAACCAGAAGGACAGAAATTCAATGGGGACCACTCTCCAACAGGTGTGTTTTCTGTCTTCATTAAAAACCATGTCACTTATTTTGTGAAGAATGTTGAACGCACTGACTCATTAAACCAATGGTTTACATAAACAAATGTTTGTCCAACAAGGTAAATAAAAAATGATTTATGACTTGTTGTCTAAACTAAAAACTGTTGTCCACAGGTGGCAAATCTGAACCCCAAAGATAACACATACTCATTAAAGGACTTCATTTATCGTGATGTGCAGCGAGATTGGCCTGGCTACTCTGATGATGAGAAAACACAGGTTGAACGGATTCTGGCTCGGTACATAAAATATATATATTTTTTCTTTTTACTTTTTCGCATATTACACTTAAAATTATTTATTTTTTCTTTCTTTTTTTTCATTTATTTATTTTAGGCAAAAGTTGAAACATAAGTATTGCATAATGTATGCTTTGGGGTCTTGTGATGTTGTAAATAAAGGTATATTTTTTATCAGTGATCTGCACATTTTCCACTGACAGCTCTGTTTTCTCTTTCCTTTTTATAGTAAATTAGGTCTGACATCAGAAGTCCTGTCATCAAGCAGCTCTCCGAAAGAAAGTGTTCCCTCATCCCCACCGGTAGCCCCACAAAAAGAAACTAACACTAACCAACATTGACCTGTGTTAATTCCCTCTAAAATTATTATTATTTTTGCAGAAGCGGCAGCCGGACTTCATCGATCCTTTGGCGCCCAAAAAAGCCCGCATCTCCCACCTCAGCAATCGAGGACCAGCCTCAACATCTGCCTCTGAGCGCCGCGAGGAGGGTAGTCCCACCGCCAAACTCTCGTCCATGCCCTCCAGTGTCACCTCCGGCCACCCCACCCACCTGCCTGTCTCGTCCCACCCTCCCGCTCCATCTCACCAGCAGCCGAGCCCGGCCTCAAACTCTAACTCCCCCAGCACCCCAGATGGCTGTGGCACCCAAGACCTGCCCATAGATCAGAGCTCCTCCTGCAGGGATCCATCACCCAGCCCTTTGTCCTCAGACAGACCTCTGCAGGACCGCTCTCGGCACCCTGTCCCGCCCCCAAGGCTGGCAGGGTCCCCCTGCCCCACTCCATGTACCTCACTCACTGTGAACTCCACCAGCCCCCCGACGTCCAGCTTGAGTAAAAAGGCCAGGAAGAAATCCAAGAAGCACAAAGAGAAAGACCGAAACAAGGAGAAACGGGTGGAAAGTAGCAGTGGTCTTCAGAGTGCAGATGAGCACAAAGGTGAGAGCCGAAAATCCAAAAAGAGACCTGCCCATGAAGAACCCAATAGAGGGATTATCAGCGAGAATCTCCAAAAAAATCAAGGTTTGTGTTCACTGACATTGTTCTCTGGGTTCAATAGATTAGATAGGTTGGTTTGGTGTGGATAATTATGAACTGTCTTTGAATGAAATCTAGAAAAGCTTGCTTGTTTCTTCCCTCTTTGGGTTTGCTCTGTACCAAATTGCACAGAAACCCTGTTTATGCATAATTTAATACGGTCTATCTGTCATTCCTTTGGCATTACTTTTTAGGTCTTTTCTCATTAATCTTGTATGTATATAATTATTTGAATATTTACATTAGTAAAACATTAAAATGACGAAGGTCATCTTGGAGCAGAAAACACATGCTCACAGCATTAACGTGTTTATTGTGTTTATCATAGACTTTGGATTGGAGCTTACTCTTAATGTTTATCTCTGCACAGTCTCTCACAGCTGTTCAACCACTTGGAGCGTTATCTATAAATATGCTGATTATGCTTTGTCTCAACATGTTTTACGGGGCTGATCAATGGCTTTCTTTTTGTGTTGGATTTGTAGTGTCATACATAGGTCTTTTTAATGTTATAGTGTTGCTGTTTCTCAGTGGAAGGTTGTGGCCTTAAACTTATTAACAAAATTAAGTTATAAATTTGTGCCAGGTTTTGTTTAAAAACCAAAGAGGAAATTAGTTTAGATTTAGTTGTTTAAAACCCAGTAAACCAATGCTGATGTGAATGTTTATTATTCTTCCTTTAGACTCCTCAGACAAAGATAATCCAGTCAAATCCACTAAATTCTCTTCTACAAGTGAGGTGCCTGACTATATAATGTGAGTATAAAAATTACAAACGTAATCACACATTTTCTTATATATATTTTTTGTCTACAAAGGAAAAATCCAGAATTAAATGAATTAATTCAAACAATCCACAGTGCACAGTGTTAACACAGGAAAGACAATGAACACATCTGTAATGTACTTCATTCTACAGAAAGTACAAGCCATTGGTGTCTATGAACCAGCGGCAAAGCTATAAGGATGACTTTAATGCTGAGTATGATGAGTATCGACAGTTGCACGCTCATGTGGAGAGCATTACCCACCACTTTACCCAACTGGACTCTCAGTGCCGAAAGCTGACACCTGGCACCAAAGAGCACCAGGTCAGTCCATATCGATGCAATATGTGCCGGAAATATTTGACTATTTTTACATTTAAAATGCATCTTGAAGCTAGTATTTTTTCATATTTGACTGTGGCTTGTTTGCTCTGTATCTATGACTACTGCCTGAAACCCTAGAGTCATACGGCCTGCAGAGCCTGCCTCAGTATCATGAACAGGTCATACATGTAACAGGAGCAGCTGCGTTTTTGCCTTTTATTCCTACCTTCTAATACGCAGACTTCTTATTTTAGAATAAGTTTTAATACAATTTTAAGTATTTTGGGTGGAATCATCTTGGTCATTTACACAATAGTAATTAATTTTCTGAGAAATTGGTAATGGAGAATTTAGTTTTTAATTTAGTAAAAGAAAAGCAACAGAGTCACATTATTGCAGTGTTTACCACAATTAGAAAACCATTTGATCCTGGAAATAAAAAATTTTATTTTAAATTTTTTTTTGCAGAAAGTGCAAGAGGAGGTGCTGCGGGAGTACAAAAAGATAAAACGAGTAAAAAAATTTTTTGTCATTTGCAAATGAGGCTTACACAATAAATACAGCTGTATTAAGAGTTTTTTTTTTTATATTTTATTTTTTTGTTTACAGCACAGCCCCAACTACAATGAGGAGAAGCAGCGCTGCGAGTATCTGCACAACAAGTTGGCCCACATCAAGCGGCTAATATCTGATTTTGACCAGCGCCGAGCTCGCTACACACCTCTTTAGTAATCATTAGTATCAAGAGAAAAGTGTTGAACTGGCTTTTATTTATTAATCCTGTTGCTGCATCCTTAGCAGTCTGTATCTTCCTCTCGTCTCTCCTCCTCCATTCCTTTCTTTTCTTCTCTATCTAATTCCACAGGCTTCAGACATTGCCGCCTGCATCTTAAACATCTCACTTTAACATTACCCCCCCATCTTTTGATTTCTTTTTATTTTGTTTTAATGAGCTCTTGTGAAACTTCACACTGAAAACTGTGGAAAGGGGCTTCATGCATGTGTGAAAGGGTTTGGGAAAACTTAAACACTTCTAACTTTTGAAGGACATGAGTCAAAAAAAAAAAGAACAAAATATTTTTGAGCATAAAAAACTATTAACTTGTATTTAAGTAATAAAGAGGGAGATCTATTTATTTTCGGACTTGTAGTGCAAAGGAACAGTCCACAGAGATATTGTTTAACTTTTATTGAAAACAATGCAAAAAAAATTACAGTGGGCCTTATGTAATTGACTTTGTGAAGCCATTATGCACACAAGACTTGTAGGTCATCTCATTTGGCAAAGATATAGCTCCTGCCTCATTTCCTCTCATCTAGTATTCTGCGCTGCTTGAGCACATTAGTCATCTTTGCAGAAGAGGAAAGAAATGAATGGCCAGGAGAAATCACTTTAGCTTGCTGAGAGACTGAGTCTGTGTGTCCGTGGACTGTGATTCAGTTGTAAAGGCCATGTAGGGTAGTAAGGGTGGGGTTGATGCGAATTTGTGACACCCCCCCATCCCTTAGTGAGACAGTATTCCCTACACTGACATTGTCTTTTTGTTTGTGCATTGTGGGTGCCTTTAAGGTGTTTACACTTGGAACACGTTGAGTTTGGCTGACCCTTGGGGTTCACAAAGAAACTACAACTGTCTGTGCATGTGTGTATGGTACAAGCATGCGTGTTGAGGAAGGAAGGGATGTCTCATCGGGCACCTAAAGTGTTACAAACTGTATGTGTGAGCGAGCGCATGTTATGTGTAAATGAATAAAATGTGGAGATAAATATGAAAATACCAAAAAAAGCTGCTATAGTGTTTGTTCAGTCAGAGCACTCAGAATGAACCTGACTGGAGCAACCGTACTTTATCTTAATGATGAGATTTAAACCTCTTGTCCACAGTGTGTCCTATGTAGACCATGGAAAGGACTTGCACCCACCTTTTCAGCTGTACCCTGTGGCAAACAGTCTTTTCTGTTTTAGAGAGGTAAAATGTACCATCCACCAGGAGACATAGCTGTATGATTATGTCAGATGTATTGCAGTAAACGCTGCAGAAAGTTAAATGATTTATTTTATTTTCACTAATTTGGTTCAATGGTTGGATGGATAGTTCTATGAAAAGTGAGAATATTATTTTGAATTCTTATTTCAACAAGGGAAGAATTGTTTACAAACCTATGTTAGCATGTTTGCCAAAATTAAAAGATTTTTCTGGTACAGCATCATTTGCATACAATTTCTGATGGAAGCTTTTTAAGACAATTTAGTACAGCTTTATGTATGTCTCCAGCCAGATATTAGGCCAATGCTTTTTGATATGCAGTAACATGCATTTGGCAGCTGTTGAACTCTTTTTTTCAACAGTCTGGTCTGTGACCATCTAGCTGGGACATGTCTGTGGCCTGTACTAAAGAGTGGTCAGGAAAAACAATTTGGTTAATTTTGTCTGGTCTGAATCAAAGGCTTTTGGTTAAAGCAATATCTCTCATGGGCAGTCTCTGCAGAAGACTGGCTGTGTTGGACATTGTTGTTTATCAGTCAGAATTAACATTATTCAGAGCAGAAATCAGCACTTTTTATTTGCATTTGACAACAGTCAATGTAAAAGAATTACTAAGATTGAGACTCCAATGGTGCATTTGATTCCATTTTTCTCCCAAATGTGAGCACTGTTTTGAGGGCCAGTAGTGAAGGAGCAGCCTTTAGCACCAGCTCAGCCTTCTGAAGATTTCTGCCCTTATAATTGTGAGGTTTATTTAATATAAAATACAAAAACAAGGATAACAAGAAGTGACCCTATGTTGTACTGTGGTTTAATCAAGGATCATAAAGTAACAGCATAAGAAATATATATTGCATTTTCCAATGAGAAATCCCTGGAAGTGACATTTAAGTCAGATATAACCATCTGATAATGTACAAGACATTTCAATAAAAAATCTTTTACCTGGCAAATGTTGGTCTTTGTTTTATTTAGGAATATGTTATAAGCTATTATTGATATGATAATCTAGAGAATACTTGCTCACAGAAAGCACTCTGATCTTAAACAGTTGGAAATCAGCCTTATGTGTCAATAGGTTTATACAGATCATGTTCAACCTTTTAGCCACAAGAAATGAATAGAAACTTAAGTTGGCAATATTGACCATATAAACTATATTGAAAAAACTACTAAACTGCTTAACCGGTTACATTGCCTCTAAGCGCGTCCTATTGTATTGTTTTCAAATTAATAGCACCTATAATGACATGCAATGACTGTGCAACATTAGGTGGAATCCAAATCTTATAAAGATTTAGAGCAAATAGTTTTGTGAGTAGGATTATGTATACTGCCATTTTAACCAGGATCTTAAATAGGCTTGATGTGTCATTATGAGAGTCCCTGTTATATGTGGTATTAATTATAGATAAATTGCAAGATAAGTACAGCTAATGAGTAAGAAAATAAAAGCGAAACTAAACAAAGCAACTGGAATAGTAATGGACATTATTCAGGCTTTTCTATTGTGCAAGTGAGTTTGTTTTATTAGTGTACTGTCTCTTTAAGAAGAAGCGCGGCGTCATTGTTGCAAAGGTTATTGATATGCTATTTAAAAGCCAGCCAGTGGTACATTTGAATTTAAGTTTTAAAAAGATTACAACTAATCTCACCCTGGCTACAGACACTCTGGCCATTTTAGAGAAAACTTTGGTGTCCAAATTGTAAAATGATCCAAGGAGGACTTCAACTTTACTGTTCTCCTCAACCAAAGCCTGTTCCGGCTAAGCTGACTTAGCAGAGGGGCAGAGGGGGGGAAACTGGTTCGAGCTTTGTTTGCTGTTGTCAGAAAGTTGTAACCTTCTGTCATCTTCATAGATGCAGTTGACAGCTTGCTTCACAAAAGCAAAGGAGAACACGATGCCATGCGTGTTTCTTGTTGAGGTTCATGGTGTGCTGTCAGGGGAGATGACAGAGTGCTGGTCATAGGAGAAACAAACATGCTCCAGGAACTCGATGAAGTGTTGAGGAATTTTGCAAGAAAGGTTTATGTGACTTTGCCAGATGAAGAGACAAGGTCTCTATTGCTACAAAATCTCTTGACAAATGATGAAAATCCAATGGCCAAAAGTGAACTGTCAAATTTAGCAAAGAAGACTCAAGGATATTTAGGAAGTGATTTGATGTTGTTGGCCAAAGATGCTGCACTTGGTCCTATTAGGGAGTTGGGACCACAACAAGTCAGAAGTATGGCTGCCAGTGAGATGCAGAACTTTGAAAGACTTTGAGGATTCACTGAAGCGCATCAAACCCAGTGTTAGCCCAGGAACTCTCGACATGTAGGCTAGGCTTAAACCTGCCTCAATTCACTGCGGTCAAGCCATCCCCGTTTCGCAAAACACCAGTCAAGCCAGCCCCGTCTTTATTTCGGAGTGCTCCCGTATTAGCTGTTTTACGGTAATGCAAGGAAACAGCGCCTAGACGTCCTCCCGAACTGATGAATGTTCGTTTTTTACATTTTTCAACTTACAAAGAATCTGATGTAGCATTTCAAAATAAAAGCCCCCTGAAAATTCATAATTTTATTTAATATTTCACCAATTTTACATTTGATTTTATAGAAAACTACTACTTGCCAAAGGGTCATTCCACTTCTGGTGTGTAGCAGAGGACCTCCTGTTGCTCTCCAGGAAATTTCAGAAGAATCTGATGTAGCATTTCAAAATAAAAGCCTCCTGAAAATTCATAATTTTCTTTAATATTTCACCAACTTTACATTTGATTTTATAGAAACTACTAATTGCCAAAGGGTCATTCCACTTCTGGTGTGTAGCAGAGGACCTCCTGTTGCTCTCAGGAAATTTCAGAAGAATCTGATGTAGCATTTCAAAATAAAAGCCTCCTGAAAATTCATAATTTTCTTTAATATTTCACCAACTTTACATTTGATTTTATAGGAAACTACTAATTGCCAAAGGGTCATTCCACTTCTGGTGTGTAGCAGAGGACCTCCTGTTGCTCTCCAGGAAATTTCAGAAGAATCTGATGTAGCATTTCAAAATAAAGGTCAAACAAAAATTCATAACTGGTAGGAATTTCTCACCAAATTTTACATTTGATTTTAAAGAAAACTACAAATTGCCAAAGGGTCATTCCACTTCTGGTGTGTAGCAGAGGACCTCCTGTTGCTCTCTAAGAAATTTCAGAAGAATCTGATGTGGCATTCCAAAATAAAAGCCCCCTGAAAATTCATAATTTTCTTTAAAGATTTACCAAATTTTAGACTGGATTTTATAGAAAACTGATTTTCAGAAGGCTTTTATTTTGAAATGCCACATCAGATTCTTCTGAAATTTCTTAGAGAGCATCAGGAGGTCCTCTGCTACACACCAGAAGTGGAATGACCCTTTGACAATTTGTAGTTTTCTTTAAAATCAAATGTAAAATTTGGTGAGAAATTCTACCAGTTATGAATTTTGTTTGACCTTTATTTTGAAATGCTACATCAGATTCTTCTGAAATTTCTTAGAGAGCATCAGGAGGTCCTCTGCTACACACCAGAAGTGGAATGACCCTTTGGCAATTTGTAGTTTTCTATAAAATCAAATGTAAAGTTGGTGAAATATCAAAGAAAATATATTGATTTTCAGAGGCTTTATTTTGAAATGCTACATCAGATTCTTCTGAAATTTCTAGAGAGCATCAGGAGGTCCTATGCTACACACCAGAAGTGGAATGACCCTTTGGCAATTTGTAGTTTTCTATAAAATCAAATGTAAAATTTGGTGAGAAATTCCTACCAGTTATGAATTTTTGTTTGACCTTTATTTTGAAATGCTACATCAGATTCTTCTGAAATTTCCTGGAGAGCAACAGGAGGTCCTCTGCTACACACCAGAAGTGGAATGACCCTTTGGCAATTAGTAGTTTTCTATAAAATCAAATGTAAATTTGGTGAAATATTAAATAAAATTATGAATTTTCAGGGGGGTTTTATTTTGAAATGCTACATCAGATTCTTTGTAAGTTGAAAAATGTAAAAAACGAACATTCATCAGTTCGGGAGGACGTCTAGGCGCTGTTTCCTTGCATTACCGTAAAACAGTTAATACGGGAGCACTCCGAAATAAAGACGGGGCTGGCTTGACTGGTGTTTTGCGAAACGGGGATGGCTTGACCGCAGTCTCAATTCTGACGTCGCCACGCATATAGCCTATAAGGAAAGAAAAAAAACCGTCCTGACTTCCTGGCTTTAATCTTCTGTTCAGACATGGCGAAGGCATTCGTTGATGCTAAAGTTAAAGGAGATAAAGTGGTTGTATTTCTTAAACCGAAGTGTCCTTACTGCGTTACGGCCAAAGAAATCCTGTCAAAGTACAATTTTAAACCTGGACATTTGGAGTGCGTTGACATCAGTGGACGCAGCGACATGAACAGCCTCCAAGACTACTTCCTGGAGCTCACCGGGGCACGCACGGTTAGCAGCAAATATTCAGAACCAAACTCTAAACTATGATAATATTTACAAAAGATTAACTGTTATATTACTTTAAACACTCAATAACGTTACCAGGAAACCCCCTGAACAGTAAGATATATCCCATAACCTTTAACAAGCCACGGCTGTCTTAAGTAAACACACTACTGTTGAACTTTTACCGAGTTTTAATTAGACCCGAGCCGGTGATAACCGGAAGGGTCTATTATTTCTGATAGCGTCCGTTATTATTATTATTATTATTATTAGACCCGAGCCGGTGATAACCGGAAGGGTCTATTATTTCTGATAGCGTCCGTTATTATTATTATTCTGCTCTTTGAGGGCAAATTTGACCCCCTGAACATGCACGAAAACTCAGGAAACTTTGCCCAAAATTCAAGCCCGGCGAAAAATTTATAGAAATGAAGTCCGCAAGAAAAAATATGAAAAAATGACTCAGTGGCGACCCCTGGAAAAGTCAAAATACATTGGGCCTATGGAAAGTGAAAGTAACTTTTTTCCAATGTAGAAAAATTAAACTTGGTACATCCATAGGACACCTCAGGGCAAATATAAAAGTCTATGACAGCCACACCTAAACTCAACAGGAAGTCCGCTGTGTGTGGGGTGGAACGCGGCCACTAAAATCGCACTCCTCGCGCAAAATGATTCAACTCATCGTGTTTTTATCTAAATGGCCCCAAATTTGGTGAGTATCATCTAGACACGTGTGTCAACCAAAGTTATAACTTTGTTGTAGATATCTTATCGGGGATGGGTGTGGCAAGCCTGTAACAAGGTGGCCATTTTTGTGAAAATAAAATGTCTCTTAACTCTAAAACGCCTTCTCGGATCAAGTCGGACCCAAAAAGGCGTTTGTGCACATTCATGACCTGAACACAAAAATATGTAAATAAAAGGGTTATCTTTAGAAATGGCTCTCCAGCGCCCCTACAAACTTATAATGGGAGCCAAGAATTTAGTTTGTCATAGAGACTTCAAATTTGGTACACACATCTCTTATGTCATGAGGAACATAAAAGCCAATGACAACTACCCCCTATCTATAAATGTGTTGCCATAGCAACGCCCCAAATATGTGGACAAAGTCAATGGGAAGTGAAATTTTTAGTTTATCATAAGCAAATGAAACTTGGTACACACATCCAGTATGGGCTTATGAACGAAAAAGCCAATGGTGACCACCCCCTATCTATAAATGTGTTGCCATAGCAACGCCCCAAATATGTGGACAAAGTCAATAGGAAGTGAAAATTTTAGTTTGTCGTAAGCAAATGAAACTTGGTACACACATCCAGTATGGGCTTATGAACAAAAAGCCAATGGTGACCACACCCTATCACACACGGGAAGGCGGCCATTTTGAATTGAATATCTGATTTGCCTTAGAATACACCTCTCTTTTAAAAAAACAGTACTTTGATTTTCTCGCCTTAGCCCAAGCATAATCTATTATTTTCAAAAGTTCAGACAGCTCCCAGGAAAACCAGGGATTGTGGAGGCCTTTAACTCTAAATTACAAGGTGGTGTAGCAGGCCCCAGCAGTAGCACAGGCCCGAGGTGATGAAGCAGGATCCAGCCAGAAGAAGATTCAAGCAGTAGCACAGGCCTGGTTATTTGACATTACTGTGAAGTTTACGCTTTAAAGCACAAAATGCAATCCTCCGAGTACATGATTCCCCGCGGTCTCAAGGGAGGCGAGGGTCTTTATCGCCGCTTGCGGCTTTAATTAGACCCGAGCCGGTGATAACCGGAAGGGTCTATTATTTCTGATAGCGTCCGTTATTATTATTATTATTATTATTATTATTATTATTATTATTATTATTCTTCTTCTGCTCTTTGAGGGCAAATTTGACCCCCTGAACATGCACGAAAACTCAGGAAACTTTGGCCAAAATTCAAGCCCGGCGAAAAATTTATTGAAATGAAGTCCGCAAGAAAAAATATGAAAAAATGACTCAGTGGCGACCCCTGGAAAAGTCAAAATACATTGGGCCTATGGAAAGTGAAAGTAACTTTTTTCCAACGTAGAAAAATGAAACTTGGTACATCCATAGGACACCTTAGGGCAAATATAAAAGTCTATGACAGTCACACCCTAAAGTCAACAGGAAGTCCGCCGTGTGGGGTGGAACGCGCGGCCACCTAAATCGCACTCCTCGCGCAAAATGATTCAATTCATCGTGTTTTTATCTAAAAGGCCCCAAATTTGGTGAGTATCATCTAGACACGTGTGCCAACCAAAGTTAACACTTTGTTGTAGATATCTTATCGGGTATGGGTGTTGCAAGCCTGTAACGAGGTGGCCATTTTTGTGAAAATAAAATGTCTCTTAACTCTGAAACGCCTTCTCGGATTGAGTTGGACCCAAAAAGGCGTTTGTGCACATTCATGACCTGAACACAAAGATATGTAAATAAAAGCGTTATCTTTAGAAATGATCCTCCAGCGCCCCCTACAAACTTATAATGGGAGCTTAGAATTTAGTTTGTCATAGAGACTTCAAATTTGGTACACACATCTCTTATGTCATGACGAACATAAAAGCCAATGACAACCACCCCCTATCTATAAATGTGTTGCCATAGCAACGCCCCAAATATGTGGACAAAGTCAATGGGAAGTGAAAATTTTAGTTTATCATAAGCAAATGAAACTTGGTACACACATCCAGTATGGGCTTATGAACAAAAAGCCAATGGTGACCACCCTTATCTATAAATGTGTTGCCATAGCAACGCTCCAAATATGTGGACAAAGTCAATAGGAAGTGAAAATTTTAGTTTGTAAGCAAATGAAACTTGGTACACACATCCAGTATGGGCTTATGAACAAAAAGCCAATGGTGACCACACCCTATCACACACGGGCGGCCATTTTGAATTGAATATCTGATTTGCCTTAGAATACACTCTCTTTTAAAAAACAGTACTTTGTTTTTCGCCTTAGCCCAAGCATAATCTATTATTTTCAAAGGTTCAGACAGCTCCCAGGAAAACCAGGGATTGTGGAGACCTTTAACTGTAAATTACAAGGTGGTGTAGCAGGGCAGGAGTAGCACAGGCCCGAGGTGATGAAGCAGGATCCAGCCAGAAGAAGATTCAAGCAGTAGCACAGGCCTGGTTATTTGACATTACTGTGAAGTTTACGCTTTAAAGCACAAAATGCAATCCTCCGAGTACATGATTCCCGCGGTCTCAAGGGAGGCGAGGGTCTTTATCGCCGCTTGCGGCTTTAATTATTATTATTATTATTATTATTCTTCTGCTCTTTGAGGGCAAATTTGACCCCCTGAACATGCACGAAAACTCAGGAAACTTTGCCCAAAATTCAAGCCCGCGAAAAATTTATAGAAATGAAGTCCGCAAGAAAAATATGAAAAAATGACTCAGTGGCGACCCTGGAAAAGTCAAAATACATTGGGCCTATGGAAAGTGAAAGTAACGTTTTACGAAAAATGAAACTTGGTACATCCATAGGACACCTTAGGGCAAATATAAAAGTCTATGACAGTCACACCCTAAAGTCAACAGGAAGTCCGCCATGTGGGGGTGGAACGCTGCCACTAAAATCGCACTCTCGCGCAAAAAATGATTCAACTCATCGTGTTTTTATCTAAATGGCCCCAAATTTGGTGAGTATCATCTAGACACGTGTGCCAACCAAAGTTAACACTTTGTTGTAGATATCTTATCGGGTATGGGTGTGGCAAGCCTGTAACGAAGTGGCCATTTTTGTAAAAATAAAATGTCTCTTAACTCTCAAACGCCTTCTCGGATCGAGTTGGACCCAAAAAGGCGTTTGTGCACATTCATGACCTGAACACAAAGATATGTAAATAAAAGGTTTATCTTTAGAAATGGCTCTCCAGTGCCCCCTACAAACTTATAATGGGAGCTTAGAATTTAGTTTGTCATAGAGACTTCAAATTTGGTACACACATCTCTTATGTCATGACAAACATAAAAGCCAATGACAACCACCCCCTATCTATAAATGTGTTGCCATAGCAACGCCCCAAATATGTGGACAAAGTCAATGGGAAGTGAAAATTTTAGTTTATCATAAGCAAATGAAACTTGGTACACACATCCAGTATGGGCTTATGAACAAAAAGCCAATGGTGACCACCCCTATCTATAAATGTGTTGCCATAGCAACGCCCCAAATATGTGGACAAAGTCAATCGGAAGTGAAAATTTTAGTTTGTCGTAAGCAAATGAAACTTGGTACACACATCCAGTATGGGCTTATGAACAAAAAGCCAATGGTGACCACACCCTATCATACACGGGAAGGCCATTTTGAATTGAATATATGAATCTTCTTAGAATACACCTCTTTTTAAAAAAACAGTACTTTGTTTTTCTCGCCTTTAGCCCAAGCATAATCTATTATTTTCAAAAGTTCAGACAGCTTCCAGGAAAACCAGGGATTGTGGAGGCCTTTAACTCTAAATTACAAGGTGGTGTAGCAGGCCCCAGCAGTAGCACAGGCCCGAGGTGTGAAGCAGGAACCAGCCAGAAGAAGATTCAAGCAGTAGCACAGGCCTGGTTATTTGACATTACTGTGAAGTTTACGCTTTAAAGCACAAAATGCAATCCTCCAAGTACATGATTCCCCGCGGTCTCAAGGGAGGCGAGGGTCTTTATCGCCGCTTGCGGCTTTAATTATTATTATTCTGCTCTTTGAGGGCAAATTTGACCCCCTGAACATGCACGAAAACTCAGGAAACTTTGCCCAAAATTCAAGCCCGGCGAAAAATTTATAGAAATGAAGTCCGCAAGAAAAAATATGAAAAAATGACTCAGTGGCGACCCCTAGAAAAGTCAAAATATATTGGGCCAATGGAAAGTGAAAGTAACTTTTTTCCAACGTAGAAAAATGAAACTTGGTACATCCATAGGACACCTCAGGGCAAATATAAAAGTCAATGACAACCACACCCTAAACTAAACAGTAAGTCCGCCGTGTGGGGTGGAACGCGCGGCCACTAAAATCGCACTCCTCGTGCAAAATGATTCAACTCATCGTGTTTTTATCTAAATGGCCCCAAATTTGGTGAGTATCATCTAGACACGTATGTCAACCAAAGTTATAACTTTGTTGTAGATATCTTATCGGGGATGGGTGTGGCAAGCCTGTAACGAGGTGGCCATTTTTGTGAAAATAAAATGTCTCTTAACTCTAAAACGCCTTCTCGGATCAAGTCGGACCCAAAAAGGCGTTTGTGCACATTCATGACCTGAACACAAAGATATGTAAATAAAAGGGTTATCTTTAGAAATGGCTCTCCAGCGCCCCCTACAAACTTATAATGGGACCCAAGAATTTAGTTTGTCATAGAGACATGAAATTTGGTACACACATCTCTTATGTCATGACGAACATAAAAGCCAATGACAACCACCCCCTATCTATAAATGTGTTGCCATAGCAACGCCCCAAATATGTGGACAAAGTCAATAGGAAGTGAAAATTTTAGTTTGTCGTAAGCAAATGAAACTTGGTACACACATCCAGTATGGGCTTATGAACAAAAAAGCCAATTGTGACCACACACTATCACACACGGGAAGGTGGCCATTTTGAATTGAATGTGAGAATCTTCTTAGAATACACCTCTCTTTTAAAAAAATAGTCCTTTGATTTTCTCGCCTTAGTCCAAGCATAATCTATTATTTTCAAAAGTTCAGACAGCTCCCAGGAAAACCAGGGATTGTGGAGGCCTTTAACTCTAAATTACAAGGTGGTGTAGCAGGCCCCAGCAGTAGCACAGGCCCGAGGTGACGAAGCAGGATCCAGCCAGAAGAAGATTCAAGCAGTAGCACAGGCCTGGTTATTTGACATTACTGTGAAGTTTACGCACAAAATGCAATCTTCCGAGTACATGTGTCCCCGCGGTCTCAAGGGAGGCGAGGGTCTTTATCGCCGCTTGCGGCTTTAATTGTAATTCTATCTGTAAGCACGAAAAGTCGAAAACACATGTACAGTTAAAAATAAAGCAGACTTTATTTATCGGTGATATAGGATCCATCCTTGGGATGAAAATACAGTAGTAGTTAGTTCCGTTAGTTAACCTATAAGCAGTAAAAAAAAACTTCCATAAGTCTCGTGTGAGTTCATAGGCTACACAGGACAAGGAAGCATAGTCCTGACAGTACCCAATGTGAACAGAGGACGTTAAAAGCTCTTTTTGTTTGGATATGTTTAGTAATGTTTAAATGTGTGTTCAAGTGTCATGCAGTGTCACCTGTGACCTGTCTTTAGTTCATGTTGACCACACCCTGCCAGTTCTTTATGGTCTGCATTTGTTGTGAAGTAATGATTAAAGCTGTGAGCTGCCATCAAAAGTGCTTTTTGGGTAGCAGCTATCTGTTTGTTTCAAACCCAAGAAAAAGGCGATGACAGTTTAATTTTTTACAAATTGTCTCTAGGTTCCTCGGGTGTTCATTGGAGAGGAGTGCATCGGTGGTGGCAGCGATGTGGCAGCTCTGCAAGAAAGTGGTAAACTCGAGGGCATGTTGAAGGCTACTGGGGCACTGCAATGACATACCCCACATTTTCAGGTATCTGGTATGCTCTATCTAAAGTAATTAAACAAGTTAACACATTTCTCCAGTTTGAGGCATATTCATTCTAAAACATGTCTTTATTTAAAGTCAGACGTCATGTTATGTACAACGTCTACAGCACTGGCCCAGTGGAGGCACGTGGGTGGCTCCAGACACTGGGAGTGGCTGCAGATTTGGGATACACTTCACTTCACAGTCCCCAATGTCAGCTACTATTTACTCATTTGAATATCATTAGCATTTTTAAAAGAACATCATTTAGAGCACAGAGATGTAAAGGGTCAGTCTCAGGCAGTTACTGTAAGTTTCTGCAGATCCCGGTATCAGAGGTCTCAGAGATTACTCATCTCATGTTCAGTAAATAACAGTGAAACTGTAGACGGTAAGCTGGAGTCCCCAGTTGATTTTTCATTGACGTAATAAAACATAAATGTCCCCTTCCACCTTTGGTACAAAAATAAATGCAGCACCAATAAATCATAATCTTATTTGAACTAAAACATTAAAAACAAAAAAGAGATTGAATAAATATCTACCCAGAGGCATTGTGGTTTTAACTGTACAAACATGTTACAATGTGGTTCTCCTTATCTCCACAGTTATGAAAAACAAATGGAGAGATGCATAATGCTACAAAAAGGCTTGTTTGTGACATACATTGATCGTTATTTATTATTGCAAGTAGATATGGGGTAGTACCTGCATTCATTATTATAAGCCAATCCTGCGTACACCAAAAGCTATAGTGGAAATGAATGTAGTAAAATGAACAAATAAACAGGGTGTGATGGCCAAAGACAAAATTATGAAACAGTTGGTCCTTGTGTTTACTTGACTTGCTTTTAATTGTGAATGAGAATGTGTGGGCGTCCACTCTGTACTTTGTTAATGAAAGTCATCAGCTGACACATCGAACCATGAATATTTCAGGACATAGTAAGCTTTTAGTGTTACTTGTTCATTCAACAAGACTGATGCATCATGGGTACAGTGGTCCTTTAACATTGTAAATCCATAGATACTCCACTTCAGGATTTAAACAAGGTCTCATTTTTATTCTGTGTCCAAAAGGCATTGCTTTATGTTGATGTGTAAAAAGACATTCAGCGCTAAATTTACACTTTCTGTTTTATGAGTAGTTTTTACTTCATTATTGCCATCTGTGTCAACCAATGCGAGCGCTCTTTGTTTTCCAGAAGCGAGCATGTTTCACTTCCATTCAGGACTGAAAGTTCTACATTTTAATCCTTGATAATAACGTTTAAGATGATGTTTTAAGGTCATGGTTTTCACAGATGATTTTTATAATATAAAAACCGTAATCTTTCTCACATGCATAAAAAAATGCATACTCCTGTGTTGCTCCTGTTTGTTTCTCTAAACTGGGAGTATACTGGGGACGCCTTTGATAAAATACTAATCTGATCCTTTAATGGAATACCAGAAGATCAGTCATGCTCACAGGCCATAAGCTGAGATTGTTATTGTTTGAATAAGTTATGCCTTAAATAAAAAGTTAAAATTTAGAATTTCTGTAAAGTCAAATTGGAAAATGATTTATGCTCTGAAACACAAGACAAAGCAGTACAGGTTCAGTAAACACTAAGCAGATGGAATAATACAGATAACTTAGTTTAGGAACAAAAAGCAGTAACATCCCTGAGTTGAAACTGTTCCTAGAGCAGGGAGTCGATACAATTACTGAAAACTCTAGGTAGTATCATGTAATTGAAGGCACAAGTTTACTGTATAGCACTGGTACATACAATACGTTAGATGATGTTAATGCTTTTGTCTCATTTGTTTCCTTGGATATGAACCATTTCTGTCATATTAAATACATACGGGTGCATTAAGGATTCACAAACTTAAAAGAACCACTGTACCTCCCCGGTTTCTTACAGTTTTCCTTGCTGAAGTCCCATCTGCCCGATATGTTGTCAGTGATATATTCTGGTTGGTAATGGAGCCATGTTGTGTCGCTCCATCTTTGACAGCCACTATTTTGCAGCGCTAATGGAAATATAATCTGTCACACATCCTTTTGCCAGAAGCAGTCCTGTTAAATTCACATTGTGTAAGAGATTCAGTTATTGCCCAAGATGGTAAAGTCATTTTGTAAAAGGATGCACAGTCATTTCTCCAGAGGAAGGGAGGTGTTTTTAGGGCTTAATGTCAGTGTCTAGCAATGCTTTTCCACTGAAGTCTCTAGAGACACCTCAGCATTGTTTCCTTCTCCTTGTGTTGACAGAATTTAACCCCCCTTTTCTTCTTTTTCTCCTGTTTTCTCCCTTCTGCTGCCTCCCGTTTTACAGCGTCCAGTTCAGGGATCACATGACTATGCAACGGGACTTGCGTAGTTTGCGTCTCCGCTGCTGGTACTCGCTGAGCTCTTGCAGATAGCCTCGGGACGGCCAGCGCAGCCTCTCCACCTGCTCCCGCTCATCCTCTGGAAACACACAGCCATTAATCTACTGCATGCATTAAAAAACTATGCTTTAACACTGATATAAACTAATTTGTATTGTAATTGTAGCCATGTATACAGCCAACAGCGCTTGGATTGTACTGTTGTATAAGTTTGCTGTTTCATTACTGTTGCCTTTGACCCTGCATGTGGCCTTTAAAACCCGTCCATTGACACTAGTCCTGTAGTCCCGTGTAAGAGTTAACAATTAACTATTAAAAATGCTATCGACACTAAGTGGAAGTCTGTTTTAATGCTTCTTTTTGCTAAACCTATTTAGCAACATGTCTGACAAATTTTTAGGAAGTAGCAAAGAGTCATTTAGGTTTGGTAACACCTAAATGACTGTTGTGCACTGAACACAAAGCCTTTTTCCTGTTTGCTCAAGACTACATCTGCGTATCATTACAGCTAATGTAAATTTAAGTCCTGCAGCTGCTAACACAGTAATTACAGAATATTTTTAACCATATTCCGCTTAAGTATTAGTATACAATAAAAAAAAATCATTGGCCAATTTATTAAACACAAACATTTACACATTACTACCATCAACGATACTGACCTGAGAGCTCGAGGAAGTCAGGTTTGTGACTGAAAATTAGGTAGTTGTTTGCAATGAAGTGGAGAAGCCATATGTAAAGCTGCTCTGCGTTGTGGCACTGGGTACGACAATAGACAATGGATAAATATCAGTAACAAGTTTATGATAAAGCCTGTACTTGTTTGTTTCCTCACACACTTTAGCTGCACTAACCTTTGCTCTGCGGAGAAGTCGCACCACGTTGATGCCTGTCGATGCCAGCTCTCTACTGGGCATGCTCTGGAGGTACGCGCACACGCACACCTCACACAGATGCTGCAGCCGTTTCACCTGGTACATCTCGGCACAAACCAGCACGGCCATAGCCTGCAGCACACTGGCTGGACACACGAAAACAAAATCCCATCTGCTGTAATTATGCTGAACTTCAGATTATTCAATAAAATATGATCTATTCATGTATTCTCATTAGTATATGACACCTATTCCTACAATTACTGCTTACTATAATTGAAAACCGAGCATGATGGGCAAAAATCAGAGCTACAAATGGAAATATCCATCCATCTTCTTCCGCTTAACTATTTACTTTTATTTAATCATGCTTTACAGACCTATACTGTTGATAAAGTGCATTCAACCTGGTGACGTAAAGTGACAAATTGATTCAAATGATTTCCAGTGGAGAAGTAATTTATGTCTCGGAGCAACAGCAGCCTCAGCATCTTCTTCTCCTATAAGCACGGATTCTCTGCTGCTGCTGCACAGGACTGACACTGTACTTTGATAAAGCCACATACATTTAGTCTAAAAAAACATGTGCCGCACTTGTATCTTCAGAATACTTCTTATATCAGAAGAAAGTGCCCCGAACAAGCCTTTCTAGGTTCTTGTCGCAGTCGGTGGGGTAACCTTGCACTGTCCTTGAGAGCTGAGCTGTTGCGTAACGGTGCGGCCGCTGCAGCCTGTAGAGCTGCTTTGCTTTAATTTCCTGTTCCCATGACTCAGTACAAGTCTGCCTCTTTGAAAATACCCTCCTCAGCCTCTTACTTGTGCAGAAGCTGGATCACACAGGTCGCTGGCTAACTTTTAATGATTTTTTTCCCCAGCAAATGATAAGAAGCCGCAATATCTTAAGTCCACATTTGACAGAAAACATGGAGGCTGTATCTTCAGGTATTTGTTTGGAAATGCAATTGTTACTCAATAACCAGTATCGTTTTAGAGCACTTATACTTGACATTTACTATATACCACTGCATTATCTCTTTTCAGTCGTGTGAAGATCGGAAAAGCACATAAATGTGAAAGTTAAAATTCACCATGCCAATACGTTGACAATGTGGGTTTATTTCAATTGATTCTCTGAGTATTTGAGTACTAACTAAATCACTGATCATTTATTTTCCAATTTCTCTGATGTGTTTTTTTTACATTTGTTTACAAGCCTCCTTAATTTGGAGCTGATTGATGCTGCGCAATTATCAGCCATTGCCAATTATCGCAAATTTACTTTAATTGGGCCGTTTAACAAGTTGAGCAGTCATCACACTCAACAGAAACTGCCTCTATAGACGCTAGTGCAAAGCAAGTGGGGTAAGAGAGGCAATGGGAACCTATGACCTCAAACAAAACATTAAAGAAGACCCCTCTAGTCCCAAGATGTAGATATTCTCAGTTTTTTGTTTCTTTTGTAATGTCTTCTCTGTCTTTTATTATTAATATCCTGCCCTAGTTTTAGCCTAATATTTTCTTCTATAATACTTTCACTATTCAATCATTATGACCTGCAACAAAGCGTCTTGGACTGGCTTCATGAAACACAGAGGGAGTCGTGACATTATGGGTCAATGTGTCATTAAAGATAATTTAGTTTAAGCTGATTACAGTTTTTTGCCTTCGTCTTGAGACTGGCACTGGCACCAGACTCAGTCACGCAGATGGTTGATGGGAAGTGTCATCTGTGCTTTTGTTTTGGCTTCATTTGGGGTAAATGAGGCCTAAAGGAAATACTTTAATATACTCAATTGTTTTTAATACACCTCTGGGTCTTTTTTATACATTTGACGTGCCATTGTTTAACTCTGTGCGGTGCAGTGTGCAGTAATCTCACCAGGACAGCAGGAGTCAGTATAGAGGTACTCCAGGAAAGACAGAAAGGTATCCGAGGACACACCGTGGATTGGCACCACTCTGCTCCTGGCCTCTGCGTACTTCCCGCTGAACATGGCCGCCATGACGTCACAGCGGGCCACCAGAACCGCTCGATGGGCTGGCAACACGCTCCCTGAATCAACACACAGAGGCCAAGATTACATGTGTAGGAACAGAAGTGTGACCAGTGTCTGGGAAAGGGCTTTCACACTGGGACGTCTGGGAGTGAATTAGTTTGTAATTAATGTATTGGACCTTAAATAGATGTATTTTCTATTGTATTCTGCAAAATTGTAGTTTAACCAACACTCACATGTGCTACAAAACTGCACAATTTTCAGAACATTACATCCCTTTGGGACCAGCCACACTTTAGTTTCAGATGAATTACACTTTATTTCCCCCTTAGGGAAATCAATTCTCTACAATTAACCCATTCATTCACTAAGACCAGCCACGATTAGATGGTCAAAGACAAGGTTAAACCAGTTCTTCAAGATTTGCTTTTCTAGCTTTTATTTGACCAGTCCAATACAGTCTATTATGTTTGTACTTCATTTTGTTATTTCATCAGATTTCATAGTTTTATTCTTACATTGCTTATGTCTGTTGTGTTAACAAGAAGAGATTATGTGAGTTCATCTTTGTGCGACTGGCACAGCACCACTTTGGTCAGCTGAGGTTGTTGTAAACGGGTTAAGGTAAACTCTGACATGTCTATTCACATTGGGCAGACACAAAGCAGTAAAAAGTGTAGGATGGGATTTTGTTGGTGTGACATTGTCAATCTTGTGCCATCATGGTACTGTACCTAGCTGACTGAAACTAATGACAAGGACTCACTGCCATTCAACAGTTTACAGTGAGAGGCTCTTTTACAACTTAATTAGAAAATGAAAGTGTTAAAAATAAAATTTAATCTTTCTATCCTTTTACAATTCAGAGAGGGATAGAGAAACTTGAGTGAGAGACATAAATAATGATCCGCTAACACTTTTTGTCTTTAATTCAACTCACGGAAATGCACTTTTGGATGAAATATGACTGGGGTGGAGCTTGTCTCAGACCGTTTTATCTTATTTTGCCTCAGAAACGAACAATCAGCCTGGGATTTGGATCATAATTCAATCAGAGCTAATAAAATCTGACCTTCCTCTGCCACGTGCTGCTGCATATATTTACAAATTTAACCAATGCGTGTGTGTGTCTATAACGACTGAGCTCTCACCTTGCACCATGAAGATGACATCAGAGTAGAGAGGAGAGTTGAAGAGGTTCACAAGAGTCTGGGGTCCGAGCTGAGCTGCACGGGCACTGGGGGTGTCCCGAAGGCCCTACAGACACAAACAGAGTGTACACAGCCGGTTAGTATTCCTCAGAAGCCTGTCAGCTACTAGTTAGCAGAACACTTGCCATTCTGTGCGTCGTGCCCACTTCCCCCGTAGAATGCAGATGCCCTCGCTGCCAGTCTTCCTTAGAACAACCCAAACATTCTCAAAGTGCAATGCCAAGAACGACATGACAGGCCTGGCGAACACGGCAACAGCCTGGGAAGCAGACTGCCGGCCAAAGCTGTCTCTCATCAACTCGTTCATGCCCTTTGAAGGCAATTTAGGATGTCTTTAGAGTAGTGCAGCCTGAGAAAAGGGCTTTAAATGAAAGGGTTTGTGTGTGTGTATGTGAGGGGAATAACATTTTTGCTCATATTTTATTTTTTTGTAAAGTTTACAAATGAGTGTCGTCTACGCATCCCATTACATCCCAGTGTGTGACCTTTATCTGTCGAATGATGCACAGAGATCTCCACAGTCAGTGTCTCTCTGCCCGGCTTTAAACAAACAGTCTTCGATAGCTATAGTCAAACCCCATTGATTTTGGAAGTCAATGCAACGCTAACTGAAAACAAATTTATGTTGTCGTCACAGAGAAGAGTCAGCCCCAGGTGTTTGCATGAAGATGAGATTGAATCATGATGGGACATTAGGGTGTCCCAGCGCATTAGAGTGACCCTGCCGCCTTTTAGTCTGGCAGCCCGGCTCACACAGTGCCTCAGGTAGAGCCCAAATGGGTTGGTGGACCGTGCACGGTGCCAAAGGCTTGTCAGGTGCTGCCATGTCTTTGTTTTGTTTTTTTCAGTACTCTTTGTGAATGCTAAAGCCTGCTGCCCATTGCAGAGAGGCACCTCGCACACATAGCACTGTTTTAATCTAATCCTCTGCGTTTTGTGGCTTATGTCCAGATTATAGATCTTTTCCTGTGACCTTTTTCCAAGAGCATCTTTGTGTTTACTTGTACTCATCTGCACTGTATCAGCGAGATGATAACAGACAGTAATTATGTAAATATAGTAATTATAGCTACTGTCTAACAGTGCTCTTTCTAAATAAGGTCATACTAATGAGGGCTATTAGCCTGTAACCATGATACATGTGTTATGGATAGTGTTAAAGACCTTTTACAGACAGCTAACCTTTGGGATGAGAGGGCAGTAACAGCGCTGACTTGTAAATGTAAGTATGTGCAGACGGAAAAAGACGGAACGGCAAAGGCAATGCAAAATTATTTGTGCACTTTCAGATAAGTGTTTGATTGGTCAGTGGGACCTCTCTGTACCTTCAGTGATGTGGTTAGCACACTGCAGAGTCACTGACCCTGGTTCTGTCTAATTGCTTTACCTTTTTCCCAAGTGGGTTTGAACATAAAGTGAACAGGAACATTACAATCTTAGAGAAAAAGCTCCACAACCATAAAGTGTTCTAAATTACTAAAGCAACTATTCTTGTTATTCCCTTTATTATTATCCCAGTGGGGAAATGTATTGTCAGCAGCAGCCACCAGGGGTCGCCCAGCATGTTTTTCTTTATTTTGGTGGGGGAAACCGGAATACCCGGAGGAAACCCTACATAGCACTGGGAGAACATGCAAACTTCACCCAGAAAGGGGAATAAATCAGTGTAATAAATCCATTTAATATATTATTGGTTATATAAGAGGAGTATTAAACTCTAAGGGCTCACCCTGTCTCTGCCGAGGAGCGATTTTATGCGGTCCAAAAGCTGAGCGACGGCCAGTGTGTTCTTCAGCTTCTCCTCGAGTGCCTCCTGTAGATGCTCCCACTCCCACGCTCCTGCAACGAGACGCCACAACCACAATAGCACAGTTTATAATAACACTGCAGCACCAGCTTTTTAAACTGGCTCGGTGCTCTACACTCCCACATACATCACACCAAAACTGTTTCAGTCGCAGTATGGCTTTTTCCAAAAGTTTCTCCACTTTGGAAAATAAAAATATCATCTATTGTGGTTTTGGGTGGAGTGCCCAGGCCACGTTTACAGAGACAGATCCAAAAGCCAAAACAAATTCAGTGCCTTTGCATAGCTTGCATAGTTATTTTATTGTTAGTGTATGATCTATATTGACACCTTACCTCATTTTTATCAAGTCCACATATACAGTAAACAATCACAAATATATATACTTTATATAATAAATAGTCATGGTCTACTAGCCCACCCTAACCAGAGTGGATTAAGACCATGGCAGGGCACAACCAACAGTGTATGACACATTTGATAAGATCCCCGGGACCAGTTATAAAATCCAAGGGCTCAGCGTTTGGTGAAAGAGGGAGAGTTAGAGGGATTTTTTTTATTGGTTGTAGTCATGTTCTTTGGTAGGACCAGCAAATCGAAATGTTTAACCAGGTCTTTACTGAGCCCAGGATGGAGACAATTTAAGTTTAATTACAATTCAAAGAATGTTACATAATCAGAAGTCTATGAAACCTGCCATATACAATCATAAAACAGCACCACAGAGCTTTACTTAGAACAAGTGTTCTGCAAGAGGCCGCATAGGTAACTTTACAAGTGAGATATGACATTTGACCTCAGAGTTCTACTTTAAACCTACGCTTATATCTACTTGACACAATACACTATGAACCAAAACATTCATAAAACACTGGTTTAAAATGTAATAATCAAGGGTTTTCATCCTCAAGAATGATGTTCACAGATAAACTAGTTGTGGTATTGGCTGGTCTTGGTTTAAAATCCTGAGCCCTCCATGTCCGAATGAAGAAAACAATCACTCAGTAAGTTTGAGGTTTTTTTGGTACCTCTGGTCTTTATTGAATATATGATTATTTAGCTTTTTCATCAAATTGCCAGTGCTGACTTAGGCCTGTTCCTCTTGTTTAAAGACATACAGCGAGTTTTGAAAACGATTAAATAAGAACAGAGCATTATTTGTCATTCTTCTTCAATAAATGGGAAAGCTTTAGCAGCATTCATTGACTTGACAGCGTGTTCCAGACTTTGTAAAAGCTTGATTGAGGTGGCGCACTCTGTCTCAGTGGAACATACACAGACTGTGGAGGGAAAAGAGAGTCGCACCGGGGCTGGGTTTGGTTCATTATTCGTTCATAATGACAGTATTTCTGCTGATAGAGGGATTAACTCAACACAAGGTGGCGGATAATGACACTGCAAGGAGCAGACACCTCATAGGCAGCGGGAAAGATTAGCTCGGGAGCTGCTTTGTTTGGCAGTTGAGGCATGCAGCAAGTAAATAAAGAACAGACTGACATGTTTCCAGAAAAAAAACATAGGAATACCAAAGTAAATACAAATAAGTCAAAGCTGTTAAATTCATTGTGAAGATGTCACTCTCTTCACAACTTGTCTTTGACAGGACTGAAAAGCTTTCAAAGATTAGCATTTATTAACCAAAGATTCCCTTTCCTACTGAATGGTGTCCTTACTTTAACCTCAATCAAATGCCTCTTCACAGAAATGCTTTTTTAAATCATTACATTTTTGCTTTCACTAGACAAAGCCTTGCAAAATAATAACTACACAAGCAAACACAATATTTTCTCTCTGTCATAGAAACAGATAACAGTTTGTGTAAAAAGCAGGACATTACAGATAAGCCGCTCTGACAAATGCAGTAATTCCTCAGCGAACTACAAGAGGAGACACAGTCACGCGGTGTTAGCATCACACAAACAAAGTGATGGCCTTTGTAACCATTAACACTCACCCAAGCTTTTATTGTGAAATTATATACCACAATGCTGCCACTCGGGGTTGTTGTTCAGACAGACATTGTTATGTAAATGTGTTTGGCTCAGTCACAAACGACAAGTCCCATCTTGAGGAATGAGTACAGCTTGTTGTGGCTTTACTGTGAAGGCACAACAAACATTGGCAAGCGTTGCTCTCCAACTGTTTCCCGTGCACAAATAGGGCACACGTTCACATCTGAGTAGATAATTTGAAAAAACCTAAACACTAAAATAGGACTAATGTGTGTAAGGTCAACATCTTTACTCGTTCAAAGGGTTAACAGTAGTTGTTTATTTTCACACAAGACTTACCAGCGTGTCCCTGCAGCGCTTTATGGTAACATGGCTTTTGTGTTTTACTTGCCACATGCACACATATCAAGAATCCTTCTTTTTTCTAGACTTTTAAGACATGTCAGTGATGAACACTAGAAAAAAGACCCCAAAAATATATACCAAGGTTTAAGATTAACTGGCTTGTGGTCATTTTCCAACAATATTAAATGTATAAGAGATGAACAGACAGATAGATACTTTATTTAGTCTCCAGCCCCTAGTAAATAAAGGGTTTTTACAGTTTTTTGGTGCTGGGTCTTGTGTTCTTTAAAATAGTAAATGTATTTTTAAGAATTAAAGGTGAGGAGTGTAGATTTATAGCATCGTCCGGTGGTCAAAGTGCAGATGGCAATTCCCTACACCTCATTTTTAGAGCAAGTGTTCAGCAATATAGCACAGCAAGGAAAATGCTGTTGTCTATGAACAAACCCAGGGAACCCAATGTTCTCTATAGCACACTTGTCAGCCAATCAGAAAACAATATGTTGTAAGCTATAATAACAATATAAAAATCCTTTCCATAGTGTTATTTCACAGATATACACTCACTCCCACCTCGCTCTCACTCCTGCCACTTTACTCTCACCTCACCATTTTACACTCCCCACATTTCCTTGTAGCAGAACACATTTTCTCAAGGGCTGGTTTGTCTGTTTGCTCTCTCAAGCGCTGCCTTTCTTATTCTTATTCATGCAGTCACTCGCAGCGGCTCAGTTTGAACCTGTAATCGTCTCCTTCTCCTCTCCTCTCAAGCCTCATCAGCACGCAAACACTCCCGGTCTGCGTCTGTGCAGTGTGTGTTCATTTACAGCAGCAGCAGTGCAGCTCAAGTGTGTGTAACTCAAAAGATGAAGCATGAATCAAGCGCTCGCTCTCTTGTTGCAGGGGCCTCGCATGGCATCAGCTGCTGTGCACACCAATCTGACATGCAGCAAGCACAGCACAGCACTGCAGTCTTTAAAGCCGCACAAGAAGGGAACTTTCATTATGCAGCATTAGTCACAAAACAAAATTCACATGCCGGTTTAACGAGGCTATGTACGACAAGAGGGAACCGCACAGCTGAGCTCAAGAGCCGGCGGACAACGTGTGCACATGTTTTGTCTCCGTGTTCAAGCCTGAGTGTGTCCTTGTGAAGTGAATATACAGTATGACACTCTTCATTTAACACGACAGATTTATTACAAAGCTCATCCTTTGGCGTAAATATGAGGCTTGGATTGTAACCGGGAACAGACTCCGATTCTGTCAACAAATCACATTAGCCATGAGCATGAGGCGCTGTGAGGTTCAGCCAACGTTTATACGTGATGTTTCCTAGAAATTAACTGCAAAAAATGTCAGCTGACACCATTACCCAACGTCTGGCTCTAAAGTCCCAGCTTGAAATACTACAACTGCTTACTATCAGGCACTTTTAATTCGACTGATCTCTGTTCTTTAGGATAATGGAATGTTGGACAGATCCCAACGGGCGGCGAACTGCCTCCTGCTGCCAATAGAGATTAATCACAACATCTAAATTATAATAAAAAGAGAAACTGCTCTTGGGGAAAATAGTACCCTCTGCGCGGCTGTCTGTCTCTTTGGCTGTGATAACTGTATTTACACTCTGGTTTTATCCTCCATTGCAGGTCTAAGGTAATCGCAGCAAACACGGGAGAGGGCAGGATGGCTAACTCTTGCTCTAAGCCATACGAGCAGCACAGGGAGTAATGAACAATGAAGCTGCAGAGGCATGAAGCAGTTTGTTATGACTGTGTGAAAATTCCTTTGGATGACAAGGCTGTTGGATCTCTCTCTCTGTCTTGGCTGCTGATCTGACGCCACTTAATCAGTTTGGAGGTTTTAGTGGAGATGGGAGGTTCTTTTGTGTGTAATTTACATGCCATTGTTTACTTTCTGCTCTGTCCTGTTCCAGAGACAATTTGTGCTTTCCACTGTGCCCTCTGTGTTCATTTTCTTGTTCAGTGTGGTCCAGCAAAATAACAATAGTTAAGTATTTGGAGAGAGAAAAGACCAAACCCACAATGACTAAGCATAAAAGTGCATGGTCAAGTCACGTCCAAGCACTGTCCCAAAACTGTCCTCACACACTGTCCTCAAACATTATCTCCTGTGCCAACTGGGAGGGGGTTTTGGGGGATCTGTGGGATGTGTGTAAAAACATACTGTATTTGCGGCACAAGAAAATACAACAGTCAATGTTAATTTTTGCGTTTAGCAGAAACTGGAAAGCCACGTAACTATGTGAAAACAAACAATAAAGCTTAGCTACTTCCAACCACAGCAGCAGGGAAACAAAAGCCGTCACACACAGACCTGAGTCAGTCTGGTGAGAAACACTGGATTTAAAGATAATCAGAATTACTAGAGTCTCATACCTCTGTAAATAAACATGAGTGTTTCCCATAAGCAGATACAGAGCAGTGGGTCCTTCACCACCAGTCGAGACAGGCGTCCAGTCTGGTGCCCGTCTGTCCTCGGCATGTCCTCGATAATTCCACCGTCCCAGGTGGAAAGCAGCGAATGGGGGCCTCCGTCCCTCTCTCTACAAACACACCTCGACTGGGGACGCTCCCTGTTAAATTAGAGACAAAATGTGGCACAACATCAATTAACAGTTGCTCTTAAGATGTGTTGAAGTCTCAGCTGGGCTCCTGCTGGCGAGGAGCTTTTTAAGTCCCAATCTGTAAACAAGCTACTCTCTCCCCTACCTGGTCTTGGGCCCCAAGAGCAGCTGTCTGAAGTAGGAGCTGACAGCACAGAGCACAGCGGCGTGCGCCCACCCCAGCTCCTTCCCTGTCTCTGCTGCGTAGAAAGCCACATCGGCGAACTGCACACCACGCTCCAGCAGCCACTGCATGTCCTGGGAGAAGCTGGACTCTTCCACTCGGATTGGAGGAAGACGTGCTGAAGAGCAGGACACAGCAGTTTTATGAAAACCAGTTCAGCTGGTGCATAAATGGAAAATATCATGCTAATAAAAATATTTCACGGGTTTATAGATTAATGGAAAACCTTGGGAGCTTTAGCGGCTCATTTTGAAACTATTTGTCTTCTCTGCAGAGTTCACTTTCTATTAGATGTAAAAAAATAAAAATAAAAAACATTACTCTGCAACAAAGAGTACAATGGGAGGAAAAATAGCATTTTGTGTAGCAGATATTCATGAATACACATTGAAAGAGACAGAGGCAGACACAGAGAAAAAAGCAGGAGGAACAGGCTTCACAAATCAATGCCCTATTATATTCCTATTCATGCCTAATACACAGTTCACCTCTGTCGACCTCGTCTGCTTTTTATGGCTGCTGAATCGGCTCGCATCATATTTAACAGCAGCTGTGCATGGAGCCTTTTTGGCAGAGGTTTTACTGTCATTGCACCAGATAAAGACACAGACGACAGTGAACAGATCAATATTTAACACGAGTTTGTGCAGAGTGAAGAATTAATTGTGCATGAAAAAAAAAAACTGTGAGGTAAATAAGGTTCCAAAGTATGCACTTAAATAATACAACTTAATCAGGAAAAGTCTAGGGCTCAGAGAAAGGAAAGCCATCTGTTTGGCGCAACATCTGTGCAGCTGGAAACACATTTTGTGCAAACCAACCGTCTGTAAAGGTGTAAAAAATCATGAAAAAAAACTATTACCAGCAAGACACTTGTAATTGGTTCAGGTAAAACAGGACTTCTACCCACAGAGGTGTATAGAATGTTTTTAGCAAATTTTCCTGTGTTACCAGTGTGCAAAGCTAGATTACGAGTGGCCATTTTTTGTGGCCATAAGCAGTTTGGTCTACTTCAGAATTGTTCACTTGTTGAGCATGTTTAGACACTAATTTACCTTTACTGTATCTTACCAGGTGTGAATGTGTGCGAATATGGGGAATAGAAGCAACATGTAAAGCGCTTTGGTACAGCCGGGTACAAAAAAGCGCTATATAAATGCCCACTTTACCATTTACTAAGATGAGATCGACTCCTTACAAGCAGGTTTCTGCTTTAACAAGGTCTGTTGAGTGTAAAGCCAGTATTTCTGTCTCAACCATTTTTCTTGAAACACAGCAAGATCACCATAGTAACGTAAGTGCCAGAGCTTTTCTGTTTGGGAGCAGGTTCTTGTCTGCTTCCACTGGCTTTTTCTGATCATATTATTGAACTGTAGCAAAATATTGTATAGTTCTAGAAAAACCTTTCTTTGCCCGTTTACATGAATTTATTGAAAAATATAACTTACTCAATAAAAGTCAATACGGTTTTAGGAATAATAGATCAACTGCACAACCGTTAATTGATCTAACTGAGGAAATAACAAATAATATTGATAAAAACTCGATAGGTATATTCATAGACCATCAGAAAGCTTTTGACAGAATAGATCATGAAATACTTCTTAAAAAATTAGAAAGAATTGGGATAAGGGGAATTGCACATAACTGGGTCCAATCATATTTAACTGAAAGACAGCGGTATGTACAGGTGGGTCAACACATATCAAGATGGAGGAGTATTACATGTGGGGTCCCCCAGGGATTAGTACTGGGGCCAAAATTGTTTCTGATTTATATAAATAATTTATGTCTTACATCAAATAAACAAAAATTTTAATACCACTATTATATATTCAGGTAAATACCTACAACTGGTGGTAACAGAGATTACAACCGACTTAAACTAAATTAAGAAATAATAAGTAATTAAATATAACAAAAACAAAAATAATATTATTTGGAAAGTGAATAAAAAATGAGCAGGTAGAGTAAAAATAGAAAGAGTTAATGAGCATACATTTCTGGGAGTTATCCTCAGTCACAATGTTAGTAGAAAACCACAAATAGCTAATATATGTACAAAAATGCGACTGCGACCTCTAACAGGACTAAGCGGTAGAGAATGAATGAATACACAAAAATGGCTATCGCTATAATGAGTAGATGTAGACAAGTACTAAATCAGAAAGCTTATATTGTTTACTCATTCTACCGTATATTTATTACTGTACTGAAATTTGGGGAAATACCTTCAACTGCCATTTAGAGATGTTGTACAGACTCCAGAAAAAAGCTATCAGCATTGTATATAATGTGGGCTTTACAAATTACACCAACACACTGTTCCTAAAATTATATACCCCAAAACTTGAAGATATAGTTAAATTAAAAACATTGCTGATAATATATAAAGTTAAACTCGTTCAGCCAATATCAGTTTTGTTTTAATAATTGTTTTAATTAGTATTTTTTTCCTTTTATTTATTTTTATTTTTTTGGTAAAAACAACAACAACAAAAAAACACAAGTATGTATAAAGTCTGTCTTAGTCTCTTTCTCACAGTGTACAGTAGTTATGGCACTGGTTGGGAGCGCTCACCAATTAAGAAAGTTTGCTTTGAGAAAAAGGTTAATCAGTAATCCTTCACGATCAAGAGCAATTACTGAGCTGCCCCTGAACGTGCCCTAAACACTGAGCTCAGTTTAACATTGAGCCAAACGTCATTGGACAAAAGTAGTCTACCTGGCTCTTTGTCTTTCTTCTCTCCACTTTCAAGCAGAGAATATTGATCGGAATAAAAAAAAACAAAAAAAAAACCTTTATGCTCAGCATTTTTTATGGCTACATAAGCTCAAGAGGAAACAATTTAGCCTGTCCATCTAAATGTCCTCTCAAGAAGACTATTGCAGGAGCCACTTTTACTAAAGAATAAATCCAAAAGAGGTGACTATAATAAAGGAATGGCTTTTAATTCAGTGAAACATAAAAAAAGAAATCTCTAAAACAGCAGTGAAATTATATATCTTTAATGAGCAGCATGCTTCAGTTCATTTTAGTACTGTTTGGAAAAGCAACACCTTGCGGGCTTAATGTGTTTGTTGAGGAAAATGACAAAGTAAGCTACATAAGCATAAGCTTCTTTCTATTGATTATAAAGTTAAACTGAAAGTATGTTTTAATATGTGGAGGCATTGTATCTGTGTAGATTCATTTGAAAACATCCTGGTTTATTAATATTCAAAATAGCTGATGGACACCATCTTATCTGGCAACACAGTCAGGTCACATAATCATTGATCATGTGACCTTCCTCTGTTTATTTATTACCAGCTTTGTTCCTGTTCTGTAACTTTCCAACTGATGATGATGGTGTTTAAATGAATACCTAAAACGTCTTGACCTTTTTGTCTTTCAGTCCAGTGATTTTAATAAAAAAAAAAGAATGTGGATGCGTTGCCATTATCTAAAATTGATCTCTTGTGTCGTCATCAAGGGCAAGAGGGAGATTATAACACACTGTACGTAGTGCTTGAATGAACAGTAGTGGAAGGATATTTTACACTTTTCTATTTCATAATTACTCATAAATGCAACATTTACAACAAACACAGTGGTTATAATTTATGATACAAGGGTCATAAAATGTTGACTTTGTGTTTCTCTCTTTGGCAAACGGTATGATTGTTTATTACAGGGCTTGTTTGAGAATATATTGCCTCATGAGAATCAATTAATCAACAGATTAACTCTATTTTTTATTACAAGGTTAAAAAGTAGTGCTGAAAACTGCAGTTAAGTCTGTGACCGAACTAAACCATGCCCCAGGGTTTGATGAAAACTGTGTGTGTAACTCGTGTTATCAGTGAGATGTCACAGTAATCCTCTGACCTGGTTGCTCTAAGTGAGGAGGGCGTAGCTCGCTCACTTTATTTCCTCGCCTCTTCTCTGGTCGTTCTTTGGCTTTGTGCTTCAGAC
Source organism: Perccottus glenii (assembly GCA_024416835.2). Classification (NCBI taxonomy): domain Eukaryota; kingdom Metazoa; phylum Chordata; class Actinopteri; order Gobiiformes; family Odontobutidae; genus Perccottus; species Perccottus glenii. Next base: position 40,068,166 of record CM044546.2, read on the forward strand.
ACTGGATCATGAAGTACTCCAGCTGAAAAATACCCAAAACAAGAAAACACACGTTTTATTGAAAGCAGGTTACAGAAATAGTGTAGTTACATCAGCAGCTCTTTCTTTGGACATAAATGTACCTCAGTGTACAAAAAGGTACCTCTTTCAAAAGTTACACAAGAAGAATAGGACAATGGGAAAGGCTGCACAGTCTACATTAGGTTTGAATGTTGCTTTAAAGGATTAACACTGGTCCTGCAGCTGGAGTAAGCAATTTTGTCCCTAATAACGCTTGAGCAAATTGTAGTTTGACTTGGCTTTAGAAAATTGTTATTAATGGTTATTAAGAGTAGACATGTTGAGAGACTATATCCAATAAATAGAAAGAGATACGTACGCTATGTAACTTTTTTTACCATAAAATTTATAACCTCAGATCACTATATATTGCTCTATACTACTTTAGATGACATCTCATGAGAAAACATATCTCACCAGATCAACACAACTTTTCACACATCTTCAGAGACATACTGAGATGTAACAGTCACCATGCAAATCCCCAAAAGTTAGAAATCCACAATCCAACACAGAAGCAACACTGTCGCCGGACTCGACATTTTAATAGATCTTTGTAGCTTGGTGTTTATTTTCTAACTTTACTCACTTGCATCTTACTTTAACACGGACACTTACCACGCTGCCAAAGTAGCGGCCCACAAAGACGTGGTTGAGCGAGGGTAGCTCCAGGTAGGTGGCCCCCAGGTCCCGGGACAGCTGCAGGCCTTCACTGTGAGGCACACAGTTGCTCCAATCTGACGCACACAAAGGACATGTACAGGGAGGCCCTTCATCTGCACACAAAGCACAACTCCACTTGAACTCATACCTCAGAGGGGTTTGATCTCGGGACATGAGAAGCGCGTGAGACAGTTATAAAGTTTGGGATCAGCGGAGGCTAAACCTAAATAAGTTCCTTCATTTGGTTTATGACTGTTCAACCGATCTCATGCGGTGAGCAGCTTTTTATGTCTGAAATGAACATGTCAGAAGATGTATCCTGTGGCTGCAAGAAAGGGGTCAGCTAAGGATATTGGAAAACTACATTCAAGCCAATTTGCTCAGTGTCATTCCTCGCATCTCATACTCACTGCTTCCTGTCTATCTCCACTGTCACTTTATGTTAAAGGAAACAAAAGTAAAATACTGTATAAAACCCTGTTTGGATTTATACAGGGCATTGGGGTAGAAAAGATGAAGTAGTTATCCATTTCATACTTCACATGTAACAGACATTTTATCCTTTTTAGTCCTGAATTAAATTCTATTTATTTTGTTAAAATGTATCCTGCTGCTGTATTAAGGATTGCTCTCAAAATTAATTTTGTTGTATAGAAATTTGCAATGTCAATAAAGAGTTATCTTTTCTTATAATGCCATCCAATTAAATATATTCTATGTCTGGTATCATAAGGCATACTACGTGTTGAAAATGAACTATCTCTAGAATAACCAGATGAAAGCAAAAGAGAGAAGCAACATGGTTATTTATGTCATGTGACTGGGGTGAGAATGTAAAGGAAAATATCAAAGACACATTTGCACAAACAGTACATGTATAAAAAGACACTAAAAAGACAGTAGTAGAACAGAAAACTAAAGCGACCACAGAAAAATGCAGCGGGAAGCAGAGAAGGCGCTGGACATAAAGCTGAGTGCTGAGGCTTTTGATAAATCATACAGCTAATAACCCACAGGCAGGACACTGAGATGAGTGAGTGTGTGAGAGCGAAAACGAGACTACACATTTACAGAGTGTGTAGAGGCTCTGACTGGCAGTGACTTGGCAGATTGGTGGCATCTTTGTGCTCATGAGTGCGCGTGTATGCCCTTGGCTCAAACTGGGAGTGCTCAGACTCAGGTTTAATGGCTGCGTTAATGCACGTATGGCGACGCGCTCCGCCACAGCTGTGCTTTGGGTGGTCTCAGTCGAGCAGCAGGAAGCGCTCGGAGCTCAGTTGTCCTTCTCTGCAGTCAGGAGGGGATTACATAAAAACACTCCACAAACAACAACACACACAGGATCTTTGTCTACTCACTTTCCCTGTGATCACGCTGCTACTGAGTCCTGAAACTATCTCAAAGTATGTTGTGCTAAAAATACCACCTGCTATATTTGATAGGCTTGTTTACCAAATCAGGATTCATCGAGGGTCAGAGGGCCTGCAGGGACCGGTGTACAATCTGAGAGCTGCGCACACTCAGGTAGGCCTATCCTAAATCTCGATGTGTTACGCTGATTACTGAATGAATGGCCCACTCTCATTCTCCTATCTCTCTAATGCGCCTCACAGACACGACACTCTGCTGTGTAAGCGCTAAACAGTCCAAAACTATGAACATTTATATCTTGTTTGGTGTTTTTTTCTGTCAGGAAGCATGTGAGTTGTGGGGCCTGAAGGAAGCCAAGAGGAGATTTAATTATGAGCATCTCTATTACTGCTGGTAGGGCATGCTAGAGGACACAAAGCTCAGGAAGTGAGCGCTGACCAAGAAGAATATTGTACGGAACAAACTCTGCAACTGTGTATTGACCCTGTACTTGGTGTGTGTCAAGGAATAAACAGAAGACAATTAATGTTTACTGCCTCTAGAGCTCTATTTGTCAAGATATCACTGCCATTAAAAGTGACTCAGAGCAGATTTGATTTGTTTATATTTAGAAAGAAAGTTTGTACCATTATTATCTGGACACATGTGGCCCGCTCAAGTCTCAGACTGTGCATGGCCATATGCAGCAATAAGGATTATGTCCAATGTGGTGTATTTACCTAAGAATGTAATCTCCGGACAATTTTTATGGTTATGTCTGGACAGAGACTATTATAACTTACATAACACCTGGAAACATAGACTGGCCTAAAAAAGCCTGTAACAAATCACAAATGTCACAAGACTGATATATTGTCTATATATGCCCATACTTTTATTATTTTCTGTAAATTTATTTTTTTTAAATATTCTGTAATTATCCTATATATCCTCACTAACTTCCAATTTTTATTCTCTATACATTATAAAGCAAGATATTTAGACACAATAGGCTTTTGTCATACCATCACCAACTCTTTTATGGACCTTATTGTTTTTTTGAAATCTTGTGTACAGTCAAGCTTCTGAGTGGTTGAAACCATTTACTTTTACTACGTTATCTGATCACTAGAACTAATGAGATGCGCAGGTTTTACTTCCTTTTTTGCGTGATTTACTTAAAGGTCAGTGGGACAATGCTTTCTCTCTCGTAACTCTCTGATTTGAAACACTGCAATGAGGGTCACATACAGTATTATGAGCTGAGCTATATGCACCCATTACCACACACCTCCATAACAATTGGATAAATCCAAATACATGTGGGCCAGGTCACTAAAATACAACTTCAGGTCCCATCTGTCAGGACTCTCTCAGTGAATGGACACTGGCCACATTAACACACTATTATTAAACCAATGTTGCTATATTGTTAGGCTTTTCTCTTTTAGGACTAATGGCGTGAAAGAAAACACTGTGAATAGGTCTCCTTTTCTTATCCTCTCTGCTCTGACCGACGTGTGAACAAGGAGACTTACCATTGAGCCGCGCTCCGACAGCCACCAGGATGACGGGTACACCCCAGTGCCTCAGCAGCGGACGGAGTCTCGGGGCGTAGCCATTCCTGACCTGCTGAAACGCCAGCTTGTCAGTGACCGAATACTTAATGACCAGGATGTCTGCCTTTTCGAGGACTTTTCGAACACTGGCCCAGTCGCTGTCCAACAGGTCCTGAGGATTGAAAATAGTAATAGTACTGTAAATCAAAACAGGGAAAATTCAATGTAACACCAGACCATTTACACATGTTTAACCTCAGGCCACCTCCAACCTTTTCCCCTTTGTGCCTCTGTGGTATAAATACCTCACTCTTAGGACTTTATCCCCATAAGAACTTGTGTACAGCTATAGTAGCTTTACGATAACTGGCTTCAACAGTTTAGGATAATACTCACAAAAGCTTTGAGCATTTTGAAATAATGTGTCAAATGAGACTGGCAAAACCTTTCCCACTGCAGACAGTCATTAGACAGCACTATAAAGGGACACACAGTGCACCTACAAAACCGTAACAAGCTGCATTTCAGATTCAGGGCTGTTAGAAACAAAAGTCCTTTCATGAATTTTTTTCTTTTCTTCTTCTGGCATTCATGATGTTAAAATAGTGTCTACCTAAGAATAGAGACATTCACTTAAAGCCTGAAATCAACAGGAAAGCAAGAGGCCTTGAAATTTGAAATGTTTCTGTTTTATGGACCACGGTAGCTGCTGAATCAAAGGTAAACAGTCTCTCTATGACGCACACTCTGTCACAATGGCTGCACTCTGCTGCTGAAATTACACCATGTTTCTTTATCAATAATCTTTGCAAATAGACAACTTTGTGTCGTATACAAGGTTCTCATCAAAGGAAAAAAAGATGATGCACACAGAACAACCAATGGGCTTTTGTGAGGATAATACTCACAATAGGAAGAAGCAAAGCAAGTCAAAACCAGCCTTTATACTGAAAGGAGAAGTAAGTAAACCAGATTTCTGCATTGCATTTTGTCAATGACCAGAGAACTAACAAACAACCCGCTGCTGTATAATACATTACGCTTTTTCACATTTATGATCCATTTGCTAAGTTTTCTCTTCTGATTGGAAGAGAGGAGAGGTTGTGTATGTCTTCAAAGCAGAGAAACTTGAACACCGATGTTACTGAGGTAAAGGCGAAATATGAAGAGGTTTCTGGCCCCATGGCATTTTAAGGTCTTCTGTGTTTAGACTCCAAATGTAAAACAAACTTTGACCATTTGTGATTCAGACTGCATTTCATTTGTTTGTTGATCTGTGATTGTCTTAGACCCACACACTGACATCTAAATAGGAAAAATCACACAGATATATCCTCTTCCATAAGGGCATTTCACTGACTTCTTTCATGTTTTCCCCAAAAACAAAAAGTCTTCTTCTTACCCAACTGGGGCAGTCTTGCACCACCACAGTCACATCCCCAAAGACCCTTGAGGTGTACTCCATGAAGGCTGGGTTGTGCAGGCTGCTCTCCAGGTCACAGGGCCCCACCATTGCTCCATGACCCAGGTAGCTCCACAGCAAGCCTCCCTGCAGCTGACCCTGGCTCATGATCTCGTCCGCGGTCCCCACTCCTCCGGGACACTCGCTGCCCAGAGCCACGATGTGGATGGACCTATAGACGAGTCGGAAGAAAAGTCAGTGAAGGGGAGTAGCAGAATAAGCAGTGCATGCAATAAACAGTTGGACAGGGGCCATGGAAAGAGTGTCATTTGAGATTTGAGAATGTGCTTAAAGACTGGGTAAAAAATTAAACAACGGAGAGTTGATCTTATATCCCCTTAAGGGACAAAGGGAAAAATGATGAAATAAATTGTCAAATAAACCGGAGTGTGTCTATTGTAGACAAACTGAATGTACGTGGCCCAATGAAATGGGCCCCTGTGATAGTCAGGGTTCAGAGAGAAACCTGCTTAATATTTATGTCCATCACGGAGTCAGTGCATCATAATATGCCACTGGAAAAGACTAAAAAGAGGCTTAACGGGGCCCTTACAGCACCTTCCCCCAACAGCTTATGGTTCGGTTAAATCAAAGCCATGTTTTACAATTGCGTAAAGATGTATGGTCATTAAAAAGGAGTCCATTCCTCTCCCTTTGACTTGCACATGTTTCACAGTAACTTACATTGTGGTCAGCGCCGCGTTTGCTCCGCTGTTCTCTACGCTGTGGAGCACGTTTCCCTCACTGTGTGATCCACGCCAGTCTGCAGTTGGCTTTTTCCGCAATGAGCCGCGGCTCCGCTCCGCTTAATGCCTCTCATCTGTAGCCAACCCCGCGGGAGCTCGTCTGCTGCTGGGAACTTTTACATCAGTCACTCGCATTCCTCTGGCTTGTTATTCATTCACAAAATCCGATAAGCTACACGTCCTGAAGCAACCGCAGCAGGAGGCGCACCACCGGACAAGAGCCGGTGGAGCAGCGGCGCGGTGTGTAAACAGCAGCCAGCAGCGCCCATAGGCAGCAGCCAATGCGCTAAACTCTCACTTATGGGCCGTCACGAAACGCACCAAACGACGGTGTCCGGGTCGGGTCCGGTCCGAGTATCGGGGTCTGATGACGTCTGCTGCGAATAAAACAAAGTCTGACTGAACAACAGCTGGAAAAGAGAGAGCGCGAGGGGAGCGCGCGAAACAGACTGAAGTGAGAGTGCTCGCGCCTGACTCAGCAACACGCACGCAAACGTACACGTAGGCTAAGCGCGCGTTGACTTAATGTCTCGTGCTGTTAACGTGCCGGTAATTACATTGTTTGTCCACACTTAGAACTGCATGCGTTCACACTGAGCTCAGAATTGGAGCTGAATCAGATTTTTATTGAGCTTCCACCTTCAAATAACACACAGTGACATAAAGCCGAGATAATGTTATCGTCCACATTGTCCACTGTCTGATTTATGCTCATGAAATAATATAGGTCTAATGGACAAATCTTAATCCGCGAGAGACTAATTTTCAAAAAGATCAGATTCACTGTGGTTAGGCTTCCTCACACTGTTGGGTGCCGGCTACAATCTCAAAATGTTCAAAGTGCCTCAGTGCAAATAAAGCCTTATTTTCAGTTTAACTGTCATTTACTTTACAATAATGAAAGTTACAGCCTTTGCTTAGTCCCGTAGCTAATTACACGGGGTTAATAACTTCCACTGACTCACAAAGGCAGATGTTAAGTTCAAGCCTCTTACACTTGAGCAGAGGACTCAAAGGGAGAGTGACAGTCGCCCAGAGGCACGATTGTGGGGTGCAATACTAATGACTCTCCAATAATAGTCTGCTATAGTGCCTGTGATGAGACAAAAAAATTGTTGTGTTGTGACTATGCTCTGTCAAGAGATAAATGGTTCAGCTACTTGCATAACGTATGGCCTAAGTACAATGTACCTCTTGTGCAAACACATTGTTCACATTATAAATAAAACCTACAGGTTTATTTAGTGTTCTCAACACTATAACTTTATACTTCAAAATATGGAGCCTGAAAATCAACAGAAATAATAGCTTTTAATTAATTTTGACACTTCTTGACATGAAAAGAGAAAGAAACACCTCTTTTTTAAGGATTAAATGTGGCTGGTCTGACAGATACTGATGTTTAGATGTTTAACTAAAATGGCATGCTACCAATGTGTGACACAATTTATGATCTATTCAAAGCAAATAGTCCCATCAGAGTTTACAGCATGCTCATTCTCTGTGCTTCCTGCAACACTGAGTTTATAGTTACAGGGGTGTAACTATAATTGTAGTTACACATCTGTGTGGTCCATGGGCAAAACTAAGGGATTCATGGTTATAGAGGAAGAAAACATGAAGTTATACATTCATTAATTAATTTTCTTCTGCTTAGTTCTGCGGGGTACATGGGTTACATGCGGGGTACACCGTGGACAACAGCCAGGTAGTCACAGGGCTGACTGAAATCATATACAAAAAACATAAGTTATATCAATCAAATACGATTATTTAGGCCTGGGTGTAAATGCATGGTTCTGGTGGTGGCTGGGTTGGATAGCAGCACTGGGGCTATACCTGGAGCTCTATAGCCCGTAGCTACACTAGCAGACAGTCCTTTGAATATTAGTCCAGATGTGACTGGATATAATGTACAAATGTTTGAAATCAATATTTTGGACACACTCTGAACTCACATGAGATAAAGCAGCTGAAGAAAAATCTGCTCTTTGCTGGACAAACACATCTCTACCTGACTGTACTATAAATAGGCATCAGCACAAACAACCCCTGTCTGGTGTTAAGATGCCTTAAATATAGTTGGATAATCCTTACTTTAATATAAAGTATAAATTTGTGATCAGCTTTTTCCTCAAATCAAGCCCTGGTGCTTTTCTTGATCGAGTCACTTAGACCCATGTCTGCAGACTTCGCTGTGAGTTCACTGTTGGCTCCACAACTAAGCATCATCCATGCTCAGGGGAATATCTAACCCCATAGGCTTTGAGTGCTCATCCTGTGCCCCCCATTTGCAGTTCTCAAGCCATGCACTACTGTTTTGGCCTGTGCTGAGCAGAAAAAGTAAAATAATTTGAATGTGACAGCCTGTCTTCACTGTTTATCTTACAGGGGTAAAGTATTAAATATTTTCAATAGGATGTATAACACAGGGAACTAGAAGTGAGACACTTACAGTGCTACGGGAGGATAAGGGCCTATAGTGAGTTCAGAGCTCGGCCTGCAGCTTGCCACCGGCCTGCTCTGTGGCTGCTCAAAGAGTATTCACCTTTGTGGGATCTTTTTCGGCACTTACCGATAGATAAAATCAGAAATCTGCCAGAATAAAAAACCCAAATGCTTAGATCAATGCAGCCCATAGCTCTAATAAAATACAGTCCATCAGGGTAAACATTACTACGAAAAGTGTACAGTTATGTTGTAATGTTGTATAATCTTCTTAATTTACATAATAGACCTCACTTTAGGACATTAATGAGCATCATAAAACTTTTTATTCTCATTGATTCATTCACTGCATGAATAATACATGAGAGCGATTGAAATAAAAAGAGAAACAAATGTGCAAAAATGTTGTATAGAGTGTGACCAGTATTCTCTATGACTAGAGAAGCCAACTGGAAAAACATAATTATATTAAAAACATAACACAAAATCCGACATGACTCATACACTGAGGTAGATGACTGTTAAAGGTGACCTATTGTGATTTTTGTCCCCTAAAGTTTGTTATCCCTTCAGCAAAAACAAACAAATTGCAGCCCATATTGCATACTTGGTCAATGATTTAACGCACTCAATAAAAATAAATTAGCGTTTGGGAACACCCATGTCTCACTGACCAGTCAGAGCACACTGTTCTTGGGGAGATCTAAAGAAGTTTGAGTAAACCTTCCACAAAGCCACTAGTTAATTTTATGTATTTATTTTATCTGAAACATGTAAAACTTTTTTAGACCTAAAGACAATATTGATATTCAAAAAGAGGGTCAGGAATTGTCTTTTTCAGCCGCCTTGACTCGTTCCTCCTTGCCCTTCTCTCCCTGGTAGTAGTCTGACTCGATCCAGCCCAGCTGCTCTGACAGCTTCACGAAGACATCCCCATTGCTCTCAGTGACTGTGTGGATTCTCTGCTTCACACCTTTAGAGTACCATCTGGGCGCCGGCGACTTTCCTCTCGGGTCAGTGCCCTCGACTTTGGCGAGAACTTTAGCCAAGCCCTCACCTTTGGCTAAAGAGATCTTGTACTTGTGCTTTGGACAAATTATGCACAGCTTGCTGTCAATTTCCTATGTGTGTACAAAGAAGGGGAAGGTAAGAAGCTGGTGTGAAAACAGTTGTAATGCATTCAGGCAAACTTACATTAACATAACAGCAATATTATTTGAGATGCTAATTGTCCTTCTATAACTCAGCATAGTTTTCTTTAAAGAAATTTAAAAGGAATTTATTATTAAAATAGCTTTATACATTGTCACAGCTGCAAAGCAGATTAAATTAAGCAGAGGGTAAGGTGCATTTGTGGTTTGTGAAATAAAGTTTGGGAGTTATGTTCTTGCAGCCTGCATATTTGTCTTAGGTAAATAAGCTTCTGTTTTCGATCACCACTTTGGTTAATAATGTAATGCTATGCTGAGTCACTCACTTCTTCATGCCCCAGCCTTGTGACATTTAAAGATTTGACTGAAAAGGATGCATTATAAAACTACAGTCATAGTTTTACTCTTTAGTCCTATGCAGAGCATTTGTAGCACTCACTGTAATCCATTCACTCAGAGGCACCCCTCACCTCAATGTCTCCATTCTGCAGCGAGCTCCCAGCATCTGTCGACAGACAGAAGATCAGTGTATTGCAGAATAAGCAAACAGGTTACCTCACACTCAACCGTTTGCTGACTGCACACACTGTTGACCTGTTATGTGCCTCTGTGTACTGTGTGTGCGACTATCAGCAACAACATCTTTTGAAAACAAGTCAGAAGGTAACTTAGTGACTGTACTTACGGTAACAATAGCAGTCTATGGCATAGAAGATGCCCTGATGGTGGATGATGAGTATGTCTCGGCCTTCGAGCGTCCTTAAAGTGCGCTTTGCCTCAATCAGCTCATCCTTTTTGCCCACGAAGTAAAGCTCACCTGCAGGCTGTTCCTTCTCATCCATGACGCTGGTGGATTACAAAAGATATATAGTGATGTTATTATGTAGCACTCAAATACAAGTTTATTTATATAACATCACAATATCACAAAAGCATTTGGCTTGCACAATATTGAAAAAAGTGCAATATATGATAACTATGATAAATATTGTAATAACAATATTACCCGCAAAATTTTAATGCTCTCTTATGTGGAAAAAATAAATATGACGCTCTGGACTAACTTCCAATCGTCAAAGCTGGAGCTAAATCAGTATACTAGGACTAAACCAGGATTAAACAGGTCTAAACTAGGACTAAACCAGGATTAAACAGGTCTAAACTAGGACTAAATGTAGGAATGAACCAAGTCTAAACCAGACCTTTTTCATTTGGACACACCACAGTTTGATTTAAAGCGTTATTTGAAAATGTTTTTGGATGATTTTGACAGAAAAAAAGTCTATAAAATGTAAAAGTATAACTTTATTGCAATACTAGTCAACCTTTGCGATACAAATATTGCAATTAAAAATATTGTGACGATGGTACATTTGTTATATATTGTGCAGCGCTAATTTGCATATTTAACTGTGTACACTTTTATGTACTTTTATTTCTTGGTGATAAACTGAACTAACTACGTGTTAAAGTGGGGCTGTTGGAATTGTGAGTGGGATTACTGCGTTTTCACTTCTCATCACACTTGTCAACCTGCATTAAGTTCCAAACACCTGAAAAAATTTAGATGTGAATCAAAATCTGAAAGACAACCCTGCCCACTTTTGACACACATATCAGACTATTTTTGTATAAACCCATGTCACTTACCGTAGTTATTTTTTGCCTTTTGTTTAAGAAAGAAAAAAAAGATGAAAGGAACTCTCCTGACCTAGATTTTCTCTCAAATGCATTTGTCACCCATTGACCGCAGACCAAAGCTCATCCCTGAGTTGCTGTCACATTGAATACCAAAAATATCATGATGCAAGAGGAAACCTGACCCTGAGAGTGATTCATGCAGGCTATAGCAGAGTGGAATAATGAGTGCTAGAGAGCAGCCTGAATAAGCACAGTTGTAGCAGTAAAAGTCACATGTCTACAAGCCCCTGACTGAACAATACATAGCAGTGCAGCACACGACTGTACGTAGTAACAGAGAAATACATTTTGTTAGACAGTGTAATGGGAAAATTATCTATTTCTTTTAACATACTTGTTTGTTACTTATTTGTGCTGTCCTTGACTGCAGCAGGACACTCTCTGCGTACTGTTCTCAAACTGCCACAATTGTCACATACAGAGACAACTCTATTTTCTGGGAAAACCAGTAAAATGCTGATTCATGTTAGACGGCTCACTCTCCGTGAAACAGTGTTTTTTTTTTTTCTTTTCTGCTGTGATTCCAGTATATATTCTAGGCCTGTCCACTTATCATTGGGATTGTTCATGTAACTCTGTACACACAGACTCTTATGTCCACTCCTCCTTTTGCAAAAGATGACTCTGAACTCTTTTTTCCTTTTTACTTAAATAAATCACCAAAAGACATCTGTTGTTTTCTCTCAACCTTATTCCACAATAATACACTTTTTTTCAACAACAACAGGAAAACAAAGATGTGCACCTATGTAAGGTTTTTGGGAACTGCTACTCTATTCATTTGCATTTAGTCTAGATAGATTTGTGATATTAACACAGAATAATAATGTTTAGAAATGTTTTAAATATGTAATATTTACCGTAAAGGTTAGCAGCAGTGTCTCTTCTTGAGCTTAACAGTGAGACAGAGAGGGCCTGTCCTTTTTATCTCCACATACAAGAAGTGTTCAGTTGGCCCTATCTCCTCAGGGGATGCTTCTTATCTGCCTCCCAAAGGCACGGCTGCTATTAGACTAACAAAAACAATTTTAATTATAAACAATAAGTACCAGTGATTTATTAAATATTCCTTTAAACACAATGGCATAAATAATATCTTATTGCAGATGACAGGATAACTATACTGTCACTGATTTGTTGTACAACAGTAAGAATGTGTTGTTGTTTTATTTTATAAAATGTCTATTGTAGTTTGTCTACTAATATTTAGTTTGCTACTATTATAGCATACAACATTGCGTTACCTTTGTTTAACTTTGTGAAACTTGGTTCAATTTGGGCTGGAGTTTTGTTGACAGTAATAATGTAGGCGGAACTGTTTATACAAATGTGGATCAAGTCGGACTGAATTCAAGTTACTCGCGCCTTTCATTTGTGAAAGCGTAGGTGAACTCATTCTTTTTACTCTTAAAAATATTCTATACCGCTTAATTTTGAACCATGGTAATTAATAACATGTTTTGGTGTAACTAGTCAGGGCAACGGTGAGGATGTGTTTGTTTTACATTGTTATTTCCAAAAACTTGAGCATAGCTACAAATGTAGCACACTGTCACCGAAACGTCAAAAGCATTTTCTTATTAGGACAGTGAAACATACATATAGGTTAAGTTAGTATAGTGCATTCATATGACAGCGTTGACAGGTGAAATTTTGCTCTAATAGTAAACCTTTGGGAAATAATATTTAAGTAATACTTGACGCCCTTGACACTTGTTATAATTATATTGCATACGTAGATTTACTGGAAGTATTGGAATGAATATTTCCATTTTTGAACTTGTACTTTGACATAATGGTGCAATCTTTACATTGTATCTAAATTATTGAAGTCAAAAGCTTTCAATAATATTTACAGGATTATGGCATTGCGAGCGTGTGGCTTCATAGTGTTTCGTCGTTTGGCTTCCTGTGTTCCTCCTGCAGACAACATTGAGTACCTCCTGTTACAGACCTCTTACGGGGAACACCACTGGACACCGCCTAAAGGTGTCTACAGATTCAGTTATTTCAGACTGTCATTAAATACTGTCTTTTACTGAAATGTCTTCATGTCTGTGTTCACTTTTAGGCCATGTGGACCCAGGGGAGGATGATCTGACCACAGCCCTGAGAGAGACCCAAGAGGAGGCAGGCCTGGGAGAAGAGCACCTGCGAGTGGTTGAGAACTTTGTGCAGGAGCTGCACTATAATGTGCGAGGCAAACCCAAAGATGTGCGGTACTGGCTGGCTGAGCTCAGAGACCCCACAACCCCTGTCACTTTGTCTGATGAACACCAGAACTACCGCTGGTCCCAGCTGGAGGAAGCCTGCACTCTGGCCCAGTACAAAGACCTACAGGACACACTGAGAGCGGCTCATGGACACTTACAGGCCCAGCAACTCAAGTAGTAATAGGACAACAGTAAACTGTTTATGTATGTTTAAGTACTGTGTGTGTGTGTGTGTGTGTGTGTGTGTGTGTATATATATATATATATATATATATATATATATATATATATATATATATATATATATATATATAATATATAAAGCCCAGTGAAAAGAGGAGACAGTCTCCAATTCAAAATCTTAAGGAACCTAAGATAACGTTGCTCTTGCTACTTTCATGAGAAAAAAGTAAAGTAAAAGCATCTGGTTTCACTGGACTCAGTTTTCAAGGTGAAGACGTTTTGTCTCAGTTATATCTATCTTAGATATAAGCTCAGCTCTCTTACCAGTTGATCTCAGAATTGATAAAGTCTCTTGGAATTAGACACGAAACGTCTTCACCTTGAAAACTTAGTCCAGATGCTTTTACTTAAAACTTTTTTGTCATGATGTTCTGGATGACTGAGAACCTTCACAAACTTGCTACTTTCATAAAACATAGTTTTTGTCGATTAAAGAAATTCAATGTGCACAGTGCTCCTGTAGCTTTTCTTTTTCATTATAAGCTAATTATTAAATTTGATTTGTGGAATTATTTTATGTGTAAAAATAAATACATTGCAATCACTGTATTCAAGAAATAGTTTAATATGGTCCCCTTCCCTCATGGAGTGATGGCATTGGACGATGGTCAAAATAGGTTTAAAGCATTATGGATTTACATAATAATTTTATGACTTGGATCCTCCAGCCCCAGTGGACAGTACAAATGTTTAATTGTAATATGGTTTTACAAAGATGATAACTATAAAACCTTAGGCTTTGATAAAGAATAGTCTTACTGCCACCACATGGTGGGGACAAATACAAAAAAAGCATACTTGTCCACATACAAACTGTGGCCTTAAAAGGCTTCTAATTGAGTAATGTACTGTAATCTGGGTTATACATTTAAAACAACAAAACCATTTCAGAAATTATATATATTGATATATAAAAGTTTAACACTGTAGTGCTTTAATGTAGTGCTTAGTCCATTCTGATCTTTTAGTTACTTAGAATTCCAGGATGTAAAAGCGTAAACCTAATTAATTCCACTTTGCTATAATTACTATGTATGGGTTTTATAATGCAGGCTTATAATATAATAAAGACTATCACACAGAAAAAAAAATTACTCATATTGCACAAAGGAAGTGCTCTGTTCAAGTGTTGTTTTTCTTTAGAAGCAACAACATGGTACAAATCTGCAGTTACTTTAAGAGCATGTAGCAGCCTGTCACTTTTAAAATGTATTTCTCTCCTCCATAATTTGTATTAGTGACACATACTGTTTTATTTGAATGATTTGTCAGCTTAACCACAACAGCTATATGTGTCGGGCTCCTAACATTGCCCCCACCCCACTCAAAAAAACGACTAGATAGGTTGGTTATGAAAACTATATTGCAAACAAACTCAACAATAATCTTTTAGACTTTAAAAAACTTTATGAGTGACATTTTCATTCTCACAAACACAAAAGAAGAAATATAGAAAAAAAGAGAAAAACTGCTGTGATGGCATAAACATCAATAAGTGTGAACGCTTCATGATAGCAATGTGTAACGCCAAATATCAGCCAAATAAATGTGCATCTTAGCCCACAATAAAAACACACATGGGCCACACACAGAGGTTAAATTAACTTGCATTCATTCATTTTTTTATGCAAGTGTCTGTGGAGTAACATCTCAATCAGCTTTTTTATGTGTGGGGTAATTTCTTTCAAATTTATTATTTTCATCTCTCAGACAGTTTTCCATCAAAAGGCCTTTTGTCTTAACATAAAAAGATATACATTTGAGTAAGGGATAGAGAAAAAAATACTCTAGTCTAATTAAAATCTTATTGTATGGGCTAAACTATGCCTAGATTTGAAGAGACAAAAAATATTGTTTTTTTTTCACATTTGAGAGAGATGGCGCCAAAATAATTGGAAGACTTACAGTTTGAAATGCTATACTTTTCAGTTTGAAATGCTATACTTTTCATTTGACTTCTCTATGTTGTGGGAGAAGATGGGTAAGAAAAACAGGCCAACATCATTCAAGTTCAGTTTGTGATGTATTGTATAATAACCACTTATTGTGTGCCTTAATAACAAATATATGATAAATTTGAGTATTAGCGTATTTGCCCATAATCCTTTTCTCCTTTAACAGGATCCAGTCTCTGTGCCTCTGGTACACAAGGCTGGTCAAAAAGATATACTCTTTTGGCTCTGCATTAAAAATCAGAAATTACCTTTTTGCATTTTTTTTTTTTAAATCAGTCTAAAAACGCTTGCCATGCATCCATTGCTCCATAACTGCCACCGTTTGTAGTTGGTTTTCTTGGTATTTAATTCATCCATTTCAGTTCAAATGTCATCTCCACTGATTCTTCTCGTAAACTCAACAGGCTGTACAAGCATCAATCTGATTCCTCAAAGCTACACCAGTAAAAGTAGTCACATAATGTGTCCTGTTTCTTCCCGTTTTTTTTGTTTTAACCAACTGTTGAATCCATAGTCAGCTCAAGCCTTGCAGGAGAGAGAATGGTGCAAACACTGTTTTCTCCAAAAGGTCAATTGGGCAAATGTTAAGTCTGTTAAGTCCTGGTGCTATAGCCAACATATGGTTATTACATGTAAAAATCACACAGAAAACAAAAAAGAAAAAAAACTGGTAACAGGCAATCAGTGTCATTGTTCATTCAAATGTGGAGCTAAGGTGGACTTTTTAGAGTCACTCCTAAGAAGTCATTCAAGGTTTTGTTTTCTATCTAACACTAACCTACCACAAAGGAAACACCACCCCTCTGCTCAGGAAACAGCAGCAGAGCGCACTCGTATGTAACCCCACTGCCAGTGAAATGTTTTAGCTTTAGACTTTTGCTCTGTCCTTAGAATAACACACACAATTTAAAATTTAAAAAGAAAGATGCTGACAGTGAGGGGCAGATTTTTTCTGAGTGTAACTGATATTTCTCTCTCAGTAAATGTGTTTTGAGGCCCTGAGGCTTACGAGGCAGAGAGAGGTCAAGGAGGCCATGTGTGAGAAGCTCTCTTCTCTGTTCACCTCAGACCAAATTACTTTAAAGTGGTATTATTGGAAAAAAGGGAATTGTCCAGGCATAGCTGTATACGAACGGTCTTAAGGTTGTCTTGAACAAGAAAATATCCATTCCAACTTTTGTTACATAGAGATTAGGTGGCTGTTATTTAAATGTACTTGTGTCTTACAGCAGTATTTTTTCCAGCCAGATGGGATGTGTAACTTTTGTTGAAAATGACACTTAAAACAGCTTGTTAACAGCTGTACACTGTTTTTTCTGCTTCTTTAGACTGTGTGTGTGCTCAATAAAACACACTTACAGAGCAAGTACCTCATACAACACACGTTCAAAAATCCTGAAATATCAATTTAAGGGAAAATTGTGAAGGTGGAGCTAAGGGAGCAAAACTGGTATTGAGGCAAAACTCGTGTCTGATTGTATCACAGTTAAATGTAGATCTGTGTGAAACACCAGTGAACAGTAATGGGACAGCCGAATCAACTCATGAGAAATGAGCCAAAGTTCATCACTGTCTAGGTCATCCCTATAAAAGAAAAAAAATTAAGAAACTAAAAAGTCAACCACCCATGCGTAATGTACATATAAAAGCAAAGACAAACAAAGACACCGTGGAGAGTCGATAACCACAACAAAACCACACCGAAGTGGAGTGGCAAAAAGTAGCCAGGTGCAGAGGGGTTCAAGAGACCACCACAAACAAGAGCTGGTTTTCATCATTTATCAAAACCAAGACTGATTCTTATTCTTCAAAATAACAATGGGAGATTTGGGACTTGTACTACCCATGACCTTGGACTACAGCAATGCCTGAATAGAGTGATGTTGGATTTTTCTTTTTTTTTAGAAAGTTAGGAGCTTCAGTGAACAAAACTTGCATCAAGGTTAACAACTCAATGTAATCTATAGGGTCTACCCAGAGAACTAAGAACAAATCATAGCTATCTAGAATATTGTTAAAGCACAAACTGAAGCTATTATAGTCTTCTTTTAAAGAATAGACCCTAACCCTTGTTACAGTACAACAACTGAACCGAGGCTGTACTCTTATCAAGGCAAGCAGCAGGTTGCAGTTTGAACATTTACATCCACATGAATAAAAGAAACACAAACAAATGTGTAAGATGAACCTGGGTCACCAGTTTTTGTGTAGCACGGACTAAAGCCCCTCCTCAATTGTGCCATTTAATTTATATCGATGTAACCTTAAAAGAGTTACTGGGGAAAGAAAATGTAAATCTATCTAAACATTTGATGCCAGACAGAGTGCATGCTGCAATTAAGGCAAACGGTGGAGACACCAAAAATTCCAAAAATTGAATAGCACAAACCTTGCATAAAACTAGAAAAGGATACTCACAAGTACTCTCGCAATGATTTGTTAAAGTTTAATAAATGATGAAAATTGTTGTAAGTAGACTTTTGACCCCACTAGACACACATACTCACATGCACACAAACCTGTAACATAACACTTAAAAAGAAGGAAAGAGGGAGGAGTTTTCATCCAGCGGATCATGAGTCTTCGTTGCCTGAGTCGTCCTGGTTGTCATAATGTCTGGTGGACGTCCCACCGTCTTCAGTGGCACTGATGCCTCCTGCTTCTCCAATGGACTCCATCTCGCTCTCATCTTCGTCCTCATCTTCCTCTTCCATGTCGTCATCATAGAGGTCGTCATAGAGAAGGTCTGAACTGCTGTCCTGGGATGGAACTCTGGTCTGGACACAGTACTCTGCCAAAGTGGTGGGGACCTTTACCCCATCACGTTCAGCCTCAGCTGCTGTTGATAACACCTGCTTCCTGTTGACAAATACCAGCAAAAGTAACATCAGCTGTTTTAATTGTATTGGTAGGGAATGACAACTGCAGAAGTTCATTTTACCTGATAATCTCTGCATACTCCTTGTCCTTGCCTTTACTGTCCCTCCACTTGCGAAACATGACAGAAGCATCCACATTAGCCGGGGAGAAAGTGTTGGGCTCATTGAGGAGGGAGATGACACTGAGCAGGATAGTCCTGATAAGGAAAATGCCAAACATAAACATACACACAATCAATGTGTGAGAGTCATGCACAGACATGTTTTACCTCAACACTTTCCCTTTGAGCACAATAACGTGCGCACGCCCACTCCACTCAGGTATTCAGATACAAAGTCAACACTTTGCCCCTTTGTGTGTCAGAAAGTACATGTAGCTGACTTGCTTTATTTTAATGCAATTCTAAGTCTCTCTTAAGTTGAAGTAAGTGGTAAGAAACATTAGGTAACCTTTAAGAATGTACTTCCACTAAAAAAATAAAGGAGACATAAATCTAAAATAGTCTTGTTGTGATGGGTTCTGGCAAGACACGTGTTCTCAGGTGACGGTAGTGTGCCCTGTCACTCAGAGTTAAATAATGAAGTATCTGTTAAAAGAAGAGTTAGTTTCACTGTTTCATGCCGATAAAATATCTAACTAAATGTAAGGCTATTATGTTAATGGTTTACTTTTGAGGGGGAAAAAAAATACATGTTACATAACGTGTTTCTTTTATTCAATTCAATTTTATTTATGTTATTGTAACTACACTCTTTATCTAGCCACAACTGAATGGTAGGTCAACAATGTGGATGTATCAGTCCTTCTACTATTCTATAAATAAGTTTTATCTGATCACAACTAAACACCTAAGAAATCACAGGGTTTATAACTATAGTGGAGCAAGCAAAATGTTGTGTGAGCAGATATTACTGTATGAATATCTTTCAATACCAATAATATCAATATCAATGTATTTTAAGTCCATAACTGCTTTGGCTTATGGATACAAAATGCAAAAACTCACAAGAATTCAGACAGAATTACTTAATGCTGTCAAGGATAGTTAACAAATCTTTAGATTAAGTTATTTTTTTGGGTTGAACTGTGCATGGTTTAAGCAACAAGTACACTTTACCTAACATTCTGGGTAGGGTTCCACCTTTCAGAGGGCAGCTCCCCACTTTGAGGGTCATCGACAGGTGGATGCAGGATGGAGATGCACACGTCTCCGTTCTAAAGGAAAGATGACCACAGACAGTCATACAGAATATATTTATTTTACATGACTTTATTAAACAAAGAGAAACGCACTACCTCATAGATGTTAGGGTGCCACATTTTGGTGAGAAAGCGAAAGGTGGGTGGGGAGTATGGGTAGTCGACGGGAAACTTGATGTGAGCCTGGGAAACATAAGAGGTTGACATTTAGATTAAGTCTGTCCTATTTGAGGATAAACTGTTCTTCTGAGCTCTCACTGAACCTGCAAGGACAATTACTACTCCAGTCACAAAACTATTTCAGTTTTGGTTCTGAAACTACACAAACCCATGTGAAGCTTGAGGTTCAATGAGTTTTGGTTCAAGTGGAATATTGGAAAACACTCTTGCATGGACTGTGTTTATCCTTCATGTGCGACTGTGGGTCCTCTCTTGTAAACACTCATAACAGGATAGAAAAATATTTATAATATTTAATTAATTAATTAATTAATTAATTAATTATTATAATGTTTAGATCAAAACCCCAAACATAATACAATTTGACTTTTTACAGCTTTTGAGACTGCCAATCTACTCTGAAATGTTCTCAAAAATAGTGGGCATTACAAAAGGGTCAAGTTTTTTTTTCTATATTCTACAATTAAAATAATCTTATATGAAATAAGCTGAAAGATCTCGACAGAACAGATGTAAGTCACTGCTGAGTCAAATATAATAAATAACTTCATAGGAGCACTATGTCAACATTTGCTCTGTGGTAGTCTGCCATTCAAAGTCTCCTTAAATATGCAACAAAGAAAATGAAAGATTGGCCTCATCGACACGTTTTCTCTTACTGTTACGCTCTGCTGTGGTGTCAGTTATATCAGTCTTGTATCTAAAAATAGCCTTTTGAAGCACAACCATCATACAGCACAGAAGCAGAAAGGCTGAACAAGGAGAAAAGTGCGTCAGTGAAGGAAAAGGAAATGTTTGTGAGACATAACTAGCTGCTGGAGGGCACCTTTGACTCATTGATGTAAGAGGGGCACAAACAAGCAGGTACAAGGGCTTGCAGGTGCCAGGGATAAAGATATGCACTGAACAGGTCATTGTAGTTTTAAAAAGTAAGGATTGCAGTTAAGCATTGTTTTACGCCATTATATTTCATTTTAATATGGTTGTTGTCAACATTTCTGCATTTTCCCCTAAACAAAAGTGACACAGGTACAATAATTACATTATCTACTGTATGTACTATGTATGCTATTACAGTTTGTTTCAGAAGGAGGTAGATTCAATGTATCAAGTGTAGTGTAATATAAGAGGTCACCCGATTCTTTTCAACCAATATTGCGATTGCAATTATTTTTCTTCTGCTTTTTTACATGAAAAATATTACTGACACTTAAAAACTCATTAGATGTTGCATGAAATTATATGAAGGACATATTTTTATTTAACCTTAAAATCATAGGACTGAATTAGGCCATGGACCTTGAGTTTAAACCCTGGGGTCTTTGTTCTTCACCTGGCCCACTTTATATCCAGTTACATATTTTGTTCAAATTATATATGTTATTCAAATGGCCAATGTTTTTGTTTTTTGTTCTGTTGTAGCTCCAGTCATGGAGAAAAAGCTGAATTTACTTTTTAGTCCAGAGAAAAACTAAAAAGTATATGTAGCAGAGAGGCCTGTCACAATAATTATATTCACTTAGCGATATACAAAACATGCTGGATAAATATTTTTGGGCTCAATAAATGAGAATAAATGTGCTTATACTGTATAAAGCCTACCATTTTTTATTTTATTTAATAGTAGAAAAGGTTAAAGCAAAAGCATCTGGAGTACATTTTCAAGGTGAAGACGTTTTGTCTCTAATTTCAAGAGACTTTATCAATTCTGAGATCAACTTGTAAGAGAGCTGAGCTTATATCTGTAGAGGGAGGAGTTTCCCCTGAAACCAAACCTGATGGACCAGGCTAGCCTGGTCTCATGGTCGTTAGCTCTGAAAGGGCAGTGTGACTCCTGATGTGAGAGTCGTTGTGGTTCCATCAGGTTTGGTTTCAGGTGAAACTCCTCCCTCTAGAGATATAAGCTCAGCTCTCCTACTAGTTGATCTCAGAATTGATAAAGTCACTTGGAATTAAGAGATATTTTTTAAGGCAATATCTTATCACTAAAATGGGTTCACCTTCTGGGATCTGAGCCTGCCAAACGCTCATTTTCAGAGAGAACAGCCTCTTTCAGGCACAGCACTACTCAAGAGTCAATACAACCTTGAAACAAATTTAGCTACTTTGATAACTTTTATTTAGCCAATAATAGTCTACATCCCCTGTCCTCTGTCTGGCACGGTGTAGAGTTAAGAGTTTGCTCTTCAAATTAGTGCATAACAGAGCAACAACATGACCACAATCTTAAGCCTTAACTAGACCTCTCCAGCTCTCTTTGACAAACTCCATTATTGCCTCAGTTATTTTTTTTCTTGTAACACACAACATAGCATAGTTTCTCAAGTTAACCAACTTCTATTTCTTGGAACATGTGTAACATGACAAATAATTGTGACCTCTTTGAAAATTGCGATTTTTAATATTGCTATTTAATTGCGATTAATTAAATAATTAAATATGTGATTAATTGCACAGCCCCACTTTAAATCACTACCTAAACTACACAATTTAAGTCTATTTAATTCAGATTTTTTTGGGCAATTGCCATACCTTAAAGTAGCCCCCTTCATACAGTGTGTTAGGAGGTCCAAAGATGGCCACTTCCCAGTTGTAGAGATCTGCCTCCTCCACCAGAGTGATACGAAAACCCTCCACTGGCTGTTCCTGTAGAGACTTCAGCTCCATCATCAAGGCCTTCTGGGAGCTAGGGGTTGCCTGGTGGGCCATGGTAATCCCACTTCTGACCTTGTATAGCAGACAGGGAGACATTAAAGAGTGAACAGAAAGATATGCTTGCTCTATAATTTTATTGTTCAGATTACATGGCTCTATATTTTTTTTTAGTTTACAGGCATAAAAATATGAAGAAAGCAGTCTAAAGTCTAATTACAAAAGAACAAACTAAAGGCCAGGAGGCAAATCCAGCCTTTCACACATTTTTTGCCATAACATTTTGTGTCTACTATGATTCTTATTTACCAATGCGACCCCAAGTGAAAATGACTTTGACACCACTGCTATACAGCATTCTAGGTTAAGAACATATGTGCCAAGTTATATTACTTCAATTGGCATGAGTAACAATGAAACTCATTAAAATGATATGTGGCCTGTAAAGCTAGTGGTTTCTTTGGCAGGCCTTTGTGACAACAATTAAAGTTAATAAAAAGTCTTTACCTCAGTTTATCTATGTATTCTCTTCGTTTCAGAGGAAAAGTGACAGGTAAACTTATGAGCTGTCCATGCTTGTCTGGCTATGCCTTTACAAGGAGACCGTGACAGGCAGTGGTTTTCGGCTAAAGCTTATGGCTGGTCCTCGTGTTGTTTCCGAAATTCTTTGTGTGCTAGTGTTGACAGTTGACATGAAGCTAATATAAGGAAAAATCACGGTCTCCACTCTGTCATTATGTTGCTCAAAACATGAAGCTCGGTCTCCCTAACATCCCTCCGCGCCGCTGGTTCGGTTCGGACAAACGCTCAGCTGCTCTCTGCTTGTTTACGTTTGTTTATCTGCTCTGTAGCTGCCTCAACTTCTCCACACGTCAGCTAAACCCCTACCGAGCAACTTGCTTCAAAAGAAGCGGCTTGCCTGCTCTCCGCCACTGCTTCCAAGACAGTAGCAGTGTTCAAGACAAATTAATCTGCGTTTACGTCCACAAGAATATTTACAAGAGCTCTACAAACGCGAAATACTGAGTATTGGGTCGATTTTTATTTTCCTCCCCTCGACGCTTCCGGCTATCATTGCGCGTGTCTGCAACACGTAAGGCACGTACATATCTGGACGCGCCGTGCGCGCACTCGCTATTATTAATGGTGTATGACCAATAACCATATATTTAATATTGTACTTTCCAGTATTTGTGGTAATGTCAACTGTCTTCTTGATAGAAACCCCTCTATTGTCATTATAATTTTCACTGTTATTATTATTTTATTAGCTTTTCTTTTATTCGAAATGAATACACATTCATCATTATTATTAATTAGCCTACACATTACAATTAATTACAATTGCATGGGGTGATCACATTAAAGGAGAATGCAGATGTTTTAGACAATATAATTTAGATTAGTGTTTTATAACCTCGTCTAAAACTTTTTTGAATGTCTATACCTTCTAATGTCTCTCTTGTCTTGTTATTATAACTTACAAAATTAATAAATTGGTTCCCGAGGTGCTGGAACAATTATTGACACAATGGAAATTCTCTAATTTCACAAAAATATTTACTGTGGCCATGAGAGTAGTAAGTACAAAAATGTGTCTATGTATACTGTATCTAAAACGGAGGTGGTAGAGCGGTCGTCCTTCAACCGGAAGGTAGGGGGTTCGAATCCCACTCTCCCCACAGTTCATACTGTCGTTGTGTCCTTGGGCAAGACACTTAACCCACCTTGCCTCCAGTGGTGTTCCTGCTGTAACACTGGTGAATGTAAGTCGCTTTAAATGAAAGCGTCATCCGTAAAATGTAACACTGGTGAATTGGATAAAAGCGTCTGCTAAATGACTAAATGTAAATCTAATTACTATGACTATTGCAATGGCAATACATAGACAAATAAATAAAGCCAAGGGGTTTGTTTTTGGAGATAGAGAAACCATATGTAATAGTGATCACATTTTATCACATTTCCTTATGTCTGATTTAGAAATTCAAATGTTTAAGCATTTATAATGACATATATGGGGATTTAAATAAATTTAATGTATTGTGTGATATTTATTTCGTAAAACTATAAAACATATTTCTGCAAATGGGATTTCAGGAGTAAAATAATAAAATGGTTATATTATATTGGCTTTTTAGGGGTTCACTATTAAAAACAGCTGGATATAGTTGTTATGGTCTGACGTCATGTACAGGAGTGATGTCAGACAGGAACCAGAGGAACGCAGCTTGGCAAATCAAGATGGCGACCCACGATGAAGTAGGAAAGAGGTTTCGGTCTAAATTAAACTTATTTTGAGTGCTCTTTGGGGAAGACTTTTATTTGGAGATTACTTCTTTTGGATTTTGAGCGAACAGGACGGAGCAGAATCAGGTAGGTGATGTCTGTAATTGTTATATGTGTTTAGTTGTTGTTTCAGGGGCGGTGTCAGTTCAGCCAGGAGCCACATAACATTTGCCAGGCCACTGATGGAGCTTAGCTTGTTAGCACGAATGAAAGATCTTCACTAAAAAGCAACGCTAAGAGTTACAGTTACGTGTGCCATTCCTTAAAATTACAAATGCGTCTAATGCTTAGTGTTGGCTTCTTTGGACTGATGTGTCAGTATTAACACGTCTGTCTAAAATAAACGAATGCTAGTTATAGCTTAGCTTTGTGCTAATTATCTTAAACGTAATTTAATTAACTACAGCTAATTGGTATTTAGCATGTGATGATAACGAGTTTTCCTGACTGTTCTGAGATGCAACTATTATTCCGAAGACGTCGATTAGTGAGAAAACAATTGTTTGCTTGTTTGTGGTTTGTCATGGGAGCTTTATAACTTTCGATAGAACTAATACTTGGGTAAACTTTAAACATGTAGGCCTAACTAACGCTATACTGACGTACATACATACACATGTTGGTATGTTAGACAGGACTGATAAGTACAAGTAACCATGTTAAACTGCGTTTACATAGTAAAAACATTCCGAATGCGAATGTATAGATGTTTTAATACAATAAAGTGGTTAAGATTTTATCACATTTTAAATGTGCCATGATATTATTTAAAATATATACATATTTTTCTACACAAAACAGGAACAAGTATTATTAAAGGCAGATGATCTGATTTCCAACTGTGTCACCTATACTTACAGAGCTACAGAGCTCTAAAGAGATTGTATTGATTATCAAACCATACAACACGATTATGTGGGTTTCAAAGAATGCATTTAAATGAATGAAGGTTTAAAGACTTAGTCTCAAAACATACTTATCATATTTACTTGTAACAAGGATTACAAAAAATATTATTCTTCACCCAGAGTCTCTAAATGGCTGCGAGGAAGTCTGGATCAGATGCATTCAACAATGGTAAGGGCTTTTGTTTTTACACTTTTTTTTTTTTTTTGCCTCTGTGTTTGTGTTGAGATGAGAATATCAGTGTCTGATGTTCAATGGTCTACACTTATTCATGTAGGACCTGTCAGCTATCTTGATGCTGTTCCCTTCAAGCTTAATGAGAAGTTTCGCCCTCCTGCCAAAGTAGGGCTGCCTGTGGGCTTCTGCTTACCAGACTCTCCTCTGTTGGTGGACACACAGGTGGGTCAGATTAAGTCATATGAAGTCCATTTGTGCTGCACTCAGAGTTCACACAATGGTATTCTTTGATGAAAGGATGGCTGATGCCACCTTTTATAAACTTTGAGCATGCTATAATTAGGGCAAATGCTTAGAAAATAAATTAAGAGATTACATTTTATCCTAAGAGAGCAGAACTTGTACATTTTGTTGATCAAATTGTCTTTTTCTATGTTCAGTATGACTTCTCTCTGGAGAGACGCAGTGTGCGCTGGGGGATGGAGCTGGCTGAGGCCCGAGCAGCAGAGACCAGAGCAGAGGAGGCAGCCGCAGCCAAGAAGGAGGCGGAGACCAAGGACACCCAATCTGAGGATATTAATGGTGGTGTGAAAAGACCTGGGACTGCATCAGAAGACCAGGACCCTCTACCACCAGCATTAAACCCGGTCTTGGCTGGACTGAGCCATAATGCCATCCTTACTCCACTGCCTGCCCCAAGATTGGGCCCCAGAAAAACTCAGCCCAGCACACCTCAGTTGCAGAGCCTCGACCTAACTGACTTTGAACGAGAAGAGGACCCGTTTGATAAATTAGAGCTGAAAACTCTGAATGATAAGGAGGAGCTTAGAAGCATTCTCCAAAGTCAGCCACAACCTCAGCCTCCTCATTTTGTATCACCCCCAGAAGTATCGCAGTTAGGGCCAGCTTCCCGTGGAAGCAGTCCTTCCCCTCCAAGCGCCATCAACACCAGCCTCCCTAACAAATCTGGCTTTAACCACAAACCCAATGGGTTGGTTGCCTTGCTGGACATGGACAGGGTTGGGAGTCCTGGAAGATCAGGATTTGGCACAGACGATCGACCCTGTAACATACGCTCTCTCACTTTTCCCAAGCTCTCTGACTCTGGTGACCCCGATCCAGTGAAATGCAGCCCGGTACCCATCTCTTCTGTCCGACAGAACCTACCCAATGGTAGCCCACAGAGGATACCTAAAACTGAAGTAATTGTTGAGCCTGAGCCAGTCAACCACAATAAAAGTGATGCACCAAAACTGGTGAGCCATCTAATAAGTAGTGTCTGTTATTTTTTGGTGAGTTCTTGAAGAAAGGTAAAACGTAAAAGGCACAATTTTAATCTTGTTCTCACATTTTCAATTAGCTAAATCCAGGATCAGGATCTGGTGGTTTACCATGTGGTGGAGCCCTCCTCAGCATGACCCCCAGTGAGCGTCAGTGTGTGGAGACTCTTGTGGGAATGGGGTATTCGTATGAGGGCGTCCTACGAGCCATGCAGAAACAGGGGCAGAATGTGGAGCAGGTGGGACACCCTCTTCAACACTAAATGTAGTTTCTCAACAAACTCCATTGTAGAACATCCTCAACATATTGTTTTGCTCTGTGAATTGTATAACATGCTCAATATGTTGTAAATATTAGTAATTTTCAACTTTGGTTCTCTGAACCCAGCTGTTAATGAACATGGGTTTATGGGTATCTAAAAACTAAAGATAAAGCTAAAATAAACACTAGTGTTACCTTGCATGTCAGTCTGAATCAGCTCCATTATGTATAAAAGTATGAATAAGGTATCATTATACAGCAATGTAATTTAACCTTGTGAATTAAAAAAGTTACGCCCTACATCTATGTCTGGGAAGTGGGAACTCTTTTTTTTGAACAGGACCTGTTGAGATTTACACAGTCCAAAGAAGTGGGGAACGTTCAAAGAATTGTATTCTATTTTTCTACTGATAATTCTA
This sequence comes from Perccottus glenii, assembly GCA_024416835.2. Classification (NCBI taxonomy): domain Eukaryota; kingdom Metazoa; phylum Chordata; class Actinopteri; order Gobiiformes; family Odontobutidae; genus Perccottus; species Perccottus glenii. The sequence continues at coordinate 40,095,962 of CM044546.2, forward strand.
TCCCTAAATTCTGTTTTTGCGTGGCTGACAGTAAAATTGTCCCTCTCAATCTATTTTTTTCTCTGTTATCAGTTTAGAGTTACAGTAAAGACTATAAACAGATCTCGAATCAATGAATCATGAGTTGCATCAAATGATTGCTTAGTCCAAAAGTTCATAAGTGTTAAAAGGTAAGAAAGCTCAGATGTTTAGAGCCAATACCCCTCATTGATTGATTGTGCATATGCCAGAAAGCTTTGTGTATGCCCATTTTCATGCAATTTTTGACATTCATTAATATGAATGTTGCCGTACGGTCTTCTCAAATCTTGAGCCAGGTCAGGAGCTGGTTTAAATTTACGCAAGTTTCAAGTCAAGTGCAGAACTTTGCAGCAAAGGAAAAAGTTTAAGTCTATACAACGCATTGCAACTGAGAACCTTCACAGAAACACATTGCCACTTGTATACAAAGTATCTGATATTACAGTTCTCTGTAACAACAGGGCCTTTTTTAGGGCCATATTTTGAGCAGCAAGAGTTTTCAGATGACTTTGTCTGTTTGTTGTATGATGAACAATATGTTTATTTTGCCTTTTTAATTGAGTTGCGCTTTTGCTAACTATTATAAAACTCTACAATGCCAAAGTATGGTCACCAAAGTACACCCTGGACAATGGCCAGTTAGTTGCTAAGTTACACATCAAAAATATTTATGCTTCAAATGAGAAGGTTTTTTTTTTGTGCCTCTCCCTGGGCGAGCGCAATTAAACAGTGATTTTTTTTTTTTTTTTTGTGCATAGGCCAGGATTTTCATGGTATGCACATGATACGTTTCATAAGTCCTGTGCGTGCTCCAAGCTGCACAAGTTTCTACGCAAATTTGATTAAGGGCCAGTGTCTTTGTAGGCAGAAACAGGAGAGTAAGGCTGTCTAGTTAGAAATAGATATACTAGAAGAAAAATTAATATTAACTATCAGAATAAAATGATGCAATTTTGGTTTAATGTTTCAGGTTCTGGATTACCTGTTTGTTCATGGACGTCTGTGTGAGCGGGGCTTTGATGCAAGTGCGGTTGAGGAGTGTTTAGAAATGTACCAGTGCTCAGAAGAAAAGGTTTGTAAATTTTAATCTTGCCCTATTTTACAGAATTTTTAAGATGATATCTCATAATATGCAATCCTTGACATACCTCACACTTTGTCCTCACCAGGCCCTGCAGTTTCTTGAGCTCATGTCAAGATTTGGGGAAATGGGATTTGAACGTGAGGCCATTAAGGAGGTGCTGCTGGTCCATAACAACGATCAGGACAAGGCTCTGGAGGACCTAATGGCTCGAGCTGCAGCGAGCTGAGGCCACCTGAACAGCTACCATCCAATGCAGCCCCTTTTTCTTCTGCCTTCCTCATCACACCCTGCCCTCACGTTAAATGCAGAGGGGAACGCTAGGAGACCGTCTTATTTCTGTGCTAAAAACATTGAGTCTCAGCACTTCAAGACTATGTGCCTCAAGTTAAGCAAGTCAAATTATAAAAACCTATCATTGTGGGAATTTTCCAAACAAATTTAAAAGCTGAGGGACAGTAATCTGGGAAATGGGACTGCTGTCAGAGTTGGGAAGAACATCATAATTCTGTTTTTCTTTTACTTGAAAGGGTTGGGATTGCAAAATTGAATAGCTTGTGACATGTGCGGGCTTCACAGAAAAAAAATGAAATTTTTTTATTGGCTGCCATCTTCCACTGCGATTTGCAGTTTCGAGCACCTTGAGGGGGCTCTCTTAAAGCTGAACATACATCAGCTTGTAAGAAAAAAGGCACAGTCACCAGGTAGAAAACTGACTCACAAAGTGCCCCGTCTGCTCTGGTGTCCTGCTTCTTTTCTTTTCATTGTTTCATTATGTTTTTTTCACTGTTCATGCAGGCACTTTTTGTGACATTTTAGAGATTTAAATTTGTTGCTTTCTGCATAGTCTGCATCAGAGGTACTGGTGCCACAGTATCATCTTAAAGCTGCACTGGAATTTTCTCCGTACGAAATAAGAAATACTCAACTTCCAAAAGAAGTACATATACTGCACAGGCATACACATGCAACTCCCATTATTTAAAATATAACACTGACACACTTTCATTAAAATATAAAGGTTTTCAAAAGATAATATAACAAATGTAACGTTCAGAAGTGACATAAAAGTGTAATGCACTGCTGCAGCTTGAAAAGATTGAGTGCAAATTAAAAAAGAAACAATGTAAGTGAGGGCTGTTTTTTGCAGCCACATCACAGTGCAATAGACATTAATGTGTGACTGGCACTTTGAGCCTCAGTTATTGGGAGATGAAGCCAGTAAAGGCTAGTATTCGATCTGTTTTTGAATTTTCCTACAGAATGTCTAATCATATACACTGGGATTTATTGATTTGTCTCCAATCTCTTGTGTATTATGTGGCAGTTGTGTTGATTTAAATTTTATTACAATGTAAAAAAAAAAAAAAAATTAAATGGAATTACAGGAAAGGTTTTCACATACCAAAAACATTTTACACTAATGTGTAAAAATATTATATTGTATTGTATGTGTTTATGGACCTATGCCATGAATATCTCTAAAAACATCCCTACTCAGTGGCACCAATCGATTAAAATACAAAATACTTCAACTCTGAGGAACTACGGGAAACTGTTCCTGTTAAAAGATTAAAATGTGCAAATTGCTGACTTGGTCTAGTACTTGCCCTGTTTAACAAAACACAGATGATGGTACCAATTAGGTTTTGGGATTTAAATTAACTTGAGTGAATAATTTATCAGTTCTAAACAAATATGTCAAAAGCCTCAATAAAAGTCTAGCATTGTCTTCATGAAAGACTAGAAGAATCAACACATTCTTTCTGTTCCTTCTCCTGTCAAGCATACAAGAAGATAAACAGCTACTTAATTATGTATGCATCTTGTCTGATTATAATTGCCAGCCTTTAAAAATGTTAACATGGTGAACAAATAAGTGATTTTATCAGTTTTAGTTGCCTTTGTTCTTGATTTACTGTGACTACATAACATGACACTTCCCAGCACAACAGCAAGTTTGTTATATTACTGTCTTAAGTGTTTTTTTCAGTTGACGTCAGATTTCTTCAGATGACAACTATAAGAGCTATAGACAGTTTTGCACGTTGTTAATCAAATCCATGTCATAATATTTGCATTAGTTTTGTGCTCAATTAACCTATGTTAGGGTGAAGTTTCAAGATCTGAGCTGCTTTATAAATGAATGGTGGCTATGTTTACTAATAAGCAGTGGGATGTCTTAATAGTATTTTAATTTGACTTGGGTGACCTAGTGGTGTTTCACAAGTTCATAAAATGTAATAAGCTTATTTCTTTTAACTATTCACATTTAATTAAAATGTGCACATGTTTGTGGTGCGATTGGAAATTGTTGGTGGTACGGACTGTACCTTTGAGTGGGTGACTATAATATTCTCCATATAGTCACAAGAGGATGGGGAGGTTAAGTATAGGACACGACTTGTGTTGTCAGCAACTAGGCATATAGGGCATTGTCCATTCAGGTGTTGTTTTCAGTCAACTGGAAAAGTCTAACTGAGTCAGGACAGAAAACAGTTTACTGTTAACTCAAGTCTCGGCTTTTAGTAAAAAGCTATATAGCATTCAAAGTAATGCAGTTTTATATATTGTTAAATATTTTTGCAAGTTTCAATCTACAATTTATGGGACCTGAATGTTACATAAAAAGTTTTTGTTTCAGTGTGTTTTAGATCGTAGTGGGACATTTAACGTAAACGATCATCAGCGACAGTATCTAGCACGTGAACGTGTACGTACAGCGGACGCGTTCACGTACGACCTTGTTTTTGTTGATGTTTGATTTCACTGCGACTGCGCACAGTTCAGTGCTTTTGCCTTGCTGCTGACGCGTCTCGAAATGAAAAGAGGGAGCAAACCTCTGGTAGTTAGATTAGATGGGCTTACCAAACCCGGGCAAGTCGTGTACAATTTAATGCCGACACCATTTAGGAGGTTTAGCCCGCGGCTAGCCAGCCTCTTCCGTATGTGATCGCCCTTTCGTCGTTGGACGCAACCACGGTGCGAGGGCCAGGAACTAAATAGCTTATCGCCATTATATGATCCAGTATCCAGCGTTACTTTTATCCTCCATGTGGGTGAGGGAACTGTGTGTGTCAGACTATGGCGAGAAAAACAGTTAGCAGGAAAAGGAAGGCAGGGGAGCCCAAGGACCAACAACAGGTAGGCGGAAACCGGTCTTTAGCATAAGCATGCTAACTAGCGTTCGTGTGTTTTAGCCAATGGGGTACATGCCAAAAGCGTATAGTGAGATTTAATCTGGTTTGCCATTAGCATCATACGCAAAAAGTCGAATAATGAAACGTATTAACGTATTTAAAAATAATCAATTTATTTGACTTTAGCCTGGCGTTAGCCAACTGTAGCATACCGTTGTCCAAAAAGGCTAACGCCGTTGAATTCTATTAGCTATAACGTTAGCTATTCGTTTGTAGCAAATCGAGTAAAAAAAATGTTACATTGGCATTTAAAACAATAGCATTTAAAATTGTTAATTTGTTTATCGACACAAATTGTGACATATTTTACAACTCTGTACGTCTAACTGACTGTTTGCCTTAATCATCTTAGGAAACGTTAATATTCTTTCCGCCGCTAAAGCCCATGATTATATTAACGATAGCTACACGTTTCCTATAAATTATAAAATGTCCTAAACATGCCAATCATTATAATTTACCGAATCTAGCTAGTTGCTAATTAAAACCATAGTAATAGAGATCAGCTGATATTGCAAGTCTATTTGTTGTATTTGAGATATGTTTAGTTTTGCTAGGGTGTGTCTTAGACAGGTTATCCCTTCTGACCAGTTAAGGAGTCACTGCCAGTTTTATTCTGTAAAATTACGGGGGTTAAGTCAAAGTTAGTGTTGGGCTTGGGTTTTTTTACGGACCTTTTTAACCTTTTATTTATTTTTAGCAAATGCATTTTTAAACTATTTTTATTCAAAACAAAGTTTGTACTTGACCTTTCATCTCTCCTTCCTCCCTAGTTTGGTTGGTGTCAGTTGGCAAACAAAAGGAACCGTGTTTCATGTTCATCACGTCATGCCCAGCAGTGGTGGTGCAGTCGCCGCTCGGTGGTTTGTGCCCTACGTGGGAGGGAGTTCCGGCCTCAACTGCAGCATGAACTGCGGCTCCAACGCAGCCTTCAGGGCTTTGCGGCGGGCAGGCTTCCTGGTATCCTCAAGGAGAGGGAGTTCTCCCTGGGACGACTCAACAAAGTGTTTGCCTCACAATGGCTGAACCACCGACAAGTTGTGTGTGGGACCAAGTGTAACACGGTGAGCTGCCACTTTGCACAAAACTATTACAATTTCTGTTGTTTTCTTTCCACTGGAGCAGTACGGTACTGCTAAAACCCATTAACCACTAAGCAGTACTATTGCCAAAAGAGGCGTCCCGAGAGGGGTACAGTAAGTGTACTGTACTGTACCCCTCTCGGGACGCCTCAGCTTAGGGTCCACAGCAGGTGTGAGATGCTTCAGAAGAGGTGGAGCAAAAGACTGCTGTCAGTTGATTAGATGATAGGTAATACTCACTTGAGCAAAAAAGACAAGTGAAAGGAAAAACATTAATCAAAAACGTTTTTAAGCAACAGCTGTCTCCAGTTTTAAACAGAGTTGGCGTTGTATGGCTTTTGCTTCATAAATTCAAATATTGTATTGATTGTCTAATCTGCATTAAACACAAGCAGAACCCGTTGCCTTATCGGAAATTTCAAGAGGAATTGCAGCTTTCAGTCCAAAAATATATATTCTCAAAACCTTTTTGATGGTTCTTAGACATGAGATTGGTAGATTCATGCTTATCCCACTGACACAGTTCCTCAGCTGGACAGAAGCCTCCAATGTAATGGGACTGGAACTCAATGCAAGAGATTAGAGTGTGCACTTAAAAACAGGGTGCAGAAATGGCAACTAAATTGCAAGAATTGTGTGTATCTCACAATAATTTAGTATTTCAAAAGTTAATTTGTTAATTGGAAATGTTTCTTTTTATCTGCAGCTCTTTGTTGTTGATGTCCTCACCGGTCAGATTACACGCATTCCTATGTTAAAGGACAGGGAATGTCATGGGTTAAGTTCAGGGGTCGTGGGTGCAGTGATCAGTGGAAGACACTACCACCCCTCAGGAGTCTCTCGACCACGACTGGATCAACAGGGATGCGGGATTCATGCCATTGAACTCAACCCTTCAAGAACACTGCTCGCTACAGGAGGAGACAACCCCAACAGTTTAGCGATCTACCAGCTGCCGACACTGGACCCCGTTTGTGTTGGAGATGTAGGTGGACTGAGAACACTGTCATAAATATGTATTTACCATGTGTAAAATATTAAAGAAATTTTTTTTTTTTTTTTTTTAAAGGATGGCCACAATGACTGGATTTTCTCTATAGCATGGATCAGTGACACTATGGCAGTTTCTGGTAAGTTTATATATATATATATATATATATATATATATATATATATATATATATATATATATATAATTTTTTTGAACAAATAGGATTAGACATTCTTTCATCATTCTAGGCTCCCGAGATGGTTCAATGGGCCTGTGGGAGGTAACAGATGATGTAATGAGCCAGGCTGAGCGGAGTCAGAGCGAGGAGGCAGTACCAACATATGCCCACATCTCTCACCGTGCCCTTAAAGACATTCCCAAGGAATACACCAATCCATACAACTGTAAAGTCCGGGCACTAGCCTTCAATGGCAACCATAAAGTAAGTTTCAACCTGTCTGGGAATATGTGTGTGTTTTTGAATGAGATATTTTATTCACAACCAAAACTATTTTGTATTTTTTGTATTTGTATTATTTTTGTATTGTATTTTATTTTCTGAAGCAAGAACATGAGAGCTTCTTGACATATTGTATTCAAACACACTGTCTAAGATTCAATATTCTCATACTTTTCAGGAATTGGGTGCCGTGTCCTTAGATGGCTATTTCCATCTCTGGAAAGCTGAGCACAATTTGTGCAAGGTAAATTACTAATTACAAACATTTTGGCCTATTTTACTCACTTATTAAATGGTAAGTTATACCTCAGGCTCATATTGTTCATTCTAGCTACTGTCCACCAAGCTGCCTCACTGCAAAGAGAATGTGTGTCTGGCATATGGACAGGACTGGTCTGTGTACGCAGTGGGTTCTCAGGCCCATGTTTCCTTCCTAGATCCACGGCAGCCAACGCAAAGCATCAAGTCAGTCAGCTCCAAAGAGAGAGGCAGTGGTATGTGAAGTTGAGATCTGTAGACTTCTTTTTAAAAGCAAATTTTAATCCTGTCTGTTTTTAATAGTTTACCCTTTTAACCATACAGTATGTGCACCGTACTTGTTCTCACAGTACGGTGGTGCTGTCTTATATAGGGATGGAAACATGAATAGTGATTGTGTATATGAGCTGTTTGAGTTGATTTATCATTAGCGTTGTTTATTGCTTTTGTCTCATTGTTAAAAGACATTGTGTGGCGGGTATAGTGCAAGTAACACAAGTGGACATTTTTATAGGATATCATTGGCATGCCTTTTTGCAGTGTTAATCCTTTCTAACTTAGAAACCGATACAGCATTTTAGTAGGACAAATATTCCTGTTGTGTAAATAACTTTTTTTAAATGGTGCTTAAGGCTTGTTATCAAAACATTACTATCATTATTAGTGTGTCAACAAAACCTTTTGTATATTTGTCCAGGCATCCGTTCAGTGAGTTTTTATGAGCACATTGTAACAGTAGGCACCGGTCAAGGCTCCCTACTCTTCTATGATATTCGTGCACAAAGGTTCCTGGAGAATCCTTTGAATCCTGCCGGAGGTTACAGGAAATGCCCTGGGGATGGCATCCTTAAGCTCACTACAGGGAAAGGTTGGCTGGTGGGTCTTAGTTTTTTACATTTCGTGGTTGAGCAAAATGATAGTTAATTTCACAATTGGATTTCTTTTAATCAACTCACTTTGATTTCCAGAATCATGACGAGACGTGGAGGAGCTACTTTTCAGATATTCACTCTTTCCCCAATGCAGTGTACACGCACTGCTATGATGACTCCGGCACCAAGCTGTTTGTAGCAGGTGGACCACTCTGCTCTGGCCTTCATGGCAACTACGCTGGACTGTGGAGCTAGGCACGAGTTTTATTTTACCAGTCCCTTCATCCCGCTCCCTCTATTCCGAATCGTTCCTGTGCTCATTCCTGCAAACTACTGTGTTTTTTCATATCAAATGTTTAAACTAATGAATAATCTGCCACAAAAAAGCTTAGTTATTCCAGTAACAAAAATAAAGTTAAACATTTTCATATTTAAAACATGATATGACCCACAGGGATAAGGTCTTTTATTAGGTTTTTGTATCAAAGGGTAGGGTTTCCTCAGCTTTCTTAAACTGAAATGGAAGGAAAGAATGGAGCGAGGTCAGAAAGTGGACTGAGGAGGCGGTTCGTTTAGTAGGTCTGATCGATGAATTACATTTTGGAGCAGTCTATCCTGTCCAACAACAATCACTAAGAACAAATAACTTATTTTGTCAGAAGTTAAACAAAGATGGCAACCTTGCCAATCAAAATGTGGGATTTTTTTTGTTAATATTTAGCTCATTAAGATGATGTAAAGAAGTAACATTAACATTTCTAAATGCAGTGTCCTGCAAATAATCCTGACAAAAGCTTATTTTTATTCTGTGTGATTTGAAAGACACCTGCTGATATTGTAATTTACTACATTGTATTTATTTTTAGTATTTCCTAATGTGTATTTCATGTGTTCATATCTGCCTCTTTTGAAGGATTTGTTCTTTTACCTCTTACCATAACATCTGTCCATATGCAATTTTCAAATTATACTCAGTAACTGCTTTGACATTGTTTTCTGTGTTGTGTGGAGTATCAATAAGAGAATATCTTTAGAGGCACCTTATCTTTGGGGCAGTGGTATTCCACTTAAATTGTAGTGCTATACCATTGTGATTGGGGAAGACCTGTAGTAGATCATCTTCAAAGGAGGTTGAAGAAAGTCTGGAAAACTATAGAAAATGGTATTAAACTTTACTCTGGAGTCAGATGCTACAGGCACATGCATTTGTTGTCACAGTGGAAATACTTTTTTTTCCTCATTTTGTATCACGGAGTGAGCCATTCTTTTTCTTGTTTGGTAGAGGCAGGGTAAACTTGTGTTTTGCCATGCTGAAGTCTTTCTGTGAAAGACTGCCACAGGCAATCATAATTTTCCTTTTCTACATGGAACTTTTCACCAGTTTTCGTGATAATGACAAGATAATGAGAGAAATCCCAATAACAACTTAAAGCTGAACAAATTACACTTTAAGTGTATTTTATATATAAATATGTATGTATGTGTAAAAATAGACAATTGCTTACATTTTATGTATATCTCTGAGGAAGTCTGTTGATTAATCTGTATTTGGTGATGCCCTGTTTTTTTTATACATCTAATGAATGTTTTTACAAATGACTGAAGACATTGTAAGATAGAAAAATAAAAAACAACGTATAAATCTTTGACAAAGAGCCAATAATAAAATGAAATGTATATTGATGTAATAGTCTGTCGTTTCTGTTAACATAATTTTTTTTGACATAAAAGTAGTTTGACGTTTGTAAATGGATTCTGCGCAATATATCACAAATACTACAGCAATCGCTGTTAGTGTTGTTACCCTTTTATTACTACATTGCCCCTGTTCAACCTGAAGCTGTAACAGAGGAGCATCCACCGCGGCAGCGCACGTCACGTGACCACCTTGTCTGCTTCTGACCGAGTGAAGCGTGTTGGCAGGTAACAAAAACACATATTTATCAGGTTTTATACGTTTCATTTCTGTGTGTTGCTAATTTTATGTCGTGGGGTAGACTGGACTCGTGATCTCCAATTTTATTATATAATTGACTAAGGGCTCGTAGGGATGTCTATGGCCGTTTTTCTGTTGTGTTTCCCGGCGAGAAATGTCGGAATGGGATTGTGCTTCGCTGCCAGGCCTTTTCCTAGAGTTGGTACATCATTGTTGTAGTTAGCTGGCTAGATTTTCTCAAGGTGTACTAAACGGGAACGATGTATTATTTCAGGATGTGTAGATACGTTAAATATTTTATTGAGTCAATGCGACGATGATTGGATATTAACCTGGTGCTTATTAGGATAATTTAGCATCGTTAGCTTCCTACAAACTCTATTTGTTCTGTTAGTGTTAGCATGTTGTGAATATTTGGCTAACTCCTACTAGCGAGGACAAAGGGCTACCAAGTCTGCCTTTGTTGTAGCCATAAGGACGCCACACTGGTTAATTTTTGCCGTTAAAGAGATACAACTAAACAATAAAGAATAATGCCTTTGCAAGACAATAATAGGAACAACCAATGGTTAGCATTAGCTTCCCTACAACCCACGTCATAGTCCTTGTCATTACAATTCAATACCTATTTTAAAAATCTATAACTTTACTTATTAGAATAGCAGGAAGCGCAAATTGCTGTTTTAAGACCCAAACCAAAATTATATCTACCTAGAGGTAGCTGTGTTATTCGTATGTTATTGTCAGTGTACAATAGCACCAATGCTCAAAATAATTAGCATAAACTGTAAAGAGTTTTTTGTATTATTTTTTTTTATTTATTTTTGTTAAAGGTTTTTGTTTCAAAATATCGCCGTTGTTTTAGGTTTACGTTTAATTTAAAGTATTTTTTTCTTAAAAAAATCGGCTGATGCGTTCTTTTGCCTTAGCTTTGTTCAACCCAGCAGCCAATTGCGTCAGTGCATTTTGCAACGTCACTCAGACACAGTAAACGGGACTGCCATTGTTCCTATATAAAAAAATGGGTCAGTGGACATTTCAGTTTATGATTTAGTAATTACAATGTCATTAATAGTGGTCACACATTTAACTTAACATCACTTGAATGTATTCTTTTCTTTCTTTTTTTCTCTTTTTGACCAAATTAATTAAACTTAACCAAAGCTCAATTCTGGATTTTGGCACACATTTGCTGCTATTGACAGAGTGTTAACTTTTATTGGATTCAAAGAGCATACACATTACACACTTGACTCGCTGCTAATCTACTGGACCTGATTACTGTGTCTGTGATTAATGCTAATTGGTAATAACACAAATGCTGTAGCAAACAAAAATTATATTTCAACATTTTGCAGGCCAATTTTAAGGAAACATCTGTGTGTGATATACTTTGTTGAGTGTTTTATAAGCATCAGCTGTTAGTGAAGATACTGTGGTATGTTATTGTTGTAAGAGGACACTGGGTCACTCTCCCTGCTTGGCCCAGATTCTTTGTAAAGCCATTGCACCACCAGGCTAACTCAGTCTTACAGTTTTTTATCATTATGCAGTATGTCATTCTTGAACGTTATTACCGTTTTTGTACCTCTCTTTTTAATATTCTTAGACATTTTCATTGAATGATAAATGTTTAGAAACTGTCATCCAGAATTTAAGATAAGATGAACTTTATTAATCGACAAGGTAAGATAATAACTTGTCTTTTGTTTCTTGCCAGATTTTTGTATTTTGTACATACAGAGTTTTGTAAATACTGTATATGATGACCTCTCTGGGCAGCGAAAAAGCCCGGGGTCCTCGTGAAAAATCGCTGCCCGCTACTGCTCACACATCACAACCGCAGAAACAGATACAGGTAAGTAAGCCACGTACTCACAGTCAGTTTGTTCATTTAATCTATAGTCTTAATCAGGGCCTAGTTGTGCTGCTCTTCTGACAATACAGACTTTTTAACCTGCTACTTTGGCAGGCTACAGCTGAACAGATTCGGCTGGCCCAGATGATCTATGACAAGAATGATGCTGACTTTGAGGACAAAGTCAACCAGGTGAGAAACACAGAACAATTTTTGTCTACTCAGTAGAAGCTGGATCTGTCTAAATTAAAAAAAAAGAAAAGTTTTTTTTATTTTAATACAATTACATTATTGCTCAGTTTAAAACAAATGCCTTTTGTGTGTGCTGTTGCTTGCTGCAGTTGATGGAGGTGACTGGAAAAAACCAGGATGAGTGTATGGTAGCGCTCCATGATTGCAATGAGGACGTTAGCAGAGCCATCAACTTCCTCCTGGAGAGCACCTCAGATATGGTAGAGGCTTTGTTTAAATTCTAATATATATATATATTTAAACAGACTTAAAATCACCACTGTCAAAGTGTACATGGTTAGATGGGATTTTTATTTCAACTGAAATTGCTGCACTATTAGACATCCATAAATGTATAAATATGCTACAAACTCCACATAAATCCAAAACTACGCTGACAGTATTTCAATAGATGAACTGCTATTTTAGCCCTTTTGTTTGTCATTTGTTGTTTTGTTTTTTTGCTTGTCGCACTATTGTGCACATTTGCCTGCCAAAATGTCGAAAAGTTGTTTATTCTGCCTGTGCTGTGAATATAAGCCAGAGTAAAAGTATTTGTTAGTTGATTTTGTTAAGCAAAAATAATTATTTTTATATTACTGTCTTGCTTTTATCTTGTTAAATGGTATTAATTCTGTGCTGTTTAATGCTCATTAAACAGCATTGTTTTGTTTTGTCTTAAGACTTCATGGGAAACAGTGGGGAAGAAGAAGCCCTTGGTGAAGGAGGGTCCATCAGAAAGCAAGGAGAACAAAGAAAACAGAGAGAAAAAAGGAGAGAGAGAGACTAGCAAGGGCCGACCAGCTGCCATTCGCAAGGGTAAAGGAGCCAGTCGAAACCGTCAGGGTATGGCATCAGACAGGGCTGTTATATTTTTGCAAACCAAGTTTAGAGCTGATCTTTTTTTTTTTATTCACATTTCTATTGCTTGAACGTTAACAGCGCGACAAGAGGAAAATGGTATGGAGGTAACACAGGGGGACAAGAGTTCAGAGCGTAGTCGGAGGGTTAAAGGTGGACGAGGTGAGCCCAAAAAAAAAAAAAAGAGAAAACCTTTCAGTATGTTCAGGCTTTAGATGTTAATGTGCATGAACATTTTTGTAGGATCTGGAGGTCGAGGCAGAGGCAGAGCGCCAGCAGGGAGCAGGTTCTCTGCCCAGGGAATGGGGTATGCATAACACGGATAATACTAAGATTCAACTGTCTATTTCAATATTACAACATTTTTAAATCTTAGACCAAGTATAACCCAGAACCTTACTTTCCTGTTGTTTTTATTGACACAAAGAAATAAGGATGACACAGCCGCATATTATCAGATGCCAGACAACTAACTGTAGGCAATATCCCAACGGATACAGTTCATAATGTTTATGGAGTGAATGACTATTCTACCCCATTTAATGCTACGTAACGAATGTATACCTATTAAATTAAAAAAGACGGGTGCTTTTGTAAACTCGTATGGGATTATAACCAATCAATAAATAGTTTATGTATGTTGTTGTTAATAATATTATGTATATAAGTTGTGGTGTACATTTGTGCTTGCTTATACTAGTTTTCATGGGCAGTGGACTTGGTGAAATATCTGTGGCTCTAGCTGCATTTTGTGAATAGAAGAAGAGGGGTTATTCATTCTGTTTTATGTCAAAAAACATTCAAATAAATACAAGGCTATTATTTTTGTTTTTATCATTTTTGTGCTTCATATTTTGAGGTAAAAAGGTTACGTAGTGTTTTTTTTTTCTCAGGCCTTTACATATACGTTCATTAATTGACTAAATTGATTTATTTTTTAAAATTGTTTTTCTTTTTGTTTATTCTTAAACTAGGACGTTCAATCCTGCTGACTACACCTCAGAAGCTGGGACAGGGACCTCACAAACAGAAGTGTGGGACACCGGGGCCAACAACAGTAACACAGATGGGACAGGTAAATCCTACAAAGTGCTCCTGCCTGTCTCTAGACTAGATTAAGCAAAGACTGGTTAAGAATGAGTTAAAATGGAAAATATGACCCCTACACTACAGTTGTCTATTCCAGACAGTCACTAAATAAAAAAACATCTTGTATATTTAAACTCATGTTTGGTTTTGCTTTAGTTGCCTGGAGAAATACCTTGGAAGACTGGGCAGCTGAGGACTGGAGTGAAGATGTCAGTGTAAGTTTTACAACATAATGGGAAAACCAAGTTACAACACAGTAATTATTATTATTATTTTTTTAATGCCATATTTTTCTTGTTGTGTTCACGTAGCTTTCTGAGACAAAAGTTTTTACCTCCTCATGTGCACCACCTGCTGAGAACCACATCACTCCTGGGCAAAGGTTAATATAATTAACTATATATCAGTTTCAGTGACTTATTTTAAAATTGTTACTTACATTAACTTTGTGTTAGTCTGGACCTTGCCTCACTGCTGCAAAAGCCTGTGGTTGAAAGAAGAGAACCACCATCCTCTTCTTCCTCTCAAAGTCTGGTGTTCACCAACTCTCACCACCATCAACCACCTCAACAGCAGCAGCCTTTGCCCAGCCGTGGCACCACTGGAAGTACAAGCTACGCTCATGCTGCTCTGGTAGAATCAACGTCTTCATATGCCAAAATTTCCCACTTAAACAAGTCGGATTGTTGACTGTGTTTCTGTCTTTGCAAGTCGTCAGTCCTGGGAGCTGGATTTGGAGACTTGGGTCAGGCCAAGAGGACTCAGCCCAGTCCTGGAGCTCAGATAATGGAGCAGTTGAAGGGTCCTGGCTTGGGTCAGCTGCCCTCTTCCCAGGCCGCCCCTCCTGGAAACATCCAAGGAAGCAACACCTCTATGGGCCGACTGCCAAGCCTGGGCGGATCTGTACCTCCACAGTCATCCTCCAACTGGGACATGAAAGCTTCAGAGTCCAACACCTCCTCACTCTCTTCACAATTCAGTCGTAAGTGTTTAATTAACATTTTGCTAGAAATGGCTGTCATGCTGCTTTGTGTAAAGAACCAACAACTGAGTCAGTTTATTGTTGTTTGACCCTGCAGGTGAGTTTGGCCTACAACCAGAGCCTTCTCTTGTGCTGAGTCAGCTGGTGCAGAGGCACACTGTCCCTTCTTTGCCCCTGGTGCGCCAACCCAGCCCTCCATCGCAACAATTAGCCCCTAGTTCTGCCTCGTCTGTTCCTCTGCATCCCAGCACGGCAACACAGGCAGGGCCAGTCATGGCAGCTGCTGGTACCAAACCTTCTGCCCCCGGTGCAGGACTGGATCCTCAGGGAAGCAGTATGCCTCAGCAGCAACGAGTACAGCTCAAAGGACAGAAACGAAGGATACCTCCAACGTCCAAAGTAAGGATTCATGCCGATGGCCTAATTGTCCTCATTGTTAAATTTTTATAAACACTGGTTGTTGACTTCATAGTAATTTAAGTGAACTGGTCCTTTTGTCCTGGCAGATTCCCTCCACAGCAGTAGAGATGCCCGGCTCAGCAGACATCCCGGGCTTAAACCTGCAGTTTGGGGCATTGGACTTTGGTTCGGAGTCAGCGTTACCTGAGTTTGGTGTTGTAGACAACTGCGAGTACAGCCTCTCGGGAGTCTACCCAAACCACCTCGACAGCACTCCCTGCTCCAGGACCAGGCACGCAGAACCAGACCAGCCTGTACTCCAAACCTCTCAGGTACTGTAACACTTAATTGCTTTACGCTGTAGGGTTGTTTTTATTTTTAATACAAAGTTGTGGCTAAAGACTGGTCCATTCTGTTGTATTTTGCAGTGAGTCATTGAGCAGCTCTCTGTCCGTTGCCCTCCCTTTGCCCCTCTCCTCGTCTGAGCCAGTGTATCATTCTTCGTCGGTGGCATTGCCAAGTCTCACCTCTTCCTCATTAGGGTCAAATAGCTCTGCCAATCCTTCCTCTTCGGTCAGCTCTCCCAGCACCTCTTCCTCTGTGCCCTCCTCGTCTCCGTTTTCGTCAGTGGGAGGGAGTTATGATGGGACCATGCCCCCTCACTCGCGATTGGCCTTTTCCCAAAACAAAGAGGTCACAGTGTCTGTCATGGTAAATGTAATCACTGATCTTTTTGTTATTCATAGGATTCAATGTGTGTTAATATGTTGTGTGTATATCAAAATCGTTGCTGCTCTTTTTTTCCTCCATATCAGAATGGCCTCAATGGTGTAAGGACATCTACTGCTTTAGACAGTAAGCAAGCTTGCATTACTGTCTAGATTATAAACTGTTTAAATAAAAGATCTACAGTTGCTTGTGTATGTTAATATTTACATCTTTCTTCTCTTAAGCTTCCTCTGCGTCGTCCACGCCAAAGCCAGACTCTCCGGCTCTAAACATTTGTACGAACAATGTCACAGCATCTTCCTCCCACTTGCCCTCCACTTTATCCACACACAGCTCCACTGCGCTCTCTAACCTCTCACAGGACCTGCCCTCAGCCAGCCAGCTCACAACGCTCAACAGGTGAGGTTTAAAAAGATGTAGACATGTAATTACCTCTTCAGTATCTGTTAAAAATAAACTCATCATGCTGCTCTTTTACAGCCACGCCAGCAGTCATCCCTCAGTCTCAGCACTGGGCTCAAACTCCCACACTGTAAGGATAATTATACTTTTTTCAGCATATTTACACACCTACACACACACACACACACACACATGGAATAGTTATTGCTATAAAATTGTGGGTTTTTTTATATTTGAAATGTATACAATATGTTACACAGAGTAATACACAAGTCACCGTAATTGTGTGTGTATGTATATATATATATATATATATATATATATATATATAACACAAACTCAAAATTTACAAATAAACATTTCTGAAATTTCAAAAATAAAAACTATATGTCACCAATATAGCCATCCTTCTTTTTGATAACAGTCACAAGCCTTCCATTCACGGAGTTAGTTAGTTTCTTAAACTGGTCAGAATCATCTTTTTGTGCAGCCGCAACTACAGCCTCCCAGACACTGTTCAGAGAGGTGTACTGTTTACCTTCACTGTAAATGTCCTGTTCAAGAAGAGCTCAAACGTTCTCAATAGGGCTTAAGTCAGGTGAAGGCAGGGCTGGACTGGGACAAAAAAAAGGCCCTGGCATTTTTGCTCAGACCGACCACAATCTTCAGACACAACCAACTAGTACACCATCCTTGCGGTCCCTGTAGATATGCATATCTACTGTTGGCCCATTTTCCAAAACCCCTACAAAGCTGAGAACTAAGTGCCGTGGACCAGTGGACCAGTGCAAGTGGCCCAGTGTACTCACTCTCTCCTGACAGACTCCCTGGTGATCAAAGGTTCCTCCCTGTCTCTCTCCTCCACTGCTAACTCAACCTGGCTTGACTATACATAAGGACAGAGAGAGAGAAATTATTTGGAAGAGTTATTAAAAGTACACTTAGTAAGGATCCATTTTGGTTATATAGTCCTGTATTCTTGAAGAGCAGGATTTCTAGATGGACAAAGTGCTCCATGTTATAAAAGCTAGTTAACCCTTTAGAACCCAATAAAATGTGGATGTAGAATACTGCTAATTCTAAAAATAAAAGTTTTTTTTTTTTTCAATGAACCGGACAGCAGAAAAACTAGTTTACAATTGCAAGTATAGGCTACTTTGTTTTAAAGAGCACAAACCCCTCTTTAATATGACACCAAACAAGATTTACCTCTCATTGTTGAGATACTCCCCTAAAAAAAGAAAACCAACCTATACTACCAAATTACTCACACAAAACGTCCTAAAAATATATGATATTCATATTATTCACTCACCGTAAATATTGCATATTAATGATGTTGGAAATTCATTAGAAACATGAGCAAATATCTACTTCGTTGAATATACAGCTAAACAAAAATATACAGCTTTCAAAATGCAAGGCGGGTTTTAATCCCCAAATAGCAACTGCGGTCAAGCCATCCCCGTTTCGCAAAACACCAGTCAAGCCAGCCCGTCTTTATTTCGAGTGCTCCGTATTAGCTGTTTTACGGTAATGCAAGGAAACAGCGCCTAGACGTCCTCCAAAACTGATGAATGTTCGTTTTTTACATTTTCAACTCTCAATAGCTGCGTCTGTTTTGAAAGTTAATATTCAGTTTTTTACCATAAATATATATTATTCACACACTCAATAATCAATTCAGTTTTGAAACTTTATCTTTTAAGTTTTTCTAGAGAAGGGCAGACGGCCATTATGAGTATTAAAGGGTTAACATTAGAACAGTCAGCCAAAGTTGCAATTGAATAAGTTAACTCTGCTAACCTAGCTTATGCTGCGTTATTTGACTTTAGCTGACTGAGTGGCTAGTGCAGTGGGTGACAATCTGACAGACTATATAATGGCAACAACGATGTAGCTAACATGCTTACCGTTTCAATTACACTCTCCATGTTTCTGCAAAATGTCGTCAGGTACTGTAGGCTTGGATACTGAAGCTATAGCACTAAACATGTCTGTTATTTTTGCACATGTTGAGGCATCAACCTCTAGCATTTTTATTTTTTTGGCCCGCAACTTCTCCGCACCCCCCTTGCACTTTTGTTTCTCCATCCTAAATCCACAAATTTCTGGCTCTGAGCCACTAACTGCATCTGACACAAGAAACAGAGGAGGAGGGGTGGAGCCTGTTAAGAGATGATTGGGCCAGCCCAGTGTCAGTATGAAAAATGAACCAATGGGCCGCTGTCCCTGCTTTATGGGCCGGTCATTGGCCAATTAAAAAAAAAAAAATTCATATTATATGGACCGGCCCCCAAGTGCGTCGGCCCACCGGGCATTTGCCCGGTATGCCAGATTACCAGTCCAGCCCTGGGTGAAGGCGACCTTGTTGACTATTTGCTACAAAACGTTCGATGGTGCTGTGATCACGCCCCAATATCTTAGATATTTTAAGAGTGCTGCATCCCTGTGAAAGACTTTTTACAATTTTTGACTTTTCTGAGTCAGTTAAATTTCTTTTTTGGCCCATTTTTCCTGAGGAGAAGAATCTGCCTAATACTTATGCACACCTTGATATAGGGTGTTGATTTCCTTAGGCCACACCCTCCCTCGTTACACAAATACACACCTGATATGCATTAAATCCAGCTTGGAGTTGGAAATTATGGATAAAATGATGATATTGTCAAAATAATCACTTGCCTTATAATTGTGCACACAGTGTGTGTGTGTGTGTGTGTGTGTGTGTGTGTGTGTGTGTGTGTGTGTGTGTGTGTGTGTGTGTGTGTGTGTGTGTGTGTGTGTGTGTGTGTGTGTGTGTGTGTGTGAGAGAGAGAGAGAGAGTGTGAGAGTGTGTGTGTGTGTGTGTGTGTGTGTGTGTGTGTGTGAGAGAGAGAGAGTGTGAGTGTGTGTGTGTGTGTGTGTGTGTGTGAGAGACATGTCTTCCTAAACAGTTGTCCACATTTTTATCTTTCCAGTACACCAGTGTTGAGAGCAGTGTAAACTCCCTTGCTCCCTCATCTGGCCCATTTGTATCCTCACAAGCCCCATCACTGCACTCAACCCACAACAGCAGCAATAGTAGCAGCAGCATCAGCCACCTGGTCAGCATGCCCAATATGGGCAACAGCATGAGCAGCACTGTCAGTGGTATTGCTGGTACATGTGGACTACACTCTGCTGTTACGGCCCAGACCAGCACAATGCTGGGACTTGGCTCCAATGGAGCTACTGCCACGTCCAACCTCTCTGCACCTAGGACCACACCCCTACTCTCCTCCTCCACTGGTAAACTGTTTTTGTTGAACAATAAAAGCTACATCCAAATCAAATATGTATATTAAATGTCTTGAACTCAATCATAAACTCTCAAAGTGTAAAAGTTATTTTTGTTCTTCTTCTGCCAGGTAAAGCTCCTCCTAACCTGTCGCAGGGGGTGCCACCTCTATTGCCCAATCAGTATATCATGGGCCCAGGGGGGCTACTGCCAGCATACCCAGTAAGCAGCCCTCTAAATCTATTAGAGCTATTATTTTATAATAAATGTCAGCTTTACACTTTCAAAAGTGCTGAAAATCCAACCCTCTTCCACAAAGTCACTAAGTAAATTGACCGTGCCCTTTAGACTTAATAGTTGAGCAGTATTTAGTTGCACTGAACTTCTGCATCTGACCAAACCTGCAATTTGTTTATCACAGCAGATTTATGGCTACGAGGACCTCCATATGCTCCAGTCCAGACTGCCAATGGTAAATCTCTGGCATTAATTTTCAATGTCTCCGACCTGATGATTGAGTGTGCTGACCTCTCTTGTGTGTTCAGCCTTCGTTGCAGGATTACTATGGAATTACATTTCCTGGCCCCACAGCAACTCTCTCTGGCAGAGACGGAAGCCTAACCAACAACCCCTACTCAGGTAAAGCAACTTTTTCTACTGGGACTAAGGCTGTGTCCAAATCAACACACTAATCACTTTATAGTGCTATTTTGTAGTGGTGTCCGAATGTCTAAAGACTGAAATGTAGTTCACTCAAAGTTTCCCACAATGCATTAGTAAAAGTAGTGAGCAGCGATGGTCGCTAGATGGTCAAATTAGACCATAATGCTTTGCGTAAATGTGTCTTTAAACTAGGGATGCACCGAAATGAAATTCTTGGCCGAAGCCGAATAATAATGAAATGCTTGGCCGAAGGCCGAATACGAATGCGGTGTTTCACATTTTTCCATTTATTTTGACAATTTTTTCAACATCACAATAATTAAATAGTAAAAATTTGCTTTTTACTATTTTGTGTTGCTTTTCAGATAAAAAAAATCAAATAACAAAAATACAATTTCAAAATATTTAACTAACAATGAGCAATACATTTGTCATGGTATTTATTAATCTTCCTTAATTTAAGATAATAAAAAAATATTTAGTTCATGTTAGTATGAGTGCATTCACAATTTTAACAAATAGGCCTACCACTTTTGATACTTTTAAATTCAAAAATTACAAATGTGATACTTAATTTTAATACTGTATTAGTAAATGTTAACATTAAGATTAATAAATGCTGTTAATAAGGGGTTTTCATTGTTAGTTAATGTTAAAAATAGAAATTACTTATAAAGTGTTACCATAATCCAAAATATAAATAAAATCTTACCAGTCAGACAGCGAGACTGTGCGCGGCTAATCTGTAGTACGAGCCCGTTTACTCTCTGCGCTGTTTTCATCTCCTGGCTGTGCATCACCTGACCGTCTCCATTACCCAGCAGCTTTCCCAAATCCAACTCGGCCTGGATCATTTCTCGTGTGCGCATCTTTCTCCCCACATCCAAGTAATAATCTTTATATCGTGGATCAAGCACAGTAGCGATGCTGTACAGGGGTTCTGAGTCCGCCTGTCTAAATCATGTGCTGACAGCTTCTAAGACCGCACGTTCAGTTGTTTTAACTCCGTGGTCTGTTTCACTTTCGTTTTTGCAGATGTCTGGACAATTCAGCAGAACAGTGTCTGCAAACGGCCGTTTTTGCCTCTTTCTCCGACACCTTAAAGTGCTTCCACACGGCTGACATGTTTGCTGCATAAAGCCCGCGCCTCTCACTCCGCGCGGGTAATTTGATTGCGTCATTAAAAAACGTCATTATTCGGCAAAATTTATTCGGCCTTTTTACTTATTCGGCCGAACGCCGAAAGTGCTTTTTTTGGCTATTTTCGGCCGAATAATTTCGGTGGCCGAACATTCGGTGCATCCCTACTTTAAACAGGTTTGAATGAAACGAGTTAAAGACACAAGTTTAAAGTTTTGTGGAAATGTAATCTGTCGTAAATTGTAAAATCACTAACGTTAACTCACCTTAAATCATACAGACGGACATATGAGAGATTCCCTCTTGAGGCATAAAAGAGTTGCAATAATCCAATCAGTTTTGCTTGTTTAACAATAGTTAATAATTAAACACATAAGCTTATTTATATTAATACTTGTATCATAAAGTGTTTTTATTTTATTTTATTTAAATCTATTATCAGCAGAGTTTTTTTAAACATGTACGCCAGAGTCATGTGACTAATGGCAACAGAAAAACAGGCACCTAGTGTCCAAAACCGTTCATTAATTGAGTGCACTATATAGTCATCTATGTAGTGCTGGACTATCTAGTGCAGGGGTGGGCCAACACAGGGAACTCACTTATGCTCAATAAAAACATGTTTCTTTTGCCCCTACAGTAAGGGTATTTACCATTTGGACCATGTCGTAGTGTAATCAACTAATTGCTGCAAAATATTGAAGGAAAAGGAAAAATAAATGCAGTGTTTAATCATCAATAAAATATTGTATGCTCGGTGGGCCACATTGAACAGCCCAACGGGCCGCATGTGGCCCCCGGGCCTTAGTTTGCCCACCCCTGATCTAGTGGATGAAGGGTTAGGGACTAGGGAGAGCATTCGGACACAGCCTTAGTATCCTGAATGTGTTGTGTCTGATGTGGCATCTTGTCTGTTCAGGCGAGGTCAACAAGTTTGGAAGGAATGACTCCACCTCTCCAGCCCCCCCTACAAGCCTGGCAGCAGCACAGCCTCCTCAGGCCCAGAGCCAAGGACAGAGCCAGGGCCAGCCACAGCCTCCTCAGGCCCAGGCTCAGCCCCAGGGCCAGCCTCAGCATCATAGCAGTCAGCAGGCTTTTCTGCCTCCAGGCTACAGCTACACAGGCCTGCCTTACTATCCCGGTGTGCCCGGCACCGTACCCAGTGCTGCTGCCTTTCAGTACGGCCCAACTATGTTTGTCCCGCCTGGGGCCCCAGGACCAGCCTCAGCGAAGCAGCATAACATGGGGCTCAGTCTGGGAAACCCTTCTGCGAGCCCATTCCAGCAGCAGACCCAGCAGCAACCCAGCGGCTATGGTCAGCACGGCTTCAGCTCAGGTTGGTAACAAGCACATTTCATAAAACTACCTGCAAAAAGTCATTTCAGGGAGGTATCCCGAAGCACCCCCCAAAAAACAGAGGAAGGAGGACAAGGATATGACCAAGGATTTCAACACAGAACATGACTTTACTTGTATACCGAAATACAGCTGAATATAACAGAACAATGAAGTAACTATTTACATAAACACCAAATTATGTTTGACACTTATAAGACAGGGGTACACTTTCGTGTAGTCTGCCGTAAAATGTGTCTTATACTTTTTTTTTTGTGGCACGCTCCTGTTTCTAGATAGACATAACGGATTCATTTGTTTTGGGAGAAGAGATAAAAGCCCACCCTCACCGACAATTGATTGGTTGATTTGCAGAAACAGGCCAATCAGGATGCTCTCTGTCTTACAAGCGCTTCGCACACACAGACACTAGCACACACACGCAAGGTCTCTCGCTCCCTGTCCCTCTCTGCCGTGCACGCGCTACACGATTTGAAACACTCTTGCATGCGCGCTCTTGCTCGCTCGCTCTAGATTCCGGGAGATTTTAACTAATTTGCAGGCATTAGGGAGCCGCTATCAATATACGGTAGACTCCCGCAACTTCCGGGAGACTTGGGATGTCAATGACAATAGCTTTTAAGCTTTGACTAAAGTGCGGCAGTAGCTCATGGTTCCTCCTACATTAGGTTTTTTAGCTCAACTTTCAAAATTTGTATTTAGTGTTATTCTTGTCTGACCAAAATATGTTCAGTATTGTTTAAAATAATAGCAGTACAATGTGACTAAACAGAATAACCCAGGTTTTTAGTATATTTTTTATTGCTAAATGGCAAACAAGTTACCAGTAGGTGCAGTAGATTTTCAGAAAACAAACAAGACCCAGCATTCATGATATGCATGCTCTTAAGGCTGTGCAATTGGGCAATTAGTTGAAAGGGGTGTGTTAAAAAAATAGCAGTGTCTGCCGTTAACTGTACAAACTCAAAACTAACTTGTACAAACGTTTTTGTTTCTAGGATTTAGCAATCCTGTGAATCACTAAACTAATATTTAGTTGTATGACCACAATTTTTAAAACTGCTTCACATCTGTGTGGCACCAACTTGTGGCACCTCTCCGCTGTTATTCCACTCCATGATTCTTTAACAACATTCCACAATTCATTTACATTTCTTTGTTTTGCTTCAGAAACAGCTTCTCATTTGGATTAAGGTCCGGGGATTGGGCTGGCCACTTCATAACATTAATTTTGTTGGTTTGGAACCAAGACTTTGCTTGTTTACTCGTGTGTTTGGGGTCATTGTGCTTTTTGTACCTTGTGTTGTTAAAATTGCTTCCATTGTTATCCTCACTTGTAAGTCGCTTTGGATAAAAGCGTCTGCTAAATGACTAAATGTAAATGTAAATGTCATTGTCTTGTTGAAACAAACATTTCAAGGGCATGTCCTCTTCAGCATAAGGCAACATGAACTCTTCAAGTATTTTGACAAATGCAAACTGATCCATGATCCCTGGCGAGAGAAGCACTGGATTATGGCACTATTTAAGATTTAAGAACTATGTGTTTGTGAACAGTTATAGAATATTAACACCCTGATGTCTCATTGTTGTGTGAGTATGTAGTAATTATAATTGTCCTGCTCAGGTTATGAAGAGCTGACAGCGGGGCCAGCGGGAGTAGACTACACTAAAGGTTACAACTCTAACTCACAGGCACAAGTCAAATCTGGTGCTGGGCCTGGCAAAGGCAAGGACTGTCATTTACTTTTACATACTATTATTATCCTTTTGCAAAGGCGGTTGGAAAAATTGTTGTTAATGTGCTTCCAGGGGTCTCAGTAACGTCCAGTAACTCTGGTGTGCCAGACATCAGTGGAAGTGTTTACAATAAGACACAGGTGAGGCTGCAACACCCAAATGCCATTGCATTATTTGTAGTGTTTATATTTTGATTTGGCTAAATTGTACCTTACTGTTGCAGTCTTTCGATAAGCAGGGTTTCCATGCAGGGACCCCTCCTCCCTTCAGCCTGCCGTCAGCATTGGGGGGTCCAGGGCCTCTGAATCCTGGAGCAGCTCCTGGAGGTTATGCACCAGCCCCATTCCTCCATATCCTGCCTCACCAGCAACCTCACTCCCAGCTGCTGCACCACCATCTTGCTCAGGATGGACAGGTAACCCAATTCTAACAGCTTTTTACCTTTACATTTGTGTAGCTCTAGCGTCTGTAAAGGTTTTTTTTTTTTTTTTTTAAACACGTTTGCAATTACGACTCAACAAATCAGCTCTACCACACAATGGTGTGTGGATTGGTAACAAATGTTTATTTAATGCATGAGTAATCAGCTTTTTGTTGCATGTTGACTGACTGGTGGAGTTTGTGTTGTGTATTCAGGGTGGTCCCACCCAACGAGGCCAGACCAGCAGCCTGCAGCAGAAGAGCCAAGTCAACAAGCCGAGCTACAGCAGCTCTCCCTACTGGGCCAACTGAGGTGACAGTGTGTGAATGGACAGACCAACACACCACACTTCCACATCTGACTGAGGTGATGAGCGTAGAGGAATGCACCATTTTGTGACAGATGCTAAACACACACTACCACCCCACCCCTTTTACTCTGTATATCCCCTTTTCAAATTTATGGCTGTTGTATGTAAAATATATTTATGTATGTATTTATACAGTATATATGTATTGGTAGGATATGAAATGTGGTTTTCTGCATTTTGTTTTTACTTTGAAGGACATTTTATTTCAAAAATGTGGAAAGATGAGAATGCTAAATCATGGACATGAAGTTGAATATACTTGAACACAAGCATCTTGTGATGTGGATTTTTTTGTAAGCATACATGAACTGAGAATGATGTATATAGATGCTACACATCATTTTCACGGCAAAGGCCTTTATTTTAGAAGAAATGTTTTTGTAACTTTGGTCTCCCGCATTTGTGAATCCTTAATATGGAGGGTGACTTGAGTTGAATGGCTTGACTTTTCTTTCTGCCCTTTTTTCTTCCATTTGTCTCTCATTCCTCAGTTACTAGTGGCTAGTAAGACTGGCCAGGTCTTGGATTTTATGTCATTTTAACATTGGTTTAATCCTTGTTGTCCAAATTAAACTATGAACAGTTTCTGGTCTTTGTTTTGGAAAATAGCCTGCCCATATACACTTAATTCTAGGAATGTCAGCTTAGCACAGCCAGCGGTTTTTAAAAATATTTCGGTCCAGACTAGTCTTTGTTTTGCCATCTGTGCTGTACTGATGTTTGATGGCCTTAAAACTTGGACAAAAGGCACAAACTCATTGAAAAGTATGCGTTTATAATTAATACCTGTGCATGTGTAGCTGCTAGCACTCTCCTCAATATTGACTGTCATAAGTCACACAAGTTGACAAAGATTTAATGAGTATTTACAAGTAAATTGAATAAAAGGCACAAATATTTTGCTGCAGTTCAACCTTATCAGATTTTAAACTTCAACATAAAGTTCCATACACAACTAGCTTTTCAAAAGAACAAAAATATATATAAAAAAATGTACATAAGATAAGTCTTTCAGCACTACTCTGTAGATTTTTTCTTTTTCTTCTTTTTCTTTTCAGAGACTGGGGCCTCATCCTCAGGCTCCACATCTGCCTTTTGCTTCTTTTTCTTTACTGGAGTTTCTGCTTCTTCGGCTACATTGTCAGTTACAGCCGCCTCCTCTGCTTCAGCCTTGCGTTTCTTTTTCTTCTTTGCTGGAGTATCTTCGGCTCCATTTTCATCAGCGGGTGCCTCTTCTGCAACATCCTCAGCACGTTTCTTCTTTTTCTTCAGTAAGGTAGCGTCTGTTTCACCATTTTCCATCTTAGAAGGTAAAAGGATAAAAATATTACCGCAAGAGTATATATTCCACTAACTTTAAATAATCCGAGCCATGTTGGATAGACATTTGAGATGTCTGACTCACTTCAGTGACCATATCCACCGTTTTGGATTAGCCAATGGTTCGGAGTCAGTTTGCTGTAGCATGTCGTACACTGAGATAGGGCCACAAAGCTGGGCCTAACCTCAAATCTAAACATGCATTGAAAATCTAGTCAGGACTCACCTCAGTGTCACCATTTGTTCCAATTTCCTCTTGCAACTTCTTTTCACGCTTCTTTCGTTTCTTTTCCTTTTTCTCCAATTTTCGCTTTATTTCTGCAGCTACTTCACCAGCCTAAAAAGAAACAAACGTGTAGAAACGTCATTAAAAAATAAAATACTAGAACACCAGTACATCTTTTCAAAGCACTAAGTGCTGCATCAGGCTCATTAAATCAGTGTTTACCCTCATTATAAGTCAGGAGAGACGTGTCATCATTCACAGCATTAATTAGACTTTATATCAATTCACTATTTAGCATTAACTGAACGCACCTCTTTAACAGCTTCTTTCATGACATCCACATTCTTCCGCGGCATTTCACCGGACTCATAGAATGACAAGCGCTCTTCTACCTGTCCGCGCAGCTTGTCACCGAACACACTTGTTGGGACCTCTGCAAGACCAATAGTGAATTAGACGTGTAGTCACAATTTAAGTTAATTTGACAGTTTAGTGGCTTTGCTCAGAAAATATCTTTCAACATCAACCCTGAAGGATGAATACTGTTGACGAAAAATTTGAGCATCATTGCAAATTCAGCCACAAGAAATCCACCTATTCAATAATGTTTGATCACACACCTGAGAAGCAGTCAATGCGGGAGGCAATGGTGCACTTGTTTGCTAGATATCTGGAAATGCGACCTTTGTTTTTGGCAGCAGCACGTCCAATGAAAGTTGAATGGAAGATTAGGCCATACTTGGGAGTGTTGCCACGAGTCTTGAGCGCTCTGAGGGAAGAAAGCTCTCACATTTAAATAATGAAGACTACTTACAAATAAATAGTAAGGCATTACAAAACAAGATTTCCACTTGGAGGTTAGCTTTTCTAATCACTACCTTATCAATTTGAGTGGCTGCTCAGACTGTGGGGGGTGCATTTGGGGCGAGAGGGATCACTCTGGAACAAACCCAAAGTTCAGTTTACTCCAGTCACCCTGCTCTGCTCCTGCCCAGCCCTGCCATCACAGCAACCACTAGTTCCCCCAGCAGGGAGGGGGTGCCCCAGTACCTGAACAGGGCCTTCTCAGCTCCAAGAATCTGAACGGTGGAGGCAGGGTACTTCGCCAGATTGGTTAGACTGCCGGCATGAGAGATTAGACGAGCTCCCACCTAAAACAAAACAGAACGCTGACCTCTTGTATGACAACAGAACCAGTTGCCAAGCTTGGAGACTAGGGACCATCAGTACCGGAATAAGGTTTTCAACACACAGATTCAGTGGATTGACAGATTTTGGTATGACATCATTGGTCCGAGGTAAAACAAAAAATGTTTTCTACTCACCACTTCTCCAATTAAAGCTGCCAGGTTTGGGGCCACTTGGCCCATTTTGGAGCGCAGATATTCCTGCAGTCCTAGACGATAGGCAGCCAAGGAGACAACACGACTAGAAAACCTCTCAATGTTGATCAGATCAATGGGAGAGATGTCCATTCCTGAGGGGAGTTATGAAGGTTAGCAGGGACTCTATAGTGATGCACGTAAAGTACTGTGTATGATTTGTTTCTCCCGACAGGATCCGCAGTAAGGATTTGTGCCTTCACTACAGGTTTATGAGAGAGCTACTCTGCCCCCCTGTGTTAGTCACCAAGGACATGATTAGTCCAGGGTGGGCAAAAAAGGGGCATATGTACAATTTATTTAGAATCCATGATCCAATAGTCAGCATTTTTTTTTTTTAAAAACAGTGTTGCAACATTAACTGCATTATCTACTGAATTTACCCATTGAGGAACGGGATGCATCCAAGATGGCCTGGGCTTTTGCACTGTCCATTACCACCTCCTCGAGGCTCTCCAGACTCTCTTCTGACAACTCCTTCCTGTTTCCAATAAGCTGAGTCAGCCGGCAATAAGTTGAGTTGTCAGGCACAATTTTAATCAGCTCTGGGAAGTGATATCCATACCACTCTCTGATGAAACAAAAAGAAAAACTATTCAAGCTGTACCATTTGCAAATTGCAAAAGGAAATGTGGTTTAAAATTCTAATATACGGATTCACACAACAGCACATCTCCCATATCAACATGGGGAGAGTACCTGTGCTAAGAGTTGTATGTTCTTCCCGTTTCTATACAGCCAGTATTTAAGTGATGCAACTGTTAAAAAATTAGGAGGATGGTCCTTTTCTATACAAGTACTAGCGCTCCCATCATCTAGCCCCATTATATACACGTGGATGAAATAAGCTCAATAACGTACCGCACACGCATGGAGAACGTGTTTATGTCCTTGTCCAACTGATCCGACAAAGCAATGGACTGAATGATCATGTTGTCTGCCCTGTTCACATTAAACTTGACCTTAGCTCTGGAGTAGCTGTGACCAAGACCCAGCTGAGCCTTAGAGGCAGCCAGAGCAGTGAGGCCCTTCACCAGCGAGTGAAAGTGTAGGCGCACACCTAACAAAAGAGAGACACATGTAAAGGGTTTGAAACCGTGCAGACTGGTGCTAGCAGACACTTTAGTCAGTGGCTGTTCAGATTTTCAGTATAAACCATCACGAGTTTCAGGACAAAGACCACATCACAACATGCCAAAGACCATATACCAATTGTTATTAAAACCATCTTATTTTAATTTGCAATCCTATTGTGGTAGGCAGAAAGCAACAACGTACCTCTAATTATCTCTGCCACAACGCCACTGGTTTGGATGGAAAGACCAAATTCTTCCTGCAGCGCTGCACCAATCTTGGCATCTGAAGTCCCTAACACTGCTTTCTTTTTTCCAGAACGAGGCAGATTTGTCTCCAGGAACAACTTCAGGTCAGCATGCACCACACCTGTGCATGTGTAAAGTAATTTTGTTTAATTTAACAGTAGTAACATAGTCAGTAACACAATCACCAACCCTGCAATAAAACCATTGTGCAATTTGCAGTACAGACTTGAGGCTACTTGACATGATATTATGCATCTAGTTTAAAAGGGATTACATTATAAATGTTGTGGGTTAAGGACATTGTGTATGAATAATTCCCCAACATAAATACAACCCTACAAGTGTTAAAACAAGTGTTATGTTAATGTTTTGACTGCCTTGTGTCTCTGAAGCAGCAATAGCCAACTTCTGAGCCTCTGCCTCAAATGGTTATATAGTGCCACCTACTGGTCTGGCATCCAACACTGCACAAATGAAGTACTGCAAAAAGGGTTTCATATAGTTGTTCAAATGAAGTACTGCAAAAAGGGTTTCATATAGTTGTTCAGAGTTTAAAATGGTTGTCATCACAGTAATTCAGTGGATTGACAGATTATTAAAACATCACCACAACTGGGCTTTATATAAAAGTAAAGCAAACAGAAAATACTCGCCTTCTGAAATGGCGTTCATGTTTTCTAGAGCAGCCTGGGCTGACTTAAAGGGGAAGAAGGCAGCCAGGCTCACCATGCTGTTGAATTTAGCAATGCTGAGGACACTCTCCTCCACCTGAAACAGACAACACTTACAACTGCTGGCCACAAGGACCGGGCCATGAGGTAAAATTGGTACACAAGACAAACCTGAGGGAGCAGCATGCCGATTTCCTCCACCTCTTTGACCGCGAACAGCGCATAACCTGCCGCATGCTCGAACAACACGTGCAACAACACCTAGAGAAATAAAAAAAGTAATAAAAAATAAATGAAAAAGAGGATGAACACGAGCTGGGATTATAGTGCAAACACAACTTCAAATATTGTAACTATAATATATTTGATTCAAATATTAGTTGCATAATTTAGGGTAAATTGCGATTGCACGTTGTAATTAGCAAACAAATTCGCAGATTCTAAACGTTATAAAGTGAAAGATTACTACATCAAGCATGGGTTAACATCGGGAGTGGCTACACGTGGTTACCGCTCTACATTCTCGTCATTACTTCCAAAGTGGAAGAGATAATAAAATGCAATGACATGATGAAGGTGAGCGATTGGGGGATGTTTGGCATAAACTTCACGGTGCAGAACATAGCCATATTCTCATAATTTAACCATTGTCGACACAACTTACCCACGTGTTCAATATGGGCCCATGTGGAACCAACGTAGCACTAGCATCAAGCTAACATTCGCTTACAGAGAGCTACAACTTCTGAAGTAAGCGTTTAATATTGCAAAAACGTAACACCCCGCATCTTAAATAGGGTTATGTATCGGATGCAAGGTATGCAATCACAAATGTATTGGCGGTAACACTTTAATACACAACAAGTTACGTTAGCCTTAGAAGTTGCTAACTTCAACTCCCACAGGCCTTTTAATAGCCAGTATACGTTACAAATCTCTGTGCACGAAAATGGTACGCAAAACAGGAGTCTTAAACTCTTCATTGACTTTGTAACGTCGTTGTTAAACCCAGTGTAACTATATTTTCTTACCATAATTACAACTCTCCGCCACAGCCGCAATGCGTCTGCTCGACTTCGCTCCTTCAACTGGAAGAACCCAAAGCCACGTTTTACGTACAGTCGTGATTCAAACACCGCGATGACACCAATAATCGCGAGACTCAACTGGAAGTCATATCCATGCGTGATCGTCAGCCTAAATAAGGATATCACTATATATTTATGAAATTCATGCACAATATTGAAAATCTTCAGGAAAGTAAAGATGTGAGAACAGTCCCCAAAGTAACATCAAGACATGGAGAGAGTTGCAACATGCACAAGTCCAGAAATTTTTATTTTTTTATTTAACCTTTATTTAACCAGGATAGTCCCACTGAGATTACAAATCTCTTTTGCAGGGGATGGTAAATGGTAAATGGTAAATGGTAATGCATTTATATAGCGCATTTTTGCACCCTTCTCGGGCACCCAAAGCGCTTTACATCATGCTTCCACTCACCCCAATCACACACATTCACACCTGGGGCAGACAGAGATGGGGGCTGCCATACACACGGCGCTCAACCTTCTCCGACCACCACCAAACACACCTCTACTGTCACACACATTCATACACCAGTGCTACGGACACTGGAGGCAAGGGGAGTCCTGGCCCCATGTGTGTTTGGGGCCAGGACTCTAACATTGTTAAGGTTGAGGCTTGTTTTACTTCATCTGGTAATTTCAGTTGGAGAAAACTGCATTTTGCATCCACACATCTGTTCGATGCAGTGACACAGTGAATGGATTGGTCCATTTTCACCTGCTGTGAGTGAAATGTAAATCTGAGTGTCATCTGCATAACTGCAGACAGATCCTTCTTGTGGAACCCCACATGCCATTTGGTCTGATACACAGTTACCAACTGAAACAAAGCACTTCCTGTCTTCAAGATAGGACTGAAACCATTTAAGGGCAGTTTCAAAGATGCCTATCCATTCCTTTAATCTTTGTAAAATGATTCCTTGGTCCACTGTATCAAACACAGCTTTGATTAAAGTGTTCAGAAATACTTTCTAACTACTACTAGAACTAACTACAACAGTACTTTCTAACTGAAGTGTTGTGGCACTTATCCTGATTAAACAAGTGGATGCTTTCAATTAATTAGGCTTTAGATTTAAACACATTTCCTTAATACATGGGTTGGTTCATAAGATGTGCTGTGCTTGAGTGGACTGAACAAGGAGGAAAACAAATCTTTTAGGGTATGAAAAAAAGGTTAAAGTTAAAGCATCTAGACTCAGTTTTCAAGGTGAATATGTTAAGTCTCTAATTCCTAAAGACACTTTATCAATTCTGAGATCAACTGGTAGAGAGCTGAGCTTATATCTCTAGAGGGAGGACACTGCTCTATTCAGGTGCAAAGTCGTTGGTGACACTGTGCACCATAGCACCTGAATGGAGCAGTGTCACTAACAACTCTGCACCTGAATGGAGCAGTGTCACTAACAACTCTGCATCTGAATGGATCACTGTTACTAACCACTCTCATGAGCCTTAACAACTCTCACATCAGGAGTCACACTTCCCTTTCATGGCTGACGACTGTGAGACCAGACTAGCCTGGTCCATCAGGTTTGATTTCAGGGGAAACTCCTCCCTCTAAAGATATTAGCTCAGCTCTCCTACCAGTTGATCTAATTCTCTTGGAATTAGAGACAAAACGTCTTCACCTTGAAAAATGAGTCCAGATGCTTTTACTTTAACCTTTTTTCAAGATGTCCTGGATTACTGAGAACCTTCACAGACTTTTAGGGTATGATAATAAAATGTTCCAAAAAGCTATAAACAAAATGGAAATACGTCAATGGCAATAGCTGCCAACTTCTTAAGAGTGTTCTGTGAATTTTTCACCACCACACAGAAGGGTAATTTTTAAGAAAATACATTTTTTACAGACATTAGGTTTCTATGAAACGAGTGAATGTGGTCTGTGCACAGGTGTAAATTACAAGCACCTCATAAATCAGATTATGGCAGGCATTAACAAATACCTGTTTAGCTACACAACACACATGAAATGATTTAGTTTCTATCTGCTGTTATTTTTTTAAATAAAAAAGTCATGAGAGAACCTTTTAGCAGTTACAGTATTTTATTTATCCCTGAATCCAAATGTTACAACACTGTCACATCAAACAGTTGGCCTTTTTTGCAAAACAGCTACAACTCAGTCTTAGTCATGTATAGATACCAGAGGAATATTAACAAATGTACCACACAGTGTACTTCCCTAATAAAATCTATACTCCTAAATAATAACTGTGTTTCCAGGCGCATTGACAATGGTAATGAGGGTTTGAAGTGGCCTGTTGGAGAGCAGGTGTGAGGGACAACAGTAAAATGCACAAGAGTTAGGAGTGGGCTTCATATAAAGGCTGACCCAGACCAGCAGGCATTCAGACTGGTGGAGCCCAACCCATCCTAAATTACACTTCTACAAGCGACTGACTGAAGCTGACACATCACGTGAGTAACATATGCTGTTGCTTCGTTGTGTTTTAGGCTTGTCTTTACTACTGCTACTACTCTCCTTCAAGACATTTGTGCAGTTTGGTTGGTTCAGTCCCTTATCTCACTGGAGCAGTTTGTTTTCTGTAACTTTTTTATCCTGCTTTCACTATCTAATAGACATTTGTAAACTTCTCCCTTCCAGAACGTCCAGACCCAATTATGTTACACTTACCAAATCTTCACCTTGTGTGCTCTTGTTATTTGTCCTTCATTAATAGAACATCTCAAATGTTTTTTTTATAACTTAGAAAGCAGGATGAGCATTCGTGGAGCAGTGGTTAGTTGTGTGGTGTTAGCGGGCCTTGTAGCCCTCCTGGTAGAGAAGACAGAAGGACACATCACTTTCTTTAGCCCAAGAGAGATGATGCTGATGAAGGTAAGCAGCTTATTTTGATTGGAATGTGTGTTAAAGTAAATCTGTCTGGTAGGCTAAGGATTACTGTGGATTCAATGGAATCACATTATGTTTCTGGTCTGTGCCGTCATAGTTTTTGATAATAATATTGACCTTATTTGCATATGCTGCAGGAACGAGAGGAAAAAAAGGAAATAGAGCCTCAATCTGAGGATGATCAGTTCCAAGATGTCACTATCCAGCAAGTTCCTACAGTTGAACATGGTGTAAATTCTGTGAGTGACATGCACGCAGAACACACACATACATGTGTGCAAATGAAATGATAGAAAAGTCTACAAGCTCCTCTTTTTCAGGAAAAGACAGTGGCGATTGCAGTCAGACTTTCACCCAAGCAGCTGGACCATGTGGCTCCAGTCCTGGAAGAGCTCATCCATGAAATTGTAGAGCCTCAAAAAGGTAATCCCTTTTTTTTTTCCTTAAATTGGGGAACAACAAAAAAAGTGTATTACTAAGCACAGTATTCTTCTGCCTGCAGCCAAATGCAACCAATAGACATGGTTCCTGGATACGTGGTTGGATAAATTCTCCAAAACCTGATGCTTTATAAAAATTAGTAAATAAAAAAGATATGTCACTGATATCAGTCTCTGTTATTTTTCAACAAATACAAGTGTTACATTGCATAGTGTTGGCAATCTTACAACAGTTTTATGAACTTTTCACACAGAGAGCACACAGTGTGACCAAAAAATAAAAGTGGTATAACACATTACACAGTGACTTATTAGAGTTAAAACCTCACATAATGGAAAACACTTCACTTGAGAGCAATAACAAAGACTTTGACCCCTTCCTAGTTATGTGTCCATTTGCTAGCTGTGTTAGAGCTTTGATGTTAGTTTCTCGCACATCTCAAAGTCCTTGACCGCT
This sequence comes from Perccottus glenii, assembly GCA_024416835.2. Taxonomy (NCBI): domain Eukaryota; kingdom Metazoa; phylum Chordata; class Actinopteri; order Gobiiformes; family Odontobutidae; genus Perccottus; species Perccottus glenii. The sequence goes on from CM044546.2 coordinate 40,131,132, forward strand.
ATGGCTGTGTCCCGAGCCAAAGGGGCGGGCAGAACGAGTGAACAGTCGCTGTCAAAATATTTTCCAGTGACCCCCTCCAACTCCTCAGACACTGCACAGTAGATGGAGCTCACAGCTCCCTCTTCAGATGACTGCAGGATAAAAGTAAATTTCATTCAACAAGATTAAATGACATTCAATAAAATAAATACCTGAAATAATCAAAAAAACGTTGACCGGTTCTACAGCTGCTCTAACCTGAAGCCTCTGTGATCCTTTCCTACATTTAATGTTTAAGTACTATTCTAGTCTACTAATCTACTAGTCTTAAAACTATATTAAAATATAGTATGTAATTGAGCCATCTGTCATCTGATTGTCATCTGTTTGACACTAACCAAGCATTACCAGATTGACAATGTCACGACTTACTAACCCACAATAAACAAGATAACAAGTCCATCCAATGAAAAAATTACCAACCTTGAAGAAGAAAAATCCAATTAGCTTAAATATTAGACGTATGCGTAGAGGATAGTGTCTCAGCACTTCTGTCACGACAAAACCAGGATGGACAGAGTTTGCAGTAACACCTAGATATAAACGAAAAAACAAAAAGCAAATACTACAGTGCAAAGATCCATACTTTGTGAAAAGTCACCTGCTTTTATTTGCACACGTTTAGACTGTAATCTTACTGTAGACTGTACTGGTGTTAAGAAAAAAAAATAAAAAATACATCAATGTCCATTTATAATTTATAAACTATAATTATCCTTAGAGGTTGAACTAGTAAAGTAAACATTGTTGTATTTCCCACAAAAGGCGTACCTGTCCCCTGAAGCCTGCGTCCTAACTCATTGGTACAGATGATGTTGTGAAGTTTGGTGTGGTTGTAGACGTTATCCATGACATACTTAATGTTCTCGCCATAGAAATGAGAAAAGTCCACCCGTGCTCTCTTGTGGTTGGATGAAGCAACGTTGACAATACGTGCTGGCGCTGAACGCTTCATCAGGTCTGAAAGCACAACCAGAGTGAGATCATCCAAAGTAGAAAGTGAGACAACTGACTGGTTTTATGTGTGTGTTATGGTGTGACATCTAGCTTGTAGCCGCGTAGACTTTTTTTTACCCAGCAGCCCGTTGGTGAGAAGAAATGGCCCGAGATGGTTGGTGGCAAAAGAAATGTCAAACCCATCCTTAGTTATTTCTTTGGGTAAACCTAAGTGAATTGAATTGAGAAGAAAAATGCAGATGTTTAATCAGTCACAAACTTTGCTGTCATCACATGGCCTCTGCAAGTTTCCTGGCAGTCAACAAGCTGTTTCACAACTGTTTCTCTTCAGCTTATTGTAAAAAAAACCCTTTAAACTGACATATGTGTAACAGCTGTAATGCAATTGAACGTTTTGTTTTTGGTGCTCACATGCTTGAATGGTTTTTATTCAATAGTAGAACAAGCTTTGATGACTTGAATGATGTTTTGACCAATTTATGTAGGGTCTGAAAGAAAATATGTTTGGTCTGTCTTTTATTACCTGATACTCCAGCATTGTTAACAAGGATATGTAGTGCTTGCTCTTCTTCAATAATTTTCCTGGTAAATTCTCTGACTGAGTCCATTGACGAAAGGTCAACCAGACACAGGTGAACATCAGCGTTTCCCGTTTTAGTCTGTATTTCTTTAAGTGCTGCCATTCCGCGTGCCTCACTTCGACAGGCAAGGATAACACGAGCCCCACGGCGTGCAAAGTCCATGGCTATAAACTTCCCGATTCCTGCCAAAACGAGGGAGAAATGGTCTTTAGTTAATCAAATAAAAACAGAACATATTGTACTACACATATTGTGCAAAAGAGTGTGTTAATGAGAGTGGAATGGTACCAAAGAGAGTGTGTGATATATTTAAATGGCACTGTTAATCTTTCTGAGGACATTTATGTTTACTGATTATCTAGGCAAGTTTAAGATATTGATGATTTAACAAAAACAAAGAGGGAAATCTGAGTCAATCATGAAATACAATATAAACAGATCTGTAGGACTGTTGCAACAGAAAACAATACCAGACAAACAACATTTTGTTGGAACTAAAAACACATTTTTCCATTGAAACTGGAAACATTGCTTGTGGAGATTATAAGATAAGCAAACACAACAGAAGGATGTTTTTTCACAATGTGTATTAGGCTAGAGGTCTCCAACCTTTTTTACTCAGTGAGTTACTTTGAACTAATGAAAATGGCAGAGTTATTTGTCTTTGTAACATTTATTCTAATATCTTATTTCAATGCAAACAAAATAAATTGTTTTGCCAAAACATTAACCCTGAACTTTTACAAAATATTGATGTCCACAACTCAAATTTGGCAATAAAACAGAACAAAAAAAAAACAAACAAAAAACATATGTATATGCATTTCTTTTCTGTGGATCTCACATTATAAAACATAAATGCTGTCAAAATGCACAGATAGGCTACTTGTGTTTGAATTCAGCCAGATTTAGTGCAGTTTTGACTTAATAATTAGTATATGTACACATACTGTATTTCACTAAATTATTTAATACATCCTTTGCACTCAAATATTCAAAAGCTTGATGTAACGGCTTAATCTTGCAAATTCTGCCTTTGTGTTTTCAGTTATTAAAATGCATCCAAATGCTGCTCCTTTTCTTACTGTTACTCACTTCTGTATTCACACACTCCTCTCCCTCCTCTCGTCCTCTTCAGAGCACCTATTGGTATGATCCTTGTCTATCCTCACATAATTGGTTACACAGCAGCAGGTGACATTCAGTCGCTTCACTGCTAGAAAGCACCTGTAGCGCGGAGATCGTCATTCTCTGCCTTGTATTCATTTAGAAAAAATAATAGGCTATATAAAATGGCTCAGAGGGGAGCCGACTCCCATCAGTCACTTAAGATTAAACGATGGCTCTTCGAACCGGCTCGTTCGTGACATCACTAATTCATTAAAGCTTAAATCGACCACTTAAAATTTATTGAGCGACGCTCGAGAGCGACATGTTGGAGACCCCCTGCAGTAGGCTATAGGAGAATAGACCTGCTTCAGAAATGTCTTATACAGGCGAACACATCTGTGAAGTTTGTATTTGCAGTCTTTTCGCATAAATCCAGTTCATGACTTTCTGTATCATGTAGACCTATTAAGGTCCTGTTTAGTAGTACAGCTACCAGCCCATTGGTAATGTCTGAAGATAATTAATATGTAGCCTATACCCGTGTAACTAGAGTTAGATTTAGTCTGTTGAAGTTATAAAGTTTAAACATGGGATAGAAACTACCAGTGCCAGAATGGATAGCCTACAATGCACCATAACCTACCAATGGTACATTCTTTTCACAGTGTTATAACCTGTGAGGCTTTATGAGTATTTATGACAGAAAGGTATACCGACCTGTGTTGGCCCCGGTCACTATGGCGGTCTTCCCACTGAGCCGCACTGGGCAGGAGCGCGGGTCCCAGGGGCCTCTTCGCTGCACGCGCACAACAAGCGCCAAGAGCGCCGTGGAAAGAGCCCATAGCGGGTGACTAAGTATATCCCACCAAGAGCTCATTCCACAGTCCCAGAAGAGCGTCCGCCTCAGAAAGGGGCAAAAGGCAAAGCTGAGCATTTATAGTCCACTGAAGTGGGAGTGCCCAATATGTCTCACTCCGACGGACCCACCAGTTTCATATGAACACTGCTCTGTCCTATAGGAAAGAGTTGTTAAAGTTTGTCAACGAGACAATATGCAGGATGGCCTGCCTAAAAACAAACTTGGCTTCATTTTTAAAATTCCACTGAATTTACGGACCAGTACAGAGGAACTATTCAGCTAATGAGGCCAAAGGGTAAATAAATTTACTGGTAAAAAAAAAAATTCTTAGTAAACAGAACAAGACTGTGGGAGCAATTGGATAGCATGTGTGTGTGATTAACTGGAGGGAAAACTGAAGTTGGTGGGGAGAGGGGGTACTGCTGGAGTTTTAAAAAACATTATTTCCAGTTTTTATCTTTTCTGTAAGTAAAATATAGAACTTTCTCGCTAAGAATGTCACTGAAAAATAAGGAAAAAGTTGAATAGAGGCAGCAGGAATTTGGTTTACTCACCTTCACATAATGACATTTATGACAGTCCATAGAAGGGGAAATTAAGCAATCTCTATTATGTGGGACATAATAATGCTATATAGACTATTATACATTTAACATAAGCTCGGTTTTAGCAGGGATTATGAAAACAATGAAGCTTTAGAACTGGTTTGTTAATAAGTATGTTACCTGATCCATCCCAGATGCTTTAAGGTCTATGCAAATGTGTAACAGCTGTGGTCAACACAGCGGCCCTTTTTCATCCATCAGTTTAGTTTTAGCTTCACATTAGCAGAATGTGTATTCTGTGTCCAAAAATCATATTATTTGGACAAACCTAAACTATAAAGTGAATTGTATGGTTGTCTGTAAAACTCTGTGTGTAACATACCACCTTGGCCACTTGGGGGCATTTTGTTAATGTACTGGAAATATGGGAATTGCTTACCAGTGGCTTTGAAACATTTTAAATTATTATTATTATTATTATTACTACCCACAAAAGTCAAGCAAGTCACTATTATCTTAAAATTATATTCAGCTCAATACATTTTCTATCCCATAATGTAGTGGTCAGTTCAGAAAATATAACCTGCCAGCCATATTTCAATATAAACAAGTATTGCAACAGGTATTTTCCTGTGACACTGGTTAAAGTTCTCTGTTGCAAACTGCCTCAAGTTTTAACCTTGCCTTTGAACAAGAACATGATACTGTCTCTCAGAAATGGTGCTCTGTTATATTTGTATTGATGATTATGTCTGAACTGAACGAACATATTGATTTCCAGATACTGTTTAACCATAGTCAGACTGCTTTTCTGAATCTTGATTGTGCTGAGTACTAAATGGTGAGCACTATCAGACTCTAGACAACAATAGACACTTAAAGAAAAGTTTCATAAATCAAATTACTAGTAAATTATGCTTTGTTGCTACTGAATATGGACAAATAAATGGCAGAAGGTTGGGTAAGACTATATAATTTGGGGAGAAATCCTAGTGTGCATATGTGGGATGGGAGTTGGGCGAGGACATAAAGAGAGAAAGTGAAAGGGAGAGACAGATAAAGCCACTCTGAACAAACAGAATGATATTTGCGGGGGGCTACTGCGGATGGTTCTGGAAGACAAGACAACTCATTAAGTGATAGTATTCTGGCTATCTTCTGTTATATTTAGACCAAAGAACTCAAACAAATATTACTCCAGCAGACAGAAGAAAGAAAAAGAAATGAAGGACTCGGTGCAGTCAATCGATCTAGGAGCTTATCCACGTAAAAGCATTAGCACTGTTACCCGACCTAGAGTTTGGATAAAGAATGAACTCATTCGTGTGGGACTGGCTGAAACCCTTTGCACTTTTGTTATGATGGTAAGATAAAAGAATTGGCATTAATGCTTTTGTCATTTTCAATTTGAATATGCGTATCTGTACCACATTCAGATACATTTCAACATGTGTTTATTGATTAAAGGCATGTTACTTATGCTTAATCGACTACTGACCCTGAACATGCTAGCTTTCGCAAACGTGTGCCAAGTGTTATGCAGTCACATGGGAGGGGTCATGGCATGTTGGTGATTCAGGAAATCGTAAGTTACTCAACTGGAGTAACGGTCCGGCTGTGAGCCACAGGCTGTTAGCGGCTAACAAATGTATCATCAGCTGTAAAAAGAAACTATAACGTGTCCAGTGAACACATACAGATTACAGAAACAAGAAACTTCCTGATAGCTTTGGTTTTCAGCAGTGTTGGGAAAGTTTACTTTCTACAAGAACTAGTTCAAAGTTCAATTCACAAATTTTAAAATGAACTAGTTCAGTTCATAGTTCAAACTTCAAAATTTTGAACTAAGTTCACAGTTCGAAAAATGAACTAGTTCATAGTTCTTTTTTCCATATGTTGCTGCGAGCTATTTTTCAAAATTATTGCCACAGCCCATATACAATAGAATCACAGACAGCAATTATTTTATCCAACCAGGATTTACATTAGCATTGAGGGGTCAGCATTTCCCCATTGTTGCTTTAATGCTTTGTTGCTTTCCATTCACTCCATTCTAGTAGCAGCTGCAGCTTTCAACCCTGCTGTACAACGACCTGCGCAGTACATTCTCAAAAACATGAGAAAAAACGTGCTGCTTGAATGGTCTTTTTTAATGAGGAATTATACAAAGAAAAACAGGACGGTAATCATTAAGGTGAAAACGTTTTTAAAATTCAATAATTTTCCATTGTCCACATGCTAAAACAGAATATTGGAATCCTGGAAAAATAGACCAGGCAGGTTCAACAAACAAGTTACATGAATGAATTTAAATGATCATACGCCACACTACATGCTGCTGTCGCCTCCATGTTTTTTTTTTTTTTTGATGACGCGTCACGCATGCGGCGGTGCGACACAGGTGGCTGGTGTTGCCAGATTTGGTGTTTTTCCGCTACATATTAAGACGTTAAGACGGTGTGTTTTAGCCGGGTTTTCGCCTGGAAGGTTCTATAGAAATCTGGCACCCTATTGAACGAAGTTAACCTGAGAGAGTGTGCCGTTCACAGACACCAGAATGAACGAGTTCACAGTAACGTTCATCAGCCCAAAATATGAACGAGTTCATGAACTATCGTTCAATGAATGCGTTCAGGCACAACACTGGTTTTCAGAGTCAGCATTTTCCACTAGACGTCAAAACAAGAGAACAGAACAGAAATAGTGAACTTGTTGCACTTAAGCCACTCGATTTTTAGTGTTAATTCACAAATCCACCAGAAGATATACCCTGAACTGTAGTTTGTCTGTTTTGTTTATTTTGTTCAGGCATTTGGCTTAGGCTCTGTGGCACAAGTAGTGACCGGACGAGGAGAATTTGGACACTATGTCAGTATCAACCTGGCCTTCGGGTTGGCTGTGGCTATGGGGGTACATGTTGGAGGGAAGGTGTCAGGTAAAACTTTAAATGGCAGACTTAAAGGTCAATAAATAATTATTCAGTTTATGTTTATTATATATCATATTTGTATCCTACCAGGGGCTCACATGAATGCGGCAGTTTCCTTTGCCATGTGTGTATTTGGCCGCCTCGCATGGAGGATGTTACCTATATATGTTTTTGCACAGTTCTTGGGATCTTTTTTGGCAGCAGGGACAGTTTATGCTGTTTATTATGGTAAGAGCACATTTTGACTTGACTGAACATTTTAAATAAGATTTTATACATTTACCCTTGATATTTTAATTCACAGAGGCCATTTTTAACTATTGTGGAGGAAATCTGACTGTGACTGGGGCAAAAGCCACTGCAGGTATCTTTGCGACCTATCCAGCACCGTATCTCTCCTTAATGGGTGGAATTATTGACCAGGTAGTCATTATTAGGTGACACATCTTGAGTGTTTTGGTATTTTTTTAATCCTTTCACATGTGTTTTCTGGAAGGTTTTTGGCACAGCTATGCTGCTGCTGGGCATTATGGCTCTGTCTGACCAAAAAAACAAACCAGCAGCACCTGGGACAGAGCCAATAGCAGTGGGTCTCCTGGTGTTACTCATTGGCATCTCTTTGGGCAGCAACAGTGGCTATGCTATCAATCCTACAAGAGACATTGGACCCAGAGTGTTTACTGCCATCGCAGGATGGGGAGCAGATGTGTTCAGGTACACAAAATTATTTACTCTTCAAGAAGAGCTCACTGAAGCTTGACATTACATGTGTGTTAACTCTGGGTTAGTGTCAATGGCAAGGCATCTGTAAATTATTAATCATCTGTGTATTTCACAGTGACATGTTCAAATGCTTGCAAATTGCCTCTGAATCTTTCTCTTTCTCTGTGCAGATCGGGAAATGGTTGGTGGTGGGTGCCTGTAGTTGCTCCATTTATTGGAAGTATAATAGGTGCAGGGCTTTACCGGGCTTTGATTGAACTGCACCACCCTGTCCTCTGTGATCAGGACAGGCCGCCTGCACAGCTGAAAGAGGAGACTGCTCCACTGTGCCAGTGTATGACTGTGAAAATTGTCTAATACATGTACAGTACATGTTGAACAAGACAAATTAGACGAAGAATGTCCCGTTTTAAAGATGATTGATTAAATTGATATAATTTAATTACATTTTTTACATATACCGTACATTTACTAATCACAATTGGAGACAGATTAAAACACATTAAAGAACACACTCACACAATTGATAATATTTACTTCAGTGTCATCCATATTATTTTAAAGGTTGCAGTGTAAATGCACTTACTCTGTCTGCATACACCATGCAGATATTTTGAAAGAAGTCCTTTTAAAATACTTTTTTTGTTTGGTTTGGCATGGCATTGTAATATCTATAGCTACAATTGCATTTGTCATCAAACATTTATAAATTGGTTGTTAGACTGTATAAGTTTAGGACTTTAAATACTAGTGGATTGAAAAACGCGACCCTGTATAGCGATCTTGTCATCGTTTTGAAATTGCACTGTGTCTGCCTGTGTTGCCTTGGCTTTTAGCAGCACAGCTCACACTGTTTTGTGCTGATGGCTTCTTCTTAGGAGCAGGTGTCTTAGCTTTTCCTTTAAAGGCCTTGGTAGGATCCAGTGTGTTGTGATAGGCATCTCCAGCTGGGTCAGCTGGGCTCAGTTCAGTGCTGAATATTAGTGGTTGGTACAGGGATGCCCACTGCTGTGAAAGACATAACAGATTGTGTGCACTGTATGTAAAAAAGTCTTAAAGTAACATTTTGGTAATGTAATTTGTACATAATTAATAAAATGCATTTTATGCCAACACAGACTGAGTACATTAAAAGAATTACATTACACATTTTTTACCTTGGCCTGGGGACTGGGGCCATATGGAGTAAACGCATATTGCCACTCAGGCAGACCCAGATAGGTGATCATTAGTCTGTAGTAGGATGTGAAGGTTGCTGTAAGAAAATGCCAGCACAACGAGCGGTCGAGAAACCATATCTCACTGAGCTGGGCTACCAGACCTGTAAACCAAACAACAAACTTGCTTAAGTCATCGGATGCATGTCATTGTCTCAATAAAATGTTTTAAAATCAGGGGTACCTATGCACAATACCTGGAGTGCAGTTTTTGTAGACTAGACAAACTTTGCCATTTACACCACAAGAGTCAAGCTCATAAATACGGCTGCGGGAATCAAAATGAGGTGGAGCTAGAGACAGTACTGACCCTGGGAATAGATAATAAAGATCAACAAGATCAGCCAAACCAGAATAATTTCAAATACTGTACTTAAGTTAGGCTTATACTAGTACTTGACACCTTACCAGGCTCTGTGCTATTCTCCTCCCAGTCCAGGTCAGCCAGGGAGGGAGCATTTGGGAGCGAAAATAACGATACTGGCTGAATCAGTGGACACAACCGAGCCACACTGTTTATTGTCATGCATCCTAAGGGAACACACTCATCTGAAAGACATGAATAGCACAAAAATTTTAAGCCTTGTCATGACTACACCGATGACCCAAAGCTTGTAATAACTTAACACAGTATAATAATAAAATAAATAAATAAAAAAATCTAATTGAGGTTGCATACTGTCTAATTTAACACTCCAGTTAAGTGTAAATCCATCAGTAGTGAGATAAAAGTCCCGCAGGTCCTCAGGCAAAATACAAGTGTTTTTCTGGGGAAAGAATTACAGCTTGTTTGGTAAAGGGACACACTACTGCACAAACCAAATATCTGTAAATATTAATAATACTCAATAATCACCTGTTCCCAGGACAATAGGCTTCTCTTTTCTGCAGGCTCTCTTTCTGCAAAACGCACATCAGCTACACCAGGCATGTTTTCTGACAAAGCAAAAACACATTTTTCCATTTATTTAAACAGGTGCTACATTGCTAACCAGAGCCAGAGAAGTTTCAGAGCAAATACAAATATGATACATACCAAGGATTCGGATAATGCCAAGGGTGAGTCTTTCAGCAACACCTTTGAACGATACATTTTCTTTTGACTCGTCCATTTTGATAAATCAAGTTTGTTTAATATTACAACATCACAGTAACATCCTCATCCACCTACTGCAGCTGACAAGCTGCGGCATATAAACACCGGAAATTACGTAGTTGAGGGTGGACTAAAATTCCAACCAAATAAAATTGTCTATTGCCACAAATCAGCCAATGGCTTAGTAAGTTCGATCAAAGGGGTGGGACTATGAGACCTTAGCAACGCTTGGCTCTCTGGGTGGTGGCGGTTGATTCAACATGGCGGCAGCAGCAACAAAAAGCAATCCAGGGATATTTTGGATGAATGACGGTACACTAAATTTCAGTAAACCTTTTATTTTATTGTATCACATGTACGTATAATTAGCTGTAGTACCAGTAGCCTGTCATATAGGGGGTTAAAGTTATGTGATCCTGCATTGAGTTGTTTCAAAAGTTGTTGATGCCAAAATACAACTATTATTTAAGATGTTTGGTATCATGTAACGTTAGTTAGCGTTAGTTAGCTAGCTAGCTAACTAGCTAGCTTTAACTACAAGATGTGAGTTTCTTCTGTGTGAAGTTACTGGTCAGTCAGTGAAGGTCAGTGAAGTTACTGCCCTGATTTGTTTTGTTCAAGAATCTGTCTCTTTCTCTTTTTATTTTCAGTGTCCGATGAAGAACAGCCTCTGGCCTATGTTCCTGGTATGTTAACTGTGTAAATTGACATGTAGGTTAGTTAACAGAGTGACCATAAACACGCCTTTTGTTTTATGTCTCAGCACTTAAATGTAAATAAAATATAATAAAACATACCAGTGTTGACATCAAACGAACTTAGTCTCTAGACATATGTACGTTTTTTTGATTAAATAAAAGTTAAGGCGTTTTGGAGCTTATTAGTTACTAATTATAGTTGCACATTTGTAATTGTGCAATGTAACGTGCTTGATGTTTAGTGCTGTTTTGTAGTTTTATTGTTCACAAACATTTTTTACTGGTTTTGGGAGCCATTATTATTCATTTGCTGAAATACTGTTAGTGGGTGTGCATAAATAAATGAGTGCACATTCTTTACTTGAATTAATGCTCACCCTGAATAATGGGTATTGTATTGTTATCATCCGCAGAGTTAGAGATATAGTTAGAGATATGATATAGTTATCATATAATATAGATATATAGGGCTATAGATTTATCAATAGGCCCATGTGCATTTAACATGCCATGTTTTTCTTTTTGTTTTTCTTAAGGTTTGGACAGAGAGGTAAAATTCAGAGCTCCTTTCAGTTTCGGACCCCGCAGCAGCACAAATAAAAAAGGCACCAAGGTGCAAGTTAAGGGTAACTCTGACTGTAAAAAAGAGGCTGCACTAAAGAAAGGTTGCAAGAAACACAGTGCCTTACCAAGTGATTACTCTGGGGCTTATGTCAGAGAGAAAGGCGTGTTTCCCAATGCTGCTGTAGCTGAAGAGCACACTCAATCTCCAGGTTCTAGTGCTGTTCCTCCAATGTCACAGGTATACAGTAGATGGGTATTTTTCTAGTTTACTGATGTGATTAAACGACATTACGGAAAAGAGATGAGCGTTTTCTAATAGTTGTATAATTATTGTTTTAATAGACCCTGTTAATATGTAATATACTTAACCTTTCTTTCTGTAGGTTCACAGCAAAGATAAGAACCAGATCAGTTTAAAAGACCTCTGTCCTGAAGATAAGCGTAGAATTGCTAACCTAATTGAAGAACTAGCCAGGTAAGCAGCAACAACACATTATACAAATTAGTAGCCAATGTTACAAGTAATTTGCCTATTAATTTGTAATTACAGCCAAAGCTCTGTATTATTTCACATTTAAATGCATGAATCTGTATATTATCTCATTGTTCCATGCTTCTTTCCTTTTCTTCAGAGTGAGTGAAGAAAAAGAGGAGTCAGTCCAACGACTGAAAGATGAACAAGGACTTTTTGAGTGCAAAATTCAACAGCTGGCAGAACAAAACGTGATCATTGCACAAGAAAGGGAGAGTATCCTTTTTTATTAAGTAAAGAGATTTGAAACTAATGTTTAAATGTAAACATTATATAACTTTAAGAATATTTTTATAATTAGAATACAAATGCTTTAAAGAAGTGAAGGTTGTTTTTAGAATATACCTAACTATACTATAAAGTCTTATTTCTAAAGCCCGTGTTCCATTACACCTCACATCAAAAAGTCAATTTTAAACATCAACCACTGACTTGAATATATATCATTTCTGTATTATTTCTGTATAATTTATAGTGGTTTTATAAAAGGGTGTAGTTGTATACCACAGATGTATCTGAACTTTTAACAGACAATAGACATAAAATGGACAATAGACATATTGTGGCAATTGTAAGTGATCCAAGTTATGATGAAAAAATATTAATAAATAAAAAAAACTTGGTTGAGGGACAAAACAAATGTCCAGATGCCTTCTTCTTAACCTTTTTATGGTTAAGAATGGACTCACTGTCACTTCCATATCAAGAGTAGTAACGTTTGATGAATGTTCTTATGACTAGAGAAATTTGTGGTTAAATGTGTTTTCCAAGGAATATGTCTGTAGGGGGCAGTGTTGTCTTAGGTAAACCCATTTTACTTTGTTGCATGACGTTTCTCTGTGAAACAAAGGAGTAGTTGTTTATTACAAGTGCTTGTTGCTTATGTGCTGTTGTGTATAAAATACATTTCATGGATAGATCCATGGCCTAAATCATCTTATCATCCAAAGATAAAATGGTATATTTTCCATAAAGACTGCAGTGTTTGCTTTAAATATGTGCTTTTGTAACACGGGCAGCATGTTGAGTAGTGAACATTTCTCACCTCTGCCTTATTGTCTGACATAAGGCTTAGTGCTTGAATTTGAAGTACTATGCTGTTTGTTTGCACCCTACCATCCTCTAATGACTTCTTAACAATTCTGCTCAGGTTAAATCAGAGCATGGCCAGCAGTCAATTTTGGTTAAAAACATTGAAAAATATGAAGAGTAATTGACCCGGCTGGTAAATTGCACAATTGGCAACAGCGCCAGAGAAAATTAGGAAAGCACAACTCAATTAAAGGCACTTTGGCTCGGAGACTTGGCATTTACACCAAACTTCTAAACTCCATTAAAAAGGTATTTGAGAGGAAAAGTCTTCAGATCCAAGCACCTTAGGGGGGATAACATGGAACGTTTAAAGTGCACAAATTGTGAAGGTTTCAGCGCTTGTCTGAAAGGTTAAGGAGACACCAAAGGCAAACACGCAGAATGAGAGACTTGTCAAGTTTAATTTCATTATGCCTCGACTTATCTTATCTAACCAAGATTCAGGGTGGTTGAAGCTATAAAGCATTTGGGCTATGCCGTAGCCTCAAGTCACCTAGGATAAAAGGGACATGTACCCTTGATATTTGGGTTTTTCTGCTGACATTTGGATCTTACCGACATATAATTGAATTGTTTCAGAAAAGAAGGATACATTCATGTACTTCAAGGCATTTTGGCATAGGCAGAAGTCAAGGTGGCGTTACTAACAAATTGCATTGTTTCACTTGCTCCATCCAGAATAAGGCACAGCAGGTGCTAAAGCTAATGCCATTTATTGAGTTGAAACAATTGGAGGGAATCCTGAGACCACGTTGAGAGGGGAATAACAGCCCTCTTAGGACATACCATTGAAAAATGCTTCATGTTGTGCAAAAAGATTGGCTGAGGTAAATCCATTTTACCCTCCTAAGTTTTGGCTGCGTGACATTTAGGTTGAGGAAATGGGGTTTTAACAAATGTGCTTTTTTGTGATTAACATGCACCAGAAGCATTCTTTTGTAGCATTAGAAGATTGTTTTTCTTTCCAGATAAGTTCCTGGTGTTTCACCCATGAAGCTTTTTGTTTATAATGTGGACTTGGTTTGTATGTTAGAATTAGTCATTTACAATACAAGCTTCACTTAATAATTAAAAAATATATTATTTTGAGTCAAAGTTCTTTAGATAAGTATATTGTTCATCTGAGTCAAGCCATTCCACAACTCTTTGTTGAAAAAAAGTAAATAAGGGAAACATATAAAATTAATAATGCGGCCAATCTTTTAAAAATATTACCAAGGTAACATTGTGGAAATGCTTTGAATTTTGGTGTTTTTTATTTTATTTGACAGGGTACATAGTAAAAGATTTGAGCAAATGTTTGTAAGAGTTCAACGAAAAGCATCTTCATCAGAGCCAAACTAACATAATTAAATTGAATGACCATCATAGGGAAAAGCTGTCATCCCCTGCAATAAGAATGGTTTTATTTAGTTTATTTGATTTTTTTTTGAAGATGGTGATAGCTAATTGTTGTGAGGTATCACTCCATGTCTGGTCCGTCACTTCTCTAGATGCAGTCGTTCGCAAACACTGTAAACTATCTCTTTCTATTAATTCCCCATCACTGCTTTATCTCACACACAAACACACACACACACACACACACACACACACACACACACACACACACACACACTCACATTTCTGCTCAGGCTCTGTCTAGCGTAGTGTGCTAAAGTAGGCTTTAAAATATTCCCCCCTCCTGTGCAAATTTGTTCCACCTTGAAGTGGATTTCATTTTTTCATTTGAGTTTCGGCCTGACAGGGATGTGAATCATTTTGACAGGCCCTCGTCTGAAGCCTCTTTAAACCAAGCCCTTGATTCCGAGTATTTTCGGAGCCGGGGGAGGAGTAAGTCATTGTTGGCATTTTGCAGCTCTTTGTAAACTTAAGGCTTTCCAGGTGCTCAGCCCTGATTGGCTGCTGTCCAAGGCCGTGGAGGAAGCATGTTTAGTGTAGTGATGGGCAGAGAGATGGAATCTTATCAGTTCAGATTACCTAGCACTTCCTGTCAAGGGACTGCACCAGCCTGTCAACACCTTCATGTTAAATAACACACATTCCCGATGCTGTGGCCATGTACGTATATTAAGTCCAAACCTGTAAAGGTCTATGGTATCAATATCTGTTATCTTTTTTATATCTACAGAAACTGCCTAAAATGTAAAAATTGTAAAATAAGAGCAGCATGCACTTTCTATCGCAGTACACAACTTTTGATCTTGTATTACGGTAAGGTCTAGCTGTATAAACATATTCAGCATCTCCCCTTCAAGATCCTGTTCATGCTGCATAAATAGACCGCCCAGCACACGTTTATGCGCTGCGATGTCCTTGTGATGTCCTTAAGCCTCCATATAGAACTACTTCTATGGACATTATCAGTACAGCGGGAGAAGAGCCTCAGATAGATGGAGAGTTCAATCAAAATGTTTCCTCACATTTTCCCAATGTTTATGGAAGCTGCTGCATTGCATTTGTCTGGTGTCTGGTCCTCAATTCAAAGTCGCTACGCTCCCCTCTCTACTCCTCTGTTTCATTTCCGCAGTCTGATTGAAGTCTTCTAACAACCAAAGTGTTTTCTTATGGAGTGTTCCCCCAACTATTTCTTTAAGTCTCTTCTTTGAACTTGATTTTCTCTCAAAATGGAGGCTTTTTTGGGCTGACGCTGAGAAACTCATCAGCTGGAGGAGCAGGGCCACCATCATAAAAAGATATGACCTGGGGGAATGCTCTTTATGGTCAGTCTTGTTGGGAGTATGTGTTGTTTGACATTTTGTACAATTTGTGTGTAGGCTGTCCATTGTGCAGGTAGGAAATATGTTTGTGTGCTCACTAAAAGGAGTTAGACAGAGGTTGATTATTGAATATGTGTGTCATCTTTCTGTTCTAATGCTCATTATCTTTGTATGGGCCGGTGTGGTGCAGCAATGTCATTAGTTAGGCTCCTAAGGCACAGATTAGTTTTCTTGCGTGTGCCAGCTCTGTCTGGCAGATTGCCTGGCACAGCACTGCATGGCTTGGCCCGGCTCAGTTCTTTGCACAACCAAAAAGCATTTTTGTGGATTTCTTTTTTAGCCCTACCATTTGTAGCTTTTTTTTTTCTGTACTGTGGCAGTTCATTGTGAAATGGTGTCTTGTAACAAAGATTTGTTAAAATTTGGGTTAAATGCTTGGAGTTAATGTTTTGTTTAAAGGAAGTAGTCTAATTACTCAATAGCGTACAATACATAGCATATATATTAAGTTATAGTATAAATGGGAAATGCAGGAAGCAAGATGTTAGTGTACAAATACATTCACCTCTACTTTAATTTAGATGGCCACAGATCCTACCTATAATTGCTTTAATTACATTTGTATTCTCTACACTTTTATTTTGCAGATCCACTGATGCTGTATAAATTCTCATAGTTTTGTGTTAGTACTTAACCCATGTTACTCCAGGCTTGCAGCAGCAGTACAAAGAATGCCAGGAGTTGCTTGGACTTTACCAACAATATCTTTCTCAGCAACAGGCAAAGCTCAACGAGTCCATTGCTCAGCTAACACAGCCAGCAGGACAAAGTAAGGTACGGTCTAGCATGTTCATAATCCCACAGAAACCACTTTCAAAAACATTTATGTGCTCTATAGGTTAGGCACTCAACTGCCTCCAACAAATACAGAATGAGTATCACCACATGGCCCCATGTCCAGTTCGATAATGCACAACAAACCCTCAAAGTATTCTTGAGTCTGTGGTTCGATGTGACTACAACACAGTGGAAAGTATCTCAAGGTGACACTTCAGAAGCAAAGACGCCTCTCTGGGTCCAGCCTCTGTAAGAATAGATGACTCGTTGTCAACCTCATTGTCCTGTGGTGGCTCTGAATAATGTGTGTTTGCCTGCTCCCTGACCCTTGGCAAATTAGTCACAGTCTCTTCCCCAGTCAACTATAAAATGGGCTTCCCTCCTTATGTTTATCTCATAATGTTTGTGACCTTGGCTTACCTGCCACTTTTGCTCAGTTGGAAATAGTCCTCTTAATCTCATGGACATAGCCCAGTTTACACTTTTGAGAATAATTAGCATTTGCCTGGCTAGAACAGTACAAAGGGGTGTACTACGAAGTGAGATTTCTGGTTAAGCTTGCTCTGTCAAGCCTAAACCCAGTATTTCTTGTGTCACGAGTGATTGTACTCGTTGATATTATACATCATATTCAATCGCTCACAAATATAAGTGTGTATACGGAGCTGTCAACTTACCGTAGCTCAAACTGTTGTGCTGCGTATGTCATGAGTCACACGGCTCCATTTAAGCTGAAAGCCACGCCTCATTTGTGTTAAGTGATAGTCTACACATAGGTAGTCCATATTTTACTTTAGTCACTCCTCCAGTCTGCTTTTTGCCTCACACAGCCTTATAAAACAACTGTATTGCAAATGCTGGAGAACTAAAGCTTTGGTGTAGCCATAAAAACTCCAGTTTTTGGATAAGATGCTGTGCAAAGGGTTTTTTTTTTTTTTTGCTCTAATTAGTGCATTTATGTAGTGTGTGGACCAGACAGGTGTAAAAAGTGTCAAATGATGCGAAAGATGCCCCCTTTCCTACTATTAATTTCAGAAATAGAAAAAGTATTTTGATTTTTTTCTCAATGCTGAAGACCACAATAAAAATATTTACTTCATTTATTTTTATTTAGTGAAAATGTAAACTATAGTGCGTTTTACAAATTGATGCCTACCTTGTCGTACAACTATTTTCCTTTTCCTTTCAGTTTTCCATTTCATCAGAAGTTTATTTAAATTGCGTCGTTGTTCTTTGTGATTTAAAACAACATTTGTGGTGTTTGAGATGTCACAACAAAAGGGAAAGATCCGTTGGTGAAGTCAGGTCTGGTGCACACTTTGTATTGGGCCGTACTGTACTGGTAAAAAAAAAGTGTATGTAGTACATTGTACATGGCTCCTGTGCTTCAGCATGGCCTTATACAGAAGTCATGTAAATAAACTAAAACAATAAGGACAATAACATCCTGGTGCCTCTTACAATTAATCAACAGTTGTTGTTGTGAAAGCTTCTGCCCAAATGTCAAGATAAAATAAAAGTCATGCTGGCTTTAAAAAGATTATCTGGCACTTGTGCGTACATTTATACAATGGTTTGTGGATGCACCAGACAGAGCTTTTTATTCTATTGCCAGCATGAATTAATTAGATTGATGACTCCTAATACACTGCTGGTCATGTGTAATTTTGACCCAGTGTCATGTTAAGCTTTTATAGAGCTCCGTTATTAAATTTGGCCGTCATACTTCACCAGTTTTTCAAAGGATTCCTAAACTTGCCAAAAAGCATTTATTGTCCTCTTTGTTCTGCTTCCAGGTGCTCAGCAATGAGGACGCTCCCAGCAGAACATGTACCCGCCAAGCCAATGGCTCACTCTTTGATGGCTCCTACCTCGGCCTTGCTCCTACTCAAGCCCTGCAGCCTAATGTCCCCAATATTAGTTCAGGGGGAAGAAGAGCAGTGCAAACTATTAGCAATCATGCTTCTCTTTCTTGTGAGTCTGTGTCCAGTCCAGCAGATGATCCAATCAATCAGCACAGGACTCAGACGAGAGAGTGTGGACTCCCACAGTTGCACCACAGACATGAGTCTTGCCATTGTAGTGGTCCAAAGAGTGGCTATGAGACACAACAAAGGACCAACCGTAACACCAGTAACCAACATAAATGTGATGGGTAATACACTTAAAATGTATTGGTGACATTTGTCTCAAAGTGTTGTCCTGATATTAATCCTGCAAAAACTACTAACAGGGCTTACAACAGGACTCCAAAGGCTTCAACAAGTAATGAGGGCGTTGCTAGTCCTGTGCTGGGTCCTAAAGACTGGGAGGAGAGACGGCACCAGCTGCTGCTGCAGAAGATCCAGTTGGAGATGGAGAGAGAAAAACTGCAGGCTCGTCTGGCTGAGCAAGAGGAGCGGCTCAACAGACAGAACCAGCAGCTTCAGCAGTCTCTCCTCGAAAACAACCAGTAAAACAAAAATGAAATGCCTTGATACAAATGTTTTCTAAAACTTAATAATTTACTCTAATAACGTTATCTCACACTTAACACTTAACTCATAGTCTTTTTTCTCCCATGTTATTGTTTTTTTTAGATTTCAACCAGCTGAGCTCAAAACCAGCTCAAAAATAAGGAATAGAGAGCCACCGCCAGAGGGTCCTTCCCACCAAGATTTACCCTCCAGGTAAATTCAGTCAGTCAGGAAGACACTGTGTATATTTAGGCACTCTAAAACTTTTCCTTACACACACTGAACTAAAACACTGACAATATTTCTTACAAACAAAAAATAAACTCAGACTTGTATAATCTGGTGTATGCAGAGGACACAAAGATGTAGAAGCAAATGAGCAAGTGCTACATGAAGAATCTGTCCCAGTGAACAGCGGGCGCCAAACCGACGGTAAGTTTATAGAATTCAGAGCAATTAAATGCTTATTATCTCTACATAAAAGATTTGGCATGTAAATGTACTATATACAGCTCTGGAAAAAAAAAAATAAGAGACCACTGCAAAATGATCAGTTTCTCTGGTTCTACTATTTATAGGTTTGTGTTTGGGTAAAATTAACATTTTTGTTTTATTCTATAAACTACTGACAACATTTTTCCCAAATTCCAAATAAAAATATTGTAATTTAGAGCATTTATTTGCAAGAGGATAGTGATACTTTTCCTTATTAAATAAGATTTGGTTCAGGTGATCCCATTCAATAGAATGTGGTGTGCCTGTGTTGGGATTCAACAGACATTGGAATGGAATGGTTTCCAAACTTGTAGAGATGCTGATTGATAGAAAAAATTGCAGTGGTCTCTTACTTTTTTCCAGAGCTGTATAAAAATATATATATTAAACAATTTGGGTAATGTATTTGATTTAAATATGTTCCTAACAGAGGCCTTAGAGCGCTCCAGGCGGGACATGGCCACATCTCCTGTACCATCCTCTTCAAACCTCAATAACCCTGCAGTAAAGCCTACAACCCCTGAGCCAAGGTAATGAACAGTGTTTCATTAAATGAGTAAATAATGAAATAATTTGGTAATTTTTTGATTAACTAGTGCTGTTTGCTGTTGACTGAGAATGACTCCTGGATCACTTTAAAATTAAGCAGGGCTCTGTCGCAGATGTAAAATACACAATAAGGACTGTCCAATTTATGCATGAGCCATAAAAAATACATTATATGCATATTACAATTTTTATGGGACGACAGTATTTTAGTTCTGTCATAGGTTATTGAAATCACTGATGGCTGTGATTTCTCATCTTAAACTCTTCAATTATGAACATTTTCTATATATCATTAATACTCTTCAAGTGCAAAATTTGAGTCATACAAATTGTCCCTTTGCTGCAATCTTAGATGACTTTTCTTAGTCTGGCTAACTTTTTTGAGCTGTGAGAAGCTAAATGAAGCTTTTTACTGGGCTAGCTAGTGCTGTGGCCAGCCTGTCAGGAGACATGCTGCGTTCCATTAGTCGGCCTAGCGGGGACCCTGCAGCAGGTGTAATTGAACAGACTTCTGGATGCACACACTGCCCTCGCTCCACTCTCTCCTACAGCAATGAGAAAGAGAAAGCTGGAGTGAGCGAGGGATGTTAAAAGTGTGTTTGAGAGTGACTGAGGGGTGTGAGCATTGGATAAAGTGAGAAAAAGAAAGTGACGGAAGTTAGAGCGGGTTAAGATGGATAGAAATGCAATTGGTGAGAAAGATGTAAGAAGGCAAGGAGGGGTTTCAGGACACCACAGACATGAGTCTTTAAAGGACCTGTACCATGAATCTGATCTGTTTTTGAGTTGGTTCTTAAGGTTTTCACCTGGCTGCACATTAACATGAGATTCTTAAATGGTATTTTCTGCATGGTCCTGCCGTTAATTGACAGACTTTTTTTTCCTTGTCTAAAGGCAAATGTTCAAAAACAGCTGCGAATTTACAGCTTCCAGTGAGTAACTTTTAAACAAAGCAGTGTGTGGTCCAAGTCGAAACACAAGCTCAAACAGATGCCCATTAATTTCGGCAGGGGACCCACAGTATCAGATCTTATTACCTTCAATTTACACCTCCCATGTCCCATTAAAATTGTTGGACTCTTAGCTACACTGTGTTTTTATGGCACGAATGAAATGTTCAAGTATTTTGAACTTGCTTGTTTTTCTCACAGCTAAATAGGATTAGATTGTTTTAGTTACAGTTTGTATCATTTTATAACAATGGGCTTAAAGCAAAAGGTGCCTGTCAAATTAACTTTTTGACCCGAGTTAAACAAGAATAATTAGGGAGATTTAGATGACTTAGAATCATTAATACATTTAAATATAATTCAAATACAGTAGGTCTTTAATAGCCACAATATAAATGGTACATATTTTTTAGAGGACAGCTGTCAACATGAGGAAAAGGTTACATAGTAACGTAAGCAGGAGTCTAATGTTAGAAGGGTTAAAGTAACATGTGTTTTTTTTGCTTTTACCAGAAAATATATACATAGACTTTTTTAGAGAGAATTTTAAAAGATTTGTAGCATCAAAGGAAGAAGAAGCAATTTTTTATGGACACAGTGTTCCTTATTGAGAACACCTATTTTACCAGATCAAAACAATCTTGTATATGCAGAATACGTATTGAGACATAATGTTGGATAATTTGGGGGATACAAGTTGCATACATCCCAAGTTCTGTCTGTAACAGATGATGCCCTGTTTATGTCTTTGCGGATAATCCTCTTGTTAAGCATAACCTCATGTGACCTATCTTTTCTAGTGACTGATGGCCTTTTTTCAGTATCTTCAAACTTTTCTTCTTATGATAAAATAACCCATGCAAAGGAAGCATAGTCAGACTTTGGATGGTCTGGTCAACACTGTCACACTGTCTTCAGTGTTGACATCTCTGGATCCATATTTATGGTAAATTAACTTCTCCTGCGTATGACGTCTTAGGCTGTGTTCACACTTGTAGTCCGCTTCATTTAGTTTGCACAAAACAGAAAACAATCTATTTAGTTTGGTTTTAGGAAAAAGTCCCGGTCCGCTGAGCGTTAACAGCTGGCATTTTAAACGGTCCAAACGGAAAAACATGTATTTTTTTTACACACTAGATGGTGCTGTTAGCCCAAATGCCTATAATGCATGTTACCCTTGCATTTTAGCTTCTCAGTGCTTCTCATTTCATTTAGTTGGACAATATTATTTTGATTAGTTTTTTTCCAACCTCGGAGAAACTAAGCATTACATTATGTTTTTGTCACCAATTTAAGACGCTCTTTCTGTTTGAGCTTATCTATGGTCCGCTTGAATCAAATTGTACCAGAGTTCACTTGGAATTGCTCCGAGACCTCTGTTTAGAAGGGGTCTCGACACGTACGTTTGTATGGCAGCATTCACACTTATCCAAGTGAACCGCACTAACAGCATCTGCACCAGGGTCCGTTTGAACCACACGAAATACGGTGAGTGTGAACGCACCCTTAGTCTGACTCCTCACAACACATAACAGTCCCATGTGCAGCAAAAAGAACATAAAAGAGAATTGCATATCTTCTTCACATCAACTTTTTCTGTGGTCATTGGAGTACTTTAAACAGTAAACTATATTATGTATAATGATATACAATGTAGTTTTATATTATTATGAAGCAGCTTTTTTTAATAAACTGACAGAAAGTCAATCAAACAATGGTATGCTCATATGTTTATTCACTTTAAACCAATTCAATCTTGATGTGCCAACTTCAAAACAAAGCTGGGGTTAACATTAAGTGACCTTCTTAATCCTTTCATGAATCTGTTGCTTGTTAGTAAAGAGGCACGTCCAGCACACACTCCTGCCCGCCCCCCTCATCTCCATCTCCATCCTTCCTGCCATAGCCCGCCTGCTATTGATTGGTTGGGAAATTGACATGCGGGTTATACGCAGTGGCCATTATAGGTTTTTTATCTTACTGTTTGGACTGCAAATGAAAAGGGGCGCTGGGGCGAGACGGCTATCTTTAATAAAAGAGAAGAACCACATAAGCAAAGTTTCAAGTGGAACAAAGGTGGTGGGGTGCATTTTGCAAAGCAGTTTTAGAGGAATCTTTTATGAAGCTATGGAAAGTTTCATCAAATTTTGGGGGCAATATAAAAATATTAACATTTAGATTTATTTTTAAATAAATTTTAACAGCGATGTCAAACTCAAGCTGCTTTGTGTCTACAGGACAAACCAATTTTTTTATATTAGTTACAGAAATCTAATCCTAGAATGACCTAACATTTCTGCCCATTATCCCTGGGCGCAATGACTGTGGAGTCCCGTCCTACAGAGCTTAATACTGTGGAGCAATTGCCAACTTTAGCTAACACCAACTGGAGCTGAGAAATGAAGTTCTTTGTTGCTCGCTGTGAAAAATCTATTACCATTATTGCAGCCCTGGTACACTCTCTGTGCCACCCCCTTTACACTACCCTCTCTGATTCCTGCCCAAACTGTACCCCCTGCCCCCCCCATGCTCCCGCAGTTATAGATTGTGACCGCCGGTAAGTGATGCATTATTCATTACCAACATGTCGTTTGTTGATGGATGGCTGTTTGAGAGCCCTGTCCGTTAAATAAATC